>OZ018326.1:180997893-181597893 GCA_963969495.1 Ceratothoa steindachneri
GTGGTGGGCAGGTGAGGTGCTGATGGTGTTGGTCAGGGGCAGTTTTGCTTGTGGTGGGCGGAGTCAATAGTGGTGGTGGGCAGGGGCATTGGTTTTATACCAGTGTCGCAGGATACCTTGTGGTCGTGATGTACTTCTTTGATAAAGTAGGCTTTGATCTAAGAGGGCTAATTTTGTTGTTTTAAGGAAGAGCCGCTTCAACACGTAAGGATATAAGGAAACACACAGGAATTATCCCAAAATAAACATATATTTTAAATTTAATACTTAACTATGAAAAACAAACAGTAATTACATTTATATCCTCGTCTTAAGCTAACCTAGACTATCTCGGTTGGCAACTAGGCCTATTACAATATCTTCAATGACAAAAGTAAACAAATAGGCTCCCGGTAAACACATCAATTGCCGATTAGTATTTTTATCGTGACCCTTTTAGATTAGCGTTAAAGATTAAATTAAAGTACTCTCTTTTACCAACAAATATGACAGGGGTTCACGCACAATTGTTTTTACTTCTATTAAATCGTGAAACGTACTAACCTCATACTATCGCAATAGGAATATAAATGTTCTTGCTAACTCACATGACAGACGGGATCAGGGATTGCCAGGGGTCGTTGGAGGGCTTATCTCGCACTTCGGGGATTTGGAGTGCCGATGATAGAATTTCGCCGAGATGTGATGGAGAGAGCGAGGTAGGGCGCTGTCAACTTCTTATTGCAACCTTGCCTCTGGTTAAGTTAAGAAGACGGCGAGAGTTACGGTGCTCTTCGCTCCAAGAGTCCTCTCTTGAATGATCTTGAAGCCTCTTGGTGTCTTATTCTTCAACGTAGAGTGTCCAACTAGATTTGGGGGTATTCGGGGGAATTTTAACCGTAATTAAAGAACGGAACCTCGTTGGGGCTGGGTTTTTCTCCTCTCACTCTTACGGAGCTTGAAATGTGAGAGTCACTCGAGTGTGAGCGGGTTTTCTTTTCTCCAGTCAGTCTTCTACTAAGTCTGTAAAGGATTCTTCGGCATGGCACCGATACAAAACTTGACGATTTATGTGAATTCGACCCGGGGGTGGGGGGGGATCGATGTTCTCAATCGGATCCTTTATCGTTTCTCACGGAAATCGTCTTGTCTGGCTGAAGGATCGATCTTTACGAACTGATCCTTCGTCTTCTTACCGACTTCTAATCCCTTCTCCTTCTTTCCGGGGCTGATTTATAGGCAGACCACCGCCCCATCTAAGGGGGAAGGTGCGAGGCCACAGAGGGGAGTGCTAATGGTGAGTTCGCATCTGGTGAGAGCGAGAAGTGCAGAGGTTGGCACTGAGGTGCCCAAGTGAGCTTGTTAATTAGTGAGACCCTCAACCGCCACACTCATTGGCGTGGCTTTTGACTAACACCGCTTTTGGTGACATAACCACTGGTTTATGGATCTCGTAAGTAATTGGATCGTTAGAGCGTCGTTTAAGGGCCTTAGGTGGTTGCCTTAACACAGGTGGTCGCTCCAATTACCTAAGTGGCGGTAAGATCAAACAGGGTAGGCAGTTACGGTTATTCACCGGCTACCGTTCCCATGATTCTCCTCATAGGGCTCGCTTCTCTGGTATATGCACGCCTGGCCCTCCAGGAGGCTTTATGTAGCTATTTCTCCACAACCATTATATTTGGTACTAAATTCCCTTTCCAATCATATTTGACAACCTTAAATTCAAAATTAGAATAATTAAAAAATCCTCACGGCTAAACTATTCAAGCTAAAACCTTGTGCCTGATCTCATTAGCTTGCAAATCATCTAATTTTTGTGGGATATTAGTCCCCTAGATGGGATCCTTAGAATCCCATGATTTCTTCAAGAATTCTCAAATTCCTCAAGCAAAACAGGAAAACCTGATTTCTCCACTCGGACAAAAATCGGCATTAGAAAAGTTAAAACTTTTCGCCGATTTTTACGATCATTGAAAATCCATCAAAATACTCTCCCACCCACGGACAAAATTCGATCACCCCCATTTTTGGCATGGAAATCGGGATTCTTAGGACGTCTTCTTCACACATTTTCCCTCGTATAGCCTTATAGGAAAAAGATTTTGTCTTTTCCTATCGATAATTGCTAGCGATTTTTCTTGCAGGAAGACGTCTTTATAGATCTAACATAGTCAGGCTGTTGTAATGCAAGAGTGTATGGGATTAATGTTAAATCTGTCGGTAAAGGAATACGTAAACTTCTCCAAACTTAAATGAAGAATAGAAACCTCTTGAGTGCAATATTTAATGCACTTTATACGAATGTTGTATTCTTCTTCCTGGACTTAGCGAAAGAATTTCTATTAAAATATACTTTTTTATCATTGTTCATTTTCTCATAGGTAAAACATCATTTTTCAGGAATCAAATCGGCATAGTTCAAGGTTTCCTCAGAAAGGAAATTATAAGGAAAATAACCTTTTCTCCATTTCGGGGATTATCATTGTTTTGGGGGAGTTTTTTTCAGTGATGGGGGCATTAATACGAGTGCATCATTCAAGATTGTCTTGAACGAGCTCTATCTTAAAATTTTTCGTTCCTACTTTATTGGATTAGAAGTGAATAGATTAGGATTGAAATATTGAACTGGTAACTCGTCATAGATGAATTGTTCATCGATCTTTGCATTATTATGTAACATCACATACGGTTTCACATTTTTTTCGATCCCCTTGTTCGTATCAGCTCTTTGATAAATGCTTCACAAGTGGACTCAGCATTTATTTTAAAAAATCCTTCTCTGTGGACCACATTTCTTGCATTTATTATATGTTTCAGAATTTTTAGCAAAGCAGAGTTTACAGATAATCTGCATAATCAATATACAAGGACGAAGAATCAATGACCCTACTTTTTCATAGGTTTCAATGTCTTTATAATATAAGAGCATTTAGAACAGAACAACTTCTCACACTCATGTTGTCTCATTTTATTTTCACCTTGAATCATTATTTGACAACATATACAACACATCCAAATCTTCGTACAAGTACGAGGGGCGGTAAATAAGTTTTGCGAATCAGTAGGGCAAAACAGAGGAAGGGGGATGGCTGTTTGGGGAGGTGTTACGACAAGTTATGACAAGTCAGGACCACAGCCGCATGCTCCTGCCTCGTCTATTTAAGAAGCAGTAGCTGATCGCAGATCCTGACGGAAGAAGGCCTATCTCACAGAGAAGCCTAAATGCTATTTGCCTTCTTTATGATACCAAGGAGATTGTCCAGAAGGCGCCGCGATAAGCGAATTGTCGTATAGGGAATCTCTCTCTCGATTTCACACAGTCCGCGGTATAAATGGCAACGCCGTTTATCCCTCAGCAGAAGTGTTCCAGACCTAATCGCGTAATCCTCACGTTGAGCGAGTGTCGTTGCCGTAACGTATCGACTGCCAACGCGCGCCCGCTGAGTCAACCTGGTCGCTGTCTCAAAGAGTTCCTGAGGCAAATCTCGCCCCGCAGAGTCTGTGACTAGAATAATACGCTATGTTGCTCAACGTAACTTGAGAAAGAAAAAGGAACATCCCAATAGTTACTGGAAGTAACTATTTGTTAGTGTCACATCCAGTTAGAAATGAGCTAACCGGAACTGCAGTCAGCAGCCCCGAACCCGTCGTCTTATCTCCCCTCTCCCCGAGAACTCGTGTTAACGCCACCCGAACCATCCCGTCTGGACCTGAGTAGTCGTCTCTCAAATCCATCACAATTAATGGTAATCTGTAAACCCAGAGTCCCTCTATTCTTAAATTACCTATTTAATCAACAGTGATTGATAGTCCCATTGGGTCATTATAAATCTAGGCGCTTAACGTCAGTGTTATCCTCCTTTTTTTAAGGAAATTCAAGTAAGTCATTCCCTAGTATTATTATTTATAATTGCTGTCAACCCAGACTAATCCGTGTTTAATATTTAATCCTTATTTACCTAAATGCCCGTTTAACTATTGCTACTAATTATTATTTTGTTGTAAAGTAAAGTTTATTTTTGTACGTGTGTTTATTTGGTGGCTCCTCCTTTTTGACGTACCCTTGGCAAGACTTTAATTAAGAATCCCTTTGGCTAATTTATTCAACTTGTATTATGCACTCTTAGAATTCAACAATCACAAACCTCCCCCCAGTAACAAGTGGGACTTTTATAGTGAGAATCCTGGCCGTGGCATAACCCGCTTCTAACAAGCTTTCGCACGTTAAGTAGGAATTAAAGCCTAGATCGTAGATTGAGTCATAGGGTCTCAATACCATCGACTTAAACAAAAGCGGTGTGTCCAGATCAAGGACTAGAATAATTATTGGACCGGACTATGAGCAATTCTACGACATTATAAAAGTGGTGTCAGCTTTAAGGGGTCAAATTTTTTTAGAAAGCGAACTCATATAGCCTAAAACTTGTCAACGTCCAAGGAAGCCCAAATAAACTAACGTAAATTTTAATAATTATAGTCTATTGCCCGAAGGAATATAAATAATAACCATTAATAATCCTTTCCAGATCGCAAAAACAAAGCTAGGAAAATATTCGTTATTTTGGGGGTTAGTTATTAGATTGTATTGGTTAGGAACAATCGCAGCTTCTAACTCTCTTCCCAAGTGCGTAAGTTCTTTCGTGAGTCACCAGTTGCGTCAGCAAGAGCAGCAATGGCTTCACAATCGTTCGAAGTTTTCGTCAAGCAAGGACAAGCTCTCGGTCTCACAGGACAGGAACTAAAAGAATTCGTCCAAAGCGAACAGCGAGAAGAAAGAGCACGTAAAATGGAAGTAAGAAAAGAAGGGTTAGAATTGGAAGAAAGAAAATGAAAAGAAGAGTTAGAATTTAAAGAAAGAGAAAGGATTCGACAACATGAACGAGAATTAATCAGAGACCAAGTTGAAGTCAGTTCTGTTGGATCCCGTGATCATCAACTCCAGGCCCCCGCTATGAAACTTCCCCAATATAAAAACGAAGAAGATTTGTGCTCATACTTAACACATTTTGAAAAGATCTTCGAGGTAAACAGATGGGCCATAGAATCCGAAGGAATCAGTAGATTGCTTCCATTGCTTAGTCCGCGCTTAATGAAAATTTTCATCTCGTTACCACATGAAGCCACAATAGACTACAGCACCTTGAAGGCCGAATTGCTATCCGCCTTCAACTTTAACCCTCAGTTCTACTGCGCTAAGTTTAGATTGGCTAAAATCCAGCCCGGTCAAAGTTACCGACATTTTGGATATATCCTGAAGTGAAACCTCCAGTTCTGGCTAGAATCCTCCAATGTTGAATCGGAGTATGAGGCCCTGATTGACTTTATGTTAAAAGACCAGCTATTGTCCACCCTTTCCCAGGAGATCCGAGCATTCGTCCAAGACCACCAAGTGTCTACCTTTCAAGAATGCCTCGAGGAAGCTGATCTCCATGCGACAAATCTTCGCCTATACCCACAGGATACCCGGAAGAATAGTCCCCCGTCCCCGAAGAATAAATTTAGTCAATGGAAGTCCCAACAAAGGAAACCCCCTCCATTGATAAGGACCACAGTCCCGTTCAGGCCAAAGAATAAGCCTTTTATAGCCCGCGAAGACAGAAAACCCCCAGTCTTCAATACCCCCTAAAATAACCAGCACCAGAATAAGAAGGTTATATGCTACTCCTGCGGTTGCCCAGGGCCATTATAAGTCCCAATGTGTACAGAATTCCAGCCTACTTCCCATCCAGAGCCAGCAAGTCCACCACGTAACCGCTACCCTTCCCCCGGAACAGCCGGCCGCGCTTACGTCATCCCCCTCGTCTCCATCCCCACAGAAATTTCAAGTTAACTTCCTGTTCAACAAGAGTTCCCCCGGAGGACTAAATTTCGAAACCGGCTCGATCAATGGCTGTAAAGTGTCCACCATCGTGAGAGACACAGGGTGCACATGCATTGTCGTGTCAGACAAATTGCTCCCCCCTGTCGACCCCCAAAATAAGAAGTACGCAATTGTACACGACTTCTTGGGTCGAAAAAATAGATTCCTCGGTAATACGTTGCCATGTACAGTGTAAATATTTCACTAGTTGGGCCGACGTAGGGGCAGCCCCCATCAAATTTTGCTCGGTACTCATTGGCCAGAGCGAACTACTCTCCCCGAGTGAAGTGACTCAAGCTGTCGTCACTCGAGCGCAAGCTAGCCGTGAGGCCTCTCCCCCAACGCACCTCCTTACCCCAGAAGCCCCTTTAGAGGTTCCAACGAGTAATGCACAATTCCTCAAAGCTCAGCAGAGCTGCCCTTTGCTTCAATCCCTTTGGGAAAAGGCCCGAAAGAACGAAGGGGTGATCGTTCGAGGGAACTGTCCCATAAGGCACGTCATAAACGACTCCCTTCTGTTTCGCACCTCGCGAGATGAGTCTGACCCACCTTCCAAGGTCATGTGTATTCCGCGCACACATGTAGGCAAATCCTGCGAGTAGCACATGAAAGTCCCATGGCTGGTCATTTTGGTCATAACAAGACTTCTCAGCGAGTATTTAAATACTCTTTTTGGCCTGGTGCAGCCAAAGATATTGCAAAATTCTGCAAAACGTGCGATTTGTGCCAGAAAACCACTGTAAAAGGTCGAATAGCCCCAGCTCCCCTGCAAAGAACTCCAGTCATTTCAGAGCCCTTCTCGAGAGTCGCCATCAACCTCATCGGACCAATTCGCCCCCCTTCCACCGAAGGTCATACGCATGTACTAACATTGATAGACTGCGCTACCCGATTTCCAGACGCTGTCGCTCTAAAAAGGATCGACAGTATCTCTTGCTCTGAAGCCCTTATTTCCATTTTTTCAAGAGTAGGATTGCCCAAAGAAATCTTGTCAGATAGAGGCCGCCAGTTTACCTCTGAGCTCATGGAACACGTGAACACCCTGCTCCAAATCAAACCTATTTTTACCACCCCCTTCCATCCGAGCGCGAACGGCATGTGCGAAAGGTTCAATGCGACCTTGGAAAAGCGTCCTCAAGAAGCTTTGCATGAAACAACCCCAAGAATGGCACCGATATTTCCCAGTTGCGTTATTCGCATGCCGCGAAATTCCCCATAGAACCATCGGATTTTCCCCATTTGAGCTCCTGTACGGGAGAAACGTGCGGGGGCCCCTCATTATTTTGAAGGAGTTATGGACAAATTCCCGTTTGTGTCCAGAAGTAAGGAACACTTATTCCTTCTTCCTCGAACTAAGGTAAAGATTAAAAAGGTGTTCTGACATAGCAGTCAGAAATTCTGAAATTAATATAGAAAAGTATCGGACATACTTTGATCTAAAGACCAAGCACAGAAAACTGAAGCCCGGAGAGGAAGTTCTGCTCTTACTCCCCACGGATTCCCATAAACTTCTCTCCCAGTGGAAAGGCCCCTACCCCGTTTAGAAAACCCCAGGATCGGTCGATTACGTAATACAGACACCCGCAGGTGATAAGTTATATCACATAAACATGCTAAAAAAGTATCATAGACGGGCCTGTCTAAACAATATAGTCGCCTTCGACGAAGAAAGGGAAATTGACGCCGTCCACCCAAACAACCCCCTACATATTGTTAATTCGATTTGCGTGGAGTCAAGCGAAGATTGTCCCCTTCCCGTCCTCCCGTCCAAGCTGCCCTCCCTTTCCCCCGAAAGAACCTTTGCCCGAGTTGGATGTAAACTCCAACCTCACCCGTGCCCAAAGGAACCAAATGATGGTGCTTTTGGAAGAATTTTGTGACGTCATTTCTGAGTCACCAGGATGCTCGACTCAGTTCGAACATAATATCGCCCTCACTACGCTCAAACCTGTGCGATGTAAGCCCTATTCCGTACCGGTGCACCTAAGAGACGCTTTCAATGAGGAAGTCAACAATCTTTTGCAATTAGGGATTATCGAGCCATCTACGTCCGACTACTGTTCCCCAATAGTCATGGTCCGCAAGACAGAACAGTTCTTTAGGATGTGCGTCGATTTTCGGAAGCTGAATACCGTCACCGTGTTTGACGGCGAGCCTCTTCCCCTAATTGACCAAAATTTACATCTCTTCAAAGGAGCTGCCTACATCACTGAGATAGAACTATATAAGGCCTATTATCAGATCCCCCTAAAGGCATCAGCGAGGAAACTAACAGCCTTTCCTACAGACAAAGGTTTAATGGAATTCACTCGTCTCCCTTTCGGCCTAGTCACTGCCTGCAGTAGCTATAACCGCATAATGCGCCGTGTAATAGACGGTTTAAAAAACGTTTCTTTTTATTTTGATAACGTGTATGTGGCTACACTTTCATGGAACGACCATATCTTGCCCCTCCGGCCGCTTTTAGAATGCTCAAAGCATCATGGCTTAACGATTAAACCCTCAAAATGCCATTTTTCTTATAAATCCATAGAATACCTTGGATTTAAAATAGGCGAAAGTCACCTGGCCCCACAAAAAGAGAAGGTAAAGGCTATTGTAAAAATGCCGTTACCGCGCACCAAGAAGCAATTACGGTCTTTCCTCAGTGCTGCTTCGTTTTACCGCCGCTTCGTACCCCAATTCGCTTTTGTAGCAGCTCCCCTAAACGACCTGCTAAAAAAGAAACTCCCGGACCCCCTCAAGTGGAACCCCGACGCCGACGAAGCGCGCTTTGAAGAGCTTAAAGAGAAGCTAGTCTCCGCCCCGATCTTAAAACTGCCGAACCATCCAAAAAAATTTGACATACGGACAGATGCCTCCCAACTGGGTATTGGCTGCGTATTACTCCAATACGACGAGGACCAAGAACCCGCTCCTATAAGCTATGCGAGTCGCCGACTGACGGCTCGCGAAAGGGCGTACGCTACGTTAGAACTGGAAGCTCTAGCGATTGTTTTGGGGCTAAAAAAAAAATTAGAATGTGTCTGGTAGGTCATCCATTCCTCATAGAGACTGATCATAGACCGTTAGTCTACTTAAGAACTTGTAAAAACCGAAACGGCAGGCTAATGCGTTGGTCATTATTGCTAGCTGAGTACCGTTATGAAATCAGGTATCTAAAGGGTCTGACAATGTACTCGCAGATAGCCTTTCGAGAAACCTGATTTCAGATAGCGATTAATAGTCAATTAATTTTTGTTGTGTGTGTATCTCTTTGTATAAATAATTATTTCTTGCCTGTACTCTGTATGCGTTTTGTTTTGTTTTGTATCGTTTTAAAATATGTAAATTAGAGAAACTGACGTAGCAGTAGTATTTTGTAGCCATTAGATACTAAGATAAAGTCCTAACGGTTCTGATAAAATTACTGACTCAATTGTTCGAGTCGAGGAAGATAATTACAAATTCCCTCAGTAAAGTTAACCTTCACATTCTTCCTTATTTCATAGCGGAATAATGTTCCTCGAAATAGGTAGGCGTGTGAGGGTATGGGACGTGCACACTCACATGCCGCCAGGCGATTGTGGGAACGAAAGAGATTTGTCGTCTGAGTTAACCTTCATCTCCCCCCCCCTCCCCGGACATTCTACCGCTCTCCTCTGCCTTCCCCCTGACCTAAGTCATTACCCGCTCCCCCCCCCAACGGGTGACAGGAAGTCTGACGGAAGAAGGCCTCTCTCACAGAAAAGCCTAAATTCTATTTGCCTTCTTTATGATACCAAGGAGATTGTCCAGAAGGCGTCGCGATAAGCGAACTGTCGTATAGGGAATCTCTCTCTCGATTTCACACAGTCCGCGGTATAAATGGCAACGCTGTTCATCCCTCAGAAGAAGTGTTCTAGGCCTACTCGCGTAATCCTCACGTTGAGCGAGTGTTGTTGCGGTAACGTAACGACTGCCAACGCGCGCCCGCTGAGTCAACCTGGTCGCTGTCTCAAAGAGTTCCTGAGGCAAATCTCGCCCCGCAGAGTCTGTGACTAGAATAATACGCTATGTTGCTCAACGTAACTTGAGAAAGAAAAAGGAACATCCAAATAGTTACTGGAAGTAACTATTTGTTAGTGTCACATCCAGTTAGGAGTGAGCTAACCGGAACTGCAGTCAGCAGCCCGAACTTGTCGTCTTATCCCCCCTCTCCCCGAGAACTCGTGTTAACGCCACCCGACCCCGTCGTCTTATCCCCCTTCTCCACGAGAACTCGTGTTAACGCCACCCGAACCACCCCGTCTGGACCTGAGTAGTCTTCTCTTTAACCCATCACAATTAATGGTAGTCTGTAGAACCCAGTGTCCTTCTATTCTTAAATTACCTATTTAATCAACAGTGATTGATACTCCGATTGAGTCATTATAAATCTAGGCGCTTAACGTCAGTGTTATCCTCCTTTTTTTTTAAGGAGATTCAAGTAAGTCATTCCCTGGTATTATTATTTATAATTGCTGTCAACCCAGACTAATCCGTGTTTAATATTTAATCCTTATTTACCTAAATACCCGTTAAACTATTGCTACTAATTATTATTTTGTTGTAAAGTAAAGTTTATTTTTGTACGTGTGTTTATTTGGTGGCTCCTCCTTTTTGACGTACCCTTGGCAAGGATTTAATTAAAAATCCCTTCAGCTAATTTATTCAACTTGAATTATGCACTCTTAGAATTTAACAATCACAAACTTCCCCCCAGTAACAAGTGGGACTTTTATAGTGAGAATCCCGGCCGTGGCATAACCCGCCTCTAACCAGCCTTTGCACGTTCAGTAGGAATTAAATCCTATATATATATATATATATATATATATATATATATATATATATATATATATATATATATATATATATATATATATATATATGTATATATATATATATATGTATATATATATATATATATATATATATATATATATATATATATATATATATATATATATATATATATATATATATATATATATATATATATATAATGATGATAGAGTGAGTCATATAGTCTCAATACCATCGACTTAAACAAAAGCGGTGTGTCCAGATCAAGGACTAGAATAATTATTTGACCGGACTATGATCAATTCTACGACAGTCTGGTTTTGATAGATGTGGATGACCTTTGATAGGCTCTTGTAGCTTTTGTCATCCGTGAAATTATGTTATGTTAAAATCCATTATTTTTTCTGAGGATCTAAAAAAATGATCTAAAACTAATGTATATAGTAATCTTCAAGAATTTACCTCAGTCATTTCACAAAGGAAAAGCATGAGTGAAGAAGTATGAAAGAATTCATGTTTGTCTCCCAATGTAATTCATCCATCATTGAGACATCATCCAGTGGAAAAACGCACTTCCTCTTTCCCATACTGCGTAATAAACATAAGATCTTTACTCAATGCGTCGATAGAATCATCTGGTTAACAGTGCGATAGAAATACTATGAAGAATTTAAAAATGAAGTTACGTTTCACGAGGGTGTGTGTGATGTGTAATCTTTAGATGGAAGTGGTTATACCTTCCTTATTTTAGATGACTTAATGCAGAAGAGAGATGCACATATATCAGAGGTATTCACAGTGTCCTCCCAACACAGAAATACCTCCATATTCCTAGTGACTTAAAGTCTGTACAATAAAAACTCCTACATGCCCGATATTAACTTAAACTATCACAATCTAGTCTTATTTAAACAGAAGAGAGACATCTCCCAGATAAAAATATTCGCAGGGCAAATAATGGCTGGTGAAAGGTGTAGTTTTATGAAGGTAAGTATAAAAAAAACCAGTCTCAAAGTTCTATGGATATTTACTCTGCGACTTCAGTCCAAGAAACACTATGATTTACTTTACGGGTGGAAATATTTCCAAACTTGGTCGAAACCGTATATCTTTTAGAGTGAGTCATAGAATGAAAAGATGCATGCATCTATTCCATTCTTTCCCCACTCTCTCTAAAAAGAGGAAAAATCAATCATCGGAGGCAGGGATAATGATTTTGTCAAATGTGGCTGAATCTAATAAAAGGAATTTTCCAATGGCAACATCGAATAAACAAAAGATAGCACAATTTAAACAGTTGATACGTATGTTATATCGAAAGCCAGGTCAATATTTGTCTAAAAAAAAAAAAATCAACGTGAAGGATCATTTCTACCAATCTTATTTTATGTTCTAACTGAATCTAACACCTATCCTTTCCAGCCTTCTGAGCTGAAAAAAAAACATTGTATATTTCAAAAACAGAGAGAGAACCCCCCTCAAACCTCATCCCATCACAGGAAAGACTTTTATCTTTGAAGAGAGAGTTGACTAATATACTAAATAATTCACACATCCTACCAGATGACGTTGGAACATTATTTGAAACAGTACGATAATGTTATGCAATCCTTTACCGTTAAAGTTAATGAGAGTGACAATGATTAATTAAACGAGTACACAGATAAAGTATTGGGAACACTAGAGGCTAGTGAGGTAAATTAATTTATCAGACACTAAAAAATACACAAGGATTCTGTTGAGATAATCATAGGGTAATTAAAATCGATGGTATATTTTTTGCCACAGTCTAACATTATTGACCTATCAATGATTTAGCTAGAACGCGAGAAAGACCACCAACCACCTTATGGAATGAAGTGAGAGTAAAATTAATATTTTCTAATTTCTCTAAATCAATCATAAAGAACTCGCAACGTCGTAAAGAGTTAGAAACGATTAATTACACACCATTTTTCTATGCATAAAAAAAATGGTTTGCACAAACACACGCTGTATTTCTCTTTATCTGCCACAGCGAAAACTAAGGAAGTGGTTGAATAATTATTAATCAATTTCATCGATGAAAGGCATTGCAACTACTAGAGTAATTAAAGATTTGTAGGCAACTTGGCTGGTATGTTAAAACGAAACAATACATGCATATTCAGACCGTGGCAAAGTCTCCTACCCATATCAGACTGTCTGTCTCATTGTCTGCTCAGCTTGCCTCGAGTACTCAGGTGAAACAACAAGAACATAGAATTAATGCATTCAGCCTTTTGAAG
Organism: Ceratothoa steindachneri; assembly: GCA_963969495.1. NCBI lineage: Eukaryota > Metazoa > Arthropoda > Malacostraca > Isopoda > Cymothoidae > Ceratothoa > Ceratothoa steindachneri. The sequence continues at coordinate 181,010,809 of OZ018326.1, forward strand.
ATTACTAGAACAAAGGCCGGCTATGTTAGAGGGGTCTTTAAAAGTATCTAAGGAAGCTCTTGTTATAACGCTAAATTATTTCTTAGTGTGGATGAGCTTTGGTTGGTGTTTATGGCAATACAGAGGTTAAAACAGGAAAATTTGCCCCAGGTAGATCGACTGGTGTAGAACTATGGTGCAATACAACTAAAATGCGTAGTGAAACCAACCATAGCACTCGATTTCCCAGTATATAATTCGGTATTTACTGGAAATTTGACGAAAAACACATTCATACATGATTTCAAAACGCGAATTTCTTCGAAGTTTTCGCCAGTTGAACTGTTGCAAAATATGATTGATACTTATTACCTTACATTCGCCGATGGACTCGATGAATATCGAAAACTTCACCCTACCATCACCGAAGCTGAGTATAGAAAAAATGTGTCGTTTGATAAGTTTCATTGTTTTGGGAACATAAGAAGGAACACTATCGAACTTGTTCCTTACTGTAATGCAGAAGTGTTAAAGTTTAATTATGGTGTACGCTATATGTCTGTAATTGACGTCTATTCTAGATATATATTGTTAATTGCTTTAAAGGAAAAGACAGATCAGGCATTGTCAAAAACTATACGATATCTCATGGAAAAACCCCGGATGGATTCCAGGTTATGAATATATATCCTGATGATGGAGGAGAGTTTAAAGGAAAGAAGATGAAAGGCGTATTGAGCGATTTTAATATCGGAGTACACTACCGAGCAAAAGAAGAGAACGATTTTCCTCTATTAAAATACTTTCAAAAATATAAATAGCCAAAGTAGGTAAATGCAATTTCCATGGTACATAAAGGCATACATTTAATATATTTTATGAAGTTTTCATATGAGACAAGCATATATTCAAGAAATTATACTAAATAAACGAACAAAATAAGAGAACGATTTTTTTCATGAACATTCTAGAAGTTTCTTGAAATCATCTGGCACTATTTTGTTCATTAGGTAAGAACTGTACAACCGACATCGTTTTCGTACTCACTCTGCAGAGATGTCACCACACGTGAAAGTGACTCCTGAGCTCCGTCAGAGAAATGTTCTCTTGAAGACTTAGGGGACGATTCTTTCTGTGATTTCGAGAGAGGTAGGAAGGTCCAATAGTCTGACTGTGCCCGTTCTGAAGTTATACAACGAAAAAAAACCCTAAAAATCTCCTGGAAATTTCGGTCAACTATACATCACCACCGATCGAGAAAACAAAACATTTAGGCTCTTTTCTATGAAGGATCTCTTCGAGATTACTGCAGCAGGAATTTCTCGAAAAGGTAAGACCAATATGAGCAAAGAAGTGAGTTGTTTCACAGTGTCGCATCAATGCATCCGGTTTAAAAACTCGTTATTTAGCAACCAATCCAATCATCAGTAAAAAGAACCAGAAGGCGAGACTCGAATATGCGAGGCTCATATTGTTTGTAGGGATGAAGATTGGGAGTGAGTTAATTTCAGCGAAGAAAGTAAATTTAATTTAGTTGTATCTGATAGCAAACGCTTTGTTTGAAGCGCTGCGGGTGACAGACAACCTTGAATGTGTTAACACGTCTGACAAGCGTGGAGGAGGCAGCGTCATGGTTTTCAGTTATTTAAAAAAAAAAAAGGATGCGAGGCAGGGTGGAGTGAAAAATCTACAACATAAAATATAGAGTTTCACCATTAAAAGACATGTATTATATAGATTCAAATGAAGAACGTATTGTAGGGGAGATTTATGAAGAATAACCACAGAAAATAAAGTTTGATTCCCGTAAGAAATATGTAGTGGAGAGGATGGTTGAAGTGAAAAAAAACAAGAAATATTTAATAAAATGGAAAGAGTACCTTGAGTCGTTTAACTCCTTCGACAAGGCAGATGATATCACCCATCTCGAGTCGTTAAATTATATATAAAGCTAGGAAACGAGAAAGGTTTTACCAGTTATGAAGAGGGAATCAGAGGGTTTTATGTCACTCTTCCTTCTTCATCCTCCCTGGATATTTACACGCAAAGCACTATGTCTGACTATAGAGTTGAATTGCATAACATAGCAAGTAGGATGTAGGACTCTGTGAGTTTCAATTTATAGGAAATAATTTCATTATTACCAACCCTATATATGCATTTACAGTCTATCGGAAAATGACAGAAGTAAATAATTATGAATAAAATACTATATTGAAACAAGAATAAAAAGCATTTACTATGCTTATTATTTCAATCTGCCAAAACGCAACGGATGTTGTTCAATGAATATGTGGTTATGTTCATTTTACGTTCAATGCTCGATGTGAAGAGTAAAAAAAAATACATACTTCATCTTTCGGAAGAATTTTCCAGTGTAATGAAAAGATCTATCAAAGATGATATTTCAAAATTAAATCATTGTATAGCGTTTAGCATAGATTTTTCGGCTCTCCTCTACCTGAGATCATCCAACCTTGTATGTAGACTACCAGTTTGTAGGCAGGACGCATTGGCGGCGATGCGAATTAAACACCTTCTTTTCAAGGATGATTCATTTAGTGTAACTTTTGATCACCTACACTATCAGAATCTAAGAGCTGGGGAGTTGAGATTAATTTGCATCAATATAAGAATGCTTGAAGTTAAAAAAGTTTCCATTCGTTGTTCGGGAGTTGGTAATAATGCTTTATATGTGGAGAAGATATTAAAAAAAAGTTGAATGAACCACACTTGTTTAAATGGTTGAGAGCTTAATGGCGGCATAACATTGGCTTACTATATTCTCTTCCATATTTCAAAGAGTGGTGCTCGGCATTTAGAAAAGAAGGACATATCCGCCGGTTTCGACACCGTTCATGGTATTATGCATGGAAGGAGCGCGAAGCAAGCCCCGGAAGATCAAGTGAGAAGTACGAAAGAAATATTCCTAAAGATACTAGGTAATACATTAAAAGAAAGTTAAAATCCAAGAATTATAATAGGAAGAAATCTCAGAAATTGGGTGGAATGAATAACTGAAAATGGATGAAAGAGGTTAAAGAATAGAAAAAAGTTGAAAGTAGAAGGTAATTGCTATAATATAAACAGGCACACCCTTCAGAAATGTTTTCATAAATTTATCAGCGACTGTATATCATATACCCACAAAAGTGATGCTCTTTATCCATCGTTATGAATATTCGAAGACAGAACTTGATTTATTTACCGTTCCACCAATCCAAACTTCCATCGAAGAAAGTAATTATAATCAATCGTACTCTCCACTTAGCAATATCTCATCAGACCTCAATCCGGTTGAATATTATGTATCTAGTAGCAGACAATAATCTAGCCTCGAGTAAGGTTTATATTTTTCTGGAAAATAATATTCTTCACATTTTATTCAGCAATCTTGATATTTATTTAAATGAGATATATATATATATATATATATATATATATATATATATATATATATATATATATATATATATATATATATATATATATGCAGAATAAAAATCTATATTTCTTTCCACTGTTTGATATTACTCTAATAAAGAAAGTATAAAAACGAAATAGAGTAAATCTAAGAAAAAACTAATTGATGTATATTGAAAATTACGCGCCGATTTCTTCTCGCAACATAAACTGTTGATGAATGGAGTCTCCCTGAAGATAAAGTTATCGCAAACAATACATTCATTTACACTATTTCAAACCAAAACTAGGTTAGAAGCAAAAATAGAATTATTAGAAAGTTTACTTTACTTGACAAAAGCCCGCCTTTTAGAATCTCTTTAATTGGAGATGAAAAATAGGTTGCTTACATCATACGTCAAGTAACCTATCACACAAATTCGTATGCGAAGTTTAGCAATTGTGAGTGGAATATCAATGAAGAGTGTGGATAATATATTCATGGGGAGAATACCTACGTGGCTGGTGATTGCTATGGTTGACTATTCAGCATTTTCTGGTAGCTATAATGTGAATCGTATTACTTACTACCTACATGAACGGAAATGAAGTTGAAAGGCTATTTGAATGACTATTCGGACGAAGCAGATCCAGTTGCTTCAAAGTTTTTTACTCGCTATATAATGGTATAGGGTGTATTGTTATATATACAAAGTTTCAGTCTGTCATTAAGATAAATAAGTCTAGAAACGTATTGGTCTAATCTTAAAAAGTAACCGGAATAGAAATAGAAGAATTAATGTATCGAGCTAAAACTACGAAACTAGTAGTTTTATCTATGAAAATTCAAACTCTAATTATAATATTAATAACATCGACCGCCCAATACTCTCTCTTTCTCTCTCTCTCTCTCTCTCTCTCTCTCTCTCTCTATCTCTCTCTCTCTCTCTCTCTCTCTCTCTCTCTCTCTCTATATATATATATATATATATATATATATATATATATATATATATATATATATATATATATATCCCCTTCTCTCTGCCATTTTTTTTAAGAAAAAGTAGTACATTTGGTTAGAGTAGCCCATTATAATAAAGTGAATGCAAAAAAATAAGGATCAAAATAATAAACATATTTAAAGGAGTAGCGAGGTCCTTGAAGAAGTAGCCCAATTTGCTATTTGTAACCCTTTCTGTCAGATAAGACTGGGAATTCCATGACATGACATGACATGATGTGAATATAAAGAAAAACAGATGGATGAATATAGTGATACACATATATCGTGTAAAACAAAAGGAAAATGGTGCGGAAAAAAATTAAGAGGAGATAGGAAAAGTTAGAGGTCGGTAACTTGATACCGATGCGTCATGTTATCCTGTGTGTGTATGTAGTGGTGTTTGACTGAGGCAGCAAGGGGAGAGGGATGAGGCACGAGTAAAAGAAACGCGATACTCTTGATGCTGCTAAATTATGTATAGATAGGTGTTGGTTGTAGGTAATCAAGAGCTGCTGGCTATCTCAACACCAATGCAGCGAGCTGTGTATGTGTGGTGTCTTGCTAGCTTCCCCAGCTGTCGTTTTAAACAGGTGTGGTTGTATGTGACTTCGTTAGTGTCGTGTAATTTGGACATGTATGTATGTGTATCGAGGAGAGCGACATGCGCGTTTCAGGGTAGAGTTCGGAATTATCTGTGCTCTCATGTTCTATGTATGACTCGCATCTGTGAGTGTAATGGGTAAAAATGTTAAGATTGATCGAAGGAGCGTTTTCTACAGGTGTAGTTGTAGTTTGTAGCTGTCAGAGTAAAACCTGCGTAGCATTTTTTGTATGTTTTGCTCTTGTCTGTGTGTTGTTTTGGTGTAGGTAGAAATGTATATATTTATCGAATGTGGCTCCGACTATCTTGTGGTCAGGTTTGCATGTAAATCTTGCGAGGGTTTGGTAGTTTAGGTTCGCGTATGTATAGAGTTATATGTTGTGCCTTTAGTAATCTCGCGCGCCGTAGTGTCGTCTGTCTTCAGATGATTCGTGGCTATGAGCCACTTATCCTCGTACTTTGTTTTCTAGTCTAGTATCATCTGTGCCTGGTGCACGATTGTATCTGGGCCCTGGCCGGAGACTTGAATAATTCCTTAAATATATTTACCGAAAGAATACACCAGCATATACTAGGTACTTTTTTGTTTCCTCGATGGTGATAGAAGAGGTTAGTGTGGTGTAGTTGTCTAGCACTTCCAATCGTACCAGAAGATCAAGCCCAAGCTCTTCAGCGTGTAACCGATACCATTACAGGTCTTTCTAGAATTGCTTTCGTGCATGTGGTTTGGGCATGTTAGTGTGTATATTGTCCAAGTGAGACTTGAATATGTTGAAGATCTCGTTAGTGTCAGTGATGGTGCGCTTATTATGGGGTAGGGTAGGTTTATGGGCTTGGTTGGATTCGTGCTCATCACCCTCTCCACGCGTAGTTGTTGACTTGGTGGACTATTGTTGTTGTCTTGTGGCCACTAGATTTGGACGAGTGTCACTGTGTACTTTGTAGGCTAGAAATGAGTCGTCTTGCGCTTCTGAGTGTATGTTGCGTGCAACACTTAACTAGGATCGCAGTGGGCTGATATACGTGTGATAGCCTGCAATGCGGAGTCTATTATTTGGAGGATGTATAGAATTCCGAGAAGTAGTGGGCATAAATATGAAAATTTTCCGCCGATTTGCTGAAGAGGAAATACGCTTCTTTTTAGCCGAAAAGACTGAAAATTTAACAGTATGGCACGAATTTTGCCTTCAATAAAACGATGACTAATATAAATTCCACACGAAAATATTTTCATATAAGTTTTAGAGAAATTGTGACAGAAACTTGAATAATACCTTAAATATATGTGGCGAGATGAAGTGGTTTATACTTTTAGAGAGAGAAGTAGTTGATGGATTGATTGTGGCGGAGTCACCAGTTCCAACTTGGAACAAATATTCTTTCTCTGCTACATGATTTGAGTTCGTTCTTGAGGGTGTCTACCAAATAATTTCGTATTTGGATTTTTATAAACAATTCGATGAAAAATAACTTTATTTTGAACTTGAGATTTAATGATGAATTGTGAATCCTTTCCACTAAGGTGGATTAATCACAGTGACGAAGACGAAGTAATGTGATCGACTGTGTAAATAATGTGTATCTGTATCTGATTTGTGTGAATAATTTGTGCTTGTTTTATTTGTGCAAAGAAGGTGGACATGACCAATGGGTTTTTTGGAAGGAGCTTTGTGTTTGAAGTCAATGTTTGTTCGAGAGAGAGAGAGAGAGAGAGAGAGAGAGAGAGAGAGAGAGAGAGAGAGAGAGAGAGAGAGAGTAGAGATTGTCTATCAACAGAATTTTATAGATAGACGGTGAAATACGATAACAAACTTTTGGGAATATGATTTCAATGTTAGGAACGGGCATTAATAGTGGAGTTTATAGGAATGTAGTTTGTTTTGACCCAAGGATAATAACGTCACCAAGGCGAAATCAATGCTCGATCCGGTCGGAACACCTTAGTGTGGGAAAGAATGAGTACATCAGTGTGTGCAACTTTTGTGTACATGGATTAATATAGAATTACCCACCCCTCTGAATTGAAAAATGTTACATAGAAAAATATAAAAATTATGAAATAAAATGAAACCCACAAAGACCGACCCCTGGTGCTTTTGTGTTAGATAGCAATTGTCATTCTGATCTTTCTGTGAATTTCATTATTCAGTCGGGTGATTTCGTCAAAACGATTTGAGAGACGAAAAGCGCAACTATTATTACTACTACTAGCAATAACGCACGTCGTTAAACATTAAAATTTGCATTATGCAAACCAAATAAAAGACGATTGTACCACTTTCTATGGTTCCTTGAAATTTTACTCTCTTGTCCTCAGTGAGCACAAAACTAAGTAACTTAATGTCATCTACTAATTAACCCATTATGCAGAATGATGCGAATTAAATCTTCGATTTAATTATCCAATTAAGCAATTTCTTCCGATTTATTCAGTAAAATTTTATGCAAGACCTGATCTAAGAACACCTTATCCACAGCCATTGCATCACCCCAAAATTTAAACACTTCCTTAAAAATGTTTCAGGTCAAACAAGATCAATACCTACGAAGACCATGTTGATTGTTCTTTATGAAGCCGTTACTTTCCAATTGAATAACAGTCTGGTCTTTAATTATTGGATATAAACATCCACCAACGACGCTTTTAAGACTCATAGAGTTGATAGGTACACTTTTTGAAAAGGGGTGAACCTGATTAAAACGGTGTAGTAACGAACAAACCCACTAAGTAGGGCCCATGCACTTTGGGTACGATGGTTTTGAGTGAGAGGGAGGAGAAGAATAAACTTTAAGGATAGAACAAAGAGGAAATGTAGTAGGAGACAACAAAGTAGACTTAGTTCGTCGTTGGACCTAGAACTTAACGTGGAATCCGAACCACGATGTGTAGCCTGTCTCTTTTCTAGATCGTTTCTGTTTATCATGACCCATGTCTCACGTATCTACTGTAAGTTTCATATGTGAATGTGATAGTTAATGAAGAATAGTTGCTGAAAACTGAAGGAAATAAGAGGCTTGCAAAGAGATGCTAGTTGGACTGGACATCGGGCTAATTTCTGTCCATGGTAAAGTTAAAAGTTGGTTTCGCGTCAGAATAACGCATTTAAATTTTTGTATCTGTGTATATTTTTATCTTTTTCAGTGTAGTATTTGTTTATATAAGGCATTCAAACCACTATTAGTAATTATTCTTCCTAAAACTGGTGTAGGATTATATCTCTCTAACTAATCTTTTCTATTCTTACTCTGGTTGTAATTGTCTATAAGCTATTCTCTGGTGATGCTTCAGTTATCTAATTGATCTTAGTTGTCGTCGAGTAGTCTTTTCCTTCTCTAGATCTAGATTCCCCCTTCCTCCTATTTTCCTCTTTCATTAATCCTCGGGAAACTTGGCAATAATCTGTGTTCTCCATCTTTCCATTTGGACAATTTGGTTGGTTGAATCAATTCCGAATTCGTTCGGTCTTTTCTATAAATTTACTGGCTCTTTTTGAAATTATTCTGTTGAGTGGCTTTATCTTCGCCTCCCTATGAAGATCTAGTTGTCTTTTTAGTCCTCCTCATCTAGTATTTGTTATTCTGTACATAACTTTTTCTTGTACCCTTTGGAGTCTTAGTAGGTTACTCCTTAAGATCATGTACATCGCTATGTTTGGATAAATAATCGCGGATTGTATTATAGTCTGGGAAATTTTCCTTTTGTTCTTCATGCTGAGGTTTCTTAACTTGTATAGTAATACTAGTCCACTATTCCTCCAATTTATCCTCTCGGTAACGTGCTTTTAGTAACCTGATGTCGTGATGGTTATCTCAAACAGCTTACAATCTTTGTCATATTTGTAGTGCTCTCCTTCTACATATACATTTGATAGGCTTCTCCTGTCACGGAAACCATCTTAAATGTCTCCATTTTTGTTTTAATGTTCCATTTTTCTTTGTATCTATTTATACTTTTCATCGCTTCTACAGTTATTCTAGCTTTCATGGGTCCTTTCCGGTAAGGGCAAATTATCAGTTGGCTTATGTCATCGGTGAATTTAATGTTCAGGCAGCCCTCATATCTGGGTTGCGGTACATATGCGGTTTAGATTCAATAGAGAGATGGGCTCAGACGTCCGCCTTGGGGAAAACCGGCAGCAAGTTCATGGCGTCATATTTCTATATAGGCACGTGATACTCCATTATATTATCGCATAATATCCTTTAGATCTTGTTGATCATTCCGAGTCTGTATATCTTAAATTACTTTCCTCTCGGTCAAACTTTGTCGAAGACCTTGGACACATACCGAGAGACGATGTCCACGCTCATCTTTACTCTTTGTGATTTCGCAAACTTCTCTAAGATGACTCCTAGGGTCATCTCCGTGCTTCTCTTTTAATGAAGACAAATTGCCAGCTGTTCCTTATGCCGTTATCATCGAGGTATTTCGACAGTCTGTTGTTGATTACTTTTTCAAAATCTTTAGCGATAAAATCTAGTAGCGAAACGGGGTGGTAGTTACCTACTTGTTCTGGGGAAATTCCCGCCTTGGGGATGAATATCATCCATGCTACTTTCAGTTGATCGGGAAATATCCTGTGTTCAAGTACGCATTGAAAATGTTTCTTACTCCCTACAGTATGTTCGGGGGAGCTTCAAGGTAATTAAACCTGGTGAGTCCTTATCTGCTTGAGGTTCTTTGTCGGAAGCTCTTTATCGTATCTTTTATTTCCTCTGATGTAATAGCTGCATCTGTTTCATGGTTGTTGTTTTTTCCTTTTCTTCACTGATTTTAGACACATTTTTCCAGTGCTCTCTGAACAATTTCTCTTCTTCTGCCTCGTATTCTAAAATGTTGCTACCTGCGTCCTTCATTTTCATTTTATCACTTACTGTCCTTTGCTTTAATCGGTTAATATGTACCCAAAATTCTCTTGAAGATGCTAATAGATCTATTTACTAGATGTATTGATCTCATTTCTCTTTCTGTTTCTCGTAAATTAGTACTATTAATTCTTTCTCTCTCCAGAGTGCGTTGTATGACTCACTTAATGGACCGAATCTTATATTTTTTGCCGCCCGGCTGATCTTCTCGTTCAATGTCACCATTTCTGGTGTCCATCTGAATTGTTGGATGGTATGGAACGAGTTAATGGGGATGGCCCCATTCTCTGCCATCTTAGCGGGTCGAGTACGTACGTCTTTTTTTGTGTTTTCTCTGTTTCTTCCATGTTCTGATATTAGTATAACATATGGGTCGATATTTCTGAATAACTTTTTGTATATAATTTCATTATCTTTCCACCCACATGTGTTAATTTATAATATTTTTAATTTCTTAATTTTAATATTCTAATTGCCCATTTCTGTTCGTTTAATCACTTACCGCAGGGTGTCTTCTCCGTTGCAATGAGTTATCGGTGTTTTTTCCTTCTAGTTCTTATTTCGCTTCGCCTGTTTTCTCCCTCTTCGGGCGTTTCATTTCTGCAAGTTGGATTCCTTTTGCTCACGGATTTCATATTTCTTTGGGTTTTCCCGTGAGTAGCCCATGTGCATTCTTATTCAGTGTCGTCGGAGATATTTTCCCTCATGTGTCCTCGCTGTTCGTGTTCTCTTCTGTTTTTACTCTATGTTCATTTTCCTTTTGCCTCTTCGATTAACTCTTGGTTTGTCTTTACCGTGACATTGATTTTAAATATGTCCGATGGGTTAACTAACCTCCTTGGGGAATTTTATTGGGTCGAGACTGTTGTGCATGCTGTTTACTGCAGTTGCGTAACTGCCCGGATTTGCAATGTTCATTACGTGTGCGTGTAGTATGCAAGTAAGTATTTCTAGATTGAGTGTTCCATCTACATTAATTCGCGTTGCCTGCCGTTGCTAGTTGTCCTTTACCATTGGTGCATATGAGTTTCTGTTCACGTTACCCTTATTCCTGTTTGTCTTGCGTTTTTTTCTTTTGGGACAGATCATAACCATAGTTCTGTGTCCCCCTTGGCAGTTAATGCATCTTTTCATTGAATTGTTGCAGTCGCGCCACGAATGGCCTTCTGTGCCACATTCTGAACAGATAATCAGGTCTTTTTGTGGCAATTTAAGTCGTGTGATCCTTCAAGGAAAAACTTCTGAAGCACATCTGTATGCTTGTAAAGCCATCTTTTTGTAGATGAGTGGATAGGATTCTCATGCTGAATGTAAGAAGTTCTTTTTCAATGATATTTGAAGCCACTTGAGTAGATTCGCAAATGACTTTGAACAGGCGAGTGTGGTCTTTAAATTTGACCAACTCAATTATTTTGAGCCATTGCTGCCTCTTTTGGAGTTCTTTTAATTCATGGCGTTATTGTTCTCCTACGCAGGGCTAAATCTTTCGGCAGATGACGCTTCTGTCAACCGTGATTTGTGGGGGTATTCTGGCTGCTAAATCTATTTTTTTGTGCGATGCTTCCACATGCTTCCAACTGTTCTACAGTCTTTTTTTCCGGACAAATAACTGTGAAGACTGATGGAGTCTCTACAAATTTGATGAGGGAATTTATAGGTCCCAAATATCATTTGCGCTAATTCCTTCGGTGTCAGTTTAAGAATAAGCCTTTTAAAGTCCGCTGAGTACATGTTTCCTGGGCGGCGTTCCATATCTCACAAGAAAGGTGTTCTTCTGAAGATCTTCAACTGTGGAGAAATTTTCCAGATATTTCCCATTCCTTTGACAAGTGATTTTAAAGAGTTTAAAATTAAATGCATACAAGAGAATCCGAGTTTCTCAGCGTGATCAGAATACATATATGATATCGGAGAAAGACTTGCTGTAAGGTAAGCCTCTTTACGATACCAATCCAGCTTAAGAATATAAAAATTGTGTTCACCGACGAAAAAGATTTCACCTTGGAAGTGGTCACAAAAGGCAAAATTGCATAGTTTATGGTTCAAAGAAAATGGACTTCAACCTACCAAGCTTCATCAGGAAAACTCTTGATTCAGCAAGAAAATACATAATTGTTTCCACATAAATTTGATGGAAATGAAAACAAGAATTCAACTTTCCGACTATTTGAAAAGAAATCTAAAATCTCATTAGTGAATACTGAAGCAAAAAAGTTATTTAATAACAAAGCTTTTTCTTTCTTTACGTCCGTATAAACGTTACCAGCGTTATTGTTAAGCAGATTTATCCATACATTTACTAAATTCATTAGAGTGAATACTATATTTTCCGCTTTGTGCAAAGTTAAGTCAAGTCGGGTGTAGTTAGTTACTGGATAGAGTCCGTTTTCAGTCGTAGTTAAGATGTCGCATTAAACTGGGCGCACCCACGCAAAAATAAAATGGCACTAAAAGGAGTGCAGATTCGTGGTAAAACTTCGAAAAATCCCCGTCGTTCTACTATTAGGACAGGAACCTCACGTAAAGCGCTCCAGACTTAGGCAGTTCACCAAAATGTGGCGCAATGTCTGATGTACCAAACAGTCCTCGCGGAAGGGTTGAATGAAGCGATCCATCAGATGGTGCTGCGTCCCACGAGTGTGTCAATTTCGGAGGCGACAGAAAATTACTTGATATCGTCGAGTCATTGGGACATAGGTCCAAGGAAAAGTGGGGACGCAATGGCACGACACTCTAATTTCTAGGAATCCATTTCTTATCTTTGTGGCATGCAGCTCAAAGTGCTGTCCTCATATCTTTGATGTAGTCGAGGTGAGGAAGAGCAAATACCATTCCGGTAGCTTAGTTTGTGCAGACAACCTCGCCTCCTCATCAGATTACTAGCCGTAGCGTCATGGATGTTGCAAACGAGGGGATGCGAAGATACCAATACTTCAGGAGCAGTTTGAAATGAAGTTGTAGAGGAGTCACTTCTTAATGAGTTCACATCCAGCCCCTGCTCCAAGTATGATACAGATGGTCAGCCTTTATGGTATGGGGGTTAAGTTTGTTGTAGGTGCCATGTTTATATGGGAAAGGTGAGACTGGCTGATGTATATTATTATTGACCGTCGCCCAGATTATCGGGGGAAAGGAATAAATGTCACGGATATTTTGGAGAGGTCTTCCAAGTCCCGTAAGGGAGGTGATAGGTGGCGTTAATCTCGTATCTGACTCCAAAGATACTCAAATAATATCCCGACATGTCTGGGCATACCGAAAGCTTTATGATCAAGAAATGACTGAGAGTAATCACGTGAACAAAAATAAATGTTTAATTCTAACATACAAAACAAGCAAAGCAAAAGGAAGGCTCGCGTTTACACAATACGGTCAGGGAACATTTCACTACGGGTCAGGAAAACGAGTGTTACGGGAACAAGACTTAGGCGAGTACAACGGCGGCTTCAAGACGATAAACGAACCGTAATTAGTCTTTCATACTTTTTTTAACATTTTTCCAGTAACAGAAGATGGGTGAAACATTTACCCGAAACGTTGTACAATCAAGTAAACTAAATGAACTTCCCCTTTTTCGTCATATCCTTCATCTTGCTTACTAAATTACAGCTCAATAGGATAGGAGAAGCCCTCTATCAATATAATATATATATATATATATATATATATATATATATATATATATATATATATATATATGGAATAAATAACTCCAAATTAACACGTGAGGTTCGCAATGAATGCAATGTACCGCAGGAAAAATGAAAAGGTGTTTCCAAGTACTTTCGAACTTTATTCAGTTCATTCTCTTTGAGAATGAACTGAATAAAGTTCGAAGGTATTTGGAAGCACCTTTTCATTTTTACTGCGGGACATTGCATATATATATATATATATATATATATATATATATATATATATATATATATATATATATATATATATATATATATAATATATATATATATATACGCGTTGGCATTTGTTACAATTCTTCCTATTCTTGCGAGGCACTACTTTGCTGGTGCAATTCTAGTACCAGGGCCATGTTATCCATAATAGCACCATGCGCGACATTAGTTGACAGAGTTCGAAACAATCGTCATTTAATGTGATAATTCTATGGTGAGGTTTGCGGAACTTTGAGAATTATATAGCTACCCCCCCCCCCCCCCCTCCTCTCGCCAAACGTGTTACATCAGAGCGCGAAGACGTGTATTACTATTACCCCAGCCATTTCAGCGTAGTGAATTTAGTAGTGACTGTCCAATTATCCAAGCCAAATTACTCACACTTTGGCGATTGTGCTGAAATTTACTTCTCAAATTTTCCCTTACTAATGACAAGGAAAACACAGGTCATTGGTACCACTCTCAAAGGAACCAGGCTAAACCAATAATTGAGAGAAATATCTTGGTTTTGATCAGGATGTAAGAAAAAAGGAGGACCGTGAGATACATCCAGTATCTTTTCAACTTGACAGGCTATAAAATTATTGCTAATTTCATTTAAATTCTTCCTTCTTTCCGTTTAGCGCGAAATGGTTTTTAGAAAGACTGAAAACAATGTTATTGTGTTATCTTTTTAATTTTGGATACGGACAAACAAAACCCTATATTTACATTTAATAGATTTAAGTCATAAACGGCGCTACGCAAAAAGACTCTCCTCTAAATCTGATGCATTCGAGTCTGTTCCTCGATGGAGCTTTCGTGGGATTTCTTTCTTTCGGAGGGCGCTGTCTTGATCATCAAAAAATAGCTGTATCTCTTCGGTAGACGGTGTGAAAAAGATGTAATCTTGGGGCATGAGTCTCCTTTTAGAAACGAGATGGGCCTTTAGTAAGAGCACACTAGGAAATCTGCATCATGGTTTAAAGACAACTTTTATAACTCGGATGTAGAATTACCGCGACAAAATTCAACGTGAGGACAGGATTAAAATGATGAGAGAACAGAAAAGATATTGAAAGAGGGTATATACAGATAATGAATAGTACATCAGATCATGATTAAAAGGCCATCAATAGTAAAATTATTTAAATCCAAATTGGTTTGGAAGGTGCAGTCAAATCTCCCACGAACTATCGATCGAACATGGTATAGGCAATCTCAGGCTCTTCAAGGACCACCAATTAGCATCTATAACTCAGGCATATATACCCGTGTACAAGAAAAGATGAGGCGAACGATCGTTATTTTTTATTCATTAAAAAAGTCAAACTGTCGAGGACCTCTACTAGAAAATTTCTGAAAATTTCAAGCAGAAGGTGGTGAAACTAAATGAAGTAAAATGCTCAGGAAGACAGCCTGAACTCAACAGGAAGACATAATAAAATCTCGATGTCCTTCTGGTTCGCGACAGCTGTGGCTTCATGATTCTTGAGAGCCAGAAGCTGAGTTGATTTCAATGGATTAAGGGCACCCAGAGCGATCTCTGATTAATTTTCCTTACCGATCGGTGCATTGCAATTAGCTCGCCCAATGACAGATGCAGCACCCAGTATACCAACGCCAGCTTAAAGTAAAGGGGAGAAGGCGTAAAAGTTGACCACCTCTTCGGATTCGGAGCCATCTGTTATACTCGCACGGCTCAAGCGTAGCACGGCGTGCGCTGTAAGAATGTAAACGCAATGCCCTGGCGCTGGAGAAACTAGGCCTTGCTCGAAGGAGAAGCAGGTCCCTCTTTGACTTAGAGACACTCAGGGGAATGGCGGTAGCTTTTCTTGACACAGAGGTCTGGGGGCTATTTTCCGCAGAATGCGCGCCATTGCCTTCGAAGGATTACTGCGGGAAGCTTGGCTCGTCGTATGAGCCTTCCTCTCATCCTCTCTTGAAACCTTTGGAGGCGGGAGTCCGTTCGTCCTTCTGATAATCCGACTTACCAGAGCATCCCGTCCAGCCTTGAATAGTGGTGAAGGAGCCTAAGATAGATTGTTGCTGCTGATCTTTGGGGCAGTCTTAGGAGGTCCCGAGGATGGTCTTACGACAACCTTACTGGGTTTTACTTCCTGTGAGTCTGACTCGGAGGAGGCGCACTTCCGCTTCGCCATTTGCGAAGGGGTCGTGTGGGATGTTAGGTGGGGCTATTGTTTTAGCCCTTAGATCCACCAAATATAATCGGGTGTCACCCGGGAGAATTAAAACCATTTCCATATTTCTAATTCTCTATCCGACTATCCACCCCAAGGTGTTGGAGATCTCGACCTGAGACTCAATAGGACTGTAACTTACTGGTTTAGAACCTATCATCGTGGTCAGAACGCCGGCCTACATCAGTAAAAAGGAGGGGGAGGCATACCGACCTTCAGTAAGGTAATGAATCGTTGGTCTAGGAAGGGGAGTGCAAGGCCACTGGACGTGGCAGTCTTCAAGCTACCAAGTGTCGCAGTACACACAAGAAAGTAAATAAAATATGTAGTTCTGCATATTGTACTGGCTACCACTCAAAATACCAGCTGTAGGTCAAAATACGTGGTTCTGCCTTTGAATGAAAACTCTACATAAGTTGGTCACTTACGAGT
Source organism: Ceratothoa steindachneri (assembly GCA_963969495.1). NCBI lineage: Eukaryota > Metazoa > Arthropoda > Malacostraca > Isopoda > Cymothoidae > Ceratothoa > Ceratothoa steindachneri. The sequence continues at coordinate 181,027,186 of OZ018326.1, forward strand.
AATCGGAGGGATGATGAATAAGCAGAACTGTGCAGTTGAGGTAAAAGAACTGAATTACATCGGGGATATCATAAAGGACGTCATCATACACGCCGAAAGCCTGAAAATGAGCAAGAATTTTTGAAAGGACTTACTTTATGTTTATTGCCTGGACTCTTTCTTAAACAAAGACAAATTTGAATGGCCGTTTGCTTATTTTATTCACTTGCATTTGGTGCTTGTTTTCCACATATCTCAGTGTTGATCAACTCTCTAGCGTAGAATCATATATATGGCTTATATTTAGATGGCTGTAATTGAGGAATGGAAATATTCTGAAATAGCATTCAGTTCCTGTAGATCTCTTCTACCTACTGCTATAGCAATTAGCTGACATCGCACATCTATGTAGAGTAAGCATAGATTGTAAAATTTGCTGAATGGATTACCCCTAATTGGGTGAACTTTTAAGGAAACAGAAGATTGGGGCAGCGGAACATGAGCATAGCCGTCCTATAAAAGGGATGGTGGGAGAAGGACGAATAGAAGCAAATAAAGGCGATTTGTTGAGATTCCGACAAACAAATGAGGTTAATGATAATATCCTTAATAAAACTCATCTACTAACAGACTTGTTTGTACAAATGAGCCCGAACAGGAAGAAGGAACTTGACGTAACCCCTCATGCATCCCTAAGGAGAATATATAAGACAGCAGGAAGTGACGAAGGTATAAATATTAGTCGTAGGTAGTCGAGGTGAGCCTATGACAAAGGACTTAGAATTTTCAAAATCAATCTACCTCTCCTCCTTTTACCTCTTCCTTTTCTACTTATTCCCCTTCTACCTCTTCTTCTTCTACTTATTCCCCTTCTGCCTCTTCTTCTATCTCTTCCTCTTCTACCTCTTCTTCTTATTGTTTACTTTAAACTCAAGGCGGTTATCACTGACAGAAAGTTATCAGAGGTTCATAAAGAAAGTGAGAAAGATGGAGAAGATGAGAATGTGTGGAAAGTAGTAAGAAGCCCAAGTAGTCGAAAGAAAAGAACTCTGGAGCAGGGGAGCTACTCTCCAAGACTCGCCAAGGGTCTGCGGTAACTAAAAACACTCCTACACGCAAGAGTTTGGTAAATCGCGGGAATCAACGCCAATAAACTGCCAGCTCCTCCACATCAATCCCCTTCATGCCTTATTATGCAAAAGGCCACACATATTTTTTTTCGCTCTAGCAGCTCTCATTTTGGCTAGCTCCTACAAAAGTTCCGAAAATGCCTCTGGCTTGTTCCCGGTTTAAGAGCTTACTCATCTCGCATTATTTCATATACAATTCTCCATGTACGACATTCCAATACTCTTTACCCATTACGATATGTACGGTTGTTCCCAATTAATCATAACCCTTGTCTGGTGCAATTTAAATTAACCAATTAGAGTCGAGCTCCTTTTTGTACTCGATCTCGCCCACAATCAAAGCCCCTCATGTTTTCTTCAACGTCAGACAAGGTCAGGTACCAATAATGTTCCAATAATCAATGTTATTCGAATTTCCATCTATTTCTCGCTATCTATTTTTGACCTGTAGTTCTTTTATTCGCAAGTACTGTGCCATCATTGCCTTCGATGTTTACACAACTATTCTTATTCTCCTGGTTCCTCGCAAGTTTCATCTTATGTCCATTCCAGAATGACTTCCTGTTCCCATCCGGATCCTCGTTCATCCAGCTGTTCCTATCTGGATCCTCATTTATCTTGTGTGCGAACGCTTCATTTGCTGTTTTCCTACACTATTCAATCACTCGTGTCACTCTTTTCCCCTTCATCTGCTTGTAAGCATTCAACTGTATCACTCATATCCTCATATGCACTCTTAAGCATTTGCAAGTATGCCTTCTTTCTGCTTCCTACTACACGCTTACCATCGTTATTCTGCCATGGAGCATTTCGTTTTCCTTTTCCAGTTCTGCCACACCACATACACAAAACTTAAAACACCTGTACCAATTCCTTGAATCCGTTTGGCATTTGCTTATCTCCCTGCTCACTAATTTCTTCTTCTAATCTCAATCATTCTAACATATATTTTTTCTTTAATAAATAACCTTTCATTTCTTATTCTTCCTTCCTTTCGACCTTCCCCATGCCTTCTCATCGATTTACCAATCGATTTAACCTTATACAGCAAGATTATGGGATTAGGTACTCCCATACTTATACCTCTTACAGCTTTCATATCAAATACATGCTCTCAGCAAATTCCCTTTTACTAAGCACAGATCACTCATACTCCTAAGTTCCCCCTATCTCATTTGCCCAAATCATGTGTATTTATGTACACGTTTGTGCTGAAAGAATGTGTTTGTTACACATAAGTTTCTTTCAGCAAAGAACCCTACCACCCTCCCTTCCTTTTCATTCTACTAAGGTGTACCAAATGCTCCAGGTATTATACCCTCTGTCCTTCATACCCCCTGCAACCATCCACCAACCCCCATTCCTAATTTCACCCACCACTCATCCCAAGTCATTCCAGAGCCGCTCTTCCTCAACTTCACTTTTATCATTACAGAGTTCATACACTACGACCACGCAGTGTCACCTTTGCACATCTCAACTTTACCCACATGATTCTTGAGCTCACATATCCACACCCAACCATTGCATCATGTCACTCCTTAATAAAAAGCACTGACGCGTCCTATTTACTCCTACCACCCTGATCGTACTCCAACCCACACAAACTTGTCTTTTTCTTTTGTGTTTGTCTCACATCAAGCAAACATCTGCAATCTCTCTTTTTTAGAAGACGATGACTGTCAATCCACTCTTTTTCACATTACATATCCGCTTCACAATCCATATACCCAATCGACTCACACATTGATGTGAATTAACCGGCCTGATTGGATGGGGTTTGCGAGATTACCTCCATTGCATTTTGAGGTCCCATATCTGGGTTTAGTCTCTTTTTACGATACGTACCAGAGTTCTGTATGGGTATTTTGGAAATCACTTCATGAGTGTATCTGAAGCACTTAATTAATTAAGTTACCCTGGGAAGATATACTGGGTTACCTCATACCTTCCGCACCAGGCTTGATTTAATGTCGTAATCTGGAGATGTTTTGTTGAAATATACCACATAAGTTTCATTCTGAAACGGAAATGCTGAAGTAGGGTGATTGCATGATTGATACAAGTCAAAATTGGTATAGTGGCTCTTAAACTAAACAAGTCGAAATGGGTATAGTGGCTCTTAAACTAAATAGTACCGTTTGCTAAGGGCATGTGGATAACTATAACGAAATCTTGTTGCAAGAAACACATAGTCGACAGAATCAACAAGGGAAAAATTTGATTGAGACTACCATGCAATTTCAGATCGTTCAATTGGGAAAACAGGAAAAAATATACCAATCAATTTTTCAACCCATACTAATATATCCAACAATATCAATGTGCACCCTTTCCAAATGCAGCTTCCTGAAACTCCAGAGAATTCAGAATAAAGAAGTGTACCTCATAAAAAGTCCTTTAAATCCGCCTTCCGAGATTCCTTTTCCTGAGAGTTATCCAACCGGTCCTCTTACCCAGCCACTTAACTAAAGCCAAGGAAGAGTATAATCTCCCCCACAATTGGAGTCAACCCAAGGTCAGCGCCCGTTAATCGAATACCCCAATAGCACTACGTCGAAGTTAAGCAACAGTGGGAAAGGTTAGTACTTGGATAGGAAGCAACCAAGTTGACCTCCACCGGTAAACTGGTACCCAATAACTTATAGGCCAACTGCCAGCGACCTCTAACGTGCCCTAACTAATTAACCTTAAAGACCTGCTATACAGTTTTCGCTAGCGTTTACCTTCAAAGACGGGAAAATAAAGTTTTTCGTTGATGCAATTTCCAGTAAAGTTGACGTCAGAATGAGGCCTTCTATTTCTTTCAGGTAAATATCTTTCTTTAGTCTGTCTCAGAAAAAAGAAGAGCAATTAGTAGGGACCGTTACAAGATAAACTCAAATAAATAAACTAATTACATAGGGAAAATTTTACCTTTGTAAAGGTTGAAGTTTTACATTTCTAAATGTATTCAGCTGTCGTGAGTGGACGTTTCTTTCTGTGATAATTGAGTCGTCTATGTGAATACCCTGAAAGGAATTTTGGAAATGTTATTTATTGACTCATTTTCCACAGAAACGGTGAGGGGGTTAGGGGGAAGTAATCTTAAGTATATATGTTATTTATATAATTTTTTTCCATTACTACTTCTCTGGTTTTAATTGTTTAGACCCACTAAGAGTAAAAAAGGGTATCGAGCTTCTTAAAAGCCAATTTAAATGTTTATAGTTTGAATTTTTTAACTTGAAGAAATAAAATTACGTTATGATATATGTAATCCTCGACTTATCTGCGAATTCAGACATTTTCAGTTTATCACAACTCGCCATGAAGAACATAAAAGAAGTTAGAAACTGTGTTTCAAATCCATACCAGACTTGGTCCATGCAACGATCTGATGACATCTGGCACAATACAAACGCGTCCTTTGTTCATGTGTTTGTTCAGGAGATACAAATCCCAGTCACGATTCTGTTGCCAAGAGAGTGTATGAGATGTTTCATTGTAAAGGAAAGAAATCTAGTACAGTATATTTTACTGTATAAAATCTAGGTGGTGAAAAAAGTAGTGATGTGAGAGAATGTATCACAAAAAAGCCAAAAAAGACTAAATAATGACACATGAAGTGAATGGGGATAAAAGCGGTTAATTCCACTGATTAACGACTCCACTGTTTTTTGCAGAAAATTTACTTTCAGTTTATTATAAAAGCCTATCTAAATTGTCAGTTGCTATTTATTCTGCGCGGAAAGCAGTATTTTTTAAGTTATTAGCACTTGAAAGTAGTATTTTCCGAACCCTCGAGCTATTATTTGCCGCTGCTAGTCCTGTCGGTTTGACGTCATAAGCCTCTGAGGAAAAGATAGATTGATCGCAATAACTCAAGAATTACCCATTCCCCTCGATGATGATTTAGGTAAGACCCTAATTGAACTACGATGTAGAATGATATGGATAGTAGGTTATTCTAGCAGGTTGATTTTTGGCAATTCTACAGAATGCAAGCGGCATTGTATCACAACCATCACAAAGATCAGCCATTTTGAACTGAAGGCTATGCCACGCCAATAAGTGCCACTAGAATAGGTTTCTTGTTTGGTTCCTTTCAGTTCAGAAAAACAATACACACAAAATCTTACGATAATACTTCAATTTAAGGGCACTGTTTCTGGGCTACAATTTTGGGCTACAATCTAGGCCTTATGAGGTCAGACGGTAGCTTCAAAGGGGTCCAATTTCGGCGTTGTATTTGTTTTGTTATTTTGTTTTTTTTCTTTCTTCTTTATTATTTAGTACATACCTGCACTTCTACTTAATTTTATTATTTAGTAATGCATTGATTTTTTTTATGATTACTAATGTATTAAACTTTGTATGTTTCATTTAACTATTTTTGTGAAACTGAACCATTAATTTCACACTGGCTACCCTTAATTCATCTTTATTTCAAACATTGGCTATCCTGAAGTCGAGCAGATAAAAGAGAGCGATTCCTGTGAATGTGGTTTGTTCGACTTCAATACGACTTGTGTTAATTCCTCGGTTAATTTAATAGACTTTTCTATAGATCTTGGTCTCATTTAAAAGAAGCGCGACTCAATTATAATAGCGAAAGGTGGAGATAGGGTAAACCTGAAGATCTGCGTCACGCGCTCGCTTCCGCTCTTCCCCGGTCCTGGCCGCATAATATTTCGTCCATGTTTCAATATGTTTCACCTTTTTTGAGTAAATTCAAGGTGACTGCTCGTGGGGGAGATATCACTGCGGGGCGACCCCCCTACGATGATCCTGAGTTTCAATCAATTGGGGGAGGGGGTCTTGGGGGCACAACCCCCAGTATATACTCATATACTAAAATCTTTTTAATTTTTGGCGCCAATAACCTAAATTAGGTGGCGCTATTGTCTTTGTTACGAGTATTTTGATAAACGTGCGATCGGCTCTGCACATTTATCGAAATAATAAAGACGATAGCGCCGCCTACTTTAGGCTATTCACGCCAAAAAATGATCATTTTTAGTTTTTCGAAATGATGGGCTTCACCTTATGACGTCTGAAGTCTAAATTATAGCCCCAAATTGTAGCCCCCAAACAGCGCCCCCTATCGTGCTCCCCTAAACTGAAGTATTACCAATCTTACTAAAAACAAACCATACGAACCCACAAAACTTAACTTAAACACAAAGTTAAAAAAATAACCAACCCCCAAAACCTTCCTTATTTCTTCTTTTTTTTTCTCCTGCAATCTACAGCTTTCTCTTCGATTGCACTTAATATTTAATGTCTACTTAAATTTACCATGAAAATACACTGAACACTTCGGTGGATCTTCAGTATTCACGCATATTTCTACACTAATATTTTCAGCACTTTAAAACTTTTAATATTTTCTGAGCTTGACCGTTGATATCTATAAGATTGCGTGCTCTTTAGGCCTCAACGACCACAGGGGGATCGACGACTTGATATCACTCACACATTTTCCTTTCCTCTTTCTCCACCACTTTTTTTACAAATCTCTCATTACAAACTTTGTGCGAGAGATGCAGAGTAAAATAAAAATCTTTATTTTTGTTTACATTTTCTGTGGTCGATGACGCCTAGTGCGTCAAAATGAAATACACAAACGATGCGATGACGTATATCGACATCATCTAATGATGACGTAAACTGAACAAGCTCCGCCCTCTTGGGGAGAAAGAGACCCAAACTCGGCTCAGGAGAATGCTAATGGATTGGCGGCAAGATACGAATTCAAGTAAATGAATTCTCTTGACAGGAATTATCTTACCAGTTCATGTGGAATCCACCTTGGTAATAATTCTTTCAGAACGGCTGTCGGCATCATCCAACCCCAAATAGGATGTCGAACACTCCGATAGAGCCGGGAGGAATCTCTGCTGGTGTGGGGGTGGGAGAAGAGGTTGAATCCAGAGACGCACCACACACTTGGATCGAGGCTGAAGATGGGGATCATTTGTTGCATGAACCTGAAGTGTAAGGGCGAAGAATTTCCTAAGATGATGATGTGGCAGACGAATAATGTGACATAGACCTTTAATTATTTTGGAAGACAAATAATGGGACATGACATTCTACTCACGAGCCATTGTATAAGAAAACGAACTTAGATCTGTTGTTTATGTTTAAACTTAGACCGAAAATTTTGGATCTCCATAGCTTATTGCTATCCAGGTTAAAATGATTTCAGATGAGAAGGAATATGTTAAATTGTTGGTTTTGGATGCTTCTACTAACGACGAAAATTGTGGGAAGTTTTAAAATAACTTAACTTAACCAAACCTAGGTTGCTAAGTTAGGTTAACCTGTATCATACACATTGTTACATTGATGTAAAATTCGAATTACTATGTAAAAAATATCAAGAAATGGGAGCCAATATGGCCAATTGTTGTTTTGTAAGGTAATAAGTTGAAGTTATACCAATAATTTGTGGTTGTTGAGAATCGAACCCGTTATCCAGGCGTAGAAAGCCCCCCCGTTAGCCACTAGGTTACGAGAACTACAATTAAAAAAAAAATAATAATAACATTGCTAACTGTTTCGAAGTGCAATTTAATGGCTAGAATGCATCGACAAACAAGTAAGAGTGCGGTGGTTTAGTTGAAGAGTTTATAAATCATGGATGCATCCAGCGGCGGTTTTTAGTATGGGCCACATTAGCAATTGTCCAGGGTGGCATTCTCTAGGGGGAGCTACGAGAAGGAGAAAAAAGAAATTCCTATTTATTTATGTTCCACGCTCATTTACGTTTCAGATCAGGTTATGTGTGGCAATGGGCGCACTCTACAGGCGGGAGATTCCAACGACCTCATAACTCACATGAAGGTTATGAAACCAAACCAATAAGGAGGGGGAGTTGGGGGAGTTCACCGCTGGGCTAAATTAGAAGGTTAAAAAACAATTACAACACATAACACACGCTTAAAAATAACACACAGTTCATTCATAATATTGTATAATATTGAATATATCACAGGTCAAGAGAAACGGGCAAAAGATAAAGGTATGGAGCCATGTCATCTTATGTTTGGAGTAGATGTACTGAAATAAGCTGATGTTACTTGGTATAACTCAGCCGTTCATTTGTTTTCACTACTAAAAGTTTTAATTGTGTAATTAATATATTGTATTTTCAATGCAATTTAAGGGACATTTCTGAAATATTTTGGATCATCTTCTGTGTCTAGTCAGGATGAGGAGCCCTCTACGTCCTTCTCAGTCAAAAGCATCTCATAAATTATTTTGGACACTGAGGATGAGGAGTAGTCCACCTCTGCAGATCCTGACTCTCCAGATTAGGACACTTAAGGTGTATGTGTGTGAATGTGTGTGTATGGCCTGTAAGGAAAGTAATTTTATTTTAATTTAGTTCAATTTTTTAATGTGATTTAATTGTTTATGTGAATGTGTGATGTTGTACAGATGCTGTGAATAATACTTATAGCCTTTTTTCCTCTCTAGTAGAAATGCCTGAAGCAGAAAGTCTGACAAATCCTCCAGCGAAGAATGAACCACTACTCACGGACCCTGTTAGATGGCCTTTAGTTCTAACTGACATAGTTCGAATGCATATGGTTTACAGAGAACCAAATGAGGTACCAACTAACTATGTTTTTCCAAGGAATGAGGGTGATGGAAGAAGTTGCCACCACCGATATTACAGGAAGAAATTAATTTGTAGTGAAAATATTAAAGAAAGTGGTTGGTATATTCAGAGAAAATCGAGAGCCTTTTTTAGTTTTGTTGCAAATTATTTTCCAAGATGGAGATTAATTTAGCAAGCTCTGAACTGACTGACTGGAAACATGCAATTTATTTTCTGACCTCACATGAAAATAGCCCAAAACATATCCATTGCATGAAAACCTAGAAACCATCAAATGTGAATTTCCTCAACGAAGTTGAACTAATGGCACAGTTTGACTCCATAATGAAAGCACATCTTACCCGAGTCCAAAAAGGAATCTCTAACCACACCAGTTACCTCGATCACCACACACAAAATGAACTCAAATTTAATGAGCAGCAAACAAATTTCAGTGATGGTGAATTACATCAAGCAGGCAAAGTATTTTCAATCATTCTCGATTGCACTCCAGATATCAGTCGCACTGAACAGTTGTCAATAGTGATTTGAGTGATCTCGCTGGAGGACAAGCCCCATATAAAAGAATATTTTATATGGTTTTTGGAGTCAGACGAGTCCACAGGCAAGCATTTAGCATCCCTGGTTGGGATGGTACTTGAGGAGCTAAAGGTACATTTTGCAGACTGCGGAGGACAGGCATATGATAATGGGCCAACATGGGTAGAAAAAACAAGGGAGTTCAGGCCAGGCTCCGAGAAATCAATCCCAGTGCTCTGTTTGATCTATGTGGGGCTCATACATTGAATTTTGTTGTGGACTGAAACAGGATGGGAAAGCAAAGTGAAGAGTGTTGACCCCTGAGATACAAGGCAAGTCCAGTGAGAAATGCACTGATTGAGATCAGAGACCACACACAGGCGCGGATCTAGGGGGGAAGGGGCTGAAGGGACTGACCCCACCCCACCCCCCAAAAAATGACTCAAGAAAGCCTCAAAAGTGTGGAGCTGATCGGTGTTTACAACGAAATTGATGTTAGAATAGACAGCGTAATAAATGCATTTTCCCAAAGCAACAGAAGGTTGATGTTCCTCTGAAATACCGTGATCAATGCTGTGTTATTAATGTGTGTCAGATGTTATTAACCCTTTCACACCCATTTATGTTTCTATACTTGTTTGTTTTATATATCTTTGTCTGTTTGTTTGCTTACCTGGCTATGTCTTTCTAGTTGTATGTTTGTTTGTTTTTTTGTTTTTTTTGTTTAACTGGCTCTCTGCCTTTCTTATTATGTTTGTATGTTTGTTTTGTTTATCTGCCTGTCTGCCTACCTGTGTGTCTGTTCGTTTTTTGTTTATATGTTTTTACCTGTTTGTTTGTTTTCATTCATTTGTATGTCTGTCTACCTATCAGGAGGTCTGGCTGTTTGTTTGTTTATTTGGTTTCATACATATTTAGGTGTCTGTTTATTTGTCTGTTAAACTGGTTGCCTGTCTCTGACGGTCCTCAACTCCGTCAGTTCATCAGATATCTAGTGTTTGAAAACGATGTGTTTCATCTTAAAAACCTATTTCGGATGATAAATATTAACAAAGTCAACCGAAAATGTCACAAAAATGTAATCGATTTAATTATAAGATCGGATATTTTTTTCAAAAATCGACTTAGTACAAAAACCTAAATTAATCTAAGTAAACAGATATCATTTCCGGATTTTTTGATCTGCAAAATGGTCCTAAATCAGTTGGAAAAACTTAACGACTTACAAAGATCTTTGTAACCCAGTTTTATTAATGTTGTGCAAGATAACCATTATTAATGATCAATGCCGTTTTTTCAGACTAATCAAAGGAAAGAATTCAGGCTAGCCCGCCCACCAAATTTTTATCCTTGATCCGCCACTGACTACACACAAGAAGACCCTGTCATAAAGATTGAGGAGCCGTCCCTGCTGAGAGGAGGTGTGATGATACCTCTTCAGCATTTGCGTAGTGGTGTGGTATGACATCTTGAGTCAGATCCAACATGTAAGCAAGCTGATGCAGTCTCCCAGCATGCCTATTCTCAAATAAACAGAGAGAGGTATCTGCAATTACAAGGCAACAGATTTTGTGACTACACAAATGTCAGTCAAAGACGTGTGGCGAAATGAATGTAGTGGCTGTTCTACAACAGAAAAGGCTGAGGTCAACAAAGCGGGACTTCTCCAATGGATTATTTGATGTTCTGAAGAAGTTGGGAAATGTGGCAAAGAAGTTTGGGATTTTATCAAATTTCCAGTCTCTCAGATGAGGAGTTAGCAGAACAGTGTGATGCTCTTACTGCTGCATTTCATTTTAAGGGACACTCTCAATTGGACGGCAGAGAGCTTGTTCAGCAGCTGAAGAACCTATTCTATTTGTGTGATATTTAATAGTTTTTGTTTATTTTATATTATATATGTTTTATTTATTCTTCTTCTCATTAAATTTTGTTCATATTCTAGTGGCTTTATTAATTTATGACTGTATATATTTTTTTGTTGAAAGTCACAAACATGTATTTGTAAACAGACCTGTACCGCTAGGCACAGTTCTAACTCTGTATTTAAGTTTGCTGACGACACAACCATCACAAATAACGATGAGTCTGCCGATAGAAATGAGGTGTCAACACTGGCCAGCTGGTGCCAGGACAATAACCGATTCCTGAACGTCAACAAAACTAAAAATATGATTATGGACTTCAGGAGACAACGTTGCGATAGAAACTGTCAGCACTTTCAAGTCCCTCGGCGTCCACATTACGGAGAAATTGTCATGGTCGCTACACACAGACACTGTCGTCACGATAGCTCGCCAGCGGCTATATTTCCTGAGGAGATTGAAGAAGGTTGACATGGATAACAGAATCCTCACCAACTTCTACAGGTGGACCATCGAGAGTCTGCTGACAGGCTGTATTACGGTGCGATATTGGAACTGCTCCAGTCACAGCCGTAAAACACTACAGAGATTGGTGTAGACGACACAGCGCATCACTGGAAGCAGTATCCCCTCTATCCAGGATATTTACCACATCCAGTGTCTGCGGAAGACACTCAGTATCATTAAAGATCACAGCCATCTATCACACAGACTTTTCTGCCTGCTACCATCTGGCAGACGGTATAGAAGCTTGACTGCGCGCACCAAAAGACTGAAAGATAGCTTTTTCCTAACAGGCTGTCCGACTCCTTAACTCAATATAAGCTCTTTGAGACATTTTACTACCTCATATTTGACACACACAAAAAATTTGCACACATATTTTAGACTGTCAGTGTTACAATGGATATTAAACATGTATATAGACAAATTTGTAAGTTTCTTCTACATTTTGATACTTTTTCGTACATTTATATTCATGTTTTTACTGTTGTGAATAGTGAGTTAATTGGCAATTCTTGTCCAAAGCATTTCCTTCCGTTGTTGACCGTGTGGGGACATGCATAAGACAAATAAACGAATATGAATCTTTACAGTTGTGTGTGTGTGTGTGTGTGTGTATGGGGAGGAGGTTACGCTGTGGAGGAGGGGGGTAGCGCCAAGGTGGATGTCCGCCCAGGGCGTCATACAAGCCAGAACCGCCACTGGATGCATCCATGCCATAATAAAATGTTGGTAGCTAGTTTTCATATTCCTCTAATTCTCAGGACTTTTGTATTCATTTTCATAAATCAATTTAGCGATTTATTCTCCGCTTCTTTCAAACAAATCAAGTCTTAAATCAACTCTTCTTCAAAGACACAATCGCTTCACCCAATCGCTTCGCCAACATTCTTACTGGTAGAAGTCATCCGAAATTACGATGTCGTCCTCTAATAGTATCACTTGATGAGCCCAGGGAAAGAGCACAAGTTGATGGAAAAGAGCACATTTGATCATTTGAGTGATCCTTGAGGTCAGACCATATGTATCCTCGATCCTGTAAAAGCGAATCGAGAATTGGAACAGTTTAATTTCATGGCTTAGGCCCCACTTGGGGACCGTCAAATTTGATAAAGTTGCATACATCTTTCTAAAGGTGGGTAATTTGGTCGGATCCGAGCTTCAGGATTTGGAAAAGTAGACAGTTGAAAAGAAGTGTAGTTTAATGTCTCGTAACAATCAAATAATGAAGGGATCTTCTATCCTCCACTCCTTTTCCCAATTTGACTACATATTTAATGTAAGATAACAAAGAAAGATTCAATTAGAGAGAGGGTGGAGTGTGAGAGAGAAGGGAGCTCTAAATACCTGCACTTTAGAGTCTTTATTTCTAGAATTGTTGCAATGGCGGCGCTATTCTCTTCGAACTCATCGAAAGCGATAAGAAGCAATTCTTTTTTGAATCCCGGAGAGCGACTCAGCGTTGTCAATAACCTATAACAAATACGAAAAAAAGTGTAAACAATAGAAAAAAATTTAAATTAGAGAGGGGGGGGCGGAGAAGGAGGAGAAAGAGGGGGAGATAAGGGAAGGGGAAGCTTAGACAGGGGGTGGGTGGGGGGGTGAGAGATTGAATATGAGAGAGAGAGAGAGAGGGAGAGAGAGAGAGAGAGAATATGAGAATTGGAGAGAGAGAGAAAATATGATAGAGAGATAATATGAGAGTGAGAATTGGAGAGAGAGAGAAAATATGATAGAGAGATAATATGAGAGAGAGAATAATAGAGGGAGATATAGAATATGAGGAATATGAGAGAGAATATGAGTGAGAGAGAATATGAGATAATGTTAGAGATAGAAAGAATATGAGAGAGAGGGGTGTGGGTGAGGGGGAGTGGGAGAAAGATTAAGGGCGAGGGAGAGGTAGGGAAAGAGTAAGAGGGGAGAATGAAATGGATAGGGAAAAAAGAAAGAAGGGGTAGAGAGAGACAAATGGAGACCTTAGAGAAAGGGAGAGGAAGAAAGAGAGAAATGGAGACCTTAGAGAAAGGGAGATGGATAGATAAAGTGTAAGGGAGAGAGGAGATATAAATAAAGTGATAGGGTGATAGAGAGTGATTGAGAAAGAGTAGGGAGATCGAAAGTGAATGAGAAAGAGAGAGATGATGGGGGCGGGAGGGGAGGGGGAGGCGTAAGTCGCTATCCCGTCATGATGCAATTTGCCATTTACCCTCTGTGATGTTTAGAGTGTTAATGGTGTGTTCTATCACAATTATACTCGTGTAGCTCCGATAAAATTCGGGAACGGAAACCTAAAATTCCAGTCTTATATTTAACACATCTAATGTATTTCCAGATATGGGGAACGGGGGGGGGGAGAGGATTAGAAATAACAATAATAATGAAAAATATCACGGACGACAAAAACTACAATAACAAATTTCCATGTAGCCTCAAATACAATGGGCCGCAAAAGTTTACAACACACTGTAAGAAATGTAAATGTGAATACTTTAGTCAACGCAGGTTAATGAAATTTACAACGCAGGTCGAACTTTATGTAATAAATACAATTTAACAATCACAAAAGCAACAGGGTCAAATGGAAAAACTTTATTATGACAAGAGTGAAATTTGACAACACATAATTTTAAAACACATTCATATAAACCTGCAAAATGTCTCATTAAAAACTAATCCTCATCTGTTCGCCAATATCTATAATAATCTAGACCGGGGGTCTCCAAACTACAGTCCGTGGGCCAGATCTGGCCCGCAAGGTCAGATCATCCGGCCCGCCGCTCCATGTGCCACAAATGAGTTAAAATATACTTGTGCATTGCAACTTTGCCTAAAATTATTATTTTTGCAAAACTTTTTGGATAGAATATTCTATTTGTAAAATTCTAAACACTTATAAGTATTATTGGAGCTCATCGATTTGCAAGCAAATGACTTGTTGAAAGAGAAGGAAAACCTGTTGAATTTTATCTCTGCTTATCTGATGATGAGTTTTCAAAGTTGAAGAAATTTGCCTCTAGTATGCAACAACTTTTGTCCGTGAGTAAACCTTTTCAAAAATGTAGTATATGAAGTCTGCAGATCGAACGTGGCTGACTGATGAACATTTGAAAGCAATTTTCTTGATTGGATGCAGCAATTACAAAGCAAATATTGATGATATCTCAAACGCTAAACGACAGTTTCACAAATCTCACTAACCCTTTTTGCTGCTTAGTTTGTGAGACTCGGATATGTACGCATTGGGTGTGATAATACTATCTTATTGCTAACGACGCCTTCTTTAATAACCTTTTGGAAAATAAATACGTTCGTTGTCTTTATATTTTGTGTATTGGTCAATAAATATGTTGGTTGTCTTTATCTTTTGTGCATTCACTATATTGTATTGAACAAAATGGTTATGCTACCCGCGCTCGTCATTCTCTCAGTTATCTGGCCCACTGTGAAAAAAGTTTGGCGACCCCTGATCTAGACTAAATGCAAAGTTTCTTTCGCCATCGTATAAGGCTACTGCGCCATTCCTTTCAAGATTATCGTACCGTCAACATCTTCATCATGGGAGAAAAGCAATCAAATCAGTCAAGATTTTCGTGAACGCATTGTAGCCATTCATGAGAAGGGTTTTGGATACAGAAAGATCTTTGTATAGATTAAAGTACACAATACGAAACTGGAAGTCTCGTAATTCAATAACTCCTTTGGATCGTTTAGGTTTCCCTCGGATGTTAACGAAACGTGCAGCTCGAAAACTTGCTAGAAGAGTATGTGTTAAACCACGGACTACTCATAGAGAACTGCAGGAAGTTCTAGAAATAAGTGCAATTAAGTTAGCAAGGATACAATAAGTAGAACGGTGCGTCGTTCTCTTTTCTCGTACTCCAAGAAAGACCCGACTCCTCTAAGAAAACTTATTCAAAAGTTCGCTTGGCGTTTGCAAATGAACATTTAAATAAACCAGCAACATTCTGGGAACAAATCCTTTGACCTGATTAAATGGAAATAAAACTTTGGGGTCGAAATTCAATCAGGACGGTTGGGAGAAAAAGTGTGAAGCTACAGAGCCAAAGAATACGATCACTACAGTCGGATTCGGTGGTGGATTAATAATGGTATGGTTTGTTTTTGCTCATCATGGGTTGGAAGAATAGAGGTAGTCGAAAGAAGATTGTACGACGAAATGTACATAGGAATTATGGAAAAAAATTTTTTATCTAACGTTGGCTCTCTCAATTTGAAACGAGGATAGGCATTTCAAAATGACAATGATCCTAGGTATACAGCAAAACAAAATAAGAATTGGCTGTAAACAGGTAGAATTAATGTTCTGGAATGGCCAACTTAATCTCGTGACCTGAATCCCATCGAAAACCTGTGAAGGGAAATGCAACTCATGCTGCAGAGACGAGATCAGTGTAACTTATGTGATTTGAAGAAAATATGTTAGGAGGAATGAAAGTAAATCAGCCAAGCACTTGGTGAAAGATCAGAGGAGACGACTCAAAGCTTCCGAACGCTGTCGGAGCAGCGTTGTCAAATTTCACTATTGTCCTTATAAAGATTATCCCGTTTACATTTTCCTGTTTTGATCGTATCATTGTATTTACTACATAAAGTTCCACGTGCCTTTTAAATTTCATTAACTTGCGTTAACTAAAATTAAGTTAATTTGCATTTCTAACAGTGTGCCGTAAGCTTTTGGGGCTCACTATATACGGGACGGCAGCAAATTCACAAACAACGTAGGAATTCCGAAATGCTTCCTGATCTTGCGGTGCGAAGATTTTGGCCATATAGAAAACTCATATAGAATAGGGCTTATTTTCTTGGTGCAATAAATATGCCTTTTTCTCTCTCTTTAAAAGAAACCTTAAAATGTTTTCAATTTAGTCTGTGTTCAATTCCATTCACACGAAATAAGATTCTAATAAAGAAGAAAACCTGACCCCGCCCCTCTAGATCGCCTTTATCAATCCATTTACAAGTTACTTGCCTTAAGATATTTAGACTCCTTTTCTGCGAAGCTGTAATTACTATGGGAATATCCATTTCAACATCGAACTGAAAATAGTGTTTGCTATTAGATTTCTATTCATTAGTTAGGGTTAAGATGTTTCTCAACTTCAATAAGCGGTTAGGAGAATAGGCCTACTGTTTACGCGCTTCCCTTCCCAACAGGTAGTTCTCAAACGTACCCTTTGACGGGCCACCTTTTCTCTCAAGCCTTTTCTTAGTTGGTAAAAGGCGCAAAGCGAAGTCCTCTGACCTTGAACTGCGCTATACAAAAATCGAAATATTATTATAAAATTTCAAATACGATTGTATATATAAATTGAGTTAGTTATCTAGTAAGCTCGTTTTGTATTTTAAATACATGCACAAGTTGGCTGTACATATACCGATTTTCTTTTAGAGGTAAAGTGATTTGCCTCAGTCTTTCTTCGTACGATTTATTTCTAAGTTCAGGAATTATTTTCGTTGCTCGACACTGGCCAAGCTCCAATATTGCAATGTCCTTTTGCATGTAAGGAGACCAGAATTGTAACACATACTGCAAATGAGATCTAATAAGCGCTTTAAATAAGGGAATCAAAATATCTTTCAATTTAAAATGTCATGGCTATGTATCTTAGAATCATATTGGCCATTTGTGACGCTACCTTGCTACGCTTCCAAAGTTTTAGCTCATTTGGAATTAAGATACCTAAATCTTTTCTTTAATATACGATTGTATCATATGAAATCTTCATAAAATATATTAAATACATGCCTTTATGTACCATGTAAATTTCATTTAACTACTCATTATATTTTGGAAAATATTTTAATAAAGAAAAATCGTTCTCTTATTTTGCTCGGTAGTGTATATATATTTTCAATATTTGCAATGTTTAAATGAAGCCAAAAATGTCCTTCAGTGGTCAACCGAACGGGTTACTTTCTCTTTAATGACAATATTTACCCCCACATGGCACGTGTGTCCCCAAAAGAGGTGGAAAAGAATACCAAATCATATATTTCATCAAAACCGAAAGAATTCTTCAATAAAGGTATTCACTGCTTAATTAAATGATGGGAGGACATTGTCAATACTGTTAGAAAGTACTTTGCTGAAGATATGTAATTTTAGTATATTAAAAACGTAGAAATGATACGGAATGTTTGTTCTCTCTACTGAATCCCTATTTGCTACTTTACAACCTGGACATGTTGACTCACCCCTTGACTCAAATTCGTTTCAGAGAATTTCATTGGGTCTTCGCAACTGCAAAAGCTTTTGTAGCCTTCATTTGTCTCACAGAATTGTCGTCTCGCCTCCCACTCTGGCGTGTTTGGCCAGTGCGGACAGTTGACCATATGTACATTAGCTGAAAATCACTCAAAGATGATAAAAAACTCTTGTGAGTGTAAGTCATCCTTGTTTTCAAGACTGGTTTCAGACGAGCCTAGTTAATTTTATGATTAAAATCTTACCAGACCAATATTATTATTGCATACTATTTGAATTAAGTGTCTCAAACTCAAAAATATAGTTCTAGGGTGTAGTGAAATCTCCTCGGGACAACATGTGTGCTGTAACTCTAACGGAACCTCTCATGTGGTCAGTAGAACGATATCAGTTACAGGTTCACTTTATGGTTTCCTAGCGAAGTAATTTGGTAGGATGGATTGATAAGGTTGGTCTTACCAGGAGAAGAGAGATGAGTGAAAAGTGGCGATGGTACTTTATTCTGGTTTCTTAGATTCGGCACGATCACTTCAATAAGGGTTCGGCCACCCTTTACGAAAACGTCCACCCAGCGATCTCTGTAGGCATACAACTGGGACCATTGAGATCCTAGACAGGATAGTTTAGTGCGAGTTGTTTCGTTTAAGAGTAGAGATCCTTCGCCCTGCGAGAATCAAGAGTATTTTACAAAAAAAAAAAACTGGATTGGGTCGAATTTGGTTAAAGATCTTGGCAATGAAATCGGCTCTCATTGATTTTTATGTAGTGAAATTTCACGTAGCTTTTAAGTGCTGTGACACCACTACTACTATGCATCCATTTCATCAAAAGGTTCACCCACACGAACATACCAAAGAATTGAAAATAAGAAACTGTCCTGCCATGACCGAATCCAAAGTCAGGTCAAGGGAGCGGAAGCCTCCAAAATGAGTGGTTTGAAAAAGGTCATGGAAGGTCACTTGACAGGTGTGTGCGTTTGCAACTGTCAAAAGGAGTCCTTCTGGATTTCCGACATCTAAAGGCATCCCTTTATTTATTATTCCAGAGTTGTAACTGAAAATCTGTTAAAAGAAAATTAAATTGTAGAAGATACTCGTAGGTCTTTCCCTTATAAAATTACGTAGTTAATACTTATCTAAAATTATATAAATGATAGATTTCTATGTGATTTTCACAATTTTTGATCAGTAGGAGTCATGGTTTGTATTTTCAAATTTTCTTGGGTTACATCTTTGGTATAAGTACGTCAAAGACTGCTTAAATTCCGTTTTACTTCATGAATCAATTTGTTTTTCGACTTAGAAAAAAACGTAGGGAAAGAAATCGAGAGAGTTGGATGATAAGCTATGTACATTGGATGATCTGCGAGTCTTCCAGCTTTCGTGAAATGCCAAATCTGGGTTAACCAATGGCGATGGACTCTATTTTGCATCACTAACATTGCTAGCCCATAATATATGCCTTTAGCTTCCTCTATTGAACAGACCCATGTACTAACTGACGCTTGCTTCATATACATATATTGTTTAAACGTTTGTTTTCGCATATATAAAAGGTTTCGCAATTTTTTTTTTTTTCTACGACTATATAAAATAAACTCGATGATAAAAGCTTTATGCGCTTATGACCTGCATGAGTTTTATTTAAGTTGGTTAAAAACAAAAAAAACATATATAGGTCTATTATTAAAATCTTCAAGAGTTTCATCAATCACGCTGAGACATTGTTTGACCATCTAAAATGTATACTTATGTAAGAGGGGAATCCAAAATGTTCCAGGAAAAATCGAATTCACAAAAAACTAAGGAGCAAATTTCAATTTTGTTTCACAGGAAGATAAATTAAAATGACCATGTTATGATATGTATAAGGAGTAAAGGAAGAAAGGACTATTTAACCCTCTAAATACGTTAATAATTTTTCTTGTAGAAAATGCTTTCCAAATTATGTTAGTGAAGCTACTTACTTTATTTCTACAGAATAAAAATATAATTGATGGAAAACTTTTTTTGTTAGTGGTTGTGGTACCTTATCCATATCCGTGCAACATTTTGTTACATCTTGTCTATAATGGCGCACAAGCTCTTTATTCATGCGTAAATTTACAGAACATTTTGAAATGCCAGATTGAAATAGTAATTACGAAGTGGCAACCAACATTTCATGAGATTTGGAAGCAACGTATATTTTTAGAGTTAGTACTGACCCAACTATGTCGGGAGGAGCACCTGTAAGGAGACTGAACGATCATAATATTTTATCTCAGCTGAATGCTGAAGGAATCAGTTTTGATCATGATCAATCAGATAACGAATACGATTCATCTGAAGATATCATGAGTCAAGACAATACAGATTATCACCCAGAGGGCGAGAAGGGTAATATTCCGTTCTTCAGCGATGACCCAAGTTCAAGCGACGATGAAGAAAACAATTCACCTCAGGCATCTGAATAGATTTCCAGTGACGCCTTTGTAAGTACCCTTTTTCACCACAAAGCGACGAGATCGTAACCTTTGTTATTTTAAGCCTAAGAACCTTGTTCATCCAAATGATGAAGCTGAAGCTTTGCATCTGTTTATCACCGATAATATGCTTCTGACCATACAAAGATATACTAATAGGAAGGTCAGTGATGTAAGGTGTGAAATTCGTAAAGATGGAAAGAAAATATACCATTACATGATTCCTTTTGCACTGGATGAAGTAAAGGCATGTCTAGGCCTTATCTTGTATGCAGGAGCTGATTGTCATAACTTTACGGCACTTGATGACCTATGTGATCCAGTTGATGGTAAACTGGTATATCGTGCTGTTGTCTCAAAATCGATTCGGATTTTTTCTTCGTACAGGAGATTTGATAACTACTGAGATCGACAAACTCGATTACATAATGATCGACTTGCTGCAATTAGCCAAGTATGGCATGAATTGAATGAGAATCCCTCAAAATTTACATACCGGGAGACATATCGACTGTAGATGAATAGCTTCTTGGTTACCGAGGACGCATTCCAGGCCGCACTTATATACCAACAGAACCAAAAAGTATGATCTAAAAATATTTTGGTTATGTGAAGCTGACACTGAATATGCTCTAAATTCTATGATCTACACAGGTAAACAAGGAAACTCCGTCCAGTGGGAACTTGGAAAAAATGTTGTTTTACAATTATGCAAGCCTTATGAAAATTCGGGACGTGAAATAGTTACAGATAATTATTTTACATCACAAAGCCTAGTTGTTTCATTGCTTCAGAAAAGGTTCACCTTACTTGGGACAATCAGAATACACAGGAAAGCAATTCCTTCAACTCTCAGAAATAAAAACTGGCCAGTGCATTCAACCTTATTTGATTATGAACACCATAAAAAAATAATATTGGCTTCTTACATTCCGAAAAATATAAGGTTGTCATCCTCCTCAGCTCTTCTCATGCTGGGAATGAGTGTATTCCTGAACATGCCGATAAGCCAGCACTGATTTTAGACTACAACTTTGGCAAAAAGGGAGTTGATCAGTTTGATAAAAACATAGAAGAGTTCAATTGCAGGAGAAAAACCGTTCGTTGGCCATTCGATAGATGTTGCTGCACTGAACGCTTTTCTACTCATGAAAAAGGATGGTTACAAAAATACACGTAAAGTGTTTTTTTAAAAAAAATGGCAAAATTGCTTGTGCGACCGACTGCCCAGAAGAGGTTTGAAACAAATAAACAAAGAATGAAGATGAGATCTAAAGAAGCTGCTGAAATTTTGGGTTTTCTCCCATCTACAACAACCTGTACCACTACGGCGAAAAGTGCAAATCGTCTTGGGCGATGTAAAATATGCCCAAGAGTATGTAGATCTAAATGTGACAAATGCCAGAAAGGCATCGGTCCGTCTCACAGGAAAATAACGGAAAACATGTGTATGCTCAACGTACTACATATTCTTTGAAGTGGAGTAGGCCTACGGTGGAAACCACTATAAAAAAGAGAGTGTAGTCATGTACCGCAAAGTCACTTCGAAACTATGGCAAATGTGTAGGTGTGTGTAGTGCGTCTATGAATGTGCGCATGCGTGTGTGTGTTATATACATATAAATATATATATATATATATATATATATATATATATATATATATATATATATATATATATATATATATATATATATATATAATGTGTGTGCTATATGAATATAAATATATATAGTGTGTTTGTTTGTGAACTTGTATATATATATATATATATATATATATATATATATATATATATATATATATATATATATATATATGAGAAACTCACAAAGTAGCACGTGAGTAGAGCACAAATGCAAAAAATCTCACAGCAAAATGAAAGGCGGATTCCAAGTACTTTCGAACTTGTTTAGTTCATTACGACCTTATTGAAAAACTCCATCCCTTATTCTAATAACTTTCCATTGTTAGTTTCGATGTTTGTTCTGGTTTTACTAAAGTACCTGTAAATGACCTTTTCCCGTTCCTTAGTGATAAATTGCTTAACTTTGATATTCCCTTGCCAGTTAATATTTCCATTGAACTCATCTCAATGTGTACTAAAATTGGAAGTTTTATTTTAATGGTAAATATTATCTTCAAAACTTTGGTTTGGTTATGGGCAATTGATTATCCCCTGTTCTTTCTAACATATATATGGAATTTTTTGAAACTACCTTCCTCCCCACCATTATCGATTTTCCCCTTGTTTGGTTCCGATATATAGATGATATTATTTGTCTGTGGCCTTCTTCTAAGGATGTTAATAGTTTTCTTACTGAACTTAATTTCTGGTTCCTTCTATTAAATTTACCCTTGCACTCGAACAAAACGGTGTCCTCCCGTTCTTAGATCTACTTATTCATAGGACTCCATTTGGATTTAAACTTTCCGTCTATCGTAAGCCTACCAACGCCAGTTCTTATAATCATTTTTACTCGGGTCATTATGATAAAGTCAAACGGTCTGTATTTATTTCAATGTTTCTCCGTGGGTTGCCGGTCTCTAGTTCGGAATTCTTGGATCGTGAGATTTCTAAGATCTTTGAAATTGGTACCAATCTTTGTTACCCTCATAAATTTCATGTAGGATGCCTGGATTTGGCCAAAAAAATCCTTTTGTTGAACGAAAATCCCTCCCGCATACAATTTTAAGAACTCCCCTGTTTTACCGTTTTTTGAGTCCTTTTCCTTTCTTCCCCGCATTTTGAGTAAGTTAAAGGTAAATATGTAGACGAGCGGCCCGGCCTAAAAAAATTATTTTGTGTAAATATTATCGTTCACCCGTGTCTGAATATTCATGCGCGTTTGAATCTTCTGCGAATTATAGCTGTCGCCATTTTTTTTATATAAAAAATGCCCGAAAGTAAACAAACGAAAAACTCTGTTTACGTATGCCTTTTTTTTTACCAAAATGCCCGAAAATAGCCAAACGAAAAACGCTGTTTACGTACTTTTATGCAGTGGTTATACTTCTGAAATAGCGAAGAGGAAAGCCTATTTATTTCTCGCGTCTGCGTCCTATTCGAAATATAGCTGACTTGAATCACGTTTTATTTTAGAGCATCTAAATTCAAACTGAGGGGTCACATCTAATGCCCGGCCACAAATGTTGCATTCGCTTTTAATTTTAACTAAATTATGAACATCAAAAAAGGTGAACAATTTATCTATATCAGAAACTAGAGTTAATAATTCCGAAATGGAGGACGGACAAAGGGCACAATTCGATAACATTTTCACACTGCTTAAAAGACGTCTGTATGAGTCATTTGCGCACTGCGTCTGTTTGACACACCACACTGCTAAAAAAAAGTAGTTCCTTTAAATGATCCAGCTAAATAGATTTAAATGTATAAAAGAAGGTAATAAAAAATAAAAATAGTAAAATGGGAAAAAATATATTGACAAATAAAAATGACTCAAAAGGAGGATAGTAAAAAGCTATTAAGTGGAAAAAAACTCAAATCAATCATTTCTGACGTCATACCCCACCCCCAATCCCTATTATAATCCGCAAAACGATTAAAGGCACTGACATGATGTAGTTAAAGCATTCACCTCTGTAAACGTCAGAACATTATAACAATTAGGATTATATACTGGGGGGCTGTGCCCCCCAGACCCCCCAAAATTTAATGAAACTCAGGATCATAGTGTGGTCCACGCATCGTGTTTACCCCCACACGAGCCGTCCCCTTAAATGTACTCCAAAAACGTGAAACATTTTGGAACACAGACGAAATAGTACATCTTATCGGCCGGGCCGCTCGTCTACATATTTACCAAGTTAAATATTTGTTATATTCAAATAGTCTACCATGTATAAAATGTTGATTCATAATAATAACAATAGTATAGGGAGGGGTTATTCTTTTGATTGTTCAGTTTGCCATAAGCAATACTTTGAGCAAACCGGTAAATCATTAAGTGTACGCTTGATGCAATATAAATACAATATTAGGAGGGGGAAATGCAGCAGCGCATTCTTTGTCCATTAATCGGAAGACAGTCACCCTATCAATTGGAATTCGGCTAAATTTATTTATATATCTAATGGCTTTATTCAAAGCAATATTGTTGAATGATCATTCATTAATTCATCACCTAATTTTAATATATCCCATGGTCTTTTTAAACTAGACCCTGTTATTAAAAGGCTTATTTATAACGAAATTGTCCATTTAAAATCTTAGTCGTTTGATTTATTAATTTAGTTATGTCTCTCTTGTCTATTTTTATGTATTCACAATCGGGTATGTATGTACTTAGTTTAGTCACATAAATATCTACATTATTTGTGCACAGGTTGGAATTTTCCAGACGTAGACCTTATCTATTTGGTTTCAGATTTCACATCCGGCTTTGATATTATTTCTCTATTTTGGGTTCTTTCGTTGTACATGGCCGTAGCATTGCCCTTCTGTTTCACATATATGTACATATATACCACATTTGTACAAATTGTTCCTTATTCCTTCATAATGAACTAAACAAGTTCGAAAGTACTTGGAATCCGCCTTTCACTTTCCTGTGGGTTTTTTGCATATATATATATATATATATATATATATATATATATATATACATATATATATGCGGTTAAAAGGATATTTTTGACAAACACAGTCTTTATCAAAGCCCTCGGAAGGAGCTCTTCTCACATACACGAGAAGGTAACCCTTAAAATAAGCGTTCTCTCAGATAGTCAAAAAACTATCTTTCGATTGGCTTTTTTAAGTGTCACTCTTGCTTTTCGAAGAGAATGGAAAATTTGCTTTCTTCTCCATCTTCGCCACACCTTATAAATTAAGAAAAATTATTGCAGTAACGCAATTAATTATGCGGTTAAAAGGCTATTTTTGGCAAACACAGTCTTCATCAAAGCCCTCGGAAGGAGCTCTTCTCACATACACGAGAAGATAACCCTTAAAAGAAGCATTCTCTCAGATAGCCAAAAAACTATCTTTCAATTGGCTTTTTTAAGTGTCACCCTTGCTTTTCGAAGAGAATGGAAAATTTGTTTTCTTCTCCATCTTCACCACACCGTATAAATTGGCTATCTGAGAGAAATATTAACTTTCACTTCACTATCATTTTTTCTAAACTTTTTAATACTATAGTTCACATATTACACTTTTAGTTTACTATGTTCGTTTTATTTCTGTTTTACTCGAATTCTGGTCCTGAATAACCAGTAACCGCGAGCCGTACCTTTTCTCCCCTTAAAAAAAGTCTCACTATTGAAGGAACTTTATTCGCAGTTAATACTTTACGTGCATACGTAAAGTTTTCTCGCAGAATAATATTCGTGCTTTTCGGAATTCTTACGTTTGAAGCAAGTACACGCGAGCCGAGCCAGCCGATTTTAAAAACAGCCCTACGGTTGTCTTAGGAAAGAGAAATACTACTTTTTTCCCAGTCATGCAAAACTGACATGAGCGCTTAAGCTCACTACATCGTTCCCCACCGGCGGGAACCGTGTAATCATGGACCTGGACTGCTCATAACCCTCGTCCCAACTATGCCAGTCGACTGCGATGGGACATAATTGGGGGAATTGACGGAAGCTGGTTTGAGGAGTAGCCCACAACAGAAATCAATTTCAGAGGGTCCCCAGGAAAAGGGACGGACTGAGAACCCCGTTGATTTAGCTTTTAGCTCTATCGATGGGAATTACCGTCCAAGATCCTAGAGGGACATGCAATCGTCTCTATGCTATGGAGGATGCAGTTGCGAATTTAAAAACCAGCAAGGAGGCGGCCCCCCGGGTGAAGGAAGTTGATTCAGCCTTCATCCATCATCAAGTCCGCCATAATTCACCTCTTGGGAGGATCTCTTCCCGGGACCATCC
This sequence comes from Ceratothoa steindachneri, assembly GCA_963969495.1. Lineage (NCBI taxonomy): Eukaryota > Metazoa > Arthropoda > Malacostraca > Isopoda > Cymothoidae > Ceratothoa > Ceratothoa steindachneri. The sequence goes on from OZ018326.1 coordinate 181,053,383, forward strand.
CTCCATCATCCATCACCTTATCAATTGCAGTACTGATTCACGGAGGCACGGGACCGCACTACGGCGGGGAACACCCCTATTCTGAATTTATATCTCACTCACCTAAGTACATAATATCACTTACATTAAACTCATTCACATAACATGATTCAAGAAAGAAGGCTAGGAAAAATAAGAAGAGAACCAACCCGGAACAAGGACCCCACTCCCCCTTCAGGGGAGATGGAAACAACGAAGAGAGTCCCCCTCAGGGGCCTTCCCAGCCAAGCAGTTCCGGCCAAAGCTTAGGTGTGCCTGGTTCTTTTTGAGGAACTTAAGGTTGCATTGATCCGCTTGATCGACGTAACCAACGGCTTCATAGCCCTATGCTCGGAAACGAAGGACATGGACGAAATACTGTCCTCCCGAGGAACGGAAGCCCTAAAGAAGATCGGGCTTGATGCAAGAATCCCCCCCCCCGCCAGGTGGCGGCCAATAGGAGCGTCATCTGCCGCAAAATTGAAGGCTGGATTGGGAAAGAACCACCGAAAAAATTAAGAAGAAAATTGAGGCACAAAACACATGGGCGAAGATTAAGAAATTAATCAAGTTTAATAACCGCACCCATGTGTTTAAAATCACCTTCCAGACCACCGAAATGGCACAAAAAACAAAAAAAAGATGGGCTCCTAGCTTTCAGCATGAGGATCCCATCGGAAAACATTGAACAGGAAAATTTCCATAATATCTAAATGTGTTTTTCCTGTTACAAACTGGAGAGTCATACAAGCCACTCTTGCCCCAACAAGGACAAGAAGTTATGCTCAGAATGCGGGCAAGAGGGACATAGGTTTAAAGAATGTGCCTCAACAACCAAAAAATGCCTAAATTGCAACGGTGACCACCGAACATCGGCACTGAATTGCCCCAGCATCAAGAACCAGCCAAACAGTCACAAACCAACTTACGATGCAGCTCAACTCCGAATTGAGCTCGAAGTTTCTTACATGCGTCATCCACGCCAATATCGCCTACATAAGAAGCCCAGGAAGCTACGGGAGTGAACTCAATTCACTACTACAGGCAAACAATCTGACTACAATCAAAATACCCAAATCGCCGGAGTCACTAAAAATACTCAACATCTGAGGAAGATTCAGATGATTCCGAAAAAGAGTCATCAAGCGACTCCCAACCCGAAATAGAAGAGAAAGAACCAAGAACGAGATCTCAGAAGGCCTCCAGGGGTTAAATCGAAGATTCACAGCCCACCCAGAAAACAATTACCAAAGAAGAACAAGGGCATGGAAGTAATCCACGAAGAAACGAACAAAAGTCCATCCCCTGCTCCTCAAAAGGTCCCTAACAGGGATCCCAGACTAACGAATCGGTAGATTAGTCATCATAATGCAAAGAGACAGCTTAAGAATCTTGAGTATCAATACCAACGGATGGACCAAAAAAAGAGTGCACAACAGTAATATTTTCCAACAAATCGATGCTGACATAATACTAATTTCGGGGCACGGAGTTAACACGGATAGGACATAATCAAGATATGGAACTATGACGTGTTGACAGTGAACCATTATCAAGAACGATACGACGGAGCAGCCATTGCTATTAAGAAGGGAATCAAATTCAAGCAACTCAGGAACTTGGAAGAATCCTACCTCGCCATAGAGGTAGAGATAAGCCTGGGAAAGATGGTCGTTGCCACGGGATACCAAGCCCCAAGACGCGACTATTTGCCAAACCACACTATCGCGAGTATACTCGGGCGAAAGGTCCCTACGATATTTATAAGGGACCTGAACGCATGATGTGCCGAGTCCGGGTATACTCGAAGCAACGGTATAGGCAGATGCTTGAATACTCTCCTGGATAGGAACATCGTCCAGAGACTGGGCCCCGACTTTCCAACCTTCATCACGGAAAGGAGCGTCACCAAGACGGACCCTTTAACTATCACATGAGCCCTGAATTGATACCTTGTAGCGACCATATATGGATTGATCTTCATATCAACGTTAACCCTATAATGATACCATCGCATACAAGGAAGAATTACAGCAGGGCGAATTGGGATAATTACGAGCGAATGCTAAGAAATTACATCCCAGCGAACCTTGACGAAGCAACGCTCGAGGAAATAGACGAAGAAATGGAGCGACTAGAGACCCAGATGATTGAGTCTGACAGAGAGTCGATTCCCAAAAGTACATACAGAACGATCTCAACATACAAATGGACCGATCGTATGAAAGGTTTACACCGTGAACTGAAAGGATTGTATCAGGTGAGCATCAACACGGGAACATCTCGTGATATAATGTACCGTATGAGAGAGATAAAGGAAGAACTAAAAATTCTAATTTACGAACAACAAGAGGAGAAATGGAATGAAGCTATCGACGAACTAGATAGTGGAGCAACACCAAAAGAATTCTGGGTGAAAATCAGGAAAATGAGAGTAAAGCCTCAGAAGAAAATGATGGAATTAGAAGACGACCAAGGTGAAATTAAATCAGAGGAGAATGAAATGGAAGAGATTCTCAGGCAATACTGGGAACAGATTTTCAGAATCAGTGAAGAAGAAAATGAAGACTTCGACATAGATTTTGAAAATCGGATTATAGACGAGCTGAATGAGATCATTGAGAGGACGCATCCTAACCACCAAGTGAACAGGCAGAAAAGAGAAGAAGATAGAGTGACGCTAGAAGAACTAGAAAGCGCGCTTCACTCCTTTAAGCAAAGAGCTCCAGGACGGGAAGGCTTGACAAAGTTAAACTTCGTCAAAGCACCGAGATAGGGGCGGGAAGGTCTCCTCAACATCTTTAATGCCTGCCTAAATGTAGGTTACTTTCCCGACGCATACAAAACGGCAAAAATTATTTTTATTGCCAAACCTGGAAAGCCAACGACGTGGAAGGAGAGTTATCGCCCAATATTTCCCTCTGGAAATTGGGCGGAAACTCTTAGAGAAAATAGTGAACAGAAGACTCGTCGAGCACTCGGAGGAAAACTCACTCTACAACGAACAGCAATACGGCTTCAGAAAGAAGAGAAGCACCGAGATGGCAATAAATGTCATCACAGAAAAGATTGCTCAAGCGTAGAAAAACAGGAGCTATATCGACATAGTATGCAGGGACGTGCCAAAGGCATTCGATAAAGTATGGCTAATGGGGATGCAATACAAGATCCTCCAACTAGGTTTGAGCTCAAAACTTGAAAAAATCCTGTGATTATGTCATTAAGAGGTCGGCCTACATCAGTATAGGGCGTACGGACGGTCCCACCTTTAATCTACAGGCATGATTGCCTCAATGCAGGTGCCTCACTCCAACCTTATACTCGATATATACAGCCGACATCACAGAGCCCACCCACCCCTCTAGCATGAATATCCAGTTCGCCGATGACATAAGTCAAATCATAGTTAGTGGATATAGAAACGCGCCTTGGCAAGCTTAAATGACTGCCGAGGAAATAAGAAAAATCAACGCTTATGAATCAAAATGGAAAATCCGAACTAATGACAACAAACTCAAGATCGTCCCATTAGGAAGAAGAAAAACAGCACATGTGAGAGTGGGGGATACGCGTTATCCCTACACAAACGAGTGCAATGTACTCAGGATGAAGATCACTTCTAACAGGTATAAGAAGCACCTCACAGAACGGATCCAAAAAGCATCTTCGGCAGTCATAACCCTCTACAGGTTCAGAAGCCTCAGCAAAAAGAACAAAAAGAAACTGTATCTGACGCTAGTCAGATCCACTCTCATCTATCCCTTAGCATCTCTGTTTGGAGTCTCTAAATCAGCACAAAAAGAATTGCAGAAGATGCAAAAATAAGTGCATGTATCTCATTACCAATACACGAAGGAGGGAACTGAGGAAGCAAGTGGATCTGCACAGAGCGGTGGACATCAAACCGCTCAATGCGATCTTAAAGGAAAGAGCGTCAGATATCAAACAGAAAATTACAATGTAATGTATAGCAACGAGCAAATTAGAGCACTCATCGCAGAAAATCAACAAGGTTCCAGTCGCGCAAGATTCCCAAGCAGCGTCAGCAAGCTTGGAAACGCAATTGTCCCATTTTTTTGCATAGGAAGAAACTATCGACCAATACCGATGATGAAAAGCAACCGATAATGATGAATCAAACTGATTTTACCTCAAGACCAAAGAAGACAACAACAACCTAGTGAAGACAATGATGAATAAAAAAAAGGAAGAAAATAGGTAAGTACGAATACAGAACACACAAAACATAAATACTAACAACCAAAGATGAATATAAAAAAACATTTATAAAACCAAATAAGACACGTAAGAAGTGATGTAGAAACAAAAAAAAAACAAAATTAATCTAAACAACCAAACAACACGTCAAGTTAACATTAAAAAAGCTAAAATAGTACAAGAATCCAAAGGTTTGAACGCCTTATATTAATAATATATATATATATATATATATATATATATATATATATATATATATATATATATATATATATATATATATATATATATATATAAACAATAATAATAAACAAACCAAACTATGAAAAAGATAATAGCCTGATCTCCAGGCACCTTTGCAAATCTTGAAACCCTCAGACTTTCCTATTTCACCACTATTCCCAAACCCCACTATTCTAATACACCACTATCTCTCACACTCACATACTCATCACTTCCCCAAAAGACAAAGTCTGACTATTGACGGCAAAATATTCGACTACTACGCTCTGCTGACAACCTTCGGATAAAGCTTTTTTACTTGCTTAGTAACGGATCTTGAGCACCGTCTACATAGAAGAGCGCCTAGTCTGGAAGTCTTACGGTGAATTACGCCTCACCCTTCAAAAAGATAATACTTTTTCATCGACGACTGATAACTCAATGAGGGCTTAAACACCTAACTGATCCCATACATCGCCCTGCGTGGGAGTCTGCTCGGATGTCTGCCATTCATTGATTTCGTCTTAACTATGCCGGCCACTTGGACTGACATAAATAAGGGCTTATCTGAAAACTGGTTTGAGGACTAGCCCACAGCGGAAGCGTAAGTCAGAAATTATCTCGAAACTGGGGCATAACTGCGAGTCCCGGACGAAGGAGAGATCCTCATCGCCCGGGGGACCCAGCCAGAATCATAGAGGGAAGTACACCCGTCTCTATGTAGTTGGATACAGTTATGGCGTAAGTACCTGAGAGAGGGTGACAAAACTTTAGCGGTTGTTGATTCGGCCGCTACTGCATCAAGTCCACCATAATTCACCCCTCGTGAGGTTTCCCCTCCAGATCCACCCCATCCATCCATCACCGATCATTCTGGCAGCAAACGAGAGGGGGACCAACAGGAAAATGGACGGGGGCGTTTTTACACCATTTTTTGGACTCGTATCCCAACATACCTACATTAACCACTACTTCCTTTAACACTTCGTAACTTTCTTTTTCACTCTAAAACACCATAATTACACTTTGGTTTCAGAAAAAAAGAAGACGTCACAAGAGGACATAGTAAGGATGCAGAAGACTATGGAGACCCTCACTAAGAGGGTCCCCCTAAGGACCATCCTCGGAAAGAAAAACTCCGAAAAAAGGCACCTCTGTGAAACCCTCTACCTCGAGTTGAAAGTAGCACTGGTGAAACTTATTGAAGTCTCATCTGGGTTCGTCGCCTTATGTGCCGATACTAAGGACGTGGACCAACTCCTATCGGATGTGGGAGCGAGGGTCTTCAGGAACACTGGACTGAAAGCGAAAACCCCTCCACAAGTGGCAGCAAACCAAAGCGTGATCTGCCGCAAAGTGGAAAGCTGGGTGGGTGAGCATACACCCGAGGAGCTCAAAGAGGAGATCACCAAAAGCAATCCCTGTGCCCAAGTTCGTAAAATAATCAAATTTCGTGAACACACCCACGTGTTTAAGATAACCTTCGCTACCACTGAAATGGCCAAGAAATCTACGCAGAACGGAATACTGGTATTTAATATGAGAATAGCAGGCGATAACATTCAACAGGATAAATTTAATAGCATAAAAATGTGCTTTGTATGCTATAAACTCGAGGACTATACAACAACGACATGCCCGGACAAAAATAAACTGTGGTGCAGTGAATGCGCCACAGAAGGACATCGATTTGATAAGTGCGAGAGCACTAAGAAGAAATGCCTTAACTGCAAAGGTGAACATAGGACAATGGCCCTGAACTGCCCCACCGTCAAGTCTGGACTGGAGGAGATCGTCGAAGCTCCCTCATCAGAGGAATCCAAAGAGGACGACGAAGGACAAGAAGAAAAGGCTGAAAGTGAGGATGGGTCCTCCTCTTCTGACAACGAAGAGGGCCCCTGCACTCGTATACGAACTACGAAAAGCAGGTCCAAAATATCAAGTCTCCCTCCGAAAAAGGAAACCCCTAGGCACAGTAAAACCGCCCAGACAGCCCCCAAGAAGAAGAAGAAGAAGAATAAAAAGAAGCATAGGTAAAAACAATTCACCATGTTACGGAACGCACTGAAGATATTGGAAATTAATACCAACAGCTAGACGACGAAAAGACTTCTTTACGGAAATGTATTCAGGGAAATTGATGCGGACATCATCTTAATTTCGGAACACGGGATCGACCCACGTAGTGCAGAAATGAAAATCTGAAACTACGATGTGTTGATCACAAATTATTAGCAGGAGCGGTTCGACGGAGCCGCTATTGAAATAAAGAAAGGGGTTCAAATACAAGCGAATAAGAAATCTAGAAGAATTCTACCTCACTATTGAGGTCAAACTCGACTTAGGAAAATTAGTCATTGCTACCGGATATCAACCGCCAAGGAGTGATGTGTTACCAATTCACACTCTTACTGGCCTATTTGGCAGAAGAACCCCCACTATATTAATGGGGGATCTGAACGCTAGATGCTGAGAATCCGGTTACATGACTTTCAACGATATATGAAGAAGCCTGGACCTATTGCTGGACAGAAATATTGCCCAACGAATAGGCCCCGACATTCCTACCTTTGTCAGAGCAGGAAGTAATACAAAACTAGACATCTGCCTGGCGAATCGTCAGCTGCCGTTCAATTACTACATGGAACCAGTCCAGGTACCATGTTGTGACAATATAACGATCCTACTCACTATCAACAGGAACCCTATACAAGTTCCAGCTGCAGTCAGAAAGAACTACAAAAGAGCAGACTGGACACGGTACGCGCGCCTTCTCGGGGCTTACGATCCGCCCAACATGGACGAGGCAATTCTCGAGGAGATTGGCGAGGCACTCGACGACATCAATAACCATCTCATAAGCGCAGATATGGCTTGTATCCCTAATTCAGAGTATAGGACTATCTCTACCTAAAGATGGGCCGAATACATGAAGGATTTATATCGTGAGCTGAAGTTATTTTATGAAATCAACATCAGGAATGCGTCAGTTTACTCAATACAGTGAAGTAAAGAAGTCAAAGAAGAACTGAACCAGGTGATCCTCAAACAACAATGGAGACAATGGGATGATGCGATCGATAGCCTCGATCACGAAGCAACTCCCAAAGATTTTTGAGAAAAAGATCAGAAATCTCAAAGGATCGATTGGGAAGAAGCAGAAGATCGAGCTACAAAATGGAGATAGAAACATCGAAACGGAAGAAAGAATTGAAGAGCTATTTCGAAGTTATTGGGAAAAAATATCCAGTATAACTGAGGAGGAAAACGAAGACTATGACCTAGAGTTTGAAAGCAACATCATCGACGAGCTTAACGAACAAATACACAAGACGCACCCTCACCACCAAATGGATAGACAGCGCGACGGAGACGCCGAGATTACCAAAGAAAAACTACGCGGCGCGCTCCGGTCATTCTGACAAAAAGCCCCAGGATAATTGGGGCTTACAAAGCTAAACTTTGAAAAGGCACCAGCAAATGTCATCAGAGGTATGAGGAGAATATATAACTGCTATCTGAACACGGGATACCTTCAGGTTTAGGAGGAAGCAAAGTACGGAGATGGCGATTAATGTCATTACGGAAAAGCTAGCCCAAGCAAAACGGGAAAGAAGTTACGTGGACATTGTTTGTTGGGATGTATCAAAGGCGTTTGATGAGGTGTAGCAACGGGGAATGCAGTACAAGATCTTACGACTAGGCCTAAGTAAAAACTTAGAAAGAACTCTCTGTGACTATGTCATGGAGAGAGCGGCGTCCATCTGTTTAGGGTGCACGGATGGACCAAAGTTTTTACTCACTGCGGGCCTCCCGCAAAGGATGGGGGTACCTGTCCCACACTCTCCACTTGATTTACACCACTGATGTCCCAACCCCTGTAAGCCTCACTTGCCTCAATATTCAATTCGCCGATGATTTCACCGAGATAATTACTTGTCCATGGAGGAATGCGTCTTGGTAAGCTCGTATGACAGCAGCAGAAATGGAAAATCTTAACACCCACGAGGTCTAGTGGAAGATCCACACTAACCAGGTAAAGTTAACAGTAGTCCCCATAGGCAGGAGGCTACTTTACGACGTAGGGGTGGGGGATAGACGTTATCCCTACACCACGGAGTGCAATGTACTCGGAATGAATATTACCTCATCCGGGTACAAGAAGCACGCCTAAGAAAGAATCACCAAGGCCACTGCTGCAGTCAAAACTATATACAGGTTCAGAAATCTTCGTCAAAGTAATAATAAAAAGATATACAATGCACTTGTAAGATCGACGCTGCTATACCCCGCTTCCGCCCTCTCGTGTGTCTCGAAGACACAAAAGAGGAAACTACAGTGGTGCAGAACAAATGTGTCTACCTAATTACAGGTACACTCAGGCGTGAAAGAAGACGCCAGGAAGAGCTGCACCAGTATGCTGGGTTAAGTCCCATTAACATTGTCATAGAAGAACGGACAAGGAATATGCAGGAAATGGTTAATCGCAAAATGATGGGGATCATCCCCCCTCTAGGGAAAGGAGGCAGCCTGGAATGCCTACGAGTACCTCTGCGGACAATTGATAAGGAGATAAAACCGGACAAAGGAAAACTCTGCGAGACATTATTTAGACAGATAAAAGTAGCCCTCGTCAAAATTATCGACATTCCAAATGGCTACGTGCTAATTGCAAGTAAGGAAAAAGAAGTAGAAAAATTAGTGTCCCATGAAGGAATAGAGACACTAAAGGGAATAGGACTAACACCCAAAATCCAGCCCCAGATAACTGCAAACAGAAGTATCATATGCAGGAAAGTCGACGTTTGGGTGGGTTCTCATGACAAAGAGGAAATGAAAGAAGAAATAAAAAAAAAATCATGAAGGCAGAAAAATAAATGAAATAATTAAATTTGCCCACCGCACATATGTCTTTAAAATTGTGTGTGCAACAACAGATATGGCAGCAAAGATATTTCAACGAGGACTGCTCATGTTTAACATGAGAATTCCACCAGAGAACATGGAGCGCGAGAAACGTATTAGTATTTAAATGTGCTTCTGCTGCTATAAGATGGAAAACCACTTGACGCGTGAATGCACTGAGAAAGATACAGTATGTTCTGAGTGCGGACAGAAGAACCACGAATGGAGATAGTGCAAGGAAAGTACTTAGAAATGCGTGAACTGTCATGGGCCAGATAGAAAGGAGATAATAGAACGAAAGGGAAGAGAAGCGAGAAACGAAGAAAAAACTAGAAGAAATGTAACCTACGCAGGAGTGGCTAAAGCAACTGTGAAGCAAATGCAGGAAGCACATACCCATCTAACTTTGCCCCAAGGGGCATCAGCAGAAGTGCTCACATGCATACTTTATGCCCATGTGATGAATGTTTAGAAACCGGGCACCTTCGCTACGACACTCAATACAACGCTCGAGAAAAATGAAATGAAGAAGATGTGGTTCCCTTGACAACCCCCTAATCTGAAATCCTTAAAATCAACGTCGCCTCAGCGTAGGCACGAACGAACAACGAGGAACATACTACTGAAGAGAACGCAATTTCAAACATGTCAGTGCAAAGTAATGAAGGAGACAAAATAGTAGGCATTGGAAGTACAGGAATTAAAACTTAAAGTCTACAGCAATGAATGCTCCCCCCTCACGAGAGGCAAGAAGCAGGACGACATCATTAAGACAATTAAAGAAGGAAAATGCAAATGGGCATTCAAAGGAAAGAGAGGAGAAGAAGACGAGGAAGAAGTACAAAAACTCTTAATGGAGGATAAAATTCGAATCTACCCTGGCGACTGGTAGGTTAAAGGCAACGAAGCAGAACCCAACAAGAGATCGACCCGCCAGAAGTCCAGAGATCTCTAGACGACCAAACTTAATAAACAATGGAACCAGAAAGGAGAAGAAAGCTCAGCATTCTGCAAATCAACACTAAAGGATGGATCGGGAAAACATCGACATTAGGAAATAACTTCAGAGAGATCGATCCAGACATAATATTAATATGAGAACATGGAGTGAATCCAGAAGAAAAACAATGAAATTGTTCGATTACACCATCATAAACTCGAACCCTTTAGGCGAACGTCATGCCGGGGCGGGCATTCCCTGGAAACAACCTATTTAAAATCTTTGGCGCAGGTTTCCCAACCATCTTTATGGGAGACCTCAATGCCAGGTGAAGTGCAAATAGATACCGCTCCAGAGCCAACACTGGAGCCAACTTAGAAATGATGTTGAAAAGAAACATTTTCAAGAGAATACGGCAAGACTTTCCAATATATGTCACAGGCAATGTACCTACAAAACCAGACGTTGTGCTAAGTAGCTTCAATATGCCATACAACATCCACATGCAACTAGTTACCTTTGCATGTAGCGACCATGTTGGAACACATTTGCACATGGATCAATACCCGATACAGATACCGGTAGGATCACAAAAGAGCAAACTGGGGAGGTTACACACAAGATCTTAGTAACTTCGTCCCAAAGGATCTCACTGACGCCTAGCTGGAAGATATTGATGAGGAGAACTTAAGATTAACAAGAACGATAATCGAGGCGGACGAAAGATATATACCAAAGACAAGATACCGTACTCTTCCACATTCTCGATGGACAGAGGAAATGAAGCGAAAGAATAGGCAGCTCAGAGGAATACTAGACCAAATAATTCTCCATGGACCAAATCGAGAGCGATACGAAGAAATCAGAAGACGAAGAGAAGAACTGAGGCATATCATAGAAGAACAGCAAAGCCACATATGGAATAGCCTCATAGAAAATATAGACGAAGAAATAAGACCCAAAGAGACTTAAAGGCAGACCCCCGAGAGAAAAAATTACAATTAAGAATTAACGGGTAGAAAAGATACACGAAGAGAGGACCACAGAAGAACTTTTTCGTAATTAATGGAATCAGTATTCTCCATAACACCAGTGGAGGCCGAAGACTTTAATCCAGAGATAGACGAAATGGTCCACACAGTCTTGCGAGAAAACATAAACAAGATCACTCCAGCACCAAGTGTAGAGCTAGAAAGGGAGGACATTCTGGGTACAGGGGCCTACATAACAATGGAAGAGTTCAAAGGCTTAATACAATCATTCAAACAGAAAGCTCAAGGCCCCTCAGGAATAACCAGAATTATTCTTACTAAGGCACTTACCATAATCATCAGAACATTAAAGAATATTTTTAACGCGTGCTTAAACACCGGTTACTTCCCTGATAGCTATAAACTAGCGGAAATGATATTCGTCCCAGAGCCAGGAAAACCACCAAACCCCCTCAGCAGTTACCGGCCAATATCGCTATTGAACTTCATGGGCAAAGTCTTCGAGAAAATCCTTAACAGAAAACTAAAAGAATATCTTGAAGAAAATGATAATGATTATCAGTTCGGATTCAGAAGAGGCAGAGATACCACAATGGCACTTGGCATAATAACAGAGAAAATAGCAAAGGCCAAAGCAGAGAATAACTATATCGATCTGGCCCTGAGAGATGTAGAAAAGCATTCGACAAAGTCTGGGTCAGAGGAATGCAATGTAAGATCTTAAATCTCCAGATGAATAGCAAGTGGAGAAAATTCTCTGCAATTATGTCACAGACAGAAGAGCATATGTGAAGATCAATAGTTATTCAGGACCAGAATTCGAATTGGAAGTTGGACTCTCGCAGGGGTGCTGTCTCAGCCCCACGATGTATTCAATATATACAGCAGACCTGCCACCACCAATAATGCCTGGTTGCCTAATCATACAGTGCGCGGACGACATAAGGCAACTCGTCGTCACTCCGTGCTGGAACGTACGCTTTCAGGAAAGGAAAACAGCTTTAGAAATCAGTAACATCAACAACTACGAAAGAGATTGGAAAATAAGGACGAACAGGAGAAAATTTACAATAATCCCAATCTCCATGAACAAAACAGCTGAAATTGTAGTTGAAGATCAGGACTACAGATATCCTAGTGAAGGAAAAGGGCTAGGACTTAAACTAACAACAAAAGGCTACAAACAACATATAACATAGAGGAAGAAGAAGGCGATTCTGATGCTTAACCTACTATATAATCTAAGAGGGTTAGGTATGAAAAATAAAAGAAAAATCTATCTTGCACTAGGAAGAGAGGAATACTATACTCGCCAATCCCTATCAACGGTGAAACAAGGACCAAAAAATTGGAACTCCAGAGAATACAAAATAAAGCTCTCTACCTAATCACCAACACACGTAGGAGAGAGAGAAGAAGACTACAGGATCTATACCAAGAAGCAGAATTAGAAGCGCTCAATATCAACATCAGGCACAGAACAGAGAAAATATGGTGGAAGAAAGACGATCTAACTCCGATATTTGCAGAGCACACAAACAACAAAACTGGAGTACTCTTTAACACTCGATTTCCCAGCGGCACACAACAGCTGAGAATCGAGGAGGATTCCATGTTTACTTAGGTAGAAATTCAAAAAAGAGAAGGAACAAGTATAACGATAAAGATATTTACCTGACTATATACAAACCCAACCAATGAAATAACCAACCAAGACACCAGATTGATACCCTAATAAGAGAACCGAATTTAAACAACCTAAATAGGAAGAAACAACCGACTAAGGAGAAAACACAGATCAAGTGTAAACAGAAATAATGCAAACAAAATTAACTTAAAGTGTAATAAGTGAACAATATTAAAAAGTTCAACAAAAATGATAGTGAAGTGAAAGTTAAGAGTAAAACAGAAATAAAACGAACATAGTAAACTAAAAGTGTAATAAGTGAACTATAGTATTAAAAAGTTTAACAAAAATTATAGTGAATTGGAAGTTAATAGAAAACAAGTGAACAAGTTAAAATAAAGTGAAAAAGTGATAACAACAAGAGAAAGTGAAACAAAGTAAGCAAAGTAAAAACAAGTAACATAACAATACATAGACAAAGCTCAGGGCTAAGAAAACTCAAAACGGCATGAATGCTACAATAAACACATGAATGAAAGATGAAGAGAATAGGGGAACAGAGATTAGGCGGTCCTCCCGCTTCTGTATGAGGAACATGGATGCTAAAGTGTGAGAAAGGAAGTAAGCATGATGAATGATGAGTAAATGCATGTTGTTGGTTCGGAATCCACGTTAATCAGCAGGTCCCCCTTGTTCCTCGGCAAGGGTATTGCACCTTTGACTACCGAGGTTGCTCAATCTGCCCCCTTACCAATCTGTGCTACTTTAACTCACAACTTTCCGTCTCCCACAGCTATAAACCCTCTTCTGGAGCTTGTTCCGGACTTCCATTTAAGCACTTCACTATCGGTTCACTTGAACTGAGAGAAGTGTGGGGGAGTTTCTCCAGGAGCAAGTCGGTCACGGGCCTCCTCCTCTTCTGTGCCTCCCCCCCTCCGATCGTGGGAGGGGTACAGAAGGGAGGAGTAACCGCGAGTCGTACCTTTTCTCCCCATGAAAATAGGTCTATTTCTACTTGTGTTTTTTCTATGAGTTTTTGGGCTCTTTTTCAATTATTTTGTTTAATGGTTTCATTTTCGCTTCGATGTGTAAGTCTCTTTGTTTTTTCCTCTCTAAATGTCGCATGTTCGTAATTATGTATACCGCCTTATTCTGTATTCGTTGCATTCTTATTAGATTGCTTCTTGAAACCGTATACATGGCAATTGTTGGATATACGAGTATCAAGGTAGGCTGTATCATGGCCTGGTAGATCTTTTTGTTACTTTTCATGTTTAGATTTCTTAATCTGTAGAGTAAAGTTAGCATGCATCGTGCTTTGTTTATTCTTTCGGTCACGTGTTTCTTGTAACCATTATTGCCTTCACCATTATACCTGTATAGCTCTCTATTTACGTAAACGTCGGATAGTTTTTTGCGATACATAGTTATAATTTTAAATTTATTTTTATTCGTTTTAATTTTCCATTTGCTTTCATACTCGTTTAGATTTTCTATTTCTGTTGCCGTTACTCTGGCCTGCATCTCAGGGTTCCGATAAATACAGGGAATTAATTGAGTGAAAAATCATCTGCGTATTGTATGTTCACACAGCCCTCGTTCCTGGGTGGGGGAATGTCCGACTTAAACACTCTCCCTGAGCGAGGCCCGCATTAAGCTTGAATCTTTCACCTTGGTTATAGAAGAATAGAATAGAAGATAAATAAAAATAAATTTTCTGAACTTCACCATTTGTAATTCTTTGGGTTTTAAAAAATCACCATTTTGTTTTTTGATATTATAAAATAATTATTAGAAATATTTTTGATAAAAAAACATAAGTCATAACCAAACTAAGATGAAAATTATTATTTAAATACTCAAAAAAATCCCCTTCTTAAATTATATAGTTAGTGATGATATATATATATATATATATATATATATATATATATATATATATATATATATATATATATATATATATATATATATATATATATATATATATAAAGACTTGTAACCAAATGTTACACGCATATGAATGAAGTTCCTTGATTCACGCATATGGATAAGGGTTAAAAAGAATCCCCATTTCAGCATTATGTTAAAATAGAAGCAAGGACATTGTAGATTGAATTCTTGGGAGGTCGTGATGGAAGAGGAGTAGAATAATGAATCTTTTGTGAATCTTTTTCATAAGCTTTCCTTAAAAAATCGATGATTTCACTCTTCCATACTTTTATAAATGGCTGTTAATAAAAAAAATAGTAGAGTCTAAAGTGACCCTTTTTCAAAGGAATGAAACTACGAGTCAATTCTTATGCGCACCTGGATATAAACGGTGACTGTCTCTCAAAGTTTTGCTATCGTAAAATGAACACGTTTTACTGATTATACTAGGGGGAGTAGTTTTTGAAACTGTCTTGCGTGAAGATCACGGGGGGGGGGGGGACTGGAAGGGGGTATTTGTATTTCAAAGTCGATAATATTTTCGATTATCAAAATTAAAATCAGCAAACTTTCTCCGACTTGATTTGCGATATCGAAAATTCAACGTTATTTCTGTTTTTGTAATTATTTATAGGGTTAAATGTGAATTCACGCTAGTTTGATACATTTTCAGAAACAATGATGAATAATCCTCTACCGGAAAAAGCCGGATGAGAATATAAGGTTGACTCACAACCATAGACAGAAGTGGCCCAGCGTTATATCCTCGGATGTGGTTTGGCTACAAAATAATTTGGTCAAATGACCTTTATTTATTAGAAAAGGTAGAAAGGTATACATAGATAAAACTCAGGGGTTAAAGTCCAGGCCAACACCATGAGCAAGTATACTAATTGTATTGGCCCGCTGAACAGAAATACTTAGTTTCTACTTTAACCATCCTTCCTCCCTAGGGTCACCAGTCGTTTCCTTGAGAAGTGAACCTATTTTTTTAATAACTATTGCACTTGAAGGCACAAAGACCCCACTAGTGTCGATGGCTATAGGCTCAAACAGAAACCACTCAGTTAGGGCAAAATACTTTATTCTTGTTTTAATTTTCTGCAGCTGAAGCTACAGAGGCAGCTGACCTTTTAATAATATGTTCAGAATAAGTATCGACACATGTCACATCCCAACACAGACTCCTTCCATTCCTAAAAGGAAACATTGTTATCCCATCTGGATGCTTACCACCTATCGGTCAAGTCCAACTGGCTCCAAAACAGCTGGCAACCCCGCTCTTTTCAGCGTTCGGCATACTATGTCATTGAGGGTAGAGTGTCTATGTATCTTCCCAGCAACTAGCTGACAGGACAAGAGGTTCAGACCTAGAGGATCAACACCAAATCCATATTTACACCTATGTGGCTTACAAATTGGCGCACCCACCCTCAAAGGTATGGCAACTCTAAGGGTTTCCGGATCTAACTGAGTTCCCAAAGACGGAACCGGGATGGCTGACAACCAACAGCCACTATCAGGATGCCCCGCGGATAGCAGACGGGCTCTTGGAGAGAGCAAGAGGCAGATCCCAATATTTCTGCTTCAAGCGATTCTCATTTTCAGGCTCAAAGGCATTGTCCCCAAGTTTCACCCTCCAGAATCTAATAGGTCTAGCCACCCTGTATTTATCAGGAAGATGGAAAAGGTATATTTGGAATAAATTAATCGTTGACAAAGGCATATTTTTGTATATCCCAATTTCAAAAGGTTCGAAATAGCATGGTAATAAATGATTTCAATTTAACATGGGAAAAAGAATTTAAGAGGTTCTAATCATACGAGTAGCTTAATAGATAAGATGTTAGCAAATGATGACATTGGAAGCTAATAGTGAGTCACCCAAAGGCAAACCTTGGACCTTAAGGCTATGGTTATTGGTCTAGAGAAACAAATATAATCACAAGCTGGACTCGAAATTTGATTGTAAAAGAGTCAGAAATGAAGTCGTCAGTACAAAGTCGAGAAGACTTCTGAATAAATAAAAAGACTCGTCGTCCATCAGAGTTTTCTAACTTCTATTCGAGTTCTCAGACCCCTTGAAGGTTAGTTCGGGATCGTTCCCCATAAGGCACAGGCGGTTTAAGACATACACATCATTGTGATCTTTCTATCCATTGTATTTATTATCTTTAAATATCTTTTTGGAAAAGGAAAAGGAAAAGGCCTTTTAAAAAATAATTAAAAATTAATGAAGTGGGTACAACTCTTTTAAAATCTAATTCTAAATTAGGTGAATTATTTTTTTTTAAATGTTATTTTTTTTAAATACTATTTGGGAAGACAATATTTTTTAAGTTTTAAGTTCGATTTAAATATTCATTGTGAGTTTTAATTTAATCTATAAACCTTATCTTTTGAGCAAGAGTTTCCCTAACGATCAATTTTATTGTGAAGGGAAACCAGGTCAGAAAAAGGTCTAGGAATTCGATCCGCCCAAATACGGATCTTGAACCAAACCGTCTTACGGAGAAAACCAAAGTCAAAATACGGTTGTTGGTACCAAGAAAATAGATTGCCTTATAAAATAAAGAATTCGAATCTTGACCTTGCCTTAAATTTAACAGAGGCCATGTTTGCTCAAATGAACTCTCTTTCAACCTGCTGTTTCATCCTTGAGAATCCTTAAAATCCCTTCGTAACATAGGAGTGTATTGTCCCGGGACAAGATTTGAAATTCGATTCTTATTTTTTTGTTTATTCGCATTTTCGCTCAACTTTTTGGATTTCCTTTTAATGTCATTTTTAAGTGGTTTGAAAAAAATAATTTAGATTCATCAAGAACTAAAATAGGTACTCGGCGTTGCCTGAAATAAAAAATCCTGTCCCAAATAAATACAGATGCATATTGTTTGAAATTCTTATATTATTGTGGCAAAAAAATATTTTTACCTGCTTATTATTTTTATTATTATTATTATTTATGGAGTGAAGGCAGATTCAGGAGAGTTGCGCACTGTCCCTATCATATAATACCGCAGGAACGGATCGAGCATCTTATAAATACCGATTATCGCCTCGTGCGCTCCGATAGTGCACATAATATCACTGTAGATATAGGAATAATCCTAGATCCTCTTTTAATTGGAGAATCAACATCTCCTGATACGTTTTTATCGATTTTGAAGCGATTATTATTTTTCACACCCGTCGTATCCGCACTCAGACTCATTCCACAATAACACCCTCATCAGCATCACCGGAAGAATGATCAAATTATCTGAATCTGGAACTTACGAAGAGCATTTGACATACTTAAGACCTATCCCTTAGGCTTATGCTCTACTTTGACAAATCGCTTTAAATAAGGAAATGAAATATAGGGGCAGTAGAAGATGAAGGGGGTACAAAGAATATAGGCACGTTAAAAACCACCATCACAACCGTAGCCAGGAGGAAGGGCTACCCTGTCTTCACCAGGGCCCGAATAGGAATGAATGGACGAATGCTGGTCAGCGACCAACCTTCGAAATTAGCTGCCGGTTATGAAAATACAATAATTTTCAGAGCACGATGTAATATTACATAATGCTTAAACTAAAACGAAAGAAAAATTATGTTACAAGATGATGTAGGTAACTAATATTCAATTGGGTCACCTTTTAAGTTGATAAGACGATGAATTCTAGGGATGACCTGAGCATAAGTAGGATGCAGGATTTCAGCTGATATTTTCCTCACAGTATTTTTCAAGTTGGCTCTTCAGAACTTAACTTTGAAGAGTTATGGTACAGCCTTCAAAATCTGGCGAAAGTTCCTTTGACCAAAAACCTTTAAAATTTGTCTGATACCAGTCTTGAACTTTTTTTTTGCGGTATGTGAGGTTGTTTCATCCTGTTAAAGGATTAATTACCCTGACATTTATTATTGTGGCATCCTCCCAGGGGGATGACTTTCTTCTTTAAAATTTCCAAATAAACCTGCTAATTTGATCTATACCCTTCCTAAATGAAGATGAGAGGGGTTTTTTGGTCCATTTATGTCCGCTGTTCCACCGGAATCTCATTTTTATTTTGTGCCCCAAACACGAGCATTCTGTATGTTGTGAGTGTCCTGGACAGTGAACAACTTCTCATCGTTCCACAAAACAAGCCGCTTTGTTCTCTCGACTCTTCTTTTTGGTGAGGTTGGAAAGCAGAGACCATTTTGCTCTCATGAATGGATGAAGTTTCCGCTCATCTTTCAGCAATTTTTGCATTGCCACATTGCTCGTGTTTCTATGCAGGCACTCGATTGCTTCATTTTTGTAAACGGATTTTGTTTTTTAGGAATTTACAATTTGATTCGCAAAATTCAATAATTTCTTAAAGAACCTACAAGAAAGTAATTAAAAAATTAAATAATGGTATTTAAATATATTTAAAATGATTTGTAAAAAGCAGTTTACACCACGTGTTTCCACTCTGTAGTTGAGAAGACGCTTGTAAAGAAAGTGACAAAAAGCTAAAATGGAGCTGGCTAGTAGGTCTAAAGCCCGGGTAGTATTAGTCTAGTTTGAGACTATTGTTGTAATGTTCCTCTCGATAGTGCACTAAATATTCTCCTCTTAAAGCTACTCCATACATTTTCCCTTTTCCTAACTTTGCCACTTCATTTTCGCCTCCATTTAAAAACCCTTTGTAGATTTGATGCCCTCCTATATTTTCGCTTTTAAAAAATAATATAACTCCTAGCAATTTTGCTAGTTGAAGGCCTTGGGGGAACCTTCTAATATACTTATTCACTAACAGTCAAACCTACAGTTCGAATCCTACTCGGTGCCAAATATGTACTTTCTAACTTATTTCTGATAGACCTAAGTCAAATCCACGCCGTTTACATATCTCCTATCACAATTCCTTTTAACGCCATCTATCCACGAAATAACGTAAGAACATAAAAAAAGGAGTCTGCAAAAGGCTAGTCAATAGCCTACACGAGGCAGCTCCTGTCCCCGTTACCCAGTTCAGCCCCACCTACCATCCTCATCCATAAATCTATCCAATCTGTTATTAAAACTCCCCAGGGAGGACGCGCTTCTATAACATGACTATTGCCCCTATTCCATTGATTTACCACTCGATAAGTAAACCAATTTCTACCAATCTCTTTCCTAAACCTAAACTTGGCCAGTTTAAACCCATTGCTACGTGTCCTACAACGTTCACTAAAGATAAGAACCTTACCTCTGTCTCCCTTATTACAACCTCTATTACACACTTCAAGACCTCAATCAAATCTGTTTGAACTCTTCTCCTATCTAACGTATGGAGATTTAGTTTCCTGTGCATGCCATTATAAGTTAAGCTCCTAAATCATCGTAGTAGTCCTTCTTTGTATTGACTAAAGCAAAGCAATTTCCATCCTACGGTGACCAAAGTTTCACCGCATAGTCAAGATGAGGCCTAACTAATACAAAATACATTTTCAGAATGACATCAGCAATCATATTTCTCAGGCATCTCCCAATAAATCCTAATAACCTATTAGCTCTATTCCTAGCACTTAATCGTTGCTCTCTAGGTAGGATATCAGACCTTAAAAGGACACTTAAGTCTCTGTCGCATTCTGACCTTCATAAAACTCTTTCATTCAATTTATATTATTCAGTGTATTGCACCTACCTATACTAAGTACACTAACTACACTTACGTTAAATTCCATTTGTCATTTCTTCGACCACTGGAATAGTTTGGTTAGTTCATCTTCTAATACCTCAACATCGGAATCAGACCTTATAATCCTAACCAACTTAGTCGCTACTTATACCTATATCGTGATCATTAATATAAATCAAGGGCATAACGTCCTCACCACCGACCCCTGATGAACCCACTGGTAACATTCTTCCATTCAGATTTAATCCCATCTATACTAATTCTTTGCTGTCTGTCACTAGGACATGACTGAATCCACCTAAAAATCCTTCCATCAATCCCCTGCGCATTAATTATTCAAAAGTCGTCGGTGTCACACCTTGTCGAAAGTCTTATTAAAATCCACATAAACAATATCGTAATCACCTCTCTATCTGCACCTTTGTACACCTTCCTATAAAAAGAGAGTAAATTAATCAAACACGATTTGACTAATAAAACCGTGTTGAGATTACTTATCAACTTATTTTGATCGAAGCAATCCCTAATACATTTCGCTATGGCAGATTCCATCATTTTCCCTCTTCTCCTTCTCTCTGCACTTTCTCTTTCTTCTACTTAATATTTGCATTAGATAACGCGAAAGTCAGTCCCCCTCTTCTCCCTGTGACATGATTGTGGTCAAAGCTGGTTCACTGTACACTACATCTACCTTAGTGTCATCGACGAAGGCTTTGGCGGAAGATGAAGATAGAGAAGTCATTCGCAGACTGAATAATTCGCATTTCTCTGGCAATGGAGTCACTTTCACAGGGGGCATTCGGTCGAGTGTTAACTTGGGGTCATCTTTAATAGAAAGGAATACGAAATGTGAGACGACAAATATACAAGTTGGATGAGTATTTCCTTAATCACGAAACAAAACTAATCTATTTAATATAACAGAATGTTAACCTCCGTGATAATGAATGCCTACCAATTAGTGCTACTCCATCTTGTGAGCGCAGCCTTTATCACTTTCCACCGAATTCAGATAAGCAAAGCATATCTGCATAAGAAAAGGCCACCTGGTAATGAAAAGGACGCACTCTAGTCTACTTCAGCTATCGCACATGTTGAGGTAGAAAACTCTAAGCGAACAAACCTCAGTGATAAACGGCTAAGGAGCTCATATTAATTCAGTAATATTGTTCAACGAAAGAATCGTCTATAGACGAAAAAAGAAAATAACTATGTGTGAACGGCAATATATCCATTCTGGTCATGAATCGCTTTACAATACAGGCAGAGAGAATAAACACACGGCGAAGATCGTCGTAAAAGAGATGAGATCCCTATCGTAAGTTTTACTCTCTAACTTCATTTACGGTCTCTCTGTCTCTATCGTTGCCCACGGCAAAGTTTTTAAGCGTTAATCTTACGCCAGTCTTCTACTGTGGCCATTTTCATCTCACTTGAGATGACCTGCCACGTTAGAATCTCACACCTTGAATCTCATGCCATCTGTTAATTGCCATCGTCATTTTCTATCTCCCCTGACGACCTAGCCATGGCAAAGTTTCGGACCTTTGAGCCTCTGGCGTCATTCCTCTCTCGCCGAATGACTCCTCCATGTCAGATTGTCACCTCGTTACACTTTTGACCTATATCCTTTGCCGTTAAAATTGCTTATCATTACATTAAAAGCCGCTTTAAATGTTTTATTAATAATAACAAAACATGCATAAGTGAATCAGCAAAATTAATTAAACAACAATAGGAGATTAATCGGATAATACAAAATAAAGATGGTCGTGGAGAACAAAACTCAATTTTTGGTACGAATAAGTTTATGCAATGAATAAGATCGGATAAGAAATGAACGCACGGGCCGCAATGGGCACAACTATAATTAACGAGTTAACGAATAATCGTGGACTTCGCGTAGGAGCAAGGACTTCGCTACGATATGATAAAAAGGAATGACTATAAGGAAGATCGAATTTTAACGAGCTGAGTCCAAAAGCAAGCCAGCAACTGCGGAAGACCTAATGGTCTAGAACGTTTGTTAATTGCACCCCAGCGCGCGAAGTCTGTTGGCTCTCATTTTATCACCTCTCCCGTTCTTTTCCAACCAGTAATTTCTTTCCTACTCCTTTCTTTTTTATATATTGTTTTTTTGTTCTTGAATCTGAGCGCTTTTGTACTCTTGCTTCCTACATCCTTTATTATCGGGTACTTTGTGTCAGTTTTAAACATCTTTTTTGTTGTCGATTGTCATATTTTTTTTTTTGGGGGGGGGGGGTATTTTCTTAGCGTCCACCTGGTGACTGAGTACTAGAACATTAGTCCCCGTTATTATTTTATAGCCTAATCCTAGGCTAAATAAAAATCAACAACAAAAAACAACCAAAAAACAAACACAAAACCCAACCAAACAAAAACAAAAGGAAAAACAAGAAGAAAAACGTCTAGTCTTTGGGAATAATCACATTCAAATGCAGCAGATATTCAAAGAACGATAAAAATGACATAAACCAAAACGAGAATGTAAAGAAGTAGATAAAATGGAAAGCTAGAAAGTGAAAAGCCGAAATCTCCTCCAAAATAATTACCCAAATACCAATTTCCAGTATTAGTTAGCTAAGCAAATGTATGGTGAAAGTACAATAAAAAAATCCTTATCAGAAACTCGAGGTTCAGAGAGTCTGCATTGGAACATACTTCATCCTTGATGATTACCCTGAGTTCCTTACACATAAGTCTTCTGCCTTAAGTATTTATTATGCATATGTCAGCGGTTAATCCCTTATATTATGGAAGAATAACTTCTGTCGTTGATGCATTGTTATCTTCGCTCCCAGAAGGAATAACTGAGCGTTGCACGACGGGAGCCCATTCGTGATTATTCCTACCGTTCCAAAGTGTGTTTGGACAATTTAACAAACTACTTTTCCTACTCTTAACTTTCATTGATTTCACCACTTCTTTGTGAACCTATTGCTAATAAAGTTCTGGTCGAGATCTATCTCTACATTGTATTGGGCGTTTTTGTGTTAAATAAATATATAAATCACCTTTAAGTTCGTCGAAGGTGAGTCCTTCCATGGCGGCGACGTCAATTTTTACAGTTTTCGTGATGAAAGTTGCCACCGATGAAATCTTTTCTTCAAAGGGGAATCTCTTACCCGATGACGTTACAAAGTGTTTAGATCTCCCATCCACCACGACCAATCCATTTTGAAGCTTGAATATAAGTTAGTTCAATGATACAAACACAAAAAAACCTATGCACATATGTCTGAAAATTCAGGTCCACTTTGGGGTGGCCTTCAAATCCCCAAGGAGCTGTGGTTCGGATCGTACGTTAAATGTGAGGTCTCCGATGCTAAAGATATAAAAGAAAAGTACAAATCGGAGTTACAAACCCGACCCGGACAAAAAAAAACATACCTGAAAGTAGGAGTTCAACCTAAAGAGGATTACAAGAAGAAGGTAAATGTAACAAGTTAATCAAAAGTAATTGTAAAGGACAGACCAATTGAGTTTAATGCTACATAGACACGATAAATAATAATATAATTAAAATTTAATAATCGCCTTCAGACTCTATTTTTATCATAACAGTTCCTTCATAATGAATTTTTTTTTATTATGTTAATATTTTCTAGTGAGAAAAAGGGATAAAGAGAAAGGGAAAATTTAATTCCCGATAATAAGGATAGACATAATATTATTGCTTCCATTTTTATCAGGATTTCATTAAATAAATTATCAAGAAATTAATGTAATTTTTCGATGAAATAAAAAATGCTTCGCAGAGTTGAATTGTAAATTTGCTGAAAGCCATTTAAAAATGACTGTTGGAACACCTAAGATTTCTTTAATCAGTATTGATGCCTAGACCCGCTTTAAACTACCGATGCCTAGGCCTTTTTTACGCTATTAATGCCTAGGTCGTTTTAAGTTATGGATGCCTATGCCATTTCTTAAGCCAGTAATGCCTAGGCCTCTTTTAAGGCAGTAATGCCTAGGCCTTTTTAAGATGCATTTTGTCAGAGCCCTTTATTAGTGATGACAGCAAGTGAAACACACAGATGAGGCATATCATGCTTTATGAATGCAAAAAATTGATATAGTTTAGGGGTAAAAAATAACGCATGTTTCAAGATTTGCTGAATATTTGTATCAGGGTTGGTTAAAAAAAATCCGCTCAGTCAATTTAGGACAAAATAATTCCGAAGGTTTCGGCCGCCATACTGCGTAAACATCTTATAAACAAAGAAAAAATTCACAAAAATGGTGTTTAGGCGTCACATTCACTGTCTGTAAGGCTACGTTTACAATATGTGAATAATACTTCATATTTATTGGCAAGAAATGGCTGTAAACTATTTGTGCACAGAATTGGTACGGGAGATGGCAATGGATTCTTTATTGCAACAAGAGAAGGCGATAGACCATAGTGGGATGTGGAAGGAGTCATTCATTAGGAGCTCCTCAATAATGAGAAAACAGTTACTTAAGACCTAAATTGTCAAGAATTGCAACGTTTAAATGAAGCCTTTGACCAAAAACCTTCTTCAGTGGTCAATCGAAAGGGTTTTCCTCCACTTGAAAGGCAATGAACGACCATATGTGGCTTGTTTGACCTAAGAAAAAATATCGTGATAGGTTGGGAAGTCATCTCTCATCCTCCATATCCATTGAACGTTCCGTCATCTGATTGCCATTTATTTAAGTCATTACAACAACACTTAAATGGCAAAGGTTACCTTGGTATGGAGGTTGAAAATCATATCAAATCATATAGTTCATCAAAACCGAATGAATTCTTCAATAATGATGGAAACTACTTTTCTGAATACTTTTTTTCTTTTGTAATATTAATAAGATTTTACCATCATTAAAGAAAAACAAAATTAATTTCTTAGTAACTTAATATGTGCTTCCCGTGTTATTTACTGTAACGGTTCTGAGTTATGCAGCCTGAGTGCTTCTCTGTGTGTTTGCACTTACTTCTATCATTGCCTATCCTCCCTTGAAGCGTATCTAAAAATGGCCTAAGCATTCACTATTCCAGACATATTTCCCCGCAGGGAGGAAACCCTGTGTAGCCTTGTTACAGTTGACCTAGAGGAGCTGTACATCCTCCCGGCTCGAATGCAAATGAGGACGGCTCCACTCACTGGGTTGACTTGAACTCTTTGAGGGGGGCCTGGGGAAGATAGTGCATTTCCTCCTGGTCCCTCTCAGCACCCCGTTTTTCAACAACTATCCATACCTAAACCTTTAAAAAAATGCCCAAACCATTGATTTAGGATTAATTACACGGAGAGTCCTGATCCCTGTTTAGTCCGACTTTAGCTCTTAATATCCAAAGAGGTCCTCTTACCAAAACCTACCCCAGTGCCAGGATCTACGGCAAGATCCCTACCTACTGCGAAGGTCGAAAGCTCGCCGGCTAAGGGGGGGATTAGGTCTGAGGTCTGGTGCTACGCGAGCACCATCCTTTATGGTTCAAAGCCCCAGGACAAACGTGGCATTAATGCGGATCGGGTTGTCAAGGACCATCCTACCTCGAATCTGCAGGCCGAGTGATTTTAGGTGATCCCATTCTAGAATTTTCTGATTATATGGTAACTTTTTACTTATCCTACCACGGCATTGCGAGTTCATAGCATTTATTTTCTATATATTCTTTTCTTTTTATATACTTTTATAATGGCGACAAGTTTACGAAATAGTGGGTGACCAGAAATGCAAGCTCGTCACCGTTCCCCCTCGTTCCCATTTGAATGGTAGAGGGGCTTTCTTCCACCCTCATGATTGCGGTAAAGGGATTTCCCCTTTACCATTTTTAAAGCTACCCTCGGGAAGCTCAACTTCTCGAATGGAGACCCCCGCCCAACCCTTTCTCAGATGTCGCTCCAAGACTACTAGGACAAAGCGTCCCCCCTCCGTCCACCCCCTTCGTTAGAATCACCTCGCCACGCGACAACAGCGCCTAGGAGTTGCGCTCCCGGGGGGAACTGCCCAGCCATGAGAACCCCTTTAGATGGGCAAGGAGTGGCATCGGCCATTGAGCCTTCCTCACACACTCAATATACCTAATATTTGTGACCTTGCTGGGGGCCAGCATGTTGCCACCCAAAGCTCCCCGATAGAGGTCGGCATGCCGGCCCCCATTACGAACATCACCCAGGCAGGCCTTGGGCCTTTTGGGATCCTCTAAACATCGGTGAGGGGGATGGCCATATGGACCTCTCATCCTATTCCGATGTGAAAATGGACCTGGAGGTCTCCGAGATGGTAGGATGGGGGCGAACACCGACGTGGTGAGAGATATTCCTGATGAGTCTAAGTCCGCCCCTGTGCAAGATACATCTGAGGCAGCATAGCGCTCCGAGGACCCAAGAAGAGAAGATGGATTCTTTTCGGGGGGCGGGAGTACTCCCAAGAAGGCCAAATTCTTGTCGATTTTGGAGAAGGATGAGGCTGAGCTCGTCTCGGCCAGTCTGTTCCGAAGGGGGGAGATAAGAAGGCTCCCTCCCCATCCCTCATCTTCGAAGAAGAAATCCAAGCGGAAAAAAGCAGTTTCCTCTCATTTCAGGTGGGTCCTTGAGAGGCCGGATCCCATACACAGATTCAGCAGGAAACAATCCAAACGATGGTATGTTTGACCTCGGGGTGACACCAGGTGGGGTGGATAAGTCTAAAAAGCCTCAGACCTAAAGTAAGGTGAGTGGAGATTCGGGGTTGCCGTGCCCCTCATTGAAGTGTTACCCAGTGTCGATGAGCCTGCCAGCTTCAAACGATTTTTAGTTATTCGTTGGACTGATGGTGCTTTCCAAAGAACACATGCTCCATCAGCGTCAGGCTCTCGCTAAGATAGTAGAAAACCGAAGGTCACTCTTTTCTTGGAGAAGACTATTCTATTGAATGTTCCTGATCGTCTGCAGGTAGCTATGACACGTACATCATGGCTCATCGGTGATGGTAACACTTCAATCTATCCTCAATTTGGTAAAAGGCATAGTTTACGTGAGGGATATCGTAGACTACTTTGTATAAAACATCACAGAAAATGTCGAGCGTGTGATGAGGAAACAGGAAGGGGCCTCGAGACCAACTTATACAGTCTTCATCACACAATTCTCAGGCACGACAGACCTCCTGAATGGGTTCGTGCCTGGTTGTATCGCTATTGCGTCAAGGCATACGTGCCTCAGCTGTGGAGGTGTTATTACTGCCAACACTTCGGCTAGGCCATACGACCACTTTTGTAGACGTGCCAAGTTAAGTCAATCCCAAATATGTGCTATCTACGCAAGGACCAAATATGAGTAGTCTCAGTCATGTACTCCCAAACGTGTGAATTGCGGCAAGCCACACCTTGCTTCTTCGAAGCAATGCACTCATATTTTCTAGAGGTCTTGGCTGTTCAAGCTACGGAACAAATCTCGTTTGAGACGCCAAGGAAGTGGTCTACGCGACCCGAGAAGTTCTACGCCTCTCAGATAAAGAAGGCACCATCGGCTCATGACCATTCCAGGCATATGAACACGGCGGCTACCGCGCCCATTTGGAACCTTTCTGTAGATTCTATCTCCCACGGGCAACACATGGGTACAACTGGCAGTTCTACGGGCTCACACCTTACTCCGGCAAAGGTCAGAGCACCGTGTGACCACTTCCCGTAAGGCAAAGCGATCATGCGTCTCCATTGAGTCGTTTGACTCAGAGGAAAAACACACCCCGAAGGTAGTGGTGAAGCCGTCTCAGGGGAATCTAGGTTTGTCCCCTGTGATGAAGAGACCACCAAGGGAACATCGGCCCCCTCACCAAAGTCCAAGGCTGAACGGGACACCCTGGAGACACAAAACCCTCCAAAAGACGAGGGACCCACGACCTCCAGGTAGTCCCATCTGCCAAAGGATTTGAGGCAGGCGGATTAAAAGACGCCCAGTAAGCCCAACCTCCCTCAATAAGTCCTCGAAGGCAGAGGTGCTTTCATTGGCCAAAAGCTCCGGATTTCTGTCTCCATAAAGGCTAAGGCTATCCTTACGAGGGCCTTCTGCCGAAAAAGGCCCACTATGGATCCGTCGAGTTAGGCCTGGAGGGTATTTTATTTAATGGAATTCTCATAGAGTAACTGGGATGAGTTACGGAGACTTGTCTCCTCTCGTTCGAATTTGCTATTTGTCTTTAAGATACAATGCTGGGCGCGAGCACCCGTGCCCACCCTCATAGGTACAAGGGCTTCATAACCTTGCCACCGCGGGGTGGTAGGTAGATGCGCAATTTACATCCGGCATGATGTCTTCATTCTTATTCTTGCTTTAAATATCTCCTTTCAAAGAGTGTCAGCGCATCTAAATTTGGATAAGAAATATAGTTTTATTTCAGCGTCGATTTCACCCTCAGCAGACTTTGACGCAGGGGACTTCCGCCGCATCGTGACACGGTTGCCAAGACCTTTCCTCGTTATCGGGGACTTGAACGGTATGCAGTCATTCTGGGAGTCTACACAATCAATCCTAGGTATGCATCAGGTCCTTGCCGACCTGATCCAAGAATTGGAGATATTTTTACTTAATGTAGATGAGTTCAAGCATCCCTGCCCGAGAACCGCTTCATTTTCTTGTCTCGATCTGCCCCTTTGCTCTCAGGACGCACAACCTGATTTAAGGGGGGGTTAGGTTGTCACTAACCGTCATGGGATAATAGTTTCCTATCCAAATATCATTTTCAGGGCAGCTGCCGACTGAGAAACAAACTCGGTAGTGAATAATGTAAAAATAAACCTCCCATCCCCAAACCCTCGCTCCTTAACTTAATGTCAGCATTTAGTAGTAGGCCCAAAGATATGCCTTCTCCCGGCCCCAAATATCAAATGATCAAAAATGTTAGTCCGTTTTTTAAATCAACAAAAAATAAACGAAAATTTGATAAATCTATTGGTTAACTGATGTAAAATTGTTTCTATCCACTTCAGATTTCTATCCTAACAAAATAAAAGTCTATAAACTTATTGAATAAAATTCCTTACGCTTTGAAGCAAAAAAACTGTTGGTTTCTATTCGATGTGTCGTGACCAGGTGTTTTGCAAATGGTCCCCAAGATCACCAAACGTAACTATTTGTGACATTTTCCTTTGGGGACATGTCAAGGACAAAGTTTATGTACCTTCATTACCCGTGACCATAGATGAACTGCAGGAACGCATCAGTGAAGGTCTACATGCGATTACGCCGGATATGCTGCAAATAGTCTGGACCGAGCTTGATTATCTCCTTGATGTTTGCCGAGCAACAAAAGGGCACACATCGAGTGTCTATGATGTCAACCAATACTGCATGAAACTTTATTAGTTTATGCAACTGTAGGTACCAAGATTGTAAGAATATTCATTCAAATTTTTCTATAATATATATTTGAAATTAAGGGGTGTTTTGTGGTCACCCTGTATAACAGATAATCAGATTAAGCTCTGTGAAAATTACAGCAACACCAAACTGATAACTCAATAGCTTTTCGGAAGTCCCTTGGCATGATGAAAACATTTATTCCTCGAGGCATGCTCTCCATGAGGATGCGACGCTTGAGGGATGTGATACTGGGCCGCACCTGGGTGATGACTGCCTTCATTTGTTCATTGTAGGCTGGCTGACGACGTCTCATGGCCTATTTCAGGTTCTACCAGAGGTTTTCAGTGGATTCATATTCGGAGACTGAGGTGGCAAAGCCATCACCTTAATATTGTTATACTAGAATCCCTGTACGGTGAGTTTAGAATTGTAACATGGGACATTGTCTTGGTGGAAAATCACATTCCGTGCATTTCTGGAGAGGTCTCGGGCTAAGGGCAGCATGTACTCTATTAGAAGAACGTTCCATCACAGACAGTGAGACGACTCACCCCTGCACTTGGCATGCAGCCCCATACCATTACAGAGCGGCCACCATGCTTCACTTTTGGCACTATTCACTCTCCATTCCACTGACCCCTGGCTTCTTGCTGACTCTAACGTTGCCCGGGAGAGCGCGTGCCCAAGCCAGGCGACGAAATTTCTACTGAAGATTGATCAGCGGCTTCAAGTGGCCTATACCTAATTCAGGCTTTGTGAGGGGAGTCTGCAGCGGACTGTTCTGACGGCTAGAGTAACCTGGCCGCCTCCTCTCTATTCATGTTGCTGCTAACTTACCCACATTTTTACGATCCTGAATGATCCTGCAACGCAGAGACCTGTCAACACGTTGCATACTGAACCTGGGTCGTCCAAAACGAGGCCGGTCTTGGATGTTTCCACTTTTTAGGATTTTCTTCAATGCTTCCACAACCCGGGAATGTGATCCCCGACTATCCTGCCGATTTATTGACACGAGAGACGCTCCTCGTGCAGCGTGCATATCAGACTTCTTTCTTATGCGGTATAGTCACGTGTTTTCACCATTATCATATGATCATCAGATCATGTACACATGGAATATCATATTAATCGAAAAATGTGTGATGTTACAGAAATACATTTTGACTGTAACACACCGAAATACTGATACCAGGATTTCATATATTTCAATAGCATCGCAATTTTAGATATTTCCAAAAAAGGCTATAAGGAAGCTTGTACTTTTATTTTGCTTTCCCGATGTATTGCATACAAACTTACACCAAAATATTCATAGAAATCACAAGGAATAAGAAAAATTCAAGCTGTTCGAAATCTTTTGGCCGCCGCTATACTCCCGATTCTGGGAAGAAAGAGAGAGTGGATATATCATGTATGTGAGGACAGGAAAGGAAATATAGCGGTTTTGTGATTAGCTATGTGCCTAATGACTTGTGTAAAGAGCTACCTGCCCCCACAGGGGTGGGTCTAGCACCTCCACCAATATGCGACCGGTTCACTCAAGTACACTGAAACTTTGCGCTAGGCATCGCTGGACTTGAATCAGGTACATAAGCATTAGAAGTAACAAGGAGTAACATGGAAAGTAAGTACCCCAGGAGACCTTACGGTCCATTCAAAGAGGGTACCTTTGCACTAGCAATCGAACAGGCACATGGCTGCTCAATTGTTTTGCGTCCCTGAACGGCCGCTTTTTAAGACTTTATCTAGTCTTGACTTGAACTGGTCAACAGATTCACTGTTGACAACTTCCACTTGAAGTGCGTTCCACTTACCGCAGATACTGTAGGTGAAAAAATTTCCACACATATTGCGGTTGTAACGCTTCAGTTCAAGTTTGAAGCCGTGATTGCGCGTTCTGTTCTCACTTAGTGTGAAAATATCCCGGTAGTCAACATTGTCGAACCCTCGAAGTATTTTGAAGACTTCGATGAGCTGACCACGCAGTCTACGGGTTTCCAGCAAGAACAGATCTAATTCTCTTAGTCTATCCTCATAACTTTTATGTCGGATAGAGGGAATCAGCTTGGTTGCCCTGGCTTGTACGCGTTCCAATCTCGCGATGTCCTTTCGCAATGAAGGACTCCAAAATTGTACGGCATACTCCAGGTGCGGTCGGACAAGTGAGTTGTACAGGCACAGTACAATCTCCTGGTTCCGATAACCAAACTGGCGCCTAATATAGCCTAGCATCCTTTGGGCCTTTTTCTCCGCCTCAATGCACTG
Source organism: Ceratothoa steindachneri (assembly GCA_963969495.1). Taxonomy (NCBI): domain Eukaryota; kingdom Metazoa; phylum Arthropoda; class Malacostraca; order Isopoda; family Cymothoidae; genus Ceratothoa; species Ceratothoa steindachneri. Next base: position 181,085,473 of record OZ018326.1, read on the forward strand.
TTTCGAGAACTTGAGGTCACTAGTGATTGTTACACCCAAGTCCTTTTCAGTGTCGGTGGATTCCATAGCAGTGCCCTTAAGGATATACTGAGATTGGGGGTTTCTGTGGCCTAATGCATTACTTTGCATTTCCCCACGTTAAAAGGCATTTGCCACGTGTCCGACCACTCCCCAATCTTCCCAAGATCTTCCTGCAGGCGGGCAGTATTTCCATTCTTTGCAACGTTCATACCAAGCTTGGTATCGTCGGCAAATTTGGAAATCTTGCAACCATGTCACCGTCCATGTCGTTGACGTAGATGATGAATAGTAGTGGTCCCAGGACAGAACCTTGAGGCACCCGCTAGTAACGGGCACCCACTCAGAAGCCTGTCCATTCACCACCACCCGTTGCCGTCTGCCACTTAGCCAGTTCTCGATCCAGCCGGCTACCTTTCCGTCTATGCCAAGCGCTCGCACTTTCCGGAGAAGGCGGCGGTGTGGTACCTCATCAAAGGCTTTCTGAAAGTTTAGGTAGACCACATCCACCGCCTTGTCCCGATCGTGCTCACTGAAAACGAAGTGGAAGAATTCCACAAGGTTCGTCAGGCATGACCGTTGCCTTCGAAAGCCGTGCTGGCAACTCCTCAATAGCAGGTTTGACTCTAAATACGACGTCACTTTGTCCACCATGAGGCTTTCCATGAGTTTACCGACTATCGAAGTTAGACTGATAGGTCGGTAGTTCGACGGTTGGTTACGGTCTCCTTTCTTGAAGATAGGAGTCACCTCCGCCTCACGCCAGTCTCTAGGAACGCATTTGGTCCGGATTGACATGTTAAAGATAGCGCATAAATGTCGTGATACTTCATCGCACATTTCCTTCAACACTTTAGAAAGAAACCCCTCCGGTCCAGGGGACTTATTCGTCTTTAGGTCAGCGATCTTTTTCTTTATTTCTCCTTCGGTGAAGTCCATTGCCTCCAGCTTTTCCCCCGAGTAGGAATCCGTTGGCTGGGGAATGGGAACACACTCTTCAGTAAACACTGAAGAGAAGTAGTCGTTGAGGAGGTTAGCATTTTATGCATCTGAATGCTTTAATGTCCCCTCCTCATTCCTCAAAGGGCCAATCGTTCGACGGATTGGTTTACGGCTGTTCACATATCCAAAAAACTCCTTGGGATTCTCTTTACAGAGTCTTGCCACTCGGAGTTCCTCAGACCGCTTAGCCGCCCTTATGCTGGACTTCACTCTCCTGGCTTGCCTCCGGTATTCGTCAAAGTCACCCGAGATCTTCGATTGCCGGTACACATTTCTCTTCTCCCTAAGCAGTTGGCCGATTTCTCGATTAAACCACTTTGGTTGACCAGAGGACCGCCGGGGGCATTTCAGAGGGATAAAACGCGATTGAAGACTCATGAATGTGGTTTTGAAACTGTTCCAAGAGTCTTCAACAGCATCGCACTCTTCTAGCCTCGCGTCAGTCAGTCCCGCGAGTAGACTTGCAAAGTCTGCTCTTCTCAAATCAAGTTTCCTTGATTTACTAGTTGCAGGCTCTGCCTTGGGGACTTTGGCTACAAATCTAATTAGTCGGTGGTCACTGCCACCGAGCTCTTCGCCAACAGAGAGGTCCTCAACGATGTCATCCTCAGAGGTGAAAACCAAGTCGAGGATATTGTCTCCTCTCGTTGGCTCTCTCACCCATTGAGTGAGGAACTCGTTGTTCGTGAACTCCAGGAGTAGTGCGTTCTCGCCACAGGGTTCTCTGGTTTCCCAGTCAACTTTTGTGTTGAAATCACCCATGACGATACACACTCTGTCTTCGACAAGTTCTCCTAGTAGCTGGTACAGATCTCTCTCCTTTTCAACGAGTTGGGCAGGAGGTCTATAAAGCACCAGGGTCCTGTATTTGGCAGGACCTATCTCTAGGTCAACACCTAGTAGTTCATGGTCGGATACGATGTTGCAATCCGTCGAGTTGAGAGTATCCTTGACATACAACATCACACCGCCACCCTCTCTGTCTGGCCTATCTTTCAGGAAGTACAACGCTTTATCCACTACGCTAGAGAGATTTCAAAGTTATGTTGTTAATATATTCTTCTCCGTTTAAATAAAAAACTCTCTGATTTTCAGATGTAACAGTATATTTATCAAAACATCCTGGTTTATTTTTTATTGCTTGGCATTAAAAATAGCTGGTTTTTAAAATACTATTACTTTGTTAAATCAATTAGAGCTAAAGCTTTTGCCAACCTGAAATGCCAAAGTACTCGTAATTATTTTATTTAACGGGTGGACACTTTACGAACTTCTATAGTTTATCTGCAAAACTGCCGTTATTTTATTTGGTTCAAATTATGCGCAAAATGGTGATATAAAAGATGACAGTTCTGCCTATATGACACTAAAAGAAAGCAAATAATTATAAAAAGTGTAAGAGTCAAGAAACACAGCAAAAGGTGAGCTTTGGAATGACTTCAAGATGGTTTCCCCTACTGTTTGGTTACCCACCTGATCCATCGTCAAGTTTAGTTGCCGGATAAGTGAAGGGTGGAAGGAAAACTCTCGATACTGTGTAGACTGGGTGACAAGGTTTTTCTCCTGGATGCGAATTGGTAAGAGCGTCTCCTCATCTGAGACAACCTGCAATACATTCATGTCTTTAGGATGATTAATTTGGGAAATATAGTCACAAAATTCTCCCTTTTTATCTTCTGATAAAAAGAATCCTATGACAAAATAATTGATGATATGCCACGCCTAAATACTACAGTTCATGTTATATACATAAATCACAATTTAGTTGTTTGACTTCCGAAATGCGTCCGTTTTTAGAGGCCTTTTATTTATCAGTTGGGACCTACAGTTTAACGTGGGATCCGAACCAAGGTCATCTATAGCGTATGGCAGCAGCCATGTACTTGACTCGAATCGGTACTTCATCCGGCGACTTACCACAACCGATGTGGTTTTACTTCGATGTAATTAGAGGTGATGTTTCAACTCGACTAAGCTGTAGCGCTTTATATACTCGTATATATATATATATATATATATATATATATATATATATATATATGAGGAATTAAATGTGGTTTAATTCCTCATCTTTTCTTGCGATATTGCATTAATTTTCATCATATATATATATATATATATATATATATATATATATATATATATATATATATATATATATATATATATTATATATATATATATTATATCATATCATTTGTGGAACATATTTAATGACGAAGGTATAGGCAGTACAACGACTGGGTTGGTGTTCCAGGACTGGAGAGAAGAAGAAAAATTCTGAATGGTAGAATTGCAGTGTGAAGCATGTAGTAGAAAGCAAAATGGATGCGCACTTGCAAATGATTTAAAGTGTACATAAGGATGATAGGGAGATGCGGCTAAAAGTATGCACAAAGATGAAAAGGAAAGTGAAAGAGATGATTAAACAGTAAAATAACAGCAAAGTGAAGCAGTTGGACAAAAGATAAATGAGGATCACGATGGGAACAGGAAGTTATGTCTGGAAGGAAGTGAGAAGGCTGAGGGAGGAACTAGGAGAAGAATAGCTGTGTGAACATCAAGGACCAGAATGGCAAGGTACTTGTGAACAATGACGAGAACAAAAGTAGATAGCAAAAATACTTTGAGTTGTATAATGCAGGTTTGGAAGATGATGCACATATTATTGTCTCTGTGGGTGTAAACTGGGTGCTATACCAGGCAGGGTATGGGAGAGATAAGTATGCAAGAGGTTGTTAGAGCTGTAAGACGTCTAAAAAATTAGAAGGAACCTGGAATAGGTGATATAATCTCTGAGAGAGTAAAATCTGGTGGTAATTGTGTTATGGACATGGTATGGTTTGGTAGAATGTGTTGAAAGGTATTTGAAGGTGGAAGAGTGCCTCAGGACTGAAAGAGTGCAGTAGTAAGAAAAGCGAATGCAAGAACTAAGTCAATTGATGGTTGTAGGTAAAATATATGGAAATATTCTGATTTGGCTATAAGAAGGATAACCGATAACTCAGCGATAGATAGAAGTATGACCAAAGTGGGAGGGTCGAAGCTTGCAGGGTATGTGAGGATCAAGTCTTTTCACCGAGGCAGCCAGCTGACGAAACAAAGGATAAATCGTGTAATGCGTATGTTGGGTTCATGAATCTGAAAAAAGCTTGTGGCCATGTAGATAGAGAAGCGTTATGGCAGTAGCTAAGAATGTATGGAGGGAGTGATTAACTATTAAATCTGCAAATGATTTATGCAGGAAGTAATGTGTTAGGGGAAAAGATAGCCAGAGGTTGCGGTTTGACATACATGTGTGCTGGAAGTGGGTGGGTAATATAAGGTTCTGTGCTGTGACCTTGAGTGTTCAATATTTTTATGGTTGCAGCACTGAGAGCAGTACATACGGGGGGGGAGAAAAGGGTGTGAGATTGATGAGGAATTGTGAGGAATGGGTTATATCTATCTAGTAGTGAGGGTTCGAGTGTGTAATGTGCGGGGAATCAGGTGGCGACGGCGTTGTGTGGGAATGAGACTATGGTATAGAAGAAGGAGGAGGAAAGATCTTTAGTGAATACAGTGCCAATGGACAACTGGAGAGGGAGGCTTGGTGTGCGAAAGGTGGATATAGTGAGATTGAGTGGATAAGCGATGTTTATGGTGTGAAGAAGAGTATGACCGAGGTTGTGACTGAGTGCTATTAAGTGGTATAGAGGAGAAAATAGACTTGTGAAGAGAATATACAAGTGTCTGGGTGAGAGAAGGGTTGAAAGACGGGATGAAGGGTGGGTTGATAATTATCTGAGTGTTTGGGAGAGGCTGTCTGAGGATCAAGTGCATGCATGATATTACATATGTAGGAGAGGTATGTCTGGAGGGGGTTTGTGAGGGGGCGTGCTAGAGATTTTCAGCACCAGGATGAACCCTGAGTAGACACGCTGCTAGAGTGCATAGCCCCACATCACTATAAAGCACTTCAGCGTGGACAGATGGGCCTTGTCCTTAATATAAAATTAAGGGGGTGGGGGTAGTCTTATTGGCGTTGAAGTGCGCTGACCCCATTTTGTGAGAAAGTGGTCTTTGCTGACGTCATGAAATAAATATAATGTACAGTACTATGACAACTCTAGAGATTATAATACATATATGTGAATAGCCATCGACCGAGTTTCCAGAACCAGTGTTCTACCATCTGTCGATTTATGCATCGAGTGGCCTCATCTCACGCAGTGACACTGCGATCACCTTCGCTGGACACATAAATTAGGTGTAAAGCGGAAAAGAAAAATGAGTCGGGGCAAAACTAGATTTCAGGAATGGAGACTTATATAAGTCAGTTAGAGTTCGGCGAGGCAGGAATGGATGGGAAAAGCAAACACAAGTAAAGAGGAGCAAAATGGAGAGAAAGGAAACAAAACGTGAAAAAGATCAAGATTGACAGAGCCAAACACTTCAACCCTACATTTCGTGAATCGGAGACTCGATTCTTGCTTCCAACCAAATTATTAAAGTCAATTAACTTATTAAAATATATTAAAATTACCTTTTGTCCTTCAGAAATAGCTTTATATTCTTTAATAAGGAATAGCGTGAGAATGGTCGTAATTAAAATTGGCCATGGTTGCGACCAACAAAACATAGCTCTGGGATTAGAACTTCACGTGACGTCTCGCATCGATAACAACTCGAGATTATTTTTGCTTCTCCTGTTCGATTTGTATTTTATAGCCACTTTTAACGTGACTTTTAACTATCACCTGTCACCAAATAGCTTTTGAAAAATTGGGCCTAAAAAGAAAGAGAAAGATGGAAACGAAGAATAATGAATCATATAAAAATAAAAATAGTTTTTCCTTAATTAAATATTCTATAATCGGGTTTCGGCTCGTAGTTGGCAGTTATCTGAAGTTTGTTGTGATGTGACATGTAAAGAGTGGATGATGTTCAGAGTTAACGGTTCATTAGTGTTGACGGAGAGAAAGAAAAGACGTTAGCTAATTACAGCACTTTCCGCCCGTGGACAACATCCTCTGACGGATAATAATGATATTCACATAAAGATCAGAAAGATACTCACTGGTAAGCTCGAGTCTACCAGGGGACGGTTCTCTTTAGGAGGAGAGGTGCAATAAGAGCGGTAGTACTGTGTTTTACCACCAATCGGTGAAGAGAGAAGCCTTCGTCGCCCAGAGGAAGGTCGAATGTTCCACATCATGGGTGTGGGGAGATGTAAACCCTTTCGGCAGGTTCCAGGTTGGAAGAGTAATGTGCTGTGTGTGTGAATATAGGGCCGGGGGAGGCAGTGTTCTGATTGCAAATTTGTGTGATGACGTGTGTGGATGGAGTTGTCTGCACCCACGCACCAGACTCAGCGCATCACCAATAGGCGGCTAACTCCCTACATACACTCATAATTACATTCCTACGTAGCTCGCAAAAAAAATGGCCCGTCCTCTAAGCCCCGGTATGTTCTATACAAGGGATTGCCAGATGTATCATTGGCCAGCATGCTGTAACTAACATCTGGAAGATTGTGTGTCTCCCAAAGGTACAATGCATGCAGGAGGAAATGCGGCTCTATATCTTCCATACATTTTCCCTTCCTCCATCTTCCACGCTTTCTTTACACAACTCTCTTTACCAACCGAAGAGGGATATACCCTCATTGGTTATTCATTTAATTAAAAAACAGCCCCTTCAGTCTCGGCAACGAGGAATTTCTCCGAAATATTATTCCGTTTTCGCGTTTATCTGCCCCGATAAAGACTGTAAGCTTTACAATAACTCAAAATATATTGGCATGACAACCACTACACTTTCAAGACGTTTAACCATGCATCTACAAAGCGGAGGGCCTAAGAATCATATGGAGAGTGCCCATAATATTAACCTAACGAGAGATATGCTCGTTGATAACACCATTATTAAAAGAAAAAAAGGCCAATAAAGTGAGGCTGAACTTCTTAGAAGCCATATTAATAAATGAAGATAAGCCGGCCATCAACAGTCAAGCGACAAGCTGGAATCGCACATTAAAACTATTTTAAAATTCCACTCACAGGAGTGGCCCATTTCTTCTAACGTTAAGTTTAACCAAGGCGGAATAAATACCCCTTAAAAATCGTTTTCTGAAGAAAAAGGAAACCGAAGAAAGTAAAACCCAACGACAGAAGAAGAGGACGAGGACGAAGACAGATTAAAATACCCAGAGATTGGTTAATACCATAAATGCCGCCCTGAATACAGGTCACTTTCATTTACAGGTACAAGATGTCTTAAATCATCTTCATTCCGAAAGGAAACAAGCCTCCAGACCAGGTTGCTAACTATCGCCCACTCTCTCTTTTGCAGATGCTCGGCAAAGTCTTTGAAAAGATCCTGGCCAATAGGCTACAAGCTCAACTGAGCGAGTTAGGAGTGCATAACCCCCAACAACACGGGCTCCATTAAAAAAGGGGCACAGATACAGCCTTAGCACTCCTGACAGAAAAAGTAGCCTATTGCAGAGTGAATGGGTACTATGTAGACATTGTGTTGAGAGACGTGCAGAAGGCATTCGATAAAGTCTGGCTGGAAGGAGTTCAATACAAGATCCTGAACCTCCAGCTGGACCCAATCCTGGAAAGGATCCTTTGTGACTTTGTTATGGACACAAGGGCATGTCTCATGATTGAAGGATACAGAGGACCCGAATAAGAACTGAAGGCGGGCATTCTACAGGGAAGTTGCCTGAGCCCACTGCTTTACTTGGTCTTTACCATCGACCTCCCAACACCGGTGCACAGGGATACGATGTATCTGCAATTTGTAGATTACGTCAGTTAGATCGTTCTGTGCCTGGTAAAGAAAGCAAGGGATGGGGCAATGCGCATAATAGCGGAAATCAATAACATCAACCGGTACGAGAGACGCTGGAACATAAGAACTAATAAGGACAAGTTCAAAATCGTCCCACTGAGCCGCACGTTGACGTGGACAATCATCAGCGATGGGAGGAGATACGGCTACTCCGTCGAAGGCACTGTCCTGGGCCTAAAGATCTCCGACCACGGATACTCGAGACACTACACGGAGAGGCGGAATCTGGCAAAGAAAGAAATCTCCAAGCCATACAGGTTTATAGATCTTAGCTCGGCCAACATTAGGAAAATATACCTGATGTACGTCCGGGCTAAGCCCATCTACCCCACAGTAGTGACTCAAGTAGCCAGCAAGACCTCAATGAGAAAACTGCAACGAGTACAGAACTCCACATCCCTACTAATTAATAAAGCCAGAAGGTGCGACCAACATCGGCAGAAGGATCTTACCAGAAATTGGGAAGAAGGGTCTGGTTAACTATTGCGAACGATGTCATTGCGGAATTACATGGAATTAGTGGCAAACTTAACATACCTGCGCGACTGCGAGAGAAAGTCTCACGTCGTAGCCAGATCCCAAGTACTAAATTCTGCTCACAGGAAAACATTTCATCAATATACACTTAACAGGAGCACAAAAAACTAACACAGTTCAACCGAAACAAAAAACAGAGAGACCAAATAACAACATTAAAACAACACAGGTAAATTGCTGAGCTATAAGCTATTAAAGGCTTGAATGCTCAAGAATTGAACCCCAAAAATAAGTATACAAGAATTAAGACACTAACAATGGGAAGAACACGCTAGCTACACAAAAAGAAACAAACATAGAAAAACACTACATACAACAAATAAGACAAAAAGGAAAAATCAAAATAAAGAATATAATGTTATGCCCTCCTACTAAGGCAAAATACCCCTCCACACTTTAAATTTAACCCACTTTTATCTACTACTATCCCATCATCTACTAAATTGAGTATACCATCATCTTTCACTCTGTCAGATCCTCACTCCATTATATCGGTAAAGGAGGCAAGAACATTTCCAAACGCTCCGAAGATGATCGAATAAGATCGAAAGCTTAGCAATTTAGTTTGTTTTTTACCAAACACATTCATTTAAAAAAGAGATAAATACTGGACAAGTGATCCACCATCTACAAGATGGAATAAAAAAGATAGTTAGAAGAAGAGAAAGTTGCCAAAGGAAATTAATTTTGGCAAAATACACAATGGTCTTCAACAAAATTTGCATTCAGGAAAGACTGCTACCCAACTACACAGCGAAAAATGAACCGATAACTATAGCCTTCCGTCGCCATCTTATAGAAAGGCAAATAATTTTTTTAGAGAAAACCATCCCCAAACTTGAACGTGATGTTGAGGAAACGTTATTACAACTTGAAGAGCTCAAAATTCCACATGAAACACGAGACTCTATCACAAAAGCTCTCTCCAGCAGCTTTTTACAAACGAAAAATTCCGTAAAAAGCATTAAGACCAAAAAGCTTAATAAACTGTACAAAGGACGTATAGCACTGCAGAAGCAACAAAAACATTCATCAATCTCTCCCGCCATACGCTTTCCAAAACACTAGTGAAATAGAAGCCCTTAACCTCGGTTTGAACTGCCACCTGCAAGCCAAATTCGATCCAATTTTTTAAAAAGTTGAACTAGAATCCCTGTTCCAATCTATGTTGAAGCTACAAAATCAAGCCATCTTTGAAATTAATTCCAACCTAAAAGACCAACTACGCGCAGAAGCCACCAAACGAAGATGCTTTACTGGCAGCAAACTTATAACACCAGAGATACGTAAGGCCATCAACTCTATAAAAAAACAACAAAAAATAGTCATAAGAAAAGCTAACAAATCCAACATATACGTCATTCTAAACAAAGAAGAATATAACAACAAATTAAATACCATCTTAAATGACACCACTAAATTTAAACGCATGAAAAAAGATCCAACAGAAGACTTAAAAAAGAAAATAAATGGACAAATAACTAAAGCTAATGCACTCATCGGGGGACTTCACTTCCAAAAGATCATCGGTGATTACACACCAGGATATCTGTATGGAAATGTAAATATTCATAATCCGCCCAACCCATTGAGGCCCATCATCTCTCAAGGCACGACTCCTACGTACTGTTTAGCTAAAACCCTAAATGCATTAATAAAACTGTACATCCCCTCGAAATATAGCATAAAATCCACGGAGGAATTCATCGACATAATCCATGCTACAAGACCATCAGGACTAATATCATCCCTTGAAGTAGAAAGCCTGTTTACCAACGTGCCTGTCGCTCAGACCATCGACATCATTATAAAAGACGCGTACCACCATCCTACAATGTCTCCCCCAAATTTGGACCAAAACATCTTAAGGAGCATAGTAAGTTCATGCACATCAGAGGCGCCGTTCAGGACAGCGGACGATAATCTATACACGCAAGTGGATGGAGTGGCTATGGGGTCACCCTTAGGGCCGACCTTCGCCAACTTGAGGAGAGATTATAGGACAACATGGAAAATAAGCCACACATATATTGAAGATACGAAGATGACATCTACATCAACGTCCAAAACGAAGAACATCTGATCAACATCAAGCAGCATTTTGAGGAGAAATCCATGTTAAAATTCACTTATGAATTGAGCACGGGCAATAAAATAAGCGTAATCGGCTCATACATCCGCTGAGCTTATAAATGCTGCTCTACGTGGGAACTTTTCCACCATAAGATTGCACGAGTAAAACAAATACTCGTGAATAATGGTTTCTCAAACAGCATGATTGACAAACAACTCCAATCATTTTTAAATAACCATTACAAACATGCGGATAAAACTGAAAGTAATCAGGGAGAAGTCAACAACATCAAAGTGTATTACAGAAACCAGATGTCTACGGCCTATAAAATAGATGAAAAAAACATCAAGGAGATTATTAACCGTAACATCAAGGGTAAAAATCAAACGGATAAAATCCAACTCTTCATTTATTATAAAACAACAGAAGCTAGCAATCTCCTGATGAAAAACAGCAGCTGCCTAAACTCCTCGAATCTCAAGTCAACCAACATAGTTTACGAGTTCATCTGCCCCGATAAAGACTGTAGGCTTTATAATAACTCAAAATATATTGGCATGACAACCACTACACTTTCGAGACGTTTAACCATGCATCTACAAAGCGGAGGGCCTAAGAATCATATGGAGAGGGCCCATAATATTAACCTAACGAGAGATATGCTCGTTGATAACACCATTATTAAAAGAAAAAAAGGCCAATAAAGTGAGGCTGAACTTCTTAGAAGCCATATTAATAAATGAAGATAAGCCGGCCATCAACAGTCAAGCGACAAGCTGGAATCGCACATTAAAACTATTTTAAAATTCCACTCACAGGAGTGGCCCATTTCCTCTAACGTTACGTTTAACCAAGGCGGAATAAATACCCCTTAAAAATAGTTTTCTAAAGAAAAAGGAAACCGAAGAAAGTGAAAACCCAACGACAGAAGAAGAGGACGAGGACGAGGACGAAGAGAGATTAAAATACCCATGAGTTCCACTCACTGAAAAGAAAGAGATACTGGAGATGGGGTACTTCTTTAGCGCAGAAGTAGTATCCCTCAAGGTCTTCGGTTCACCAATCAACAGACCACCAAAAGGAAATATTGAAGAACTCCCAGAAGGCATAAGAATGGGCACATTCAAATGGACTCACGAAGGACTCTTCTCGCCGAAGGAAATAGCAGGACTGCTGGAGGAAGGCACATTCTACATTCCGGACTCTTGCATCCATACAATGAACCTGAATGTTTTCAAGGTAATTAAGAACGGACAAAAGACTTTACACATAGCCAAATATGTGAATGATAAAAAGAGTGAATAATAAATAAAAAGTGTAAATATCAAACGAAGGGAATAAATCAAAGTGACAATACGATAAATGAATAAATTAAAGTAAAAATCAATTACCAGTGAAATAATATAAATAAAATATATAATAAAAATTAAGTGTATAAAATTTCGGTTTTAATGAGAAATAATTATAAGTAGAATGTTTTAAAATAAAGTGTAAATAATAACGGTACTAATATGAAATAATATAAATTAAAATGCTAGAAAGTGTAGAAATAAACCAAAAAGACATGAATAGATTAATAAATGAACGTAAATTAGGTATGAAAATAAAGTGAATAAGTAAAGTGAAATAAATATAAACTAAAGCGAAAATGAATTACCAATTCAGAATTAATATAAATAGAATAAGGAAAAATATAAAATAAAATATTAAAGTGTATAAAATTTTGAATACTAAAGTGAAATAATTTAAATAGAATGTTAAACGTTAAAATTGTAATAATAAGTAAATCACTCAAGAATAATAATTTTTAAATGTACAAATAAAATATCACACAAAAATTATTATTTTCAATGTATAAATAAGAAATGAGATATAACAAAATAAATAACGTAACAATTCGATGTGATAATTTGTTTATAAATGAAATATATACAATAACTATGTAAATATAATAAAAAAAAATAGATGACCTCCACAGTTCCTGGAGTTTCGTTCTTCTTACTTCTCCATGTAAACTTACCCTTCTCTGCTCTCCTTTTTAGTGTGTATATTCAACACTATGATCTAAATTGTTTTTGCTTATATGTAATTATATATGTAAAAATACTCAAATCTGTAAAGGCTGCTCTTTTAATAAATCTTCTTTCACTCGAGTACGGACTACGAAAAACTCCTTCCATAATCACTCCTTTCATCTATCTTCGAATTCGATAGAGGAGGAAAAATTGGGGGAATTTTTTTTCACAAGACTCTTCCGAGAAGTTGAGGTGCTTGGACGCACGGATATTGAGCACTCGAAAGACAGCTTACGCTACTTTCACTTTCCAACGCCTGACCTTTTGAGAAGAAAGAAGATCAGAGAATTACAAGAGAATTTACCACATCGGTCTTTACAGAAGAAACCTTCCTCTCCAACGCCATTTTTCCCTTAAGGGGGACTTAAAAAAGAGATTTACTACCAGGTGGTCATAATTAACTCTATGGCGACCTAAACTCATCACCCGCTCCGCTCTCGCCTTCTAAGGCGTAGCCGTGTGTACTGCCATTCATAACCTAGTTGGAACTATGCCCATCGTGAGACAAGGCATAATTCGAGGTGGTTAGGAAAGCAGGTTTGTGGACTAGCCCACTGTGGAACCTTCCGTCATAGGCACCCCGGACAAGAGGAGATACTGCACCCGTTGGGGAAGAGTTCTCTCTATCCCTGATGGCCCGGCAGTGATCATAGAGGGACAAAAAACCGTCTCTATGTGAGCTGGAAGCAGTTTCGATATCCAAACCCCAGAAGAGGCGGCACCTTGGGTGGCGGTAGTTGATTCAATCACCACCCATCATCAAGTTCGCCATGAGTTATCCTTCTGGAGGGCCTCCCCGGGTCCATCATATCATTCATCAATCATCTTAACCCAGGCAGATATACCGGCTATATATATCTTTAACATATTTTTATCCCAGGCAAATTAATAGGTACAAAGAAGAGAAAAAACCCACAAAGAAGGAGGCTTTAACAAGCCAAAATGGACGACCGTGAAGGAGCGAAGAGAATCCCCCTTCGCATCCTTCCTGGCGGGAAGAAACCAACCCGTGAAATGGCACTAAGGACTATCTACGCTGATATGTGGGTCATACTCCTTTGACTAAAAGACCAGCACAACAGTTATGTGGCGCTATGCGACACAGAAAAGGACCTAGATCTCCTCTTGAGCGAAAATGCAGCCAAAAAGCTGGAAAAGATCGGACTCGCACCTCGAACCCCTCCGGACGTACAAACGAAAAGATCTGTGATCTGCAAACGACTCGACCCCTGGGTCGGTGAGCACACTTCAAATCAAATCAAGGAAAAGCTAGAAAAACGTCAGAATCGGGCAAAGGTCGAGGAAATAATCAAATTTAAAAACCAAAATGGAGAAGAGCAGAACTACGTATTCAAAGTGGTATTTAGATCGACAGAAATGTCCAAAAAAGCCTCGGAATATGGACTGCTTGCCTTCTACACCAGAATCTCTTCCGATCAAATCGAGAGAGGGAGATATTTGTCTCCGTGCAAGTATGCTTCACATGCTATGCCCTCGACAAACACCCGGCCAAAGACTGCACTTACAAAGGAAATGCATGCGCCGAATGCGCAAGCCAAGACCACAGGTGGGACCAATGCAGGAGAACGGTAAAGAAATGCATAAACTGTGGAAATGCCCACAGAACACTGGCTATGTCTTGCTCAATAAAGAAGCAGCTAATACGGAATAAAAAAATGGAAATAAGCGCAGAAAAAGAAAGCAGAAAAACTACCTCCTACGCTGCAGCAACTGCAAATGGAAAACCCGCGACACCACTAACACAAACCACAACGGTGAATATAGAGGGAAAAATGAGGTCAGACTTAATTCTCTGCATAATGCACGCACACTTCGTAAACATGGCGAAGCCAGGTTCATATGCAAACGAATTAAACACCATGCTGGAAAAGAACGGACTTAAAAAAAAATGTGGTTCCTGGAGAACCCTCCTTCGAGCGAGCTATATAAAATTAACATGACCCAAGAAGAGACTCCGAAAAATACGAGCCCGGAAGAAGACGAAGCCAGGATGGATGCCGATTCTGAAAAAGAATCCACTTACGAAGAAACCTCGAAGACGACCCCAAAAAGCTCAAAACCAAAACCAAAACTCAATACCCAAGATTTGAACATTAAAATTTACGGTTCCCACGCATACCCGTTTCCTAAACAAATCGAACAAAAAGAAATCGTGGACGGACTAGTTAAGGGAAAGTACAGATGGGAATATGAGGCAGACGCCGATGAGACACAGATACACAACGCACTAAAGCAAGGCATGATGCACATCATCTCTGAATCGTGTCAAAACATCTCAAACGGCAAATTTAAGAAAAAACGAAATGGACGCCCTCGTTCCCCAGGCCGCCCGGACAAAAACGAAGACAAGAAGAGACCTTAACAAATAAATAAAAATGGATACGTACCAACGAAAAATTAAAATCTTTAGACTAAATGTAAACGGTTAGCAAGGAAAAAGAATATCATACTCAAACATAATAAGAAAAGAAGATGCAGACATAATTATTCTAACCGAACATGGACTAAACACAGAGATCGACACTATAAGAATTCCAAACTATAAATTTATTACCACAAATTACATACAAACAAGGTACGATGGTGTAGCAATTGGTGTCAAAACCGGAATCCATTTTACAGAGGTAAAGGACTTAGAAGAGTCGTATTTGACCATAAAAATAAAAAATGACCACAGGAGATCTAGTCATAGCTGGGGCATATCAGCCCCCAAGACACTCGTATATGCCAACTCCAAATTTCCTCAAACTCTTTCGTAGATAGGCCTCAAGCATATTAACAGAAGACCTCAATGCAAGATGTAGAGAAGCAGGCTACACAAGCCAACCAAACGGAGCAGGAAGAACCCTTCAATTATGAATACAAAGGAACCAGCTAAGCAGAGAAGGACCAAACTTCCCAACTTACTTAACAGCCCAAACCTCGACAACTCCTGACATAGTACTGATGAACCCAAACTTCAACCTAAATCACCACACAGAACCAGGCCCCGCAACCCCATCCAACCATCTAAGTATGATAACGACCATTTCAACTTCACCCATTCAAATTCAAATTCCACCAAGAAGAGCCATCAGCAGAACAAACTGCAATGGTTACAAAGATCACTCCCTTAAATACACTAGAACTGGATCCCTAAACAACCAAGGAATAGAAGAAATAGAAAACCAATTAAAATTAATCACCGAAAATATCATTGAAGCAGACAGAATTCATACCCCAATAATAGAATATAGAACCCTACCCACTCCCAGATGGAACAACGAAATAAAGGAAATGATGGAAGAATTTCAAAACTTAATTAAAGAAATCACAGAAACGGGTACTAATATGGAGAGATACAGAAGGTTAATTGCTATCAGAAGAGAGAGAGATAATTTTATTAAAGAAAAGTCAAGCCAAGTTTGGAATAATATAATAAGTAAAATGGATGTCGAAGCAGATCTGAGGAAATTCTGGAGAGACTACAGAAAATTACGAGGATCTCAACCAAAGGAAAATATAAAACTAAAAATACAGGACAGGGAAGTGCAAAATAACGAAGAACTCCAAGAGCACTTCCAAAATCACTGGAAAAAAATATTCTCGATAACACCAGAGGAGAATGAAGAATATGCTATGGTGCACGAAAAGGAAATCTTACAAGCCCTAGAGGCGCAACAAGAACGCACTGCACCATACGTAGACGTCGACGAAGAGAGAAACCACCCATTGAAGGAGGGAATGCCCTTATCAATGGCTGAATATAAAACAGTCCTAAAACCTCTCAAACAAAAAGCACCAGGTCAAAGCGGGATAACAAAGGCACACCTAATAAATGCTCCAGAAAATGTGCATGAATCGATAGTGAAAATCTTCAATGCCTGTCTTAGTATTGGATACTTTCCCTACACCTTTAAGCAGTCAAAGATAATCTTCCTACTGAAGCCGGGAAACCAAAACACCAAGTCGGAAGCTACCGCCCGATCACGCTCTTAGAATTTCTAGGAAAAGTCCTAGAAAAACTCCTAAACGGCAGGTTAATTAAACACCTTACGGAAAATAACCTGTACAACCCACAACAACACGGATTCAGGAGCAAGCGAGGAACGGACACTGCGCTGGCGATAATAACCGAAAAAAATGCCACAGAAACAGCGCGAGGCAACAGAGTAGACATAGTACTCCGTGATGTTGCTAAAGCCTTCGACAAAATGTGGTTGCCCGGCTTAAAAGCCAAGATCTGCAGCCTTTACCTGCAAAACCTTATGCAACTACCTGGATGAAAGAAAAGACGTACTTCAAATAAACGGCCAAACAGGCGACCATATTTACCTGAAAACGGGAGTCCCCTAAGGAGGATGCCTCTCTCCGACGCTGTATACTGTTTACACCAGAGACCTTTCACAACCAACTCACGAATGAGCGATGTACATCCAACTGGCGGATGACATCACACAAATAATCACCAGTGACAGGAAGAACCCCCGAGACGTAGCTCAAAGAACAGCGAGGGAGATAAAAAACATCAATGACTATGAACAAAGAAACAAAATAAAAACAAACAAAGATAAATTTAAAATAATACCCGTAAACAGATGGAAAACAGCTGCAGTAAGAGTCGATGGAGAAGCTTATCCATACTACAGGGAAGGACGCGTCCTCGGTCTAAAGTTCACTACAACAGGGTACAGCGGCCACATAACACAGAAAATTAAAGAAACGAAAATTACCATGTCGGTGCTGTACAGATTCAAAACCCTAAGTAATAAAAACAAAAGAAAATTATACATGGCCCTAGTTCTTCCCAAGCTCCTTTACCCAATAGTACTGATGAATACACTAAATAATACACAATTAAAAAAGGTCCAACGCATTCAGAATCAAGCCACAAGGTTCATCACTAACACAAAAAGACAGGACGGAATAACATCTGAGGAGCTCCATCGATGATCTGCACTGGAACCCTTAAATTTAACCCTAAAAAACGTTCAACGAAACTGTGGGATAATATAAAAAACATAATTTCCCAAAACGAAATTAACCAAATAGTAGTACCGGAAAACAAAATCCGGCAAATACACTACAAAAATCGTTTTAACGGCAGCAGGAAAAAAAACTCTAAACAACAACCCAATCTATAGGTAAAAAAAAAAAAAGACTACCGAAGAAAACAACTGACCATGCAAACAATATGTGAAACCGAATAAGACAACCGATTATGAGAAACCCGATGAGTCAAAATATTACCGAAAATATTACCGAGATTAACAAAGAAGATTACCACCTAAAATTTAATAAATAAATAAATAAATATATATATATATATATATATATATATATATATATATATATATATATATATATATATATATATATATATTAAAAAAAGAAGATGCGAAAGTAGCACAAAAAAAACAACAAAAAACTAATAAATACAAAAAATAAAGATGCTCGATTGAGCAAAAAGAAAACAAAGGCCCGAATGCTAATTTTTAATATCTAATAAACTTAAAATCACATCAAAAAGCAAAACAAAACAATAAGGAAAGCGTTAGTCAGGCAACCTGATACAAATCATTATTATCCTCATCTTATCGTTCATCCTACGCTCATTATCATCCAATCAACACATACTCTTTACACAATATTTTCTATCTATCCTATCATTCTCTACACATTCTAACTGTATACTATCTTGAATCTTAAATCTTCTTTCACTCTGTCAGATCCTCACTCCACTCATTATATCGGTAAAGGAGACAAGAACATTTCAAAAAGGTCCGAAGATGATCGAATAAGATCGAAAGCTTAGCAACTTTAGTTTGGTTTTTACCAAACACATTCATTTAAAAAAGAGATGAATACTGGACAAGAACGAGGGGCGGTCAATAAGTTTCGCAATTCGGATATAAGGAAACGAGATATGAGGAAAAGTGGTTTTTTTTTTTCAATATAACTACCTTCGGCTTCAATGCACTTGCGCCACTTGTCCCTGAGGCTTCGAATTACCGACAACCAGAAATCTCCCGACTGCTGTTCAATCCACTCCTGGACGGTGAGCTGGACATCTTCATAGTCCCCAAACAGGCGTCCACGCAGTGCAGCCTTGAGCTGGCGGAATAAAAAGTAGTCGCTAGGGGCCAGATCTGGACTGTAGGAGGGATGATTGAGCTCCTCGAATCCGCACTCGCTCAGGGCAGCTTGTACAACTCTGGCCTTGTGGACTTTGACGACGTTGAAGTCAATCATGGGGCGTGATGTTTCTAGGGACCCAACGGGCAGAGACCTTGGTCATGGCCAAATTGTCTTGGATGATGTTGATAACAATTTCATCTGATATTCCAAGTTCTCGCTTGATTTCTTCGACCTTCACCCGTCGATTTTTGAGGATCATCCTCTCCACACGGGCCACATTGTCCTCGTTGGTCACGTCTGACGAGGGTCCTGGATGGGAGTTATCTTCAAGGGACTCACGACTATGGCGGAACTCCCTATTCCATCCAGCAATGGTTACATAGGAAGGGGCGGTGTCGGTGTCGGTGTACACTGCAACCATGCGTTCATGGATGTCTTTTGCATTCTTGCCTTCCTTGGTAAAAAATTTGATTACTGCGCGGTGCTCAACCTTCTCCATTGTTAAAAAATTTGTGACTGACGATCTGCGATCAGCTCCTGCTTCTTAAATAGACGAGGCAGGAGCGTGCGGCTGCAGGTCCTGACTTGTCATAACTTGTCGTAACACCCCCACAAACAGCCATCCCCGTTCCTCTGTTTTGCCTTACCGATTCGCAAAACTTATTGACCGCCCCTCGTAATCCACCATCTACAAGATGGAATAAAAAAGATAGTTAGAAGAAGAGAAAGTTGCCAAAGGAAATTAATTAGGGCAAAATGCATAATGGTCTTCCCAAAAAAATTTGCATTCAGGAAAGACTGCTACCCAACTACACTAATATATATATATATATATATATATATATATATATATATATATATATATATATATATATATATATATATATATATATATATATATATATGAGATAAATTCTTGAATCCAATAAAGGGTCACATATATATTAATAAAATCACTGTTTAGGAGCGTAGTATTTTATTCAAGAAACCAGTTTCGGCATGCAGTTTGTCATGCTATCTTCAGTCGTATACTTAGAATAGATGCATTCACACCATACCTGAAATATATACAGATCTAACTTCACCCAGCTCGGATTTTTTCGAAGTAAGAAATAACTATTTCCGAAGAAAAATTATTCCGTTTTCTCTTTCTTGCGGTGAAGATGGATGCACAAATAAAAGGCGCCGGCGACTTTGCAGGTTTACTCTCTCTCTCTTTCTCTTCTCTCTCTCTCTCTCTCTCTCTCTCTCTCTCTCTCTCTCTCTCTCTCTCCTCTCTCTCTCTCAATTTGCAGGCACTTGGCTTGAACGAGGGCATTTATCACCTGATATAAATTTACGATTTATTAACGGTTTTCATAACAAAGAATTTCATCAACAGTATTGTGCTCCTAATCTAAGAATTTCTTCAAAAGCATTTGCGAATTGGAAGAGTTTTTGTTGCGGAGTGTGTGGCGAGTGTCTCGCTAAACAGGACTATACTGGTTGTCAAGGGCCCATCGCAGAAATAGAAGAGTCTAAATTCGGATAGAGGAAGCAGCAGTGTGGGCGTATTGTAGGCGGTGTGTGGTTGTTTGGCGGAATAGAGCGAGATTCTAAAACGAGATTTATTGTGCATGTGCAAATTTAGGTTTAGGAAAGAGATTGGCAGAAATTGGTTTACAAATCGAATGGTATATGAATGGAATAGGTTCAGTGGCTGGCTATGTGATAGAAGTGTCATCGTTGTGGAGTTTAAGAACAGATTGTATTGATTATGGATGATGCTGCTAGGTGGGGCTGAACCAGGTAATGGGAACAGGAGCTGCCTCATATAGGATATTGATAGATTTTTGCCGATTCCTTCTTTTCTTATGAAAATTTAATCCTCTTAACTAAACAATACATCGAGCCAGGCACAACGATAATATCTGACATGGGGAGGATTCACGAAATTTGTAGTGATTCACAGTTTTATGAGTATTCACTACGAGGATTCATTACAAATTTCGTGAATCCCCCAAATCGGTCTATCCGCACCTCGACAATCGAACGTTTGCGGCTGTGTTCGTGGAATAAAGATGTCCATCGGGACGGGAACAAGTTTGTGCAAACAGTGCAAGTACTCAAAACTATAAACAATAATTATTATTATTATACTAAAACAAACAAGGGAAGCTGTCCGCCAAAAAAATTGGAAGAGAGACTTATTAAGATGGTACATTGGTAAATTATTTGGGCACTAGAGCTATTACCATTGTAAAGATTATAATAAAAGAAAAATTATCGAATCATCATTTATTAAAAAGCTTCCAAATTTCAATTTGTCTCAAGGGCAGCATAAATGCAGTCTCTTCCTGTCTCGAACTTCATTTTAAAGGATATTGTAAATTACCTAAAGCTAACTCCTTCAGATTAATGTCAGTTGCCTGTTATTATATATTTCAGCTTTCTTTGTCAATTTCTCTTAGTTTAGGGCTAAAGATGATATGCGAAGCTACATATCGAAACTCGTCGTGTTATAATAAACTTTATGTTACTAATCAGTGGTTTCTTGGTACAAATAAAACTTAGCATTACCAAAGCTATCGGAAATAGAAAAATAGTAAACCCACATTATCCAACTGTTAAACGTGTACCTAAAATTCTCAAGAATGGTAAATGTTACCTAACATAAGGTTTAATTCTTAGTATTGAGTTATAGCCGTGAGGCGAAAATTATAGATTGAATTCAACCTGAAGATGGTTCTTTTGTTGATCGAAATATGAACAATAAATCACTTTCATTCAATTACACAACTCTGCGCAATGGGAAATTTACTTATCAACACAAGTTCACTCAACTTGCCAAATCGATTCTACCAACACTGATACATCTTAAGTGAATACTCGAAGACACAAAATGGAAGAAAATAACGACTTGATGTCTTGCTCACGTCACAGTCGAACTGAATGAACACGTTGGGGCGAATAAATAGGCGATTTT
Organism: Ceratothoa steindachneri; assembly: GCA_963969495.1. Taxonomy (NCBI): domain Eukaryota; kingdom Metazoa; phylum Arthropoda; class Malacostraca; order Isopoda; family Cymothoidae; genus Ceratothoa; species Ceratothoa steindachneri. The sequence goes on from OZ018326.1 coordinate 181,107,122, forward strand.
TTCCTTTAAATGAGGATATTTCGAATCTTCGGAGGTTTCCATCTTGTTCCGTATGTTGGCTTTTTTGGTTTGTATTATACACTACCCCTTAATATGTTCGTAAGTTTGGGTTTTTGTGTGTTTATGTAAGAATTTGCAAGAACCTAATAGTTAGGCTATGTTTTCGGGTAGCTGTTCTTTCTTCCATTTTCTTTCTCCTTGTTTAATCCTTTTACTTTGTATTTTGTAATTTGTGATATTTCATTTCATAGTAGCTTATGACTGTCAGTGGGCAGCACCAAACAAGGTAGAAGCAAAAGGAGGAATAATAACAGGGCAAACCTTGTAAAAAGGAGGAAAAACCTGCTTAATTTTGCTCCTCTTTGACATAAATGGAGGAAGATTGGAGGCAAAACCTCAGATATTAATCATTAAGAAAAAAGAAGATACGTGTATAGAACAAAGAGGGCACAGCCAGTCACTGCAAAAAGAATGAGGGGAGAACGAAGAGAAGTGAAAAACCATAAAATAAAAACATTGAAGAGCGGAAATAGTGAAAAAAGATCAATGATGAGAAGGAATACCATTGTAAAACCCCTTATTTCTAACGGTCGGAGGAAAAAAGTTCGTAGAATGAGCACCAAGGACTCAAGGGTACGAATTGGAATTCCCCTGTGTGGTCGATGCTTTCGGAGCAATTTCTAAGTCAAGTTATAATTACCTAATGAATTATAAAGCACCCTCTAGTGGCAGGGCTCTCGCCGAGTTGTATCCACAACTAAGCCAGAGAAAGGCGAATGAAAGAACCCAAGAAGAATGTAAGTAACACCTCTTCCCTTTTAAACTGTGTGAACGAGCTTCGGAGCAGTAAGTGCGAAGGTGCGGTCGTAGAACCTCAAATGGGAGACATGCGCGAAGCACAGTCAAGGAGAAGCGTTAATGGCGTCGAAGGTTTCAAGAATAAGTAATGTGGTAATCTCTAAATCGAGATTTTAGCGGAAGTCGATTTAGCTTATGCAATAGCGGATTTGAATGTGAAAATATATTGCATTGTAAAAGAAGATTAGTAAGATTTTGAACAGGCTAGAGTTGCTGAAAGGATTTAATTTTAGATAAACTATGCAAGAAATGATAAAAATATGTAAAGCCATCTCAGTTTATTTCCTTCGAAGGAGGAATAAATTTACAGTCATAGACAAGGTTTGGACATCATATGAAATTCTTATCCTTTGAATCTTCAGTCTATTTCTTCATGACATTGATATGTTTATATATTAGCATTCAAACCATCTGTATGTATAAGACCCTCGATCTGTTGATGCGGCCACAGCGTTGTTCGCTCATATTAGCGGTCGTTCACAGGTGCGCGTAAACTACCTGGTGGACGCGGTGAAACGTTTACTAATTGTAAGTATATATGATATTATATATTATATGATATTACATAAGATTATAGGGTATTATATGATAGGCAGAGTGAGCAACTCTCCTGAATCTGCCTTCAGCCTACAAATAATAATAATGATCAGTGTAAAGGTATCAGAGTTGAGTATATATATATATATATATATATATATATATATATATATATATATATATATATATATATATATATATATATATATATATATTTATATATATATATATATATACACATATATATATATATATATATATATATATATATATATATATATATATATATATATATAAATATATGTATCGAGGCCAAGGAAATAATAACAAAAGACATCTGGGTTTAGCTTTGCCCCTCCGATGGTCTCCGGTAACATAACAGAACAGGCAAAATAGTAAATTTTACGAGACAGATTTCTGACCTCAACTCAAAAAGCAGGCCCTTCGAGGGTGTACTTATAAACAATCAATTCAAAAGTGCAAACTGCCGATCTCGTATTACCCTCTCTCAGAGCTACAAGACACCAAGCACGGGAGACCAACCTGAGGTCTCACCTTGCGAGTCCCCCCTCCACCTCCCCATTACCCCGCAGGAGTAATTTGGGTATATAATAGGTTGACCCAATGAAACGAGGCGTTTTGTTCGTTCTAACAGAAGAGACAAGAAAGTCACAGGTTGACAGAAGATTTTTCGAGTTTGAGAAAAAAACAGAAAAGTCACCGGTAGAAAGTTTTCTGCAAGTTAAGGAGAACTTGCAAACCTTGTACAAAACCAGATTGTACCCAGGAAGCTTGGCGCCGCTTAAGCCCCAAGATTATTGAGCATCAATCTCCCCAGTTTGATGACTCCAAATCTTACTCTATCTGAGTTGGACAAACCCCAACTAGATAGAAAAAAAGAAGACAAAGATTTCATCTCGCCTGGAAAAAACGAGTTCAAGGTCGCCCCTACCGCCTAAAAGTAGAAGGACTAAGTTTTCGCTTGAGTCTCCACCTAACCCAAATTCCTCGTGACGTCACACGTCAAATCGACAGGCAGGTCGACGAACGCCCTCTATTGAGCAAACAACCAACTACTCGAGCTACGCCTCTCCGGAACAAAATCTCCGAAGGTAGTCGTACTGGTCTCTGGTATTTAATCTCCATTACCTTATGTAAGTAAAGAATAATCATTTTGTTTATGTTCCCGTGCATGATAATTAGTGTATTGTATGTCTGGCCAAGGACAAAGATATTAACTTAAAATTGTTCCCCTGTAAAATTCTATCTCGAATCAAGCCTCGAGAGCTCACTCAGTAACCCCATTTTCTTTTAGACGTGTATTAGATTTGTATTTCCTTATGTTATTTAGTGAGAAGATTTATGTTCATTTAAGTATATTTTTTTAGTAAAAACACTGTTTTAATTATCCTCGAACGAGTTGAAGTGGCAATATTTGATAAAGTCAAGAAAGAAGCCCCTTTTATTAATTCCATAGAATAAAAATAAAGATTAGCACTCTTAGAGAATGATCCTCAAGCGATCAACGAGGCACTAACCTACGCCTCAAGTCAAAGTTTATTTGGTTTATAAAAAAATAATAAAACAAATAAATATATATAATCTCGGCTAACCCATGACACATTTAAGTGGTGTTAGGTTATTGCGGTTAAGTCAGAAGAACCCAAGTTTAAGATTAGAGGAAAAAAAAACCTTACCCATAACGAATAATTGCTAACTCGTTCGAGGAAAATTTAAATAAGGAGACTTCAAACAAGTCTTAAAGATTCAGTGAAGTGTAGTTACGAAGGTAGGAATTATAACTTAGCGAAGAGTGTTGTGTAGTGTGCTGTCGTCTTTTTGGATAGGAATAATCCAATGAAGAGGTTTAGAAAAAGGTAAGGTTAGAGTAGGAAAGGCTAAGGGACTCCAAGTTGCATACGTAACGTTCGTTACAGCGGTGAGGTTTCGACGAACATAGCCAATATGTCTTCGTTTAAATTATTTGTTAAACAAGGTCAAACCCTGGGACTAAAGGACAAAGAACTCATTGCATACGTCCAAGATATAGAAAGGACGGAAAGGGAAATAAAGAGAGAAGAAGCTCAAAGGCAGGCAGAAGAGAGAAAAATACAGATGGAAACAGAAGAGAGGGAAAAGAAAAGAGAACACGAGAAAGCATTGAGCAAGGACCAAGTGCAAGTGCAGTCCGTGGGGTCCAGGACTGGAACATCGCTGGTCCCAACTATGGAGCTGCCAGCGTACAAGGACGAAGACGACCTATACGCGTACCTCTCGCACTTCGAAATTTTTTTTGAAGTGAATCACTGGGATATCGAAACAGACGGTATCGTCAGATTACTCCCTCTACTCAGTATCCAAGTAAGAGACATATTCGTCTCTCTACCGTCTGATGCGACGATAGACTATTCTATCCTAAAAGCAGAACTACTGGGAGCCATTAACCTAAATCCTGAAGACTATAGGATAAAATTTAGGCAGGCTAGGATTCAGCCCGGACAAACCTACCGACAATTTGGTTTTATTCTCAGGAGACACCTCCAATTTTGGTTAGACTCAGCCCGAGTGAGAAATGATTTTGACTCACTCATCGACTTCATATTGAAGGACCAGCTATTAAGCACGCTGCCTCCAGAATTAAGAGCCTTTGTCAAGGACAGGAGAGCAGAGTCCTCCGATGAGTGTGTGTCAGAAGCCGACTTGCATTCGTCAAACCATAGGTTGTATCCGAGAGAGTGTAATAAAAACAAGCCCTCGTCCCCAAAGAAAAGTAGGCATCAGCAGAAACCCTTTTCCCGAAAGGAAGCGGGTTATCCCCAGAACCCCCCGCAAAATAACTACCCTAAGTTCGTCAGGAACGCCGTAAACCCCAGAAACTCTATAACCTGCTTTAGTTCTGGCACCCAAGGCCACCTTAGCAATAATTGCCCCCAAAATTCGAGGCTTAAGCTCTCCTCCACCCAGCAGGTACATAACCTGACGGCAACTTTGGAACCAGAACAACCTTTGAATCTCTCACCTCCTTTGACCACATCGAATTCCCCTGAACAGCAGGTGAATTTTGTATACAGCAAAAATTCTCCCGAAGGACTAAAATTCGAGACTCAGGCCGTAAATGGTCGCCGAGTCTCAACCGTGTTACGCGATACGGGGTGTACCTGTATCGTTGTATCAAACAAATTGCTTTGCCCTATCAGCCCTCCATCACCAGAAGTTCGTGGTCGTCCAGGATTTCCTGGGTAGACCCACCAAGTTCCCTGTCGTACGATGCCACATACAGTCGAAGTATTTTTTGGCTGGACCGACGTAGTAGCAGCGCCTATTAGATTCTGCTCTGTATTAATAGGCCAGAGTGCGCAGCTCTCCCCAAATCCGATAGCTCAACTAGTAGTCACTCGGATACCCGCGAATGAGAGACACACGGTCTCGACACATTTGTTTTCGTCCGAGAAACATGTGGACGAAGGGATATGTTCACGAGTCGTCAATACGGCGACGGATGTGGTGCCGATCCTCCCACCCCCGGAGGGATAGGTAGCGAAGAAGGAGAATGAAGAAGAAGAAAGAAGAATAAATATAAGAATAGTAACGCATACGCCTAATAAGAAAGCTGAAGCCAAGCAAGTTCCTCCTGATCACAGGGCAATCAAAGAAACTTTTCAAGAAAAAGTTCTGACGGAGAAATCTTCACAAGTTCAAAATAAAAGTGCAGAATTGCTGCCGGAGCAAAACTCTGAAGAAAATAATTCTCAGAAGACAAAGATGGTGACCAAAAACTTAAGGTCAAATGCATTAATTGAAACGGGAGTACCAAACTACTTTCAAGAAAATGACTGTTTTAAAGAGAGTTTAATGAAAGAAGAGATCAAAGAAGAATTTCGGGAAGATCAATCTCCTCTCCCTGATGAAGATCAACCCTATTCCCGAGAGTAAAACTCAATAGTAAATAGACAAATAAAAATTAAAAGAGAAGGAGGAGCAAGAAGATGTGTAGGCGGTTGGGAGGAGGCATCCTTCTATCGTGGCCACGTGTACGTGACTACCCCTACACAGGAAGGACACTTACATGCCCGTAGCGCCATCCCAAAGCGACACCGCGAACACGTTCCCACTGTGGGAACTTCTAAGTACTACTTCGCTGGTGAGGTCATCTCTGAGCTAGGAGTCAAAATTGGGAAAAACGGTTTATCCACACAACAGAATAGGGTAGACACCATAATAAAGATGCCGCTACCCCCAAACCAAAAAACAAGTACGTTCGTCCGTAGGGACCACCCCGTGCTACCGAAAATTCATTCCACATAGCTTATGCCAGTCGAAAACTCACGATGTGGGAAACAACGTATGTGACTGGAGTACTGAAAGTATTAGCCATAATGTAATACCAGGTTAATATAGTTTACATACGGTAATTTTTTTTGTATGTAGATAGAATTTTTTCTTTTGGTTTATTTTTTACGTATAAGCGTATCTCTAATGTTGTAGTTTTTTGTGTATTTCGAAGAATCAGTTACAATAAGTGTTAATTAATGCGCACGGTGAACATAATTCAATTAATAAGAGTGCTGTGAATGGAGCGTTCCCACTATCGGTCGAGTAGCTTTTCTAAAGATGTTTTAGGAGGGCTCTTTGTGTAGAGCACAGGCGATATTCGCCCCCTCCCCAGGATCATCTTAAGGCTGGAGGAATGTAGAGGTATAAGAGTTTAGTATATATATATATATATATATATATATATATATATATATATATATATATATATATATATATATATATATATATATATATATATATATATATATATATATATATATATATATATATATATATATATATATATATATATCGAGGCCAAGGAAATAATAACAAAAGACAACTGGGTTTAGCTTTGCCCCTCCGATGGTCTCCGGTAACATAGGAGAACGGGCAAAATGGTAAATTTTACGAGACAGATTCCTGACCTCAGCTCAAAAGGCAGGCCCTTCGAGGGTGTACTTATAAACAATCAATTCAAAAGTGCAAACTGCCGATCTCGTATAACACTCTCTCAGAGCTACAAGACGCAAAACCCGGGACACCAACCTGAGGTCTCACCTTGCGAGTCTCCCCTCCACCTCCCCATTACCCCGCGGGAGTAATTTGGGTATATAATAGGTTGACCCAAGGAAACGAGACTTTTTGTTCGTTCTAACAGAGGAGACAAGAAAGTCACAGGTTGACAGAAGATTTTTTGAGTTTGAGAAAAAAACAGAAAAGTCACCGGTAGAAAGTTTTCTGCAAGTTAAGGAGAACTTGCAATCCTTGTACAAAACCAGATTGTACCAAGGAAGCTCGGCGCTGCTTGAGCCCCAAGATTATTGAGTATCAATCTACCCAGTTTGATAACTCCAAATCTTACTCTATCTAAGTTGGACAAACCCCAACTAGATAGAAAAAAAGAAGACAAAGATTTCATCTCGCCCGGAAGAAAACGAGTTCAAGGTCGCCCCTACCGCCTAAAAGTAGAAGGACTAAGAATTCGCTTGAGTCTCCACCTAACCCAAATTCCACGTGACGTCCCCTGTCAAATCAACAGGCAGGTCGACGAACGCCCTCTATTGAGCAAACAACCAACTACTCGAGCTACGCCTCTCCGGAACAAAATCTCCGAAGATAGTCGTACTGGTCTCTGGTATTTAATCTCCATTACCTTATGTAAGTAAAGAATAATCATTTTGTTTATGTCCCTGTGCATAATAATTTGTTTATTGGATGTTTAGCTAAGGACAAAGATATTAACTTAAAATTGTTCCCCTGTAAAATTCTATCTCGAATCGAGCCTCGAGAGCTCACCCAGTAACCCCATTTTCTTTTAGACGTGTATTAGATTTGTATTTCTTTATGTTATTTAGTGAGAAGATTTATGTTCATTTAAGTATATTTTTTTAGTAAAAACACTGTTTTAATTATCCTCGAACGAGTTGAAGTGGCAATATTTGATAAAGTCAAGAAAGAAGCCCCTTTTATTAATTCCATAGAATAAAAATAAAGATTAGCACTCTTAGAGAACGATCCTCAAGCGATCAACGAGGCACTAACCTACGTCTCAAGTCAAGGTTTATTTGGTTTATAAAAAAATAATAAAACAAATATATATGTATATATATATATATATATATATATATATATATATATATATATATATATATATATATATTAAAATCTCGGCTAACCCACGACAATCAGCAAGTAAATATATTTTTGTTCCACAATAATGTAAGAATTTCAAACGATATGTATCTGTATTTATTTTATTCTGGGCAACGCAGGGGACCTATGTTAGTCAAAATTATAAATTCAAGTTTCTGGTGATATATGAGGGATCTTCATAAAGTCTTGGTTCAAAATGAAAGAAATATTTATTAAAATTAAAATAACACAAATGTTACTAATATTTCTCAACAGTTTCCATTTACGTCAATGCACTTCTGAAGGCAATGTTTCCACCTGACCAGTTCCTTTCTGAAGAACTCTTGGCTTTTTAGCCGTGCAGAATGTGCTGTAGCTTTGTCATGATGGAACATGACTCCTTTGTGCACCTGATCATTTCGCAACGGTTTCGGCCCCAACGGGCAGAAAGCTTGCTGAGACCAAGATGCTCTGTTAAAATTGCATATGCTGATCCTTGGGAAATATCGACTTCTTTCGCAATAGATTCAACGATAATCCTCCAATCTTCAGGATGGTCTCTCTTCTCTCTCGTCTTCATTAAGGTCTTTTCTTCCTTCTTTGAAACGTTTCATCTACCTCAAAACCATGTTTGTATGTGGTGTAGACTAACCATAAACAAGTTTTGTTAAAAAATTGATAACAGCTCTGGTCTCAAAGTTTGCTTTTCCATGGATTAAAAAAAAAGAAGCTAATTTCTTGAACGCAGTCACTTGCTACCTGAAATGTGTCAGAGGAATAAATGACAGGTTTGCAGGTATCAACACAAACAAAAGATATGATCAAACGTGTTTTGACTTGAAAATTTCCGATAATCTTTTAAATAAAAGGCTTGCCGCAAAATATTTTGAAGATTCCTCGTATACTCCCCCCCCCCCCCATTTATTTAAAGGGTTATTATTTATAGCGTTTTATTTATTCATGACTTGTGGAATTTGTTTTTGCATGCTGAACAGCAATTTCAAATCCGAGTTCTGTGGGATGGTAATTTTATTCTTAGTTTAATAACGATTGGAAGTGGGAGAGGGCTATTTCTGCTGCAGGTGTTTTTTTATGAGGATCACCAACATCTTTGAAGGTTCTATGGCACATACCCAATGTGAGGGAATGCCCTCGAAGGACTACCGTGAGAGGAACCACCTCGGCGATACCACTCAATTATTTCAAGACCACGTGGGCCAGCGTGAGAATTTTAGAAAGTAGAGGAAGAATCCGTCACTCGCTTAATCACCCGTCCTAGATGTGTTTGTTTTCAGACGCCGATTGTTCCCCCTTCCCTTGCGATAACGCCGTGCACGGCCATATTAACCCTACTTCCATATCGCGAGGCAAGTTTGATCGTCTAGACTCTAGAACAACTTGTTATCATGAATTGTGTTTGCTTAGACTGGCGCCAAGAATCCTTTGGGGACTGCAAGGCCTTGAGGCGACTAGCAGAGTAGCCACCCGGGTATTTAACCCGCAGCTCACGATCTCTCGAGGAGATTGAAAGCCTGCCATTCACTCCGTCCAGACTGCCGTCTGTTTCCCGTGACCCCCCGTAACTCGTCGTGGTACGTCGTCGAATATCTCGTCAGCAGATCTACCTTCATTAAGCATTGGCCCCTGTTCAGAGGAAAGCTATCGAGACATCTTCTTCCCGTTGAGTTGTGCGGCCCCCTCATATTCATCACCCCTTCAAGATTCCCGTCTTTCGAGATTGAAACTCCCTGCTGATCAGCAGAATCGTCTTGAGTTGAGATTACGTCTCTCTGAAGCAGATAAAATCTCATTCTTCATCACGAATTAATCCGACCCCATCTTCAAGTCCTCCGAGTCAGGCCTCCCTGAAGTATCTTGTTGAAGACTAGGGCCATTATCTCCCCTCTTCCCCATCCAATTCGCCCGCGTTTGAAAGTAAAGCGATCGTGTATGGTCATCCCCAGATTACCTCGTTAATCTTCAGATAATTTATTTAACCACCATAGATAATTTGTTCCCCATTATATATATATATATATATATATATATATATATATATATATATATATATATATATATATATATATATATATATATATATATATATATATACGAGGGGTAGTCAATAAGTTTTGCAATTCGGATATAAGGAAACGAGATATGAGGAATTTTTTTTTATTATTTTTCAATATAATTATCCTCGAGTTCAATGCACTTGCGCCACTTGTCCCTTAGGCTTCAAATTCCCGACAACCAGAAATCTCCCGACTGCTGTTCCGGCCACTCCTGGACGGCGAGCTGGACAACTTCATCGTCCCCAAACCGGCGTCCACGCAGTGCAGCCTTGAGCTGGCGGAATAAGAATTAGTCGCTAGGGGCCATATCTGGACTGTAGGGGGATGGTTGAGCTCCTCGAATGCGCACTCGTGCAGGGCAGCTTGTGAAACTCTGGTGCTGTGGACTTTGACGACGTTAAAGTCGATCATGGGGCGTGAGCTTTCTAGGGACTCAACGGGCAGAGGCCTTGGTCATGGCCAAATTGTCGTGGATGATGTTGATAACAATTTCATCTGATATTCCAAGTTCTTGCTCGATTTCTTCGACCTTTACCCGTCGATTTTCGAGGATCATCCTCTCCACACGGGCCACATGTCGTCGTTGGTCACGTCTGACTGGCGTCCTGGAAGGGGGTCATCTTCAAGGGACTCACGACCATGGCGAAACTTCCTATTTAACCGAGCAATGGTTGCACAGGAAGGGGCGGTGTCGGTGTACACTGCAACCATGCGTTTATGGATCTTTTTTGCATTCTTGCCTTCCTTGGTCAAAAATTTGATCACTGCGCGGTGCTCAACCTTCTCCATTGTTGAAAAATTTGTGACTGACGATCTGCGATCAGCTACTGCTTCTTAAATAGACGGGGCAGAAGCGTGCGGCTGCAGATCCTGACTTGTCATAACTTGTCGTAACACCCCCACAAACAGCTATCCCCTTCTTCTGTTTTTCCCTACCGATTCTCAAAATTTATTGACCACCCCTCGTATATATTCCCCCCTTTTTATATATTAAAATTATATTTTGGGGGTATTATCTTTATATAAACTTTGAACTGCAACTTTTCAAGCCATTAATCTAAACCCGGTCAACCGTAATTCGCATTCTTTATTAATCGAATCGCCAGACATAACTCAAGTTTCTTGTGACCAGCTGTCTGCCCGTTCTTTGGTAAAACTCTGAGCGCCGAGCTAGTCTACACAGGTATACTTCAACACCAAATATTTCAATTTGTTGGTGTCCGAACAACTTCATGTCATATGTCACGTTACTGTGGTATATGGGAAAACGCCAGGATCTTTACCAAATACTCTTGTCTTTTGTTCTTGTTGCAGGACTGCTATTAGAGTGCATTTTAATACTTTTTTTTTATTATTCTTGGAAGGAAATATGAAAGTCTACACTGTGATTTTTTTAGGATTATTTACTGCTGGCATGATACAAGGGGCAGGGTAGTTTCCAAAACAGTGAAAATGGTATATCGTCAGAAAAAATAAAGATGTATATTCATCCAGCCATTAATTCTAGGTGCTGCAGAATAATAGAGTGTCCTTGACAGTATTCTTGGTGAAAATGACATTCTCTGTCTTGAGAAAAAGTCAAAGAAAATGTTTGCATCTGGAAGTAAGAGCAAATGCAGATGTATGGTTAAGTGAAATTAAAGAGTCAAAAACTGTATGAATGGTATATCAAGTGGGAAATATATTGTCACACACATAGTACAGTATGAAAAATGGACTGATTTTGCACTTTTTATTTGATTTTTGAAAACGATCTATTTTAATGGAAGAAAAGGAAATATAAGTTCATATAGAGCACGGTTTTTTCTAGATACTAAAGCATATAAAATTAACAAGATAAATTTATTACTAACTTTTATTACAGCGATACCGGCCCCAGATTTCTCCTACTACAGGCAAAATGTACCGTTGTACTTATTTATTTGACATTTTAGAAATGAGGCACTTGAGTTAGGGAGCTTTTCCCTAGTTACTAAATATAAAATATAAAGGCGAACATTTATTACGAACATTTATCGTTGTTGGAAGGGAATAAAAATCATCACCTACGTCTTTGGTAACGGAAGAAACAAGCATGACATAGTGGTATGTCCTTGGTAACGAAAGAAAATGTATGATATACTGGTACCTCCTTGGTAACGGAAGAAAAGGCATACTGTACTGGGGCGTCCTTGGTAATGGAAGAAAAGTGTGACGTACTGGTGTGTCCTTGGTAATGGTAGAAAAGGCATGCGTCCATAGTAACGGAAGACAAAACATGACTTACAAGTACGTCTCCGGTTTCGGAAGAAAAAGGATGACGTACTGGTGCCTCTTTTTAATGGAAGGAAATGCATGACGTACTGGTGCGTCCTTGGTAGTGTAAGAAAAGGCATGACTTACGGTACGTCCGCGGAAATAGAATAAAAAACCCCATGAATTACTGTTACGTCGTCGGTACTGGAATAAAAGGCCTGGTGACGGGAAAAAAAAGCATAAAGTATTTGGGCGTCCTTGGTAACGGAGAAAAAGTCTGAAAGAAAAAACATTAGGTCTTGAGCGCCCTTGGTAACAGAAAAATAAGCATTACATATTAATGCGTCCTTGGTAACGGAAGAAGAATCATGACGTACTGATACGTCCTTGGTAACGGAAGAAAATGCATGACGTACTCGTAGGTCCTTGATATAAAATAGAACTACTTCTGAACACATCTGCGGTACACGGTAACAAGAATGTTAATATGTCGACCAAAGTGGGACATACCTATTGCACCAATTGTTTTAATCTCCTCTTATATTGTGATATGTGATACTTAAGTGGTAAAGTCTTAAGGGCAACATCATATTGTGCACGTTCATTTATCTCTTTTAACTTCGTAACAATCCATTAGACGAGAGGTTCCTCCCTTTTTATTTCCAAAGACCTTATATATTTTAATGTTTTCCAACGAACATCATCAGGCTTTTTAAATGTCCGCCTTCGTCACAAACTAATTATCAAACAAAAAAACTCGCCTTACCATTTCATTTTTGAATTGAAAATTAATAACTGAATAGACAATTTAATAGATGGCAATATTAAATAAATTTTTGTTTTATGCAAAGGGGCCTTCTTGATATAAAGGTGTTCCGAATTTCACTTTTACTCTCATTTTTAATCATATATCAGATCAATTTCCACATTTAGCCATTTTTTAAGTTTTGAATTAGGGGGGGGGAGGGGGTATTTAAAACGAAAACGAACGAAGGCGTCTCTCGCAGAAATTTGTAATGAGAGATCTGTAAAGAAAGCAGTGAAGAGAGAGGAAGTGAAAATGGGCGGAGGATTTACGAGTATATAGTCGCAGATCTTTCTGCCGCCATTGTGACTATGAGGGCCAATGGTAACGTTAAGCATGGATAAAGTTGTAAGGATCGGTTTATGTAATAGGTAGGCTACTGGCACAAAATTGCAGGATTCAATAGGCCCAGCAAAAAACTCCACAATATGGACGCGCGGTGGCGTAATTAAATCCTAACGCGCGGAAATACAAAAAGGGCGAACGCGAGAAAGGGGATAAAAGGTCAAGATACCTAAGTCAACAAGAGGAAACCAAATAAACAAACAATTCACGTCTCAGAATAGATTTCTCAAAAGACGGAAGTCTAAGGAACACCTGAGTAAACACAAAGTCCAACCAAAGGAAATTATAACACAGATCTATAAAATCGGGTCATAGAATAGCTAGATTAGCTGGAGGATGTAAGCAAATTGTGATACACAACCGCTCAAAACTCCGCCCTTGGCGGGGTGGAACTAATGAGCCACGACGAAAGATTTGTCCTGGAGTCGAATCTAAGCCACGCCCCCCTGGAAATGAGAGTTAAGAATTAAGCATTAGAATTGTCATTAAGTATTGTCATGCCCGTATTAGCGTTTACGGACCCCTTTTAAATTCACCAAGTCTTGTCGCTCCAGAATTTAATACTTCGCGTTGAGTATATAAAGACAAATTGCTAGTCGCCCGCAAAGTAACTTCGTGACGTGCCGCTTGCCCCCTTATAGGCCAATATTACAATAAAATATAAATTTTTGTAACGTCCTTCTTGACTTCGATTACCCCAAACCTTCGGTAAGCACCGCCAACAAAGATAATAACATTGTGAAGAATTCATCTTTGGAGATCATTCATTTAATCCACCTTCACTATAAATTGGTCACCCCTCTATAAAAAAACATAAAGTCACGACTCGAGATGGCTTTGAAGCTGCTCCCATATACTGTAGGAGACTTGGTTCGAATACCAAGTAGAACTCTAGCCTTGTCGGAATTCTCTTGATGGTAAAAGTGCGTTAAATGTAATGACATAAAATAAAACAAAATAGATGTGAAAAATCCTGATCACATAGATATGTATGCGAAGATAGTCGATCTTCTCACATCTAAATTTGTGATTTCCTGGGGCACTTATACTTGTCATTAGGAAGCGTCAAAAAATACCTAAATCCTTTCTTCAAACCTGATAAGTGCTAAATGAAAAGGTCTCAAGTCTATAAGACCATCCTGAAACGCCACAAAAAGCCACACTAGAAAAGCAAAGGATTCAAGATCAGGAACACATCAATTGACTCAATACAAAGAAGTGAAGAGATCAAAGAAGAGTTCACTCAGTTTATCCTTGAACAACAGAGGAGAAAGCCTTGACCAGGACACATCTCCCGTAGACTTTTGGCAAAAATTCAGACATTTCAAAGGATCAACAGGAAGGGAGAAGAAAATAGAAATTATAAACGAAACAGGAAACATGGAAACTGAAGAAGAAAATATAAAAGCAATATTGTGAAGTTATTGGGAAAACATATTCAGTATAACTGAAGAGAAGAATGAAGAATATGAAATGGAATTCGAACTGAAGTCATAGACGAGTTAAATATACAGATCCATAGAACGCACCGGCACCACCAGGTGGATGGACAGCGCCACGGAGGCGCCGAGATAGCCTAGGAGGAACTACTTGGTGCGCTATGCTGATTCCGTTAGAAAGCCGCAGGACAAGTTGGGCCAACAAAATTAAATTTTGAAAAGGCATCGGCCAACATCATTGACAGAATGATGAGAATTTTTATCACTTGTTTAAATACAGGATATTTTCCCGATACTTTCAAGACCGCTAAGATGATATTAGCCAAGAACGGTAAGGATCCAACGAGGAAAGAGAGCTACCGGCTAAATTCACTCTTGGAGTTTGGTGAGAAGATCTTCGAGAAGATACTCAACAGAAGATTGGTGTCTCACCTAGAAGATAATTCCATGTACAATCCGTACCAATTTGACATCTGGAAAAAGCGAAGTATGGAGATGGGGATAAATGTCATCACAGAAAAGCTCACCCAAACCAGGGGGGGAGGGGTCATGTAAACAATGTGTGTCGGGATGTATAAAAAGCATTTGATAAGGTTTGACAAATCGGATTCAATTCAAGATTCTGCGAATGGTAATAAATGAAAACTTAGAAAGAACTCTATGTGAATATCTCATGAAGAGAGGAACGTAATATACTCGTAAGTTTGGGGAACATGGACGGACCCAAGCTCATGCTTAATGCAGACCTCCCACATGGGGTATGTGTCCCCCACACTTTACTTGATATACACCGTAGATGTCTCAGCCCCTGACCAGCCCACTTGCCTCAAGATTCAATTCGCGGATGATTTCAGCTAGATAATACAGTGTTCTTTGCGTAATGCACCAATGCATTACGCCGTCATTCAGAAATCGAAAGATTTAACATCTACGAGGCCAAATGGAAAATAAGAATGAACCAGGAGAAATTCAAGTGGTCCCGATTGGAAGGAGGGTACCTTTAGATGTCAAGATGGGGGATAGAACATGGAGTGCAATGCACTCGGTATGAAATTACTTCATCCTGGTATATGAAGCATGTCTTGATTGAATTCCGTGACCCTCGGCCGCAGTCAGAGCTCTAGTCATGTTCCAAACCCTCCCACAGAGCAATAAGAAGAAGATCTAGAATGCACTTATAAGATCTACGTTGCTCTACTCCGCTTCCGCCCTCTCTTGAATCTCGAGGGCGCAAAGGAGAACACTACAGGTCGTGCAGAACAAATGAGTGTACCCAATTATAGATACCCTCAAGTGAGAAAGAAAACTCCAGGAAGAGCTGCACAAGGAGGTGGGCAAAAAACATCAATACAGAGAGACAAGAACGGACTAAGAATATGCAAGTGATGGTTAATAAGGAAATGAACGAAAAAATCATGGAAATGATTAACCAGAACATAAGATCCAGAATCCATCCATTATTACCATGTTCCACTAGCCGTATGGTTAACGGAGATAATGCACCGTTCTACATATGATGAAATGTGTGAAAAACCCGGAAAAGAAGAAAAAATAACCGACTAATGGAACCATTACCTAACGAAGAATACCCGAATACGACAAAAACTTTCCATTTTTGACTCAAGAAGAAAGAACGTGAATAAAGAAAAAAAAGAAAATGACAAAAAACTATGTATTACAAATGATAAAGTAATTAAACCATAAAACAACAACAAATAAGAAAAAGCAAACAACCGCATCGTTAAAGTCTGGAACAATCTACCACAAGAAGTAGTCAGCGCTCCAAACACAGAATGTGTTTGGAGCGCTGACTACTTAAAAAAAAGAAGTTAAAATAGCTTACAATTATTAGAGGGGGTTCCACTTAATTTAGCCTTATTCTTAATAGGGCCTACCATGTATGAGCTCTTATGGCTCTCTGTAGGTGACAATAAATTGTTTGTTTGTTTGTTTATAAGCAACATAACTTGACCACCATAGCGCTCAGAAACACTCTAAAGTAGGGCGTAGTGAACCCAGAAATGACGCTCATGTAGGGGTTCGAAGAAAGGGGGTCCTAAGGACCACGATCTTAAAATTTCGTGGAGCACCTAATAGCAGTAGTTCTGTTTATTTAGGGTGTTTGAGGAGTGATTTTATAATACACAGGTATTTAGGGATTCATTGGTGGTGCGAAAGAAATAAAAGAACCGTCATGACACAATCTCTTTTCAGGTTACACGGAATATTGAGTGAAAAGAGCGGCTAAAAAACATTAGCGCCTGGGACGCTCGGTAAGGATAACAAAAGGGAGAGAACGTCTCCCACCCAGGGGAAAGTGGGGAAGACTCGAATGGTTCCGTGTATCTTGAAGGACACACAAGAAGATGAACAAACCCGAAAATCAAAGTTGATAGAAACATTATATGGAGACCTGAAAGGTGCTCTAATTCGAATTTTAGACGTGTCAACTGGATACATCGCGATCTGGCACACAGAGTACGATGCATTAGGTTGAGGAATAAGTTATTGCGTTTTTTTTTTAATGTTGCGTTGATTTAAGTTTTGTTGACGCGATTTGTGCACATATTAAGAAACAATAATAAATAATGAGAGCAAAATTTGCAAAGGTTAGGCTACGTCGCTTAACAGCGTAGCCTATTAGGCTTTTGCTTAGGCTACGTCTTGAAGTTGAGTAATAAGTGATTGCGGTTTATTTAAAAGTTGTGTTAATTTAATTTTTGTTCTCTACCCTCAAAATGGAATGTCAAGTTGAAGGAAAGGCGCATTTTCGACACTTGTTGTTATTCATTTTCAATCGAGACGGGAACAATGCAAAGGCAGCCAAACCTCGTCGCGATATTTGTGCTGTGTACGGAGAAAATGACAACTCAATGGTGGTTTTCACGTTTCAAAAACGGTCATTTCAATCTTAATGACAAAGAACGTTCTGGTCGCCCTATTAAGTTGGATGAACGACCTTCTTCATTAAAATCCTCGTCAATCGACTAGAGAATTGGCTGTACAATTGGCGTGTGATCAAAAAACTGTAGTGAATCACCTTCATTTGATGGAGAACGTTCAGAAACTTAGGGCATGGGTTCCGCACTCTTTGAGCGAAAGCAACAAACTTCAACGCTCCACGATTGCCGCAGGTTTGCTTGCTCGTCACAAGGCTACTCGTACCGCATCATCACTGGTGACAAAAAGTAGTGTGCTTATGTCAACATGAACCATCGAAAACAAAGGCTTAGTCCCAATAAAAAAACACTTCCGCGATTAAAGCAAGGACTTCATCCACGAAAGACGATGCTGTGTGTGTGGTGGATTGTGAATGTATCATTCTTTATGAGCTCCTTGCGAACAACGAGATTGTCAATGCAGAACTCTACGTACCACAAATGTATCGACTCGCCGAAGCTATTTGTGAAAAGCGACCTCATCGACGTTATGGAGTCCTGCAACACGACAATGCTCGTCCTCACATTTTCAATATGACAAAAGACGCCATTCAAACGCTTAATTGGGAAATCCTGCTGCATCCTCCATATTCGACATAATTGACTCCATCGGATTTCCATCTGTTTCGATCGCTCTCCAACAATTTGCGCCGCGTTTCGCTCAATACTGATATGGAATTAAGAACCTGGTTAGACGAATTTTTCGAGTTAAAATCCAGAGATTTTTATTGCAGAGACATCGAAAAACAAGTTGAACGTTGGGAAGAAGTCGTAAATAACAACGGAGAATACATTATTGATTAAATTGCATATTGTTATTAATTAAAAATGAAGTTTTTCTAAAATTGTTAATGGTAATGAATAAATTTGATAAAACAACAAGAACTTATTCATCAACCCAATAGATAGATTAGTCTCAGAAGACGTACTAAAGTAAATAAGAACAATCGGATTTGCGCCCAGAAATCCCCCCCACAAATTATAGCCAACAGGAGCCTCATATTTCGAAAAATGGACACATGTTTGGGCTCACACAGAAAAGAAGAAATAAAGAATGAAATTGAAATAAATCACCAAGGAATATTTTTTAAATCAAATAGTAAAATTTGGAAATCACACACATGTTTCCAAAATAGTACTCACCAAGACAGAAATAGTAAACGAAATCTGCCAGAATGGCAGATTGTCTTGTCTCTCACTGGATAAAAACCTACACTTCGTTATCCAAAAGGCTTCTTGAATCACCTCTTGGGGGGTTGAGGATTGTAGCTCTGGCGATGAGCGTCGTGGTCATATAAGCGATGAGCGCTTAATGACACAGGTTCAAATCCAACTTCTTTATTTATTTTCATTAAACGGTTAAAAGAGTTTGCCCTATCTTTCCGTTCTCTACTTCTCCCATTTTCCCTCTTAAGCTTTCATTGGTACATGTAATATTCTCCTTAGCGTTTTGCCGGGTTGTGTTACCAATTTTCTATTTCTTTGGGCCTTTAAATATACGTCTATATATATATATATATATATATATATATATATATATATATATATATATATATATATATATATATATATATATATATATATATATATATATATATATATAATTGAAACATAAATAAATTAACCCCTCGCTGTGGGGGAAATATGAATGATATTAAAATAATAACGTAGAGCAACTGAACAAAATGTCTTCATGCGTGTTGAGTTGGCAACACAGGGATATTAAAAACCTCACCCCAACCAGACCCAAGAAGGAGGGGTGATCCAGCTTCGTCCCCTTCCAAGGCCAGATAAGGGATCAATGGACGAGAGCTCAGCGGCGGCTATCCAGCGAAATTAGCCGCCAGGCAAGAAAATAGGTGAGAAAAAGCTTGTAAAGAAAGTGTCGAAAAGGAGTAAAATGGAAGTGTCAAGAAAGAATTGTTAGGGTCCATCCAGGTTGACCAAACCTATTTTGAGAGTACTGGTGTAATGGGGTCGGGAAGTAGTGGATATGTACCATGATGGTATTTGTATGTGTGGAAGGGAGGGTGGGGTTCTCACGAGGAAGGTCAGAGAAGAGCAAACACCGTCATCACCACTCTGGAACATTAAAGAGCCTTGGGTTGCTTTGTCAACCTTCGGGAGAGGCCAAGTGTCATCAGTGGCATGACTCCGATAGGAAGACCCGCAGGTTTGAGAGCGCTGCTCCCAAATGAAGCCCTAGCTAGTCTCGCATGGAACGGGGCTGTTTATATGACTGGCCCTATTAGTTGGCATGATGGAGCCCCATAGATCTTTTCCCTTATTGAGTTAGGTGTAGGCATACTTCTACCACTCCTCTATGCGTTCTCCAACCCTCCTGTCGGTGAAGGGTTGTCTCACAGGTCAGCATTGTGCGACCGGTCTGGGGATTTTAGTGGTATTCGGCATCCTGCTTTCTTCTAAATTCTTATTTTAGTAAGCCCTGATCGGGGAGTGGGGGTAACATGATCCATTTGAATGCGAATTTTATTAAAGATCCTTCTAATGGAGGATAAAATTCTAGCTTTGGGCAAATCCACAAGTTTACACGGCTGAATTTTAGAAGGATCCAGGTGACCGACCTGCGCTGCTACCTCTGCGACATGGTGTGGGAAAATAAGCATCCTTTAAACACGAGAGTCAGAATTCAGTGATTGAAGTGTACGCACCTGTATCCCACTACACTTATGGAACCTTCTTACAGTGAGGAGACCGCAATTTGTACCCATCAGCCCAAGGGTATCTAAGCGTGAACTAGAGGGTGATCAGGAGGGTATACGCGGCAACCCTTATGGTTCGTTGTCTGATCCTTGAGTGCATACATCACTATCAATTGTTCGGAGGTGTGTGCAGGCGTCATTGTGGGCCGCTTTTGATTGTCCGGTGACCGTCGTGTTCGTGAGCAGTATCTGCGGGGCCATCTGAGTTAGATGGAAACAGTTTGTACAAAACTGCTCATGGACGACCCAATCAATCCCTTAGCGAAGGTGAAAGTTTGGGGTCACAGCCCATTCAATGTTCCCCCTACTTAGTTGCTCTAGGAGACCGTCTAATTTTTGAGTGGACATCATGGACTAAGGTTGTAGCTCTAGGAGACCTTCGTCTAATTTTTGAGTGGCCATCATGGCCTAAGGTTGTATTATTTATATATCGTGTGTTATTTGAATAATTTACAAAGCGGTAAAAAAATCAACAAGTTTTTTAAAATTTATTTTGGGCTGATAAAGTTGTGGGTGTGAAATCTTCCAGCGCCTTACTTTTGTTCCCATTTCCTTGACCCCTTGACATTGGTGGGTCTGTACATCCGGCAAATTACTTGCATTAAAAGTTTAAACATTTTCTATTGGAATTCGGTGAAAATCTCGATACAGCTTTTGTTTTAAAAAATTATAAAATTCGTATTCCATGCTGAGATTTTGGCGTATCTCGTCTACTATCCATTTTTCCACCTCGCTTGGCTTACGCCAGTTTTTATTGGGATGCATGGCTGTAAAATAGAAAAAAAAGGTGGTTGGTTAAACATGTCTGGTGACATCTTACGAACGCACTGGATCCATCTCACCATCGTAACCGGGGCCCCCAAATGAGAGCACATTGACATACATCAATGCCATAGGAGGGAAAAAAAGAAAGAGTAGTAGGTTGACAAAATAGGCCACCTTAATGCAACCCGGGGATTATTTATAAGAATGGGTTCTTAAGCTTGCACCTGCATCTGCTGTCCACATGGGTGTGGTCACATTCAGTCGCTTTCTACGACGAGAAGCTGACACCAGGGTGTGGTAAGCCTACAGAGACGTTGAACAGTGGTTTGATTCTTTATATCCATGTTAAATCTAATAAACCTTAACTTGGTCTAACTAAACCTAGGTTAAGTTAGATTAAGTTACAAACAAATTAACCATGAAAAATGCTGGGGCTGCCTCTTCGCCATGTTTGGCGCCTAGCAGAACTAACTGAGTGTGAGGAAACAAGCAAGTGATGGGAGAAATAACGTCGTTTTTAAGCATTGCCTCCACGTGATGGGCCTCGTGTAGCTTACAAGCAATTTTCGAAGCTCACAAGCGTGAAAAAGTATAGAAGCGGGCTCATGGAATGCAACCCTTATCAATCAAAGTATTTAAACAAGACAAGAAGTCCCCCCCTCCCCTCACTTCCAGCCACGCTGGGAGCAGCTGAGACAAACACCACCCGGGCCGCGTTCGCCATTACTCAAACGACGGGCGATATTCCCCCCCCCCCCTTCTATGGGGTAAGCTTCCTAGGATTCGAGAGAGATTTGTGCGAGAGAAGCTCACGAGAGCAGACGATTTTACTCCTTCTCGATTCGGGTTGTCATACGCCGAAGGCAAGGAATTGTTGTGGGATAAAACCGAGTATTCCTCCTTGGATAAAACAAATATCCACCCTAGAACTAGCTAAGAACTCTTCTCCCCGTAAGAATACCCGTCCGAATCCGCTCAATGACGCCATCTCCAGTTAAGAACCAAGTCTTATTCAAAAAGGCTTCAGTGAAGACTAATCTTAGTGTAATACTTCCTTGATTACGTATAGTCGACCAAACAACCC
This sequence comes from Ceratothoa steindachneri, assembly GCA_963969495.1. NCBI lineage: Eukaryota > Metazoa > Arthropoda > Malacostraca > Isopoda > Cymothoidae > Ceratothoa > Ceratothoa steindachneri. Next base: position 181,129,095 of record OZ018326.1, read on the forward strand.
GTTTGATGTCTTGGAGAAACTCACCCAACCATCATCTCACCGCTTCGCCGGAAACGACCATCGTCTCCCCTAACCCTTCCATTTTGTACAAGGTATTGCAACGAATATTTTAGGTTCCCCCAAATTTTATAATTGCCGTCTACCGTTCCCCCATTATCATTTGTGTGCTTATCATGTCCCCGTGTAAAGCTCAAATTTTAATACCATTCAGCCTACACAATTTTATTACATTTTAGAATACCTAGTCTTCTTAATAGCCCGTGGACCACTGTAACTATTTGTCTTATATGTCTGTTTATCGTTGTACCATTTAACTTTAATTATTAATACTTATTAAAATCTATTTTTGCCGACTCCTTTACTTTCCGACCCTTGAGCTCATCATAGCCGTGTAACAGCCTGTAACTAAGTGAGATTTGGAGCTCTCAGCCAATACCAAGATTTAAAGTAGCATCTATTGGACTAGCCCTCCCTTACGAGGATCTGACCTCGTAACCGGACCTCGGCCTACACAAAGTTATTAAAAGTAAACCCCCGCGCACTCTAAAATCCAATATAATAGATGTATGTATGGTATATAGAGCTATACCACAACACTGACATTCCAGCATAAATTTTTTCCAGGAATAATTTTAGGTGGCACCTTGTTCACTTGTAGAAATACCCACAAATTTTAAATTACTCTTGTCATAAACTTGTAAAAATGAAAAATAAATAACCATGAAGCTCTTCGAAATACAAGCGAGTTACGCCTTTGAAGAATTGAGGCAAGGTTGACTCGAAGACAGCTAAGGTGATATTCATATCTTCCAAGACGCCAACGGCGGCATACCACTGCTCAGCATTGCCTTTAGCAGTCAGAAAAGCAGCCAAGTTATTCAATTCCCTTTAGAAAAGAAATTAAATCAGTAGAATGCATTCAGAACCAGAGCATTTTTACTCTAATTTTTAATTTAAAAAAAATAAAATCTCTATACATAGACCTCATTCACAGTGACTAATGTAAAATGTCACTCATTGGTCTTTACCAGATGAAATTTTAATTATTTCCTTTGTATACTTATTTCTTCGCAATAAAGGAGGGATTTACTAGACCCTCCTCTAATTTTTGAGTGGCCATTATGGCCCAAGTATGTTTTTTTTATATATCGTGGGTTATTTAAATGATTTACAAAGCGGCGGTATAAAAAGCAACAAAGGTTTTTTATTATTATTTTGACTGAAAAAGTTGTGAAATTTCAATTATTCCCTTTGTATACATTTTTCTTCGCGATAAGGGAGGAAATGACTTTCGTTGCAAGCTACCAATATACTCTCTTGACATCGCTATTTGTGCCTGTTATTTATTCATCTCTTCTTTTCTTGAAGATTTTTTCTTTTATATTTTCACGCACTTGGTTATATAAAATTAAGGGTGAAAGATGCGATTCAATTCTACTACAGTTCCTTCCCATAAGTCAATAAAGAGGATTGAGGTAGAAGGGTTTGCGCTCACTTTTGAGCTTTTAAATGACAAAATGAGACACAATTCCTCGAAATCTCTAATTTGAGAGACTAGTTTCAGAAACAGGCTTTCAGCTTCATTCCGACAATAATAACAAACGCAGGGGTAATTATTAACAGAAGTGAAAGTAGATAAGGAGGCTTCTGATTAGTTAAGAAAAAAATACAAGTTCAAGTTAAAAAGTACAACAGACTCGGATTTGAAAAAAAAGTTGAATCGCGCCTAAATTTAATCCGCTTCACTAAGATGTCTTTAGCCTTTTAACTAAAAATGTCATATATTCAATGATAAACGTAACATTCATTTTAATTTAATTTCCGCATTTGACGTGTGATGACCTGATTATGTAGAATGGTACTTTGAAAAAAGCTTTGAGTCCGTTATGAACAATTTATTTTGTCCGAAGAGCATCCTTCGCCAAACCTTTCAAAAGCCTTCTGAATGTGGTGCTGCACGACATCCACATAATGACCATCATGGTTAGCTTTAGCATCTATGTGTCAGTGTTTCCGTCAGTATAGCAGTCGCAGTCTCGATGCTGGCCCTCAGCAGAAGCAGTCCTGTTTTCTTGCAAACAGAGTCTATCTTCTGAATCAGACATCTTGTTATTCAAAGTTTTCTAAAAGAGTTTGGCCACAACTTCTGGGAGTGAAATGGATCAGAAATTCTAGGGGACGTTAGTCAAAAAAAGACATTTGACTCATTTTCAAAGCGTCAGCGATGTGCTCGAGCTCAGGGAGGCGTTCAATAGGTTAACAAAAGACTCTAGGAAGTTATCTAGTGCTCTTATTAAGTTATCTCTTGTTATTTAGGCCTCTTCTGAGGCTTTTCGATTGGTGACATAGCACTGTACCCTGCTACACCTCCGGAGAACCCCAGAAAAGGTAGAAATTGAAAATGAATGCAATAAAACGAGAGAGGAACCTGTTATGTGAAGAAGTGTGTTCTGGTGTTAGTTCTTGTTAGAGATCATCGAGAAATCTCACTATTCGTTCTTCATGTTCCAGGTTCTCTTCCTGAGAGCTGAAAAATACATTTTTCTCCAGTGCTCTCTAAAAATAGCTTATTTCTCCGCCTGTTCGTTTACAATTTTGTTTCCCAACCTGGGTTTGATTCTTGATACGATACGAGACGCCTCGTATCATGTTAATTTGCTGCCAAATTTGGTTTAGCTAGGTGTGCCATCCATTATTTTTATCAGCTCATTCCGCCTATTGTCGTGTTCGTTGCTTATAGCAGGCTTCATTGTTCTTCTGTTAGCTTCATCTGTGAATTTTTGGTGTCGGTCAAAGTAACTCGATTTCATCTCTCGTTTTCTTACATTCAACTTCAATTTTTACCATTTCTGGTGTTCTCCAGGGGTGTGGCAGGGTACGGGGCTACGTTATTGGGGTGCTATTTTCATCAATGGTGGTAAGTGTTGTATTAATCCTATCCACCTCGTTATCTATTTCTTTGAGGGTAGCTTACGTTAGGTCGCTCTTCCTGTACCACTGAAGCTTCTCAATATATTAAGTCCAGTTAGCTAACAGGTAGCTTTTCCTTTTAAGGCACTTCTGAATTGGGTCTAAAGAAAGAGGAAGACAGACCTCGTCGTGGTCGCTGGGTGTTGGTGGTTTTGCCTTTATTAAATAGCTTTGGGCTTGTGTAGCCAGAGATACGAGTCTGGCGTTCAAGTCCCCCAAATAATGGTGGGATTGTGCGACTCAAACACCTGCATGAAGTTTTGGAAGGTTAAGTATGTGTTCCCTGCGGGGTAGTTAGTAGCCAATCATGTCTCCAACGTCACTTTCTATCTGGATTGCTAAGTAGGATTCGTCCTGTCCTCTGATTTTCTTTTATTTTTTCCGGTTCTTTTGACTATAACAAAACACTTTCTGGCCCGCAGCTTCCCACCACCCATATGCTTACACAATCTCTAGAACTTCTCGCTTCCGGGAAAAACATATTGGACAGATCCCTCTTGCCAAGCGTGCCTAAGGCAAGAACATAAACACTTATTTTGAGAGGGCCCCAAAATGGACGCCTAAGAAGGTTCTTGGTCGACAAAAGATCAGTGATATCAATTCTCCATGTTACATACGACCATATTTAACAACAAGAGAGCAACATTTTCCTTCACATCGCAACGGGTTCCTCAATTATGTTTGGTGAAAGTACATTTAATCTCTCCCTGGGTTTAAGAGGTAAATCTTACGTGGAACCTTTTAGTGTGCGATGTCAAAAATGAGATAGTCAGTGCTGAATTAGTAAGCAAATTACAATATTTTAATTTACCTTAAACATCCACGCTTGGTGGACGGCCCCATATTGTGATGCAGGGACCGCCCGTTGCCGAGCGGCCAAAGCGATTATCTCCAAAGCCATTAAGCCTCACCACCCATTCCTCTTGTATATAAATCCGATAACATTCAACTTGTAATCTGTGACTACCGCCTTTTAAATTCTATAAGGATTAAAGATGATTCCCGCCCCTTTAACATAACAATTTTACCGCAATGTTACAGAATTCTTCGGTTTTCTTCAAAGTCGATTTAAAGGGAGTGTTTTTCCAAATACCAATGAAGCCATGACCTAGTGAAAAATCCCTGGCTATGATAGCGCCATTGGGTCTACGAATTCCCCGTTCTTTCTCAAGGTATATCTAACTCTTCTCAAACAGACAACAGAACATTAATCATGTTTACCGTGAGTGAACTTCGTTTTAGCATATCTCAATGACCCGCCGCTCATTGCAAGAGAAAACAAAAGTCAACATTTGCAACATTTGGAGCAACTGTGTGCAAGGTTGAAATTGCATGGTTTGCAAATCAATATGTCAAAATGTACTTTTCAATAGTCATATTTGTTTAGGATATAAAATTAACTCTCAACGTATATCCTCAAAAGAGGATAAGATAGCCACTATCAAGGATTATCCTAGACCGAACACAATGCAAGAGCTGGGTTTAGTCAATTTCTTCGTAGATTTATTAAAAATACTACCACCACTTTAATTCCCCTCACGAGATTCTTATAGAACTCCACCAAGTGTTGCTCAAAATCAATATGCATTGGGATTACTGTACAGAATTCACTTTTAACACTATACAAGACGATATAACAAAAACCACCCCTTTTACTTCACCAAAAATAAATAATCCAATCTGTATAATTACAGATTCGTCTGATTTAGGTGTCGGAAGTCTTTTGCAACATTTTTTTATGGAGAATGGCAGATATTAGGATTCTTGAGTAAAGCTTTCAAGTGTTTAGAATTAAAACAATCCACGTTTACCAAAGAATTAATCGATATAGCTCTTTTAATAAAACACTTCAAACACTTACTCGAAGGTACTACATTTTTGTTCTCACAGAGTGCAAGGCGATCGCTAGCGCCGCTATGTCTTTCACAACCAGCCATTCGCTAAAAGAATGCCGCGCATTTGAATTCACTATTCAGTCACATATCCGGAAGAAATCATCGTAATGATGCTCTCTCCCGAGCACCCATCAAAAATTGCGACACGTAAGAAGACAATCTCATTTCCTCATGTCATTTTATCAACTCAACCATACCTTCTTTCACTATTATCACCTATGAAGCTTTAGCCAAACTCTCAATTGACGATTGACAATTAATAAATCTACAGTAGAACGCTTTCATCTCGCTTCAGTTTCATAAGATCACCCAACCCTCTTCCTCACATTCTATTAATAAGCCGGCAAACATGAAAAACAGTGCCCACTATAACACATACATATATAACCAAAATACAAGTTTTCAGATATAACCGACAAAAACATTCCGAGAGAACTTAAACGCAAACACAACATAATACATCTAAGCAGTCACGTTGAAATCTAAATCATAATTAGTCTGACAATCGTTGCTCACAGTTTTAACTAAATTTTTATGTTAAAATCCCTTGCTTTGTCATACAAAAATGATACGTTGATATGGTTAATAAACTTGGACGTATTTTTAGGAATCAATTGCATATATAGGATTTAATTATTATTTTTCACTTCACTGATATTTTTTCAATTATTTTATTTATTAACATAGCAACTTTTATATACATTTAGGCTATATCACAAATAGGAATAATAAGGTATATTATTTGTCAATATCTATACATATCCTATTCATTTTACGTTTCAATACCTTTGAGATTAGTTTTAAATGTACATTAAGTTTGAAGGTAATTGATTGGGCAATTGGGAGTAACTCATGATTTCATTCATTCTACATATACAACGCTACGATTATAATTCTCTCTACACTCTCCCTTAAATGATTTTTCCCTCATCCTGAGTGGGTATTTGGGCAATCTTGTGTGTCGTAGAATGACTCCCGACGATACCATATATATCTATTCTTTGAGGGAACTTCCTTAATTATCTTTAGAGTGCGTTTACTGTCTGGCGGCCGATATTATGTATCTTCGATATGCTTAAGAAGTGGAACTGAGCTCAAGGATAATAATATTGCTATCATTAATAAAATAGAGTTTTATTAATAATAACTATAAACAATACACAAAAACGGAAAATATTGACATAAACAGAATGGAAAGGGTTGTGGATACTCGGGCTAATCCGAGGATTTAAAGGATTAAAAAAAGGTAAAACAAATATAGAGTTAAAGAGATGGGATGGTTCGATAAACAATTTAAAGAACAGGATAGAATTGACAAAAAGGGATCAATACTCAAAAGGTGACGTTTGGCTTACGTAACTTTTCATTAGGGTGCAGTGGAAGGTACTTGAAGGAATATTCGGTCCGCTGGCGAGTTCCACCCGAAGGGGGGGGGATAAAAGGATCCTGACGAGGCGTCTTGGAAAGGAGAACCGTTACTCGACGAACGGCTTGAAGAACAATGGCTGTTCTACTTTGTTCTCTTCTGAACAAAGGGGGGGGATGAGAACCGTTTCTTGGCGAAGGGCTCAAAACGAACAATGGCTGTTCTAATGCTGTTCTCCTTGAACAACAGGGGGGGGGGGATGAGAACCGTTTCTTGGCGAAGGGCTCAAAACGAACAATGGCTGTTCTAATGCTGTTCTCCTTGAACAACAGGGGGGGATGAGAACCGTTTCTTGGCGAAGGGCTCAAAACGAACAATGGCTGTTCTAATGCTGTTCTCCTTGAACAACAGGGGGGGATGAGAACCGTTTCTTGGCGAAGGGCTCAAAACGAACAATGGCTGTTCTAATGCTGTTCTCCTTTGAACAACAGGGGGGGAAGCCTTGGGGACTTGTCGTCGGAAAGGCTCGAACCTTTGGCACTCAAGGAATATTGTCCTCCTTCTGGACAAGTGATGGTGAATCTCGAGGTCGAGGTCCCTTGGCGCACAAAGGGAGAGAGGGTCGTGGTGATGTTTCGCGACGAAAATCTGGATCTCCAATCTGATCTTAGTGGTAAAGTTTCCATATAAATAGCCAGGACATCTCCTTGGCGTGGGGGAAAATGGAGTGAAAGCTTGGAGGGAACGCACAGCCGGGCCGGGGAACAATGCCTTATCTGTTCATAAGCCTAACTCGATCTGGCGAGGTCGGCGTATGGGGGCGAACGGGGGGACGATAACCTCCTTGTTTAAACATTGGCATCCGGTAGCTGAGATAAGACTCCAAGCTTCGAGTCGAAGATGCACGTGGGCAGCATCGTGGTTTTAATTAATATGGGATAGGAGTTGAACTTAACGCAGCTTCAACCCGTTCTATCACATTGTGTTCCCCTCACCTTATATGACGAGTGGTACTATCCGGTACTCAACTTTCCGCCACCACTATGGGACAGGTCACTCCTGTCTAGTGTACCTAATGTAAGAAAATAAACATGTCTTTTGAGATGCACTCAAAGGGGATAACAGAATCAAGTAGTTACTGTCACAAAAGTAACACAAATTCAGCTCACTCAACAAAAACACTATCCCCCTTCAAGTTGAATGAGTTACTTGTATTGGAAAGATATGACAGATGAAGCAATCAGATACATATTGTGGAGCTTTTACGGTTCCTAAATGTACTTTCAGAGCATTAGAACAGAGCAGCAGTATATTTTACTGTGGTTATGAAATGTCCTCTGACTTTAACCAAAGACATGTTTAGTGCAATGACCTCACGAGGGCACTCTTTGATATTAAGACAAGGAAGAAATGAAACTTATAGCACACAGCAAGACAAGAGAGCTGCAATATTTAACAAAAATATACCATGGCCCCAAAACTGACTACTACACACTGGATTAACCCCATCAAATTATTTGACTGCACATCAAACAACCTTATTTCTACCACATAATCCTGCACCACTTTTGTTGAAACATCAATTAATGTGAGTCCCGCACAAGAGCCCGTTCTCCATCCGATACTTTGTGGTGGTGATGTTGGGGTGGGGGGGAGGGTCTCTAGACACGTACTCCCTGCCTCAAGGACACGATTGCAGATTCACTGCCTATAGTTACACCCGTGCTGCCCCCCCCCCTTACCCTTTTCTCTGAAACCTTAAATTTCGCCCCTGGAACAGATGCAGGTTGAAAGAATTGCGTACCCCAAAGCTCTGCCACCACAAATATTCTTCTCTTTCAGGTACTCGGAGCTACGTACCTCTCACACACTTTTACTTAACTTAACTTTCTCATTTTTTTTCCTAAAAGAACAGAGGAGATTGCCTCGTTAGCTTTTATTTCAATTTATAAAATAAGTCAATAATTAATTAAATAAATGGATTCACTTACCGACAGTACTTTTTATGCCCACAAAAGTAAGGAATGGTTAGGTCATATTCGCGGCCTTCAAGGAAAGTACACTCTCCGCCTTTTGCCCTCATGCATTCGCCTAAAGTTAGGAATGGCGGGAGGCGCTGAGATGGGGGTTTATAATCCCGCGGGGTGAAGCCTTCAGGCCGGGGGGTCACTCTCGAGTAGTAAAACCTAAAATTTGATCCAAGAAGCAAACAAAACCTTTGGTCACTGAGGCGAAAATTGGGAACGGGACAAGGCTGGCAATATTTAAAAAGGCAAATTTTATTTATCTTATTTTAAATCATCATTCGCATCCTTTCATCCTGTACGATCATTTAGATCTACGCCCATTGTCTATGATCAGCGTTAGGCTTTATCATGGTAGAGGATAGATCCTACTGACTCCGGTACAGTGCTGTACAAACCTAGAGAACAAAATGCCCAAATCTATATTTCTTTAAAAATATTCGTTCAATTTCATTGGAAAATGCATAGAATATTCTTTTCGAAATTTGCCTCCAATGACGTTCAAATTTCCTTTCATAAAACAGCGGATAAAAAGCTTATGAATAATGTGTATTTGAAGAAATTTGCAATTTGCTTGTAACCTATGTATGGCAACACTGTCCCACGTATATTGGGACAAATTAAAGTCCGTAAATACTTCACAAAAACAGGTTATCCAATAGAAAAATTAAAAAAAATACATTGTAATCGGTCAAAAAGTATGATTTCGCCTAACTAAAACTACATGAGGATACCCAGTCCTGCGAAGCAACGAAAAAGACGGGTCACCCTCGAAAAAAACAATCCCAGGGGAGATCGCACGATTCAACAGATGTCGTGAAGGAGCGATTTAAGACAAAAGCCTGTATTTGAGGTCAAGTTGCCAAGACCCTGAACCTGAACCTAAATGTGTTTCGCCAGACTGTCTCAAGTTGCTTGGGAGAGGTGGGACTCCTAACACACTCACAAGCTATGAAACCACTTATAAGTAAAAGGAATAAATCGGCTAGGTTGGCCTCCTCTACTGAGCATGTGTTTCTGCACTCTTGAGACGAAAGCAAATTGAATTTATTCCGATCGGGTGGGAAGGCGTAACAGAAGTGAAAAATTGTATCACAGATACAGAAAAACACGATTAAATTTACAGATGGTAGCGTTATGGCGGGACATATTTTCAATCGATGACTCTGTCCCTTTGCTATACAAGAATCTGCTTCAGGAACATGTAATTTTCTCTCTCCGAACATCGGGGTTAGCGAGCCTGTCATCTTACAGGATAATGCCCGGTGGCAAAAGGCAAAGACAATGAAACAGTTCTTGGAAGCTGAAAATAGCCTGGTGCTGAACTGGCCTACGCAGAAACTTGATTTAAAACCCGATAGAAAACCTATGGAAGATATTCGGTGAGAATATTATAGCTGGGAAACCGACGAATTTTGAAGATCTCTGGGAAAGATTGGAAGAAGAATAGAATGAAATCAGGCCTGGAAGATTCGACAGATTGGTGAAGTTTTGCCTCAGATGTGCTCAAGTCATTTAAAAAAGGGACTGTATACATATTATTGATATTTTGTTCAATTTTCTATGAGATAATTTTCTTTTCTAGTTATGGCTGTATCTAGATTTATTGTTCTCTATTTGGAGATGCATCCTTTCATCAAATGTACATTTCTTTCTTCATAACTTTTTTTCGCCGCTGTTCTATGAAATGAACAGCTGATATCAAAGGTAAATTTCAAAGAATATTCTTTGCAATTTACATTAAAATTAAGCGTATTTCCAAAAGGATTTTTGATTTTGGTATTTTGTTCTCTAGGTGTAGACGGCATTTTTTTTCAAGCTGGTACAGTTTGGTATTCTAACCCCATTGTTATCCGGGTTATTGTTTTGACTCTAATCTAGCCTATTTCCATTATCCCCACCCTTCGTCATGCAACCCACGGACTCTACCAGCTTTCCTATTCCTTTCAACAGTCAGGTCACTTCTTTTGTACTTTTATGTCGTTGTCTCCTTTGTAAGAACTTCTCGATTGATTGAATAAATTAGTGACATGGGAGAAGCTAAATAATGCAATAACGATTATATTCCAATTATTTAACAAAAGATAAGAGAGAGAGAGAAAGAGCGGGCGATTTGGATAGAATACTACTAATTATTAGCATCCTCTTCTTTCAGTTACTAATTTATTTATTTTTATTGTGTTTTTTATTATTATTGGCTTGAATTCGAACTGTGCGAAACCAAAATGTTGCTTCCATTTAATTATTGCCACAACAATCGTGTACTATCCCGTCCCCAACGCCTGCAGGTGCCCTACATGCCCAATTGTTTGCAAGAATATCTGCGGCTATATATCTTCCTCACTTTAAACTTTCTCTATCTTCACCACTTTCTTTACACATCTCGCCTTATAAACTCTGTATGATATTATCTCGTTGGTATTGTGCTATAAATTCGAGGAAAATAAAATCCATTTATCTAAGTTCTGTTTCTTCGTTAAAAAAATTATTTTCATTTTTTCTTCTTTTTCTGCTATCAAAAGGTCGTTATTTCATTTGCAAGAAAGTCCTAAATCTTTCTCTACTTCGGTTCCATTTTGACCATGAGACAAACCTAAAATTCTAAGTCATTTTCTTTAGTGGGAGAGAAGGATGACCATTGAGAACTAGAGGTCTTCAACCAGGTTCAAACGCAAGTGCATTGAGTCAATCAAGGTATGAAATAGATAAGGGAAAGAAGCGGGCCACTCTCTGACCACGTAGAGGATGGTGAATTTGATATGGAGGTGGTATGAATGGGAGGGAGATCGCGAGCATAAGGTATCCATAGGTTAACCTCGTGTGAGATAGGCGTAGCCGGTCCAGCACCACTTTTTTTAAGGGGAAAAGAGTGTAAAGACGAAGCCAAGTAACCCATGTATTAAATATGGTAAAGTTTGGTGAGAGGAAGAATGTCCAAGCAAGGATCATCTTTCCATGTTGAAGGAGATTATTGAAAGGAAAAGGGACTGGGAATGTTGGGCCGGATGCCGATCGATCACCATTGGCAGCTACTTCGTTACCAGGCACCTCAGAGTGAGAAAGCATCAATCAAAAGGTGATACACTTGTCAACTGAGGTCGGATCTCGAGGATTAAAGGATTGGAGCGGGTTAGGTTAGGTTAGGTGTGAGTAATGGGACAATGCGGAAATCGTGCTCCGGAAATCCGTGTCTAGTACGAATCCAGTTGAAGGGAGTAGGTAGAATTCTTGGAGGGCCTCCCGGATCGCGTACAGCTCAGCCTTGCACGGGAACCACCTAAGGATGAGGCGAACGCAGAAGGAGCGGCGAGGTATCGTCTCCACCACAACGGCAGCAGACGAGCTGTGGAGGAAGTGGTGGCTATCGGTGAAGATGGTGATGCCCTAAGAGTGACCGGATGTATGGATAAGTAACTCTAATAGGAAAACCCTAGAAGACTTCAAGAACTTGCCTCCTTGCAAGAAATGGTTGCAGGCAGACTTTTAATGGTGACATTCTCCATGCAAGAACACCTATAAAAGAGTTATGATAGAGTAGGGGAATAGGGAATGGAATGGCATAGTAGATAGAACCACTGTCTATGGAAGGTACCAGTGGTCCTCAGTAAAAGGGGTAATGGACACAAACAATAATGGTGCTGGGGTCTCACGGCGGAAGCGAAGGAATGTCTCTGCATTCAAAGAGGAGCCCTCTTCCTATTGGAAAGGGACGTAGCATTGATAACGCAGGCTAGTTATTCTAGAAGAACCAAAACTCTCTGTAGCCATACAAAGACCCCTAATGACCCCACAGCCAAATTCAAGTTTGAATTTGGTCATGCCATTGTAAAGGCAAGGCAAATTTCGGTCAGTGTTCCATGTATTCTTGAAAGAGATGACTCAAAAGGTTAAGAATGGACCAGGTGGAGTTAATCAGGCAGGTAAACGTAAGACTTCCATGAGAGCTTTTCATCGAAGATAAGTCCCAGAAACTTCGCGAATTGCTTCGCCTTTACGGGGTCGTCGAGTATAAGTAAGGTTGGAACATTGACATGTTGGTAGTAGCGGAGGCAACATAAGAAGGGGGAAGACTTGTGAGGTAAAGAGAATCCCTGAGTAGCAGCCCAATCGATGTCGCAGTGCTGAAAGTTGTAATGAAATCACGAAGTCTAGAAAATTGTAAACTAGATATACGAGCGACGAATAGTATCGTAAAGCCTTGCTGATGCCAAATAATACAGCCTCCTGAAAGTCGTAGCTAAAACGTAGTGGATATATACCACTGTGAAGTTGGAAGAAACCAGTCTGGCTTCTTCTCACAATGATGAATGGGACTGGACTTGAAAGGAGAGACGCGAAATCACCATCTTCGCCATGATCTTACATGAACAGCAGGGCTTGGCCTTAGGACGGTAGGATCAAACTTCCGAGGTGTCGGAGTGGGGCTTAATTTTTTTTGCCTCTATTTGGCAACCTCTTAAAAGGGCATAGGTCTCCGTAATTATCTTATAGCCTATTTGTAGGCTAAATAAAAAAACAACTAAATAAACAAACATAAGTAAAGGCAAAAAACTACAAACAAAAACAAAACAAGAAGAAAAAGAGCGAGACAACGCAGTCGTCGCAGTAAGGTGAAGGGGAGCACTCCATCAAATGGTGGTGCGTTCCTCGACTTAAAGCCATCGTGGCATAGAGTCGGTCTTAAGTACAGGGACCACGACTGCCTTACCCCAGGCTGGGGGGAAACTACCCTTCAACTTGATCCGGATATACACCATACAGATACAGGAAGAAATGGAGCCCCGATACTTCGGAGTGTTAGAGGAGGCAGTAGAGAATTAATTCCTTCAGGGTCCTTAACAGCGGGCCAACGAGATGAAAGACCATGGCATAGCTCTTTCATAGATAATAGCGGTTATAGTTATCATCACTACTGAGCTGTAAGTGAGGATCTTGAGATTGAGGCAAATTTGAAGGCCAGTCTCTACTCCTTCGAAATGAATGAGTCGACGTCCATGAGGCGTTGTATGGTGAAGAGGACTTGGAAATCTTAAAAAACATACGCCTTCCTTGAGGAGCGGCGAAACACATTAAAACAATATTGTAGTACTGTTCATGTATGTTTCATCTCTGTGTTGTGTTGGAGAAGACAGGAGTGCTAGTACTGGCGAGTTGCATTTATCTTAGCTCGAACTGTTCACTATACTTAGGAGACCACCAAAGTGGACTGTGGTCGAAGAATGTGTGAGAGAGGAGAATGCAGATGTGAAATTTAGTGAGTTGAGGAAGGCTAGGGCATCATCAACTATGCAAAATTCATACACCTAGTGGGACCGTGCTGTCCGACCATGAAACGTACAATTTGCCTCCAGAAGTGTCATCTCTATTGCGTGATGGGTTATGGTGAAAGTGCGAGAGAGAAAATGGGAAGTATTCGCTATCGAAGTCCTTCTTGGACACGGCCTAACAGAAGTCTAGAGGCGATTCTTGCGAGAAGAGGGAGATGTCATGATAGGAAAGTGTCGATGGACCGTTAGCGATAGGTGTGCGAGTCGTCATTCATACACAAAAAAGGCAAGCTCTCTCATATGACGTAGAAGAGTGGTTGCGAGGAAATTTGAGCAGTAGTTTTCCCATGCGTGATCTCTGCTGTTAAAAATCTCCTAAAAGAAGAAAGGGTCTGGGGAACTGAAGGATTAGGTTACAGATAGTCAAAAAGAAGAATAATCATGAGGGGAATTTTTGACCGAGGAGAGCGTGTACTGTCGTTCCAGGAAAAGGTGGACAGCCACCTCGTGATGTTTAGTGTGGAGAGATAATGAGATGGTGATATGAGACTGATGTTCGAGAGAAGATGGTTGCTCTGCCTTGGTTAGATCTGCTCCGGGTGGAAAATAGTAAATGAAAGTAACCGGAGATCTTAGGGATCTGACGACCACTAAGGAACAGATCTTGGAGATAGAAACACATATGTTGATACGAAGTAAGAGAATCGAAATTTAAGATATAAAACTTGGACATAATACAGAAATTGGCTTCCGGGAGGATCAGATGAACCAGTAGCTTTCGCTAGTATAGGATCAGGGGGCTTGTTAGAATGGGCCTGCCTGTGCGCTATTTTAGGATGCAATAGGATAGGTTAGTGCCAATTTGGGTGATGGTCATTAAGTGAGAACAATGGGGCGGTGCGTGAATGAGAACCAGAGGTGGAACTGGTTATGATTGGTTGCATCGGGAAGAGCTGTGCCATCGCAAGAGCTCTGGGGGATTGGTAAGGATTAATAGGGCTCTTTGATGAGTCCATGTTCAGAGTCAGGTTGTTTAATGTTGTAGAACAGCCATTTTTAGTTGTGTTTTTTCCACGATGTTATTATTATAATGGGATTCAAAGGCTAAGTGTCCGCAACTATTGTCCCTCTACGATGGGCTCATATGATGCCAATCACCGTCATTTAAAGGTCACCCTTCTATCCGGTGATCAGGCGCTGATCAGCATGGCGACACCACTTTGGGCTCAGTCATAAAATGGATAGAGGATGAAGAGATAAATAGGATAGTGGGAGAAAGTGGGTGGGTTGAAAGAATGCAGGCTGATTAACCCTCCCACCAAAGCAGACTCAAGATGGGGAGGAGCGACGTCATCTGTCTCCCTACCCCGAGTATGGGCAGGTGGATAATAAACTAGTTGACCGTCCCCTCAAAGTTAGCTACCGCCCAGGAAAACAAATAGGTGAGAATAGGCTTGTAAGTTTAGTGGCGAAATGGAAAAGGACGAGGTTTAGAAGGATTAAAGCATGGTTAGTCGCAATCTAGTTTGAGATGATCAGAGCTGCTAGGGCCGGGAAGGAGTGCCTCTCTTCTAGGTGCCAGGTGTAACACTCATATGACTTTACGATGTCTGTACCATCAAATACCCTCTCTACCTGCCTCAAATATGAGACCCACCTCCAAAATAAAATTGAATTCTAAAGAAAATTTTCAAGTTAAGGAGGCTTTGGGAGTTTTCTCATCTAGACCCCGAGATTCTGAATGTGTTCTTCCCTACATATAATGAACTAACAGTCTATTTGCCTTCTGTACAGAGCTTCTTTCTCTATTAAATATTCACTTGTCAGCCTCTTGTGTTAATGTATACCTACAAAGCATTTGCAATTGTATTTACAACTTTCTTCTAATTCCAGACATCTATCGGAAGCAAGAGTCAAAGGAGCCTGCAGATTTTTTATCTTCAGCTTACTATCGTCTCCTACGATATTAAGCATTGAAATTTAGCAAATGTTCTTCCTGTAAATTATTTTAAAGTTAGTACCATCTACTCTCACAATTCTTACTTTGCCTATATTCTGAAGACCGAAGACCATTGTAAAGTTTGCTGGCCTATCTGGATTTGAAATAAGCATTATTAGACATTTTATTTTGAAAGAAGGGAAGCTAATTGGAATGCGCCTAAACCTGACTCAGGTCATACCCCGAGCGATGAGGATCTTAAGGTGTGGCTGCAGCAAAGATATTGAGGAGAATGGTATCCAATCATGAGCTCCCCAACTTTGCTCACCTTAATCCGACCAGATGCTACCAAACCATACAAACCACTCACCTCTCAACATTTTACAAGTTCAACTAACGAAATTTCGTTGACGAACTTAGATCAATTGAACTTTCAACATGACTTCAGCGTGAATTGGTTCAAATTTGTACTCGAACACCATGAGGCTTTTAATCCATCCTTCCGCCCTCAGCATTTGAGAGGAGAGGGTTAAGTATAGTAATAATCCTATTTCATCGTTGATTTTGCTTATTCTTTTTTTCTTAAATATTCCCGGGGGGGTATTCTCTATCTCCCCCATTATGTTCCAATCTTGGATAAACCTAAGCACGGGAAGGGAAGTGAACGGGAGCAACTTTTTAAAAAAATAATCACCGTGATATGATCTTCTCGACTGGATCCCGCACAATGTTGATTAAAACCGGCATTTTGAGCCCGACTTGGGTGAAATTTGTGAAATGGACGTGGCGATCGAAACTGATGAGTCTCTCTTGGCTGTTGCTGATCATGTCCCGAATTTCAGCGGCCATTTCCAGCTATAAAATTAGGGTAAGACATTTATTTATGTAACCAACTGATAAATTTCCGCCAGGTTTTTGAAAAGAGTTTGGTGAGTTAGAGGAAGTAAGAGTGTGTGAAAAGTACATAGATCAAGTATGCTAAAGAAAAGAGTACTTGGGTGCACTAGGGAAGGTATGTAGTTGTTTTCAAACTAGTCCATATTATAATAGAAGTATAATGATCGCTGAATAAGCAAACCATATCGAATCACTGCTTACATTAAAAAAGGTAATTTTTTTCTTTCTTAACTTTCATTCATCGACTGAAACCATCTCTCCCACGCCAGAAACATCTACTGGGTGAATTTTGATAGAAGGGAGCAACAACACAATGTGGAAATAAAAGCTCATTTCTCCCCAGTTGTCACGGCAGCGCGGCGCGGCGTTAGGGGGGCAGGGAAATCCCAAGAAGGATCAAAACACTCCATGAGCTGAAAATGCACGCGCGATCACACATGCAAAGACGCCACGCAACCTGTTCTTCTCCAGTGAGATATCGGCGTCGAGGATTTTTGAGTCTGTGATGGCGGAATCCGTTGTGTCCTTGCAGCCACTGGAGGAGGAGCACCACCAATTCACTGCCGGTCTTGGGCACCCGATTGAAGAAGAGGACGTCCCGATTTCGGTATTCCTTAATCCTGTCCACATCCAGTTTTGGGCCATTCAGAATCCTGGAAAACAAAAATAATCAGGTCATTTCTTCAGCCCCGTATTTCAGATCGTTCTATCCAGGCGTTGGAAAGAATGGGGTAGAATACAGGCTGAAAAAAGAGAAAAAAAGGAGTAGACAGACTCGATGGAAAACGTTCGTATAAAGAACACAGGTGTTGTAAAGTACAAACTGGACCCCTCATGTAAGGTTGACGTATAATAAGTTCGTCTGAGGAACCATACCCCTCCCCCCATCACCAGGGTTCCTTCTTCTATTTCAGCTGTGTTCCTCACAGTCCTTCGCCATTTTACACACTTTTGCCACCTACACTTCAATCATCACCTATTCTTCCTTTACTCTCTGTAGCAGAATGCCCCTTTTGATCACTCCACACCTGACACCACTTTTGTCGTGGTATTCTTCGTGGTCATCATATACTTCTTTGATGAAGTAGGCTTTGTTCTAACAGTGCTAATTATGTTGTTTTAAAGAAGAGCCGTTTCAAACACGTAAGGATATAGAGAGAAACGCACATGAATTCCTAAAATAAACTTATATTTTAAATTTAACAATTTACTACACCAAAACTAAACATGAACCACAGAAATACTCCGAATATTAAAATACACAATAATTACTTCAATTAGTGTGACCTTCTAAAATTGGCTAAATTCGATACGCACTTCAATATACAAGATTTAGGCTAATTGACTCTACTGGAGTTTAAATACCTCAGGAATGTTATTGTCTCCAAGACGCGTGCCAACCGGCCAGATGGAGGTGGTCGAGATCACGAGGTACTTTGGCTAGTGTAGCAGATGGGGGTCCACACGATATTCAATAGGGAAGGGGATCTTCAAGGGGAAGAACAATCACGGTGCTTTAAGAGGCACCAAGGTCGGCGAGGCCTCTCTGGCGAGAGTAAGTCAAACATGGTTCTTAAACCAAGTTAACTTAGAGTTCGGTGTGACCCCCGGGTAACGGGCTCGAGGGGGAGCTCTTCTCCTTTGTTACGTAATTCCTCATGGGCGAGGACTGTACTCGGGGGGGGGTCTTCTTCAAGGGCGAGGATAGGTGAGGGGAAGTTTCTCTGACGAGAATAAGTTGAACTTGAATAAGTTAACTTAAAGGTCGGTTTGGTAACCAGGAACTAGCTCGAGGATGAGCTTCTTCTTAGTTCCAGTCTTCCTCAAGGGCTAGGATAACGGAGGGGGGTTTCTCTGACGAGAATAAGTTGAACTTGGTTCCTCAACCAAGTTAACTTATGAGTTTGGTGTTGCCACCGGGTAACGGGCTCGAGGGGGAGCCTTTTCCTCTTCTTTTCTTAATTCCTCAGGGACGAGGAAAATCCCTGGGCTTCAGAATGCACTAGGATATGAGGAGTCTCTCTGACGAGAGTAAGTTGAACTTGAACAAGTTAACTTAACGTTCGGTTTGATAACCAGGGACTAGTTCGAGGATGAGCTGCTTCTTAGATCCCTTGGTAGCCCTGCCTCTCTTGCAGGGGACTTCGTAGTCTGGCGACTCACGTCATTTACCTGTCCAGTCTCAGTAGCCCGGCCTCAATCCGGGGACTTCGTAGCCTGGAGACTGACGTATTCTACCCTGTTTTTCCCAAGTCTTTGTTATTCATACCTCGTCACCCCACTGGGGTAGGGGTAGGAGGAGCGGGGGCGGGGGCTTGTGGGAGGGCCCAGGAGGGTTCTTATTCCAACGGTTTTCTCACCAAATCTTACCTCGGCTCCCGTTGGTCTTCGAGCTTGAGAGAAACGCGTCTCCAATTTCTTATTTGAGGTGAAATTAAATATACTCTCGTAGGGGAGATCTTGTAGTTTAAAACCTTTCGGCTTTTCATAGCGACGAGTGGCGAGGCACTGTGGTTGCGAGATGACCCCATGGTACCGGGGCCGGATGTCTTTGGAGTTACCGTTCCGTGTCTCCACTGAGAGAGAACGGGGGAATGACGATTCTCCTACACTCTCCTTGCATTCTTTTTTCTCATCTTGCTGGTACGTTGACAGAAGATCACTCGTTGTTAAGAGACATTTCTTCTCTTATCTGAGACGGAGATTACTGCTGTAAGGAGACAAATTTTGTCTTAGTCTCCCCCTCCCTCCTTTATTTAGTTTGTTTAACCTGTATCTTTGTAAGGTGTCTCGTAAGCGGGACTTAGGTTTGTACCTTTGACTATCAGGGCTCATTTTACGACCTTATGAAGATCTTCATACAAGTTTAAAATACACCCAGACTTAAGGTCGACAAGCTTTTGTATTTCAGTCATTCTTTTCTAGTGTTGTTTACGAGTACACTGGTTTGTTTTCGCTTCTCAATGATCACCCACTTACCAGTCACTAGCACTATGGCCGCAAGAGACAAGACATAATTATTTAGAATATTTGTAAAATATTTATTTGTTTCGTATATTCCAATGTATTTATTAGGTTTACAATAAATTCATGTTTTTCGAATATGACGTATACAATATTGTTCGATTATCGCAAATAATTCCTATACTAATATAAATTATGGTAATAATGGGGGGAAATTTAAGCTTTAAATTATTAGAACTCTTTGCCGATGATGACAAGAAGCGGGAGTATTTTTTCATCGTGCCAATGGGGGTGCATAGGTGCTATGTGTGACCAAGTAAAAGGAGAATTGAACTAGGTTGGGAAGTTCTGCCTCATCCTCCATATCCTTGAACTATCTGTTTATTTCTTATTTCGATCAATCCAACGCCATCTCATTGGAAAGAAATATTGGAATGTGAGCGAGGTGGAGAGTCTATATATATGTATTTCATCACGATCTGATGAATCCAGTCAGACATCTTTATTAAGCGCTGGGAGAGTATTGTTTATGGTAACTAGTTTGTTAGTTAAAATGCATTTTTCTTCATTTATTAATGTTTTATCTATTTTATAAAAGCGCCAAGATTTTTTTGTCCTTATTTAATCTCACCGGAATTGTTTGATGCTTTAGAAGATTTTTATTACCAAGAAAAATCAGTTGAAATAGGGAAACCTGCCATAGAAGAGGGATGCACAAACCCTGTGCCGGGTTTTTTTTCAGAAGATGGCTAATTTAGGGCAAATATTTAATTGGAAATTGAGAGTATTTGTAATTCTGCCCGAACGAAAAGAAAACAATGCATAATTACTATTGGGAGAAGAATACGATTATAATTTAGTAAAGATGAATAATATTTTTGAAGGTGGAAACATTTAAGTGGCGTCAGGCATCTAAAATTAGACCCCGAGGATAAAAAGAACCATAGGAAAGAAGAAACAGAGGGTAAAAAAGATTTATATTAAGAAAATGATGAGGTGTCGATCTGTCTCTACTAATGCAACAGTTATCTGCTGACATCCGAAGGATTACGTGCCCTTCCGGCCTCAATGCACGCAGGTAAATGCGTATATATATATATATATATATATATATATATATATATATATATATATATATATATAAGACCTTTTATCCAGGGCATTGCCTGTGATAAAAAATCATGTCGTAATTAAATTGAGATGACCATTGTTTGAAATTCTTATATTGTGGCTTAAAAATATCTTTAATTACTTATTATTAGAGAGATAGGGTGAGAGAGGTGGACTAAGAGGGGTAAAATTGTTAAGGAACATATGGAGAAATAAGGGGGGGAATGGAGAGAGGTGAGGGGTTGGGGTAGGGAGAAAAGTAGTTGAGCTGATAGGGGTAAATAAAGAGGGGATGAGAGGTAAGAGAAAATCGAGGTGAAGGGGGAAAGAGATGATCACAATTGTTTCGAAAGATCAAAGAGGCCGAAGGTAACAGCCCGAAGGGCTGATCGCGAGCTCAGCAGAGCCATGGCTTATATATATATATATATATATATATATATATATATATATATATATATATATATATATATATATATATATATATATATATAATATATATATATATATATATATATATATATATATATATATATAAGCCATTGACTGGTCTGCAGTCAATGGAATCAAGGGAAGCAATGCTTCTCCTATTTAAGAAGAAAAGAAAAAGAAATTACACAACAACAATTAATATGAGAGCAGAATCAATTTTATTCTCACATTTATGCTTGCCTATACTCGTATACGCCAAACGGAACCGTTCACTTTCAATCCAATTGGCGTTAGACCCCGATGAGCCCGACTGCAATTGAAGAAATGTATCCTTTTCGTCGAGATTTCTACTCTTTATTTTTCTCCTAATTTCAATAATAGTTCTGCTTTTTGGTGCTAAGATGTTTTGCTTTTCTTAGCAATAATATACAGTCATTAGAGTTTTATGATTTTAACTAGATATTTCAACGCCGTGTTAGAATTAAGAAAAAAATAACCTATTTGTATACGGAAAAGGAACCAAACTTAGCTTCCAGTCAGCAGCTTCCATCGGGCAACCCGACAAGTTTGCCAGAATCTGGGAAAAGCAACAAAATGTCTAAGACACAATGACGTAACTATCAATATAATCTGAAGCTTAAGACATATTTAGGTCATTTTTTTTACTGGTTCTGAGAATGAGGGCTGCTACATATCATAAACTCAGTATGGTTACGCTCTTGCATCTTAAGCATTTTGTTCATTTTCCTGGATTCAAGCAGCCATACCGGAGTCACCCCTCGTATCTTTGAGATCAGTAGCTGTAAGGCGGTGTTATTGCATTGTTTACAAAGCAAGTGTGGCCTCTTTTGTACTCTTTTTTTTAAGTGATAATCCCCTTTTAAATAAAATGTATGGAAATTAAGTTGGGAGAAAATGCGATTGCATTATTTAAAAATTGTTAAAAAGGAAGTGTGAGGGAATGCCCTCGAAGGACCACCGTGAGAGGAAACCCCTTGGCGATACCCCTCTATTCTTTCAAGACCACGTGAGCCAGCGTGAGAATTTTAAAAAGTCGAGAAAGAATCTGTCACTCATTTAATCACCCTTCCCAGCTGTGTTTGTTTTCAGACGCCGATCGCCCCCCCCCCTCCCCTGTGATAACGCCGTGCGCGGCTTATTAACCCTACCCCCATATCGCGAGGCGAGTTTGATCGTCTGAAACGACGCGTTATCATGAATTGTGTTTGCTTAGACTGGTGCCAATAATCCTTTGTAGACTGCAAGGCCCTGAGGCGTCTATCAGAGTAGCCACCTGGGTATTTAAACAGAAGCTCATCATCTCTCGAGGAGATTGAAAGCCCGTCACCACTGCATCCAGACTGCCGTCTGTTTCCCGTGACCCCCCGTAACTCGTCGTGGTACGTCGTCGAAGATCTCGTCAGCAGATCTACCTTCGTTAAGCTTTGGCCCCTGTTCAGAGGAAAGCTTCCGAGCCCCCTTTTTCCCGGGGAGTTGTGCGGCCCATTCATCTCCACCACCCCTTCAAGATTCCCGTTCTTTCGAGACTGAGACTCCCCGCCGATCAGCAGAATCGTCTTGAGTTGAGATTACGTCTCTCTGGAGCAGATAAAATCTCATTTTTCATCACGAAGTAATCCAACCTCATCTTCAAGTCCTCCGAGTCAAGACTCTCTGAGGTATCTTGTTGAAGACCTACGGCGTTGTCTTCCACCCCCTATCCAATTCGCACGCGCTTGAAGATAAAGCGATCGTGTATGGTCATTCCCAGATTACCTCGTTAATCATCATTTAATTCATTTAACCACCAGAAGTAATTTGTTCCTCCTTTTATATATATATATATATATATGAATTGACCTTTTTTTGTTATATATATTAAAATTATATTTTAGGGTATTGTCTTTATATATCCTTTGAGCTGGAACTTGGCAAGCCATTAATCTAAACCCGGTCAACCGTAATTCGCACTCTTTATTTATCGCCCAAACATAACTCAAGCAGCCTGTGGCCAGCTGTCTGCCCATACTTGTGTAAGACTCAGAGCACCGAGCTAGTCTATACAGGTATACCTCGACATGAAGTTCAGTGCGATGACTTATAATGAAAATGAAACTATTATTAAAACAGGTAGGCCTACGCCAACACTAGATTTCATCCAAATCAAAGTGTTGCACTCGCAAATACAATGTAGTCCAATATGATAGAACATCTTGGCTAGCTGGTTGTGCATACTTACAGAAGCTATTGTGTTGTCCATGTTTACTATTCAGTAATAATGTAGGAAATTGAAACTCAAATAGAGTCGATGATTTAAATAATATGCATAAAGCGATTAATTAAAAGGCACGAAAATGCTACCAGCCATATAAGTGAGTAGCTTACAATTATATAGCTAATTTTATGAACAACATATTTACTTCAATTAACATATTTATTTTTGTAGAACTTGAATTTTTTCCTCATCTTCAAAAGTTCCCGCACGCCACTGATATATATATATATATATATATATATATATATATATATATATATATATATATATATATATATATATATATATATATATATATATATATATATATCTATATATTTTTTAGTGTAGTTGGGTAGCAGTCTTATCTATTTTATTGCATCTTGTAGATGGTGGATCACTTGTCCAGTATTCATCTCTTTTTTAAATGAATGTGTTTGGTAAAAACCAAACTAAATTGCTAAGCTTTCGATCTCATTCGTTCTTGCCTCCTTTAACGATGTAATGAGTGGAGTGAGGATCTGACAGAGTGAAAGAATTTGCAGATGTTCAAAGTTTTTAGTAGTAGATATATAGTGGTAGAGATAGTTTGGTGAAAACACACTGTTGATATTTTGCCCTAGCTATTGGGGCATCTCTTGCATTATTTTTTTTTCACTCTTTTGAATCTTTTGAGTCTTAATGCTTGGACAATTTTTACTTTTTTTACATATATATTTATTTTAAATTTTATACCTTCATACAAATTTGATATATATATTTAATCTAACTTTAAACTTTCATACAAATTTTACATATTCTTTTTAACTTTTATACATTCATACAAATTTCTATATACACATTCTGTGTATTTTTAATTAAAAAAATACATTAACGTATCCTTTGGGTTTTTTTATTTATATAAACATATAATAAAGAATTATATATTATTGAGGCGTTCAAGCCTTTATATTCTAGTTGTGGCTGAATTAGTACATTTTAAGTACATATTAAAAAACTTTTGTCCACATAAGCGATTTAAATAATTTAAGACAGATTAAGGATTTAGGTCATAAGTTGGAGTTTTAATAGCTTTTGTCATAATTACGGTGTTTCTATATGAACTTTGGGTCAAACAATATATAAAAGGATAGTCTATGTAAACCGTCCAGTCAGTTCCTCAGCAGCAGTTTGCCTGCCACTTGGGAAGTTAGTCCGTCGTGTGATTTTCTGTTTTAGTCTTGTCATGTCAATGTCTAAGTCCAGGTCCAGACTTGGCAGTATTTCGGTTTCTACTTTGTTCCATGTCTTCTTTACTTGTGATTGTACTAAAGTGTTGATTGATTGTAGTCCCGCTCTTCTGTGTAGTGGTCTCTGTTGTATGCATTCCCGTCTTCTTGTGTGATTAATAATCAAGGAGGCTTTATTATGTACCCTCTGCATAGATCTCAGTGTCTTGATCCCTGAGGTTTGGGTTATTATCGCTGGGTATATAAGCTTTAGTCTAACGCTGCAAAGGTAGAGTTTCATTAAGTTACTCCTGCTCAGTTTGCGGAAACGGAACAGTTTCACCAATTCCACCAGTGTTAAGTTGATCCGGTTTACAACGTGATGCTTATACCCCCGGACGGTAGTTTGAGCCCGAGCACCGTGCCCTCCTGAGAGTAGTGGTGGTTTCGATCGCCAACATAAATGTCGTCGTATATCATGCGGTTCATGAGGATAATGACGAACTTTTGGACGTTCGTCTTTATCTTCCATTTACGCTCGTACGAGTCTATGCTTTCGATCTCCGCCGCCGTCTCTGCAGCTTGCACTAGGTCATTGTTATAAGTGCTCGTTACAGTCTGCGTGATGTCATCTGCGTATTGCCGATACATCGCGTCATCCTTGATTGGTGATGGAAGGTCGATCGTGAAGATGCTATACAGTACAGGGCTGAGGCAGCTACCTTGCCGCACACCAACCTCGAGGTTAAATTCCGATTCCTTGTGGCCTTCAATCTGTATCTGCACTCTTCTTTCCATCACATAATCACAGAGGATCTTTTCAATGATTGGGTTTAGCCGAAGGTTTACAATCTTGAATTGCAGATCCCTCAGCCAAACCTTGTTAAAGGCCTTCTGTAAGTCTCTCAGGACTACGTCTACCTACTTTCCCTCCGCCCTGGATTTTGCTAGCTTTTCTGAGAGAAGTGCGAGCGCGGTGTCGGTTCCTGTTCCTCTGCGGAAGCCGTACTGTTGATAGTTGAGCGCATCGTTCTTTGCTAGCTGGTTCTGTAACCTGTCGACTATGATCTTTTCAAAGATCTTGCCTATGAATTCCAGGAGGGAGATTGGCCTATAGTTTAGGAGCTGGGCGGGAGGTTTGCTTCCCTTCGGGATAAATTTAACCTTTGCAAGTTTAAACGCATCAGGAAAGTAGCCGGTATTCATGGCTGCGTGCATTACGTTCAACATTCATTGATGTACTCGCGGTGGAGCGTTGGTTATATTTGCTTTTGTTGTCCTCAACCAACCTGGGGCTTTTTGTTTGAAGGATTTGATGGCATCAGCGAGTTCCTGCATTATTATTGCCCTTCCGTGACCCATCATCTCCCATTCTTCAGAGACGTGTGGGTACGGGTTGTTCCGCTCAATAACATCATTCAGCTCGTCGATGATCTCACTCTCAAACTCTAAGTCGAAGTCTTCGTTATCCTCTGACGTTATTGAGAAGACTTCTCTCTAGTGCTCCCTGAACCGTACTACGAGTTCTGTTGGTTCCTCGATGTATGATTCGTCCTCTTTGATTCGTATTTTGTTTTCATTATGTTTGTACCCCTGAGACTCTTTATCTGTCTCCAGAATTTGTGGGATTGTCTTCGTCCTCAATGTTGTCAATTAATTGTTCCTATATTTCCATCTGTTTTTCCCTGATTATTCGAGTTAGCTCACCTTCGAGGCGACTCATCCCGGCCACTAATTCCATGCACGTTCCTGCGCGTCTCAACAGATCATAGTGTTCCCTATGTTCCCTTGCTATATTTCTTATCTCGTCTGTCCATCTTACCTGGGGGAGCGTTCTGTATGATGTTGTTGGGACGCTCTCCCTATTTGCCCTGATGATCGAGGTTGTTAAGAGCTCCAGCTCTTCGTCTATTTCTTCGAGTATTGATCCATTCAGATCTGCTGGCTGGTATTCGCTCAGCTTTTCCCGGTACCTCTCCCAATTGGCTCGTGCGAAGGACTTCCTTGTCTGCGCCGGGATCTGAATGGGCGCAAGGGAAATATTTGTAAGTATAGATATGTGATCACTCGGGACGGGTGGTCCCAGAGTGCTATGGGGGTTGAATGGGAAGTTGCAGCTGGTCAAGATTATGCCCGGCCTCGACGCCGTGTGCGAATTTACGAATGTCGGAAAGTCAGGTGCAATTATGTCTAATCTGTCTCGGTTCAGTAAGAGTTGCAGATTCCTACCTCTTTCGTTGGTCTTTTTGTATCCAGCTGTTTCCAATTTAGAATTTAGATCACTTCCGAAAAAGACTTTTCTTTGGTGCCCACATAGTGTGTTGAAATTGTGTAGCGGCAGGTACTTTCTCCTAGGGGGTTGGTACCCTGTTGCTACCACAAGATCTCCGACGAGAGTCGGGTTCGCTATCACCATAAAGGATTCATCAAGCTCAGGTAAGTGTTTGAACTTGAGGTCTCTCTTTATGGCGATCGCCACCCCGTCGTACCTTTCCTGGGAGCAGTTTTTTGTTAATGTCGTGTAGTTTGGGATTCTCATTTTCTGTGTTCTTGTGTCGAGTCCATGTTCACTGATAAGAATGATGTCTGAGTCTGTCTCTCTAAAGATATTAGTGTAAACTATGTTTTTCCTGCGCATCCGTTAACGTTCAGTGTCATTATACTTAGTCTGTTTTTTGTCCTTTCCATGTTAGTGTCTCTCGGTTGTCCTGTCTGTTAGTGATTATTTCTTGTCCTTTCTTGTCCATCCACACTGTATTTTTTTTTTGTAATCTTTCGCAGTCCGAGTTTTGCAGTATTCCTCGTTGAGTTCAATATCGCCAAGTATTACTGCATCTTCCAACTTTTTTGCGTCTACGCCGGATCTAATTCCTTAGAGGAGACTTTTTGATGTTATCTTTCTTGGGAACGGGAAATCTTCACTGGCGTATATCTTGAGATTGATATCGTTTCCGTCTATTTTTTTTCTTTATGTTCTTCTTTGATTTTCGTTGTTTTTTAGGCGTTTCTCTCTCACCCTCCTATCTGTCGGATTCGACCTCTGTGGTCGTCTCCTTCAGGTTTCTTTTTTGTTTTTCCATTTCTCTTTTTTTCTGGGCTATGATGCGTGGGTCCTGTCTTCTTGTTTGATGTGTCTTCTCTTCCACCGTCTTTCGTGCGCCTTTCTCTTGGGCGTTAAGGGGTACCGTCGGGGCGTACTTCATTTGAAGGATGTCCTCAGATGCTGTTTTTTGGGGATGACAATGGGGTTTATCCCATTTTTCGCTAGCATGGCGTTTAGTTAATCTTCGAACGTCCCTGGTCTCATAAGGTTCCGCGCGTGTGCGTACACTATGCAGGTCAATATCTTGATTGGAATCTCGCTGTTAATATTAAGGTATACCTTCTTTGCTTCGTATTTCTTTAGGGCTGCCTTCGCGACCTGGGCTTATGTAGTGTTTTTTCTTGTCAATTCGGCCCCTCTCTTTTCGTTGGCCTTTTGTCTTATATTTTCTTTTTTTAATGGGCACACCATGGTCATTACCTTGTGTCCCATCTTGCAATTGGCACATCTTTCCTGGAAGCTCTTGCATGTTCTCCAGTTATGGCCCAGCTCACCACATCGAGAGCATGTCTCCTGTTCTTCTTTGCAGTCTCTGGTGTGTGACCTTCCATCTTAAAGCAGCGGAAGCACATTTGTACTGGGATGAAATCTTCCCTCTCAATTTGGTCGCTGCATATTTTTACGTTAAACAGCTGGAGCCCTGTTCCATCGCCTTTTTTGCTATTACTGTTTCAGCGAATATAACTTTGAATACATGGTTATATTCGTTGTTTTCTCTTCGTTTTTTTTTATTTTACAACCTCCGAGACTTTGGCCCATCTGTGGTTTCTCTCTATTTCAGTTTTAATTTCCTCCTTCCGGTGGTGTCCGATCCATGGATCCAACCTTGTGAAAATAATACTTCGGTGGGACAGAATCTGTGCTGGGATGTTTGGTTGGTGGTTTATTGTTTTTAGGGCATCGATTGAGGCTTCTTTTGTCAGCGCCTCGACGTCGCTTTCTTTCTCGCAAATTGCGATGTAGCCAGTTGCGACCTTTATTAATCTTACTAGGAAGATGTTTAGCTTTCCATAGACCAATGGGAAGACTTATCCTCTGCCAGGTCTCTCTTGGCCTGGCAGTGGGCGAAGAAGAATCCTTGTTGTATTAGTGGGCTCCATGGTTGAGGCCATGGAGCTCTGACCTTTCCTCTCCGTATTCCTCTTTGTTGGGTTTCCAATCTAACTGCTTCTTTCTTCCTCTTTAATCTTGAGTTGGGTTTACAGTAGTGTCCTCTTTCTTTTTGTTGGTGCCCCCCCCCCTCCCCGGTCCGGCGTGTCACCGCCTTCGCAATTGTGAGTTGTCTTAATGGGATGATGAAGATGATGAGGGGATGTACCTGGGGGACCCTCACGAGGTGTGATTGTATGGCGGACTAACCTGGGGTGCCATCCCTCGCAGGTTTGGGTATCAGAACTGCATCCGACTTACATAGAGACGGGTGTACTTCCTTCTATGGTCCTGGCTGGGCCCCTGGGGTTTCCCCGGAGGTAGCAGTTCTACCCCTTGTCTAGGTGCCTCTGACACTGAGTTCTACAGTAGGCTAATCCTCAAACCTGCTTTCCCCGGTGCCTCCAATTATGCCTTTCTCACAGAAGTGCATAATAGGAACGAGGCGATGAAAGGCAGTCACAATCGCTAGTGCGGCCCCACAACAGAGTGTGGGGGAGGGGATAGGCACACATACTGTTGGTTGGGTACCCGAGTAAAATTATTCTCCCTTCAGTTCTTCCTCCAAGAGAAGGTAAAGTAGAAACCCAGAGGTGTATCGTAGGAAAAAATTCCCTTGCTTTTACCTCCTTTGCCGGTTTTCTTGTGTACTTTTTCAAAGTATTTAAGTGTTGGCTTTCTGATCCGTCGAAAGTGAAAGATTTTTTTTTAGGGGGAGAAAAGGTACGGCTCGCGGTTACTCCTCCCCTCTGTACCAAGCCCACGATCGGAGGGGGTAGCACAGAAGAAACCTTACAAACCCGGGAACCTTTGCAAAGGAGCTCAACCAGATGCTTGCTAAAAACGGGATGAGCGAGATGTGGTTCCCTGATAATCTACCATCAGGAGACGTACTCCAATTGTAAATGGTCCCCACAGAAATGACGGGTAAAAGCCAGGAGACAGAAAAGAAAGGCAATAAGGAACTCAGGCGGCCAGATCCAAGGATCGAGGCCAAAAAAGAGAGAGGAGGGGGGCGCAAAAGCAGCACACTCGACCAACTCAAAGGATGAGGAAATAGAATCCTCTGATACTACGGACAGTACAGACACCTCGGATTCAGAGAATACAAAAAATAGAAGTACACCGTAAAAAAAAGGAAAAAGAGGAACCAAGAAAAAAATAGATGCTGACCAGATTAACCTCTACATCTACGCGAGCGAACAATTTCGCTTCCAAAAGGACTAGGACGCGTGGGATTGAAGAAAAAGTATTATAAATGGGACTTGGACGCTCGATGTGAAGAAGAATCGGTTTAGGAGGCCCTATACAACCAGAACGTCGCCCTCTACCGGGAAACATTTATTGAACTCTCCTCAGCAGAGTTCAAAAAGAAGAGGAACGGCAAGCGTGAATATACTACTAGCAAGCACAAAGACAAACAAAAGCCAGAGCAGAGAATGTGAAACCAGTACAACAGGTTAAGGATCCTGACCTTCAACGTGAATGGATGGGAGGTGAAAGCCACAGCGTAAGGAAATATATTCCGTGTGCTTGACCCCGAAATCATACTAATCAGGAGCATGGTATCGATACGACCAACAGGCAGTTAAAGATACCAGGCTACAGAGTGGTCTCGAACAACCATTCTCAGGAGAGGTACGATGGTGCTGCCGTTGTCGTCCGTCAGAAAGAATCTCTCGTTGAGACACCTTCCGGATATGGACGAGTCCTTCGTGGCGGTAGAGATGTACACTCTAGTAGGCAAGCTCATAATGGTGGCGGCATACCAACCACCTCGACGAAGGTACCTTCCTTTCACAAGCTTCTGCACCCTGTTTGGTTACGGCAGAATGGTATTCCTTGGGGGCGACCTCAATGCCAGATCCCGAACGACTGGCTATGGTAAGACAAATGAAAGAGGCCATAACTTGGAAATGATTATGTGAAGGGAAAACATCCAGCGGATAGGTCCGGATTTTCCGACCTATATCACCGTTCAGGCAGCAACAAAGCCCGACATAATCATGACAAGCGATGGCTTCTCCTTTAATTGCCGTAGTGAGCCAAGCCCAACAGTCCCCAGTGACCACATAGCGATCTTGACGACCATTTCCCGCGCGCCAATTCAGCTTCCAATCCCTCTTCACAAAAGCTATGCTTCGGCCAACTGGGAACGATACAAGGAAATCCTTGCTATATTTGAACCAGCGGAACTAAACGGAGCAAGGCCTGAGAGGATCTACGAGGAGCTGGAGAAGATAACTGCCCACTTCATCGAGGAAGATCGCGAGAGTGTACCGATGAAGATGTACAAAACTCTCCCACAACCCAGATGAACCGAGGAAATGAGAGAGATCGCTATAGTGCACAGGGAGGTGTACGAGGAAATCAGGAGAGAGGGTACAAATCGGGAAAGAACCACGCTGCTACGACGCCTGAGTGAAGAACTAAAGCAAGCTATTAACCAGCAACAGGCTGAGATCTGGGACAGCCTGATTTAACAAGTAGACAGCGAGGTGAGATCCAATGTGTTTTGGCGACTTGTGAACAAGTTAAAAGGTCTTCCAAGTCGAGAAAAGACCCGCATCAAGGAGGGCGATAACTACTTGGAAAACTCGGCGGTTTTGGAAGAGAGATTCCGCACATTCTGGAAACATGTCTTCACGATAACACCAAAAGACAATGCGGAATTCGACCAGGAATTCGAATTCCAACTGATTGAAGATCTTAATCAGATTGTGCACCGCAAGCTCCCACATGCCTATATCGATAAAGGGAGGGTTTTGGCAGACCATGGCCGACCAACTACACCTAGAGAGGTCATGACAGTCATAAAAACCGTTAAACAAAAAGCACCAGGCTGGACGGGCATCACCAAAAATAACTTGGTGCATGCCCCCCGGCAGATCATTCAGGGAATCAGGAACATCTACAATGCTTCCCTGAATACTGGCTACTTCCCCGACGGTTTCAAGATGGCTAAAATTATTTAAATACCTAAAGGGAGGAAGCCGGATCAACTGGTTGACTACAGGCCAATATCCCTCCTGGAGATTATAGGCAGTCTACGAAAAGCTTCTAGCCAACACGTTACAAGACCAGCTGACCGAGCTGGAAGCTCACAGCCCTCAGCAACACGGGCTCCGCAAGAGAAATGGGACTGACACAGCTCTTGACCTTCTCACCGAAAAGCTCGCCCGCTGTAAATCTGAGAGGAAATACGTAGACGTGGCGATGCGAGATGTACAAAAGGCCTTCGATAAGGCTTGGCTAAGAGGTCTACAATACAAGATCTTAGGCCTCCAGCTGAATCCAATCCTGGAAAGGGTCCTCTGTGACTACATCATGCACAGAAAAGCCCAAATTTCGATCGATGGCTACAGAGGACCCGAGGTCGAATTTGAGGCGGGTGTTCCACAAGGCGGCTGTCTGAGTCCGCTGTTGTACCTGGTGTTCACACTGGACTTACCTGATCCAATAGGGGAGGACGTGATTGTAGGGGAATCGACCCTCTCCCTCCTCGCTAAGTTGAGACACGGGACGTTGACCACAAAACATCCTAGCCGTGTAGACGCCTTGGTTCGATTTCGTAACCACATCCCCTCGCCCCTCGTCGCTATGAAAATCAGAACGGTTAAAACTGCAAGATCTTCCCTAAGAACGGGTATTCCATTTCACCTCAAGTGTCGAATTGGAGACGCGTCTTCCTCAAGCCCGAAGGCCTATCGGGACCAGAGGTATGACGCGCTGAGAAAAACCGTTGGAGTAGGAACCCTCATGCGGCCCATCCACAAATCCCCCCATACCCCTACCCAGTGGGGGCGATGATGTATAAACACCAAAAACCTGAGAAAAACGAGGTAAAATACGTGAGTCAGCAGGCTACGCAGTTCCCGGCATGAGGCCCGGGCGACCAAGAAAAGGGACTAAGAAGCAGCTCCTCCTACAGCTAGTTCCTGGTTATCAAACCGAACTTTAAGTTAACTTGTCCAAGTTCAACTTATTCTCGTCAGAGAACCCTACCACCACCCTCTATCCTGGTTTATCACAAAACACCGAGATAGGCCTCGCCCTTGAGGTATACTGGAACTAAGAAGAAGCAGCTCACCTCAAGCTAGTTCTTGGTTGTCAAACCAAACTTTAAGTTAACTTGTCCAAATTAAACTTATTCTCGCCAGAGAACCCGCCCTCCCTATCCTGGTGTAGCACAAAGCACCGAGATAGTCCTCGCCCTTGAGGAATACCGAAACGAAGAAGAAAAAGCTCCTCCTCGAGCCCGTTTCCCGGTGGTCACACCGAACTTTAAGTTAACTTGGTTTAAGAATCAAGTTCAAATTACTCTCTTCAGAGAGACCTCTCCTATCCTGGTGCATCCTAAAGCACAGTGATAGTCCTCACCCTTGAAGAAGACTCCTCCTCCCCCTCGAGTCCACTTCCTCCAGCACTCCCCTGAGTCAAAGTATTCAAATCTTAGCGGCTCGCTAGACAGGGCAAACTACTCCCTAGAGGAATCCGAAGAGTAGAAAGAAACATTCTTTCACTAATCCCGTGGCGATATTCCTTCCTGCCGAAGGCGTGTGGCTCCCCAGCTGCCACACGCGCCAAAGTCCTTTGCGGCTTTCAAGTTATTCGCCTGCAACCTCCATCCTCCATCGGGCCGGTCGGCACGCGTCATCGATACAATAACATTCCAGAGGTAAAGTAGCTAATTGAGTTCAAGGTCAGACTCAAACCCGTTCCAAGGGGTATCCACAACTCCATCGGGCCGGTCGGCACGCGTCATCGATACAATAACATTCCAGAGGTAAAGTAGCTAATTGAGTTCAAGGTCAGACTCAAACCCGTTCCAAGGGGTATCCACAACTCCATCGGGCCGGTCGGCACGCGTCATCGATACAATAACATTCCAGAGGTAAAGTAGCTAATTGAGTTCAAGGTCAGACTCAAACCCGTTCCAAGGGGTATCCACAAAGGTATTTGCGGCCGGTAAAGGCCGTTAGCATTTGTTTTTAAATTGAAGTGAGTGGTGGGTTAACCATCACTATAATGTCAAGTAGCTCAAGTTAGAAAGCATTACTTAAAAAATATTGAAGTCCTTACTGTGTATTTAGTTCGTAATATTTCTGTGGTTCATGTTTAGTTGTTTTTTTTGTGTTTTAATTGAAGTTCTAGTTTGTTTTAACAATTTTTTTATTCTATCTTCGAATCGCTACGTTGGCACAAGAACCCTTAAAGTTTAAAGAAGATAATAATCAATATAATATGAATCAATCATATATGGCAACCTTAGAGAGATATAACGTTAATCAAGGAGTAGTACGTTAACAACCCATACGTACGAACATTCTTCCATCACACGGTCCTTCCTATACCACGACAGTGATGTACCTGCATTTTGCCGGCGATATCACACAGGTCATTCCCAGTTACTAGAAACATGCTGGATTTCAAGCAAGGCAGACAGCCATTGAAATCGATAACATCAGTCGATACGAACGAAAGTGGAAAATCAAGACCAACCGCCGAAAGTTCCAGATCTTCCCAATAAACCGCCAAAAACGTGTTGATGTCGTACTGGACGGCGAAGTATGCCCGTACGGAAATGAAGGCAAAGTCCTAGGTCTGCGTTTAACATCAAAAGAATACAAAGTGCACATTAACCTCAGAATCTCCGAAGCCAAAATACAGCCCAGAAAACTGTATAGATTTAAAAGCATCCGCTTCAAAAATCTTAAGAAGCTATACACTGCTCTGGTACGCTCGACCTTAGTATACCCGGCAGTGGTCATGCAGGCTGCGAGTTCCACCTCTCCCAGACAAATGAAGAGAGTGCAGAACAACGCAGCCCTGCTTATAGCTGGAGCACAAAGGATGGACTATATTCAACAAACAGATCTGCACGCAAGAGCAGGTCTGAATCCACTGAATATGGAACTCCAAAGGCTAGGGAGTAAGACCTGGGACAAGATTGAAGTTGTTATTAAAAAAACAAAGAATATTATATATAGCAAACAAAAAACTTGAAAGGCTTAAATGCCGCGACGGGAGAAAGATAAAAATTTATTTATTTAATATAATTTAAAAGAAATAAGTATATGTATATCTGTGAGAAATATATATATATATATATATATATATATATACGTACCCAAAAAAAAGGCGCAATGCAATCATTCAAACAGAAAGCACCAGGCCCCTCAGGAATAACCAGAATTAATCTTACTAAAGCAATTAACATAATCATCAGAACATTAAAGAATATTTTTAACGCGTGCTTAAACACCGGTTACTTCCCTGATAGCTATAAACTAGCGGAAATGATATTCGTCCCAGAGCCAGAAAAACCACCAAACCCCCTCAGCAGTTACCGGCCAATATCGCTATTGAACTTCATGGGCAAAGTCTTCGAGAAAATCCTTAACAGAAGACTAAAAGAATATCTTGAAGAAAATGATAATGATTATCAGTTCGGATTCAGAAGAGGCAGAGATACCACAATGGCACTTGACATAATAACAGAGAAAATAGCAAAGGCCAAAGCAGAGAATAACTATATCGATCTGGCCCTGAGAGATGTAGAAAAGCATTCGACAAAGTCTGGGTCAGAGGAATGCAATATAAGATCTTAAATCTCCAGATAAATAGCAAGTGGAGGGAATTTTTTGCGATTATATCCAAGACAGAAGGGCATATGTGAAGATCAATAGTTATTCAGGACCAGAATTCGAATTTGAAGCTGGACTCCAGCAGAGAGGTTGTCTCAGTCCCACGATGTATTCAATCTACAAAGCAGACCTGCCACCACCAATAATGCCTGGTTGCCTAAAGCTACAGTTCGCGGACGACATAAGCCAACTCTTCATCACTCCGTACAGGAACGTACACTTTCGGGCAAGGACAATAGCTTTAGAAATCAGCAATATCAAAAACTACGAAGAAATTGGAAGATAAGGATGAACAGGAGGAAATTTACAATAATCCGAATGAATAATCTCCATGAACAAAACAGCTGAAATTGTAGTTGAAGATCAGAACTACAGATATCATAGTGAGGGCAAAGTGCTAGAACTCAGAATAACAAAAAGAGGCTACAAACAACATATAACGGAGATGAAGAACAAGGCGATTCCGATGCTTAACCTACTGTACAATCTAAGAGGGTTAGGCATGGAAAATAAAATAAAAATCTATCTTGCACTAGGAAGAGAGGTACTACTTTACCCGCTGTCGTGGGTTAGCCAAGATGATATATATATATATATATATATATATATATATATATATATATATATATATATATATATATATATATTTGTTTTATTATTCTTTTATAAACCAAATAAACTTTGACTTGAGGCGTAGGTTCTTGCCTCAGGGATCGCTTGAGGATCGTCCTCTAAGAGTGCTATACTTTATTTTTATTATAGGGAATGAATAAAAAGGGCTTCCTTCTTGACTTTATCAATTATTGCCACTTTAACTCGTTTGAGGATAATTGAAACAGTGCTTTTACTAAAAAAAATAGATTTTAATGAACATAAACCCTCTCACTAAATAACATAAAAAAATACAGATCTAATACACGTCTAAAAGAAAATGGGATTACTGTGCGACCTCTCGAGGCTTGATTCGAGATAGAATTTTACGGGAGGAACAATTTTAAGTTGATATCTTTGTCCTTGGCCAGACATCCTATAAACTAATTATTATGCACGGGGATATAAACAACAGTATTATTCTTTATTTACATAAGGTAATGGAGATTAAATATCCGAGACTAGTTAGACTATCTTCGGAGATTTTGTTCCGGAGAGGCGTAGCTCGAGTAGTTGGTTGTTTGCTCAATAGATGGCGTTCGTCGACCTGCCTGTCGATTTGACGCGTGACGCCACGAGGGATCTGGGTTGGGTTGAAGCTCAAGCGCAAGCTTAGTCCTTCTACTTTCTTCCGGGCGAGATGAAATCGTTGTCTTCTTTTTTTTCTATCTAGTTGGGGATTGTCCAACTTAGATAGAGTAAGATTTAGAGTCATCAAACTGGGTAGATTGATACTCAATAATCTTGGGACTCAAACGGCGCCGAGCTTCCTCGGTGCAATCTGGTTTTGTACAAGGATTGCAAGTTCTCCTTAACTTGCAGCAAACTTTCTACCGGTAATTTTTCTGTGTTCTTCTGGAACTATAAAAATCTTCTTTCAACCGGTGACTTTCTTGTCTATTCTATTAGAACGAACAAAAAGCCTCGTTTCCTCGGGTTAACCTGTTATATACCCAAATTACTCCCCCAGGGTAATGGGGAGGTGGAGGGAGGACTCGCAAGGTGTGACTTCAGGTTGGTTTCCCGTGCTTGGCGTCTTGTAGCTCTGAGAGAGGGTAATACGAGATCGGCAGTTTGCACTTTTGAATTGATTGTTTAAAAGTACACCCTCCAAGGGCCTGCCTTTTGAGTTGAGGTCAGGAATCTGTCTCGTAAAATTTACCATTTTGCCCGTTATCCTATGTTACCGGAGACCATCGGAGGGGCAAAGCTAAACCCAGTTGTCTTTTGTTATTATTTGCTTGGCCTCGATATAAATATATATATATATATATATATATATATATATATATATATATATATATATATATATATATATATATATATATATATATATACTAAACTCTTAGAAAAAAGGACCAAAAAATTGGAACTCCAGAGAATACAAAATATAGCTCTCTACCTAATCACCAACACACGTAGGAGAGAGAGGAGAAGACTACAGGATCTATACCAAGAAGCAGAATTAGAAGCGCTCAATATCAACATCAGGCACAGAACAGAGAAAATATGGTGGAAGAAAGACGATCTAACTCCGATATTTGCAGAGCACACAAACAACAAAACTGGAGTCCCCTTTAACACTCGATTTCCCAGCGGCAGACAACAGCTGAGAATCGAGGAGGATTCCATGTTTACTTAAGTAGAAATTCAAAAAGAGAGAAGGAACAAGCATAACGATAAAGATATTTACCCGATTATATACAAACCCAACCAACGAAATAACCAACCAAGACACCAGATTGATACCCTAATAAGACAACCGAATTTAAAATATACTAAAAGTGTAATAAGTGAACTATATTAAAAAGTTCATCAAAAATGATAGTGAAGTGAAAGTTAAGAGTAAAATAGAAATAAAACGAACATAGTAAACTAAAAGTGTAATAAGTGAACTATAGTATTAAAAAGTTTAATAAAAATTATAGTGAAGTGAAAGTTATATTAAATCAAGTGAACAAAGTGAAACCTAAGTGAAAAAGTGATAACAACAAGAGAAAGTGAAACAAAGTAAGCAAAGTAAAAACAAGTAACATAACAATACATAAACAAATCTCCGAGCTAAGATAACTCAAAACGGCATGAATGCTACAATAAATACATGAATGAAAGATGAAGAGAATAATGGAACAGAGATTAGGCGGTCCTAAAGTGTGAGAAAGGAAGTACGAATGATGAGTAAATACATGACGGTGGTTTGGAATCCACGTTAATCAGCATGTCCCCCTTGTTCCTCGGGCAAGGGTATTGCACCTTTAACTACCGAGGTTGCTCAATCTGCCTTTTTACCAATCTGTGCTACTTTAACTCATAACTTTCCGTCTCCCACAGCTATAAACCCTCTTCTAGAGCTTGTTCCGGACTTCCATTTAAGCACTTCACTATCAGTTCACTTGAACTGAGAGTCAGAAGTGTGGGGAGGTTCTCCAGGAGCAAGTCGACCGCGGGCCTTCTCCTTTTCTGTGCATCCCGATCGTGGGAGGGATACAGAGGGGGGGGAGTAACCGCAGGGCGTACCTTTTCTCCCCCTAAAAAAAAAAAATCCTTCACTCTGTCAGATCCTCACTCCACTCATTATTTCGGTAAAGGAGGCAGGAACATTTCGAAAAGGTCCGAAGAGGATCGAATAAGATCGAAATCTCAGTAATTTAGTTTTTGATTTTTAGCAAACACATTTAGTTAAAAGAGAGATGAATCCAGGACAAGTGATCCACCATCTACAAAGATGGAATAAAAAAGAGAGTTAGAAGAAGAGAAAGTTGCCAAAGGAAATTAATTAAGACAAAATACACAATGGTCTTCAACAAAATTTGCATATATATATATATATATATATATATATATATATATATATATATATAATACTTGTAATTAGTTGTTCCTTGGGAATCTGATATGTAGCAGGAATACAGGAATATGAAGACCCAGGTGATTACACTAATCATTTATTGGCCGGACGTTTCGGACCTTTTCCAGGACCATCTTCAGCGACTATGTCGACTAATGAGACGGGGAAGGAACATTAATTGATAACAGTTAAAAGAATGCATTAAATAATGGCTAAAAAAGCAGATGAAGGCAAGTTAAAATAATAAAATTGACAATTATTAAAATGAAAGTAAAAACACTAATAACAATATATATAATTAATTAATACTACCCAGTGTGATTTTAAAAAATAATAGAAAGTAAAATTATAACATAAACTGACTTGAATATCACATTAAAAGTTACTGGAGTAAACAAAAAATAACCTATTATATTAAATTGTAAAAAACAACAAAAACCCGGAATCAACTAACTAGAGATTTAAAACTACTAACGAAATTTGTTCGGTTGGTCGGTTGGCTAGTTAATCTATTGAAGTGTTGGTTGGTTATATTGTGAATAGTTTAATTGAGGAGTAATTATTTAGGTTTGGATTTATTTTATTGGTATACAGTGACTCTAAGATTTTCAAATCGATAGAAGTTAAAACTGAAGATAATATGGGAAATGAATTAGAATTAAGAGGATGATGGTGATACTCAGAGTGTTGCCTGATGGAAGAGGCTTCAGGTTTAGAGATGGGAATACCAGTCCTATGCGACAAACCCAAGTGCTTCGCGATCCTGCGTTTGAGTTGTAAGCCAGTTTGGTCTACATAACGACTGTGGCAGGTCGTACATGTATAATTGTAATGTTCCTATCCCTTCTCATTAGTCGACATAGTCGCTGAAGATGGTCCTAGTAAAGGTCTGAAACGTCCGGCCAATTAATGATTAGTGTAATAACCTGGGTCTTCATATTCCTGATATATATATATATATATATATATATATATATATATATATATATATATATATATATATATATATATATATATATATATATATATATATCGCGGAAAGTTTGTGAGAAGAGATATGTAAAGAAAGTGGTGAAGTTAGAAGGAGTGAAAATGTATGGAAGATATAAAGCCATAGATCCTTTTACAGGTATTTGGGCAGGAGGGAATGCAACTGCGGACTTGGGGCCGGAAGGGCTAAAGATGTAAGAGGGGTCTTCCTTGCAAAGTGGGACTATGTCCTTCACATTTACTAACTTCACTTTCTTTATGAACTTGATTGATGGTAAAAACTTTCCTTCGATTTTTTAAAGTTATCTCTTTTTTTGTTGTTCCTTTCCATTCATTCACCTTCTTCTTCTTCTTCTTCCCCTGATGACTCAAACAACTCGGTTGGGTTACATTAATCCATCGATCGCCCGAGGAAAGAAAACTCACTTATCCAAAATTGAGGTTTGCAGCGGCGCGTCAGTTGCGGCGTCGTGTCTTTGCCTTCTCTCTCTCTCGAATGTTCGTTGGTTTGTTTTTATATTTAATGCGCGCCAACCCATAAGGTCATAGGCACCTCTCTCGAATATCCCATTAACGCGACCCTCGAAAGGAGAAAAACTTTCTTTCAACAAATACGATCGAAGAGAAGCGAAATAGAGAACCAACAAACAGAGGCACATAAACACCACATAACGGTTTTTAAAATTGTGTAATTTATACATATTTTCTTTTTGGCGTTTCCATCGTTTTGTCATTCGCTTATTAAATGTTTATATCGATGAAGATGGGAAAAATTCATTATTTAAGGGGTCTTTATCCGTTAGACGATAGAGGAAAACGAAATGTATTTTTAAGGTATGTATACATCTTGGACTTTTATTCGAGTAGTGGGTATCATCCCTTTTTTTTGTCTACTTCTCAGCCCGTAACCGAATTTTGCACTACAAATTTTGAACTAAATTAGGTTAATAAAATGAATTTAAAAGCTTTGGGATGACGCGTAGCCCTTCCCATAATATACTTAAGTTGTAAAAATAGTTGCTTCTGAGATTGATTCGCTATCACCAAACAATTATTTCCGCGTATAGCACTTAAGCTTTGATATTTATGAACATCTTCAGATTACACCATAACTATTTTATAAAAAAATAAATCGCCACCACTATCCTCCGCTAATGTTGATTTTATACCGACAGAACGGGCGGAATTTCAAACTCTGAATAATGAAAGTTCGACAGAAGAACTTAAAATCCAAGAACCCCGAAAAAACAAGATTTCTCACACTTTGCATTATGTAGACGTCATTATTGAAACATCTGGCATCCAAAATGAATGCCCAAAGGTCGTTGGAACTTGGATCTGGAACAAAATTAAAACGCATCAGATGTTCTTTTGAAAATAGTCGGTTGAAAATGATAGATTAGGCAGCAGAAATAAATCACATTATAAAGTTTAAATACGTTCGTAGCTATTTTGATCGACCTCTCTCTCTCTCCCCCCCCCAACTTTCTCTTGATTCGGGGCACGAAGAGAAAGAAATTAATAACCCATTGGCAGAAGAAAGTTGTCGAAGTTTAGTCTTTTGCAAACACTTATCTCCATCCACTCTTGTGATTCGGACAATATGGGTTCACGCACATTATTAAACAAAAACACATCTTCACTTCTCATCCTGAGAGTAATTCAGTTTAAAATTGGGTCTCTCTTTTTTTCATATTCGCTTATTTAGTTGAATTGTAATGTGTGCACTGTCAATCACCTCGGAGCCTTTGTAACTATTCTTGTTTGTTTGTTTTTTTTCTCTCTTTATTGTGCGTGAATTCTTCTTAACTAATCATTTGGAAAAAGAGGCAGCAAATGTGCTTTTGAGTGCTTTCTCTTTTTTGGATCTTGGCAAAAATAGGAAACCAAATTTTACCATATTAAGAATAGTCCCAAAATTACTCATGTCAAGAATAGCGAATCAAAAGTAAATATAATGGAAAGAAAAAGTTAAATGTATGCAATGATCATTTTATTGATGAAAGGAAATGTTAGGTTCGATGGATCACTTTAATATCCTCCTCCGTAATGTAGCCATTTTGACAGCTTTTCCCTAAAATTGGAGCAATTGGGTATCCTAACCTAACATAACCTAACAAAAAGTCCCCCTTGCCGTATTGCTGTTCTTTGCAACTTTTGTTTTGGCATTCTTAAACAAACCCATCTGGACTTTTTTACGTATTTGGACCAGTTCATTTTTTAGCACAACCTGGAATGGGTCCTTCCGTTCACAAGCAGAGGAAGAACGACAGTCTGGAACGTGTCACCGCCCAATTTTAACATGCTAAGAATAGCAAACTCAAATGTATAGATTTCGATATTGTTGATATTCTCTCTTTTCAACGAATTTGCCCCACGAAGCATTTTAACATTAACCGTCTTTCTTATTTACAGCCGCTGCCAAAAGTTTGCGGACATCTCGGAAATTTTAGGAAATTAGATAAATACACGGTTTTCTAGTTTTTATTTTCATACCAATATGAATATAACAGTGAAATAAGGAGGAATAAATATCAATAATTTATGTATGATCCAAACAATCAATAAGAATTAACAAAATTAAAAAAAATCCAAAACATGAACATCACCAACATATAACAGCTAAGCAAATGAAGCTCTGCGAAAATTAGAGCCACACCAAGCTGATACAGGAAGCTCGGTAGCGTGTCAAGAGTCGCTTAACAGTGATGAGAGCATTTATTCTTCAAGATATGTTATCCATGAAGGTGAGACACATGAGTGGTGTGATGCTGGCGCTGGCCCACTCCTCGGTGATAAGTGCCTTCCGTTGCTCATTAGAGGCTGGCTGTCGACGTCTTATTACCTTTTTCAGGTCCTGCCACAAGTTTTTCAGTTGATTCATATCCGGAGACTGAGGTGGCCATTCCATCATCAGGATATTGTTGTCCCAGAACCACTATATGGTAGGCGCAGACTTGTGACAATCGGCATTGCTCTACTGGAAAATCATATTTTGGGCATTTTATTTTTATGGAGAAGTCTCTGGCTGAGGGCAGAGACTGCTTCGTCCTCGGTTCCAGCTCATGTCCGAGCATCGGTTTCGTCCTCAGTTATCCGGTCTCTTCAGCTGATGTTTGTGCCAGATATGACTTAGAAGGCCCAGTCTGTTGTAGAAGAGCCGCAGGCAGAAGTCACATGGGGGGGGGGCAGGAGGAGGACGAGGTTGTTCAAGTAGTTGCTTCCTTCTTCTTCGTTTGTCCTTCTCACGCTGTCTTTTGCTCTCCTCAAAGGCCACGGTGCCGTCGTGGGCAGCTGTCCTCCAGGCTCCTCTGTTCCTGTCAGTTTGCTCCCACGAAGAAGGTTCAATGTTGGTTTGGGCCAGAGTGCTCTTAAGCTGGTCTTTGTAGCGGCGCTTTGGTTCTCCTCGGCGTCTATTTCCAGTGGCAAGTTCCCCGTAGACCAAGATCCTGGGGAGTCGAGAGGAGTCCATTCGTAGGAAGTGGCCTACGAATACGATGGTGGATGGTGGTGGCTTCGACGCTGGGTAGCAAGGCTCGGTTCAGAACCTCGGTGTTGCTGAGGAAATCTTCCCATCGTATTTTGAGGATCTGTCTCAGCTTGTGGTACTGGAATCACTAAGGCGTTTGATGTCACGGCGGTAGAGTGTCCAAGTCTCGCAGTCATATAGAAGGGTAGAGGAGATTACGGCTCGAAAGACCATGATCTTGGTTCGAATGGTCAGCGCATGTCTGTTGAAAGCGCGGCAGCTGAGGCGATCGAAGGCCGCCACGGCCTTGTTGAATTCTTCGATTGAAGGTGGCAGAGACATCCAATGGCGGACAGGGTACTGGGGTGGTCATACGAATAGATCATCCGGGGTGCGCGAATGATCGTTGAGGAGGCTCTCAAAATGAGACTTCCAAAGATCAAGGATTCCCTCGTTATCATTGATGGTAGTAGAGCCGTCCGAACTTTTAGGCCATCCACCTTGTGGGGCCAAAGACCTCCTTGGTTGCGGCATAGAAGCAGCGCAAGTCGCGATTAGTCAGCGTAGTCTTGGATCTCCTCTGATTTCTTCTGCAACCAGGTATTCTGAGCCTCGCCAGGTATTCTATTCTTTATAAAGATGCTTGTTGGTGTTTCTGCTTACATATTATCCGGTTTAGGTTGCTTCTCGAAGGCGAGGGGTGTCCGACATTTAGTTTCGGGGAGACGAGTGATGTCTTCATCGTTCTCGTCGAACCAATCTTGAGTATTCTTTCGGGCAAAGCCAATCGTTTCCTCGGTGACCCTAAGGTCTCCTAGGGTACTTCCTTTCCTTGTTACTCTATTGAAGCCGCCTCCAGCATATCCATGAGGTGTCTTCCAATGGCATCCCTGAATTCATAAGATGTCTGAGGATCACGGAGCTTGGTCTGTTCGCCGCGAACCGCTTCTGTGGTCTGCTGATCTTGGTGAGGCGTGAGACTATGATGCGGTGATCCGTCCAGCAGTCATCTGCCCCAGGCATAGAGCGGGTGATGCAGACATTTTTTCTGTTTATGGCAGACTGCTTAGTACTTC
The DNA here is from genome assembly GCA_963969495.1 of Ceratothoa steindachneri. Taxonomy (NCBI): domain Eukaryota; kingdom Metazoa; phylum Arthropoda; class Malacostraca; order Isopoda; family Cymothoidae; genus Ceratothoa; species Ceratothoa steindachneri. The sequence continues at coordinate 181,173,354 of OZ018326.1, forward strand.
TATGCAGTTTGTGCCCACACAAACGGTGACACGATCGACCCCTGAAAATGGTACGCAACCCCATACCATTGTGCTTTACTGTTGGCACTATGTGATCTCGATGCCACTGCTCTTCTGGCATTTTACGGACTCAAACGTTGCCTGGGGTCGAGAACAACTGGAACGTGTACTCGTCGGAACATAAGAAACGTCCCCAATGACGAATAGCCCAGTCGTGGTGAGCGCTTTATCAAGCCATTCGACGTCCCTTCTGTAAGCACTCTGCGACGGACTGTCCTGACGGATGCATTAACTTGGCCGCCCTCTGTCCATTTCGATCCCGAATGAACATGCGAAGCAGAGACCTGTAGTCACGTTACGTCAAAGCGCTGTGTTGTCCAGAATGACATCGGTCTTGGTTGTTCTCGCTTTTTTGGATTCTCTTCAACACTTCTGCAACACCTCAATGTGATCTGCTAACAGATAAGACTCTCACCGTAAAGCGTGCATAAGGATTTCTTTCTTCCACATAATAGTTAGGTGTTTTTGCCATTATCATATCATTATCAAAATCCTGTCGACATTGAATTTCATATTAATCAACAAATATGTGTAGTGACACATTGCCAGGTGAGACAGGATTGACAATGAAGCCTCACAGATGAGTGTCATATAAATCCTATGCAGGCTTGAAATGGACACGCACATAATTATGCACATGCAAGTAATCTAAAAATATATAACATTTTGTCGAATAAATTTTAATATATAACATTTTGTCATGTAAATAATAATATATTATCATATAAATAATAATATAGAACATTTGATAAAGTAAATATCAAATGTTCGTGCAAAGGCTAGGCAAAAATGAACTCGATATTCTTTCACACACAAACGAGCTCACAAACTTACACACTCACAAGCATATACGCTTACACGCGCACACGCCACAGCTGTACAAACAAATTCCCAAACAGGTGCAGTCACTGATACCGAACTGAAAACAGGAAAGATGCGGACCTCTATTTACAATCAAAGAGTTGCGAAACACGAAATCTTATTTTCGAAATTTGAGATAAAATTTTCTCTATTCCCGTGCACACACATATAAATGTTGAGTTGAGAAAGCTCCGCCCAAACTGTATTAATGGCTAACAGTGGGTGATGCCTACTGTTTTCGATAAATTATATACCGTAATGGGTAGACCCCCAAGGACAGAGTTCAATCGAATTCATTGCGTCTAAGCCTACTAAGTTCTGCGCCTAATAAAGAGTCCTTGAATTCGTCTTCCGAGATTCCTTTACCTGCAAGTAATCTAACCGGTCCTCTTTCCCTGCCTACATTACTAAAATCAAGTGAGAGGATAATCCTCTCCTAAAATTAGAGTCAGCCCAAGGTCATCGCCCGGTAACCGAGTCCCCCAGTAGCGCTACGTCGAAGTTAAGCAAAAATGGGCCTTGTTATGAATTGGATGGGAAACTGCAAGTCGACCTCTACCAGTGAATATTTAACCAACCGTCTCCTGACCACTAATAACTATTTAGCCCCCGGTAAACTGTTAACCAATAACCTATATGCCAATAACAAGTGACCTATATATGATGTATTATATGAAGACATTTTGACTGTAACAAACACCTTAATAATACCAAGATTTCATACATTTCAGTGCATTGCCATTTTAGATATTTAAAAAAAAAGTTACAAGGAAGCTTGAACTTTTATTTTGTTTTCAGATCTATTGGACACATGCATATAAACCTACATAACATATTCATGGATATACCCAAGGAAAAAGAAAAATTCCAGGCGTATTTACTGTGAAACAAATATTTGGACGCTCAATAGAAGTTTATTTCAATTACTTACAACTATATGTTTGTGTATCATACACATATATAATTAATTAAAAGTTCTTTATTACATTTAAGAGAAACAATAAAGACATTCTTCAAATGTCTATGGCATTAGACAAACAAATGTAAGGGTGGATATAAATATTTGGACATGATATAGAGAGCCTAATATTTCGTTCCACCATCATTGTTTGTTGTATAACTGCTGCCAGGCGTTTCTTTTAAGACCTGCCCGCATCCTGGCAACATTGTGTTGGAATATCTGTCCACTTCTGCTTACATATAGTATAAAATTGGACGAGGCTTGAAGGTTTCCTCTTGAAGAAATGTTCTTACAATATCCGCCACAAATTTTATCAAATTCAACCATAGATATTGCCTAGGCCACAATAGAACATTAATATTTTTCTGCAGAAACCACTCACATATTGCTTTCGCAGTGTGCTTCGGATCATTATATTGCTGGAATCTCCAATCATTCCGCTATTGGCTAATATTTGCTGGTACTTGGCTCCCTTGTTCCATCATCCAGAACAAGAACCATTAAATTAAACAGCCCCACGCCAAAATGCTGCCACCTCCATGTTTGAGTGTGGGGGATTGTGTTCCTCCGATGATATGTGGTTCCATCACTGCACCATCATGGTGAGCTTCATTCCGATTAAAGAGTTCAAATTTACTTTAATCAGACCAAGCCACATTAATTCCCCATTGATCTAGCTTCTCTATGCACTCCTGAACAAACTTCCGGCGTGTCAACAAGTGCACCTTCTTCAGAAAATGGATCTTGCGTGACGATCGAGATCTGAGAGCTTTTCTATTAAGATTATTAATTATTGGGGTTTTTTTGTAAATGATATCCCAGCCGTAGGTTGTTCGTCTTGCAACTCTTCTTTAGTTATGATAGGGTCCTTCAATATCGATCTCAGCACCCGTTGATGAGCTTGTTAAGATATTTCCTTGGACCTCCACTACGAGGAAGGTATACAGTTATCCTAGAGGTCTTTCCTTCTTTGAGCAATCCGATTTACAGTGCTGAGCGGAAGACGTAAGGCTGTGGAAATGATACTATAGCTTTTACCTTCTCTGTGGTGCTCAATTATCTTGCTTTTCAAATCAAGATGAAAGGTCTTTAATTTTAGCAATGATAGCACGATGTTGCAGTATGACGGTCAGATACTGAGGCTATGCAAGAAAAACATGCCTAATAAACTATTTTTGAAACCTATCGAATCATTATAGATCTTTCTAGAAAATTCTAGACAAAAAAATCTGTAAATAAGCAAATTAAAAATATTTTCCATGAATGTCTAAATGTATACTTATTTCCACCCTTATTTCGTCTTTTCGCCAATAAAATTTCATTTTCTTTCGTTAACGCATCAAAATAGGTTAATTTTTTGCAGGATTACAATTATTTTTAAAAGCTGGAATATACGAGTACATTAAATAACTTATTTAAATGCGCCTAAATATTTGTTCACTTCAATATATATATATATATGCACACACACAAAAGTTGCACACGCTCATGTACTCGTTCTTTCCCACGCTCACGCGTCCTGACAGGACCGATATGATCTCTCCTTTTCCCCTTTATTTTTCAGAGAACTGTTACTTGACCATTTTTATTCTATTTGTTTATTAACGCCAGTCGTTAACATTGAAATCCTATTCTCAAAACTCTGTTATCGTTTGTCTATCAAAATTCCTTTGATAGACAATATCTCTCTCTCTCTTTCTCGAACAAACATTGACTTCAAACACCCTCCTCTTAGCCCCATTGGTCACGCTTACCTTCTCTACACATATAAAACATGCACATATTATTTACAAAGGTCAGATCCAGATATTCTCATAATCTACACAGTCGATCATCACATAGTCTTCGTTATTGTCATTCACCCACCGTTGTTGGATAGGATTCACAATTCATCATTAAATATCAAGTTCAAAATAAAGTTACTTTTCATTAAGTTGCTTATAAAAATCCAAATACGAACTTATTTGGTGGTGGCCCTCAAAAGCTAACTAAAATCATGTAGCAGAGAAGGAATATTGTTCCAACTTGGAACTGGTGACCCCCGCCACAATCAATTTATTAACTACTTCTCTCACAATCAAGCATCCAGTGGCGGTTCTGGGTTGTATGACGCCCTGAGTGGACCGCCCCCCTTTAACAGCGTACCCTCCCCCAATACACACACACACACTTAGCTTAGGGAAGTCCATCGAGGTCGATGATGACGGATGTCCTCAGGGCGGTCTCCGACCTTGGTCAGGGTCGGTTTGCTGAGGACATCAAACCTGCAATCTGTTCATTCGTTGATTTTAGGACCTCATTAAAGCGATATTTCTTTTTGGGATCAACATATTAGGTTGACTAGTGGAGGAATTCTTTCTTCCAGAGCATCCTTTAATTGTTGTAATTGTCGAACATATAGATCAGAGCACTGTTTATTTGTCTTATGCATGTCACCACACGTTCAACAACGGAATGAAATGCTTTGGACAAGAAGAGCCAATTAACTCACTATTCACAACAGTAAAAACATGAATATAAATGTACGAAAAAGTATCAAAATGTAGAAGAAACTTACAAATTTGTCTATATACATGTTTAGTATCCATTGTAACACTGACAGTCTAAAATATGTGTGCAAATTTTTTGTGTGTGTCAGGTAGTAAAATGTCTCAAACAGCTTATATTGAGTTAAGGAGCCTGACAGCCTGTTAGGAAAAAGCTATGTTTCAGTCTTTTGGTGCGCACCATTAAATGCAAAAATGTCATTAGACGGCTATTTGGGAGTATATCAGCAACATCACCTACGTGCGTGGTCAGTACAACGTAGTCGCTGACTACCTATCGAGGAACGTCAATCGGCCCAAGTGGACTCATTTGACCTCTAAACTTTAGTGGCAGCACAGCATGATGACGATTAAAATCCTTCCCTTTTCCTGGTGAAACTTAAGTATGGTATGAAATAACATTAATATATCCACGGCCGTTCGCCCCTATAGTGTGCAGGGGGACCATTTTTGGTCACTTGCATAATTTCTTACACACTGGACTCAAGGCATCACTTCGTCTTATCAAATCTCGATATTTGGACAAGGATATTCGCTCATGAACAAGGGAGTGCTTCTCATGCCAATCTTCCAAGATCAGTCGCCAATACGAAATCCTCGCTAATGTCCATTGATATTCCATCTTCAAGGTTCGAAACAGTACTATTTTATGTCCATGTTAAATTGGTTCTGACTCCTTATCCTTAACTCTATAATTCAACTTGGTGAATTTTTTAAATTTTGGAAAATGTTTTTTTTTGCTTAGTGGACAAGTAACCTTTCAAGTTTTTGAGTTTAGGTTTATTCGAAGCTTTTATTCGCAGGGCTGTTTTTTGTATGTTTCGAACTTTTATCAAAGTTCTTTCTAAGAGTTCAGAAAAAATAAATATAATTATCGAATGATTTGGAATGAAAAAACATACAAATCGTGAAGTTCAAAATATGTCTTAAAATTAGGGCGTTGGCGCTTTTTTACTATCATTTCGTATATAAAACCAATTTAGATGAAAAAAAAAGAGATCTGACGAAGGTTTTTCTATAGATCAAACCGGGTGAAGTAACTTAACAAAAAGGTTTCAGGGTGTCTATGTTGCAAAAAGGGTTTGGAAAATTCTCAACTATATATAAATCTTCAAGGGATAAAGACAATATAATAAAAGGTGAAATAACTTTAAAAAAATGATTCAGGGTATCTATGTTGAAAAAGGTGTTCAGGGTCTTAAAATAAAGAGTTTATTAAGGAGATTAAAAAAAGTGGTTAAGAATAGCAAATAGGCCGTAGGCCACACGCCGAAGGAGTGCGTGTGGAACCAAGTTCTTTCTGTAAGAAAGAATACGAAGTATGGCTTGTACTCCTTATAGTTTCTCACGGGGGATTATGCGTTAGGTTGAGCTTACCAAAGGTATCTTCGTGATCAGGGTAAGAAAAGGACTTCGAAAGGACGCGGTAAAAGAAAATAACTTTATTCTTAAATTGGCCTACTAAAGGGGCAAGCGGAAACATCTCGAGTTCTTTGCTGTCAGTGAGTAGGCTTCGCTTTTACGAGAAGTATCGAGTCTAAAAGCAGCAGGATTTAGGCGAGTTAACGGGGCTTCGTTGCGCTACTAAGGGACTGATTGATTCTCTGATTCGCCGATTCTGATTGACTGATCTTGACTAATGATTTTTTTTACTTAAGGACCGAATGAATTAACTTGCTGAATTGAATGTATCTCTCTCGGTCTTTATGTCTCCTCCCCCCCATCTCTCTCTCTCTCACTCTCTCTCCATATATATATATATATATATATATATATATATATATATATATATATATATATATATATATTCAGTAAGAAGGACAAAATAAAGAAGGTGGGTCCCATCTTTAATTCCAACGTTTCGGGTTATTACAAAACCCATCTTCGGCAGCTAAAAACAAATTTTCTAAATGAGTAATCTAAGCCTAAAAACATAAATAACAACACAAGTTCAAAGGTAAAAACCACAGATCAGAGAAAATCACAAAAAAATGACGTTAAAAATATATAATGAACGTTACGTTAATGAACAAACAAAATAGTAAGGTAAGGAACAGCAAAATATTTGTAAAGAGATTTTATCAATTAAGGATAAACAAAGTAAACGTAATATTACAAACTTAAACAATTGAAATGGAAAAATAGAGAATTGGATACAAAATTCTTAACCAAGCTATATTCATTCTTTGAATTCCTTCCTGTTTTCACTCGTCATTGTGATCCGACCATGTAAGATAATGTTTCAGTGTCTAAATTTTACTTTTACCTTTTTTTTGTATCCAATTCTCTATTTTTCCATTTCAATTGTTTAATTTTGTAATATTACGTTTACTTTGTTTAACTTAAGCAGATTGTTGACAAAAATTACGAACATTAGTTTGGTGCTGTTTAACTCTAAACAGCACCAAACTAATGTTCGTAATTTTTGTCAACAATCTGCATTATTTTTACATATCTATAGTTAGGATTATACTATTAATTGGAATAATGCTAAACCTATTATTAAATGTACAAACTACATTTCAAGAAATATTTTGAAGTGTATCTCTATTAATATTTTTCCAAATTTTAATATTAGCCCTGGATTGTTTAGCCTAGATCCTATCATATCTAATTATATTTAATCACAAATTAAAGTGTTTAAAAAATTTGTACAGCTTAGTTAGGGTTTTGATGCAGGTAGCCGTTTTAACCCCCTCTCCTTACTATTTAAGACATTGTCTGTCCTGATCTACGTTATTCCATGAAGAGGTCTTTTAGAATAAAGACGAAAGCGCTTGGAATCGTTTTTCCATTTTCCTTGTGGGTGTTATATATCATAATTTTGACTCACGTGCAAGTTGTGAGTTTCTTTTCATATATATATATATATATATATATATATATATATATATATATATATATATATATATATATATATAATGTTTCTTTTTCTAATTCTCTTTGGTTCTTTATTTATTACAAGTGTCATATTATTTCCTTAATTTACACAAATAGCCATTTTTACGATTTGATAGATTCACTGAGCGGCCATTTAGGAGTTCCTCGCTGGGCCTATTAAATCCTACAATTTGGGTGCGACAGGCCCAAAACATGAGCCCCACAGACATATCCATGACTGGTGATACCTCGAAGAATCGAGAAGAAGAAGTTGGTTTCGCCAAGGGAGGAAAAAGCTGCTCCAATAAAGAGCAAGTCTTAACCGCCTTAGTCCGTCACCTAAAACTTAGTAACCAGTTAATAGGCCATAACTAAATAACCTACAATCCCGCTAAAAACAGTTACCCTTTTTGATCGAACGAGGAGAGGCATCGGAAAGGGATTCACAGTACGAGAAACGAGCGGAGCTTAGAGAACCCGAAGTGGCCAACATCAAACCTACTGTTAGCTCAAGAAGCAGAAGAACTGGCGAGCCAAATCCCCATCGCCCCCCCCCCCTTCAACGATCGGCCGTTAGGATCGTAGAGAAGCTCATTTCAACGAAGCGGACTACTGCAAGCAAACTGGATGAGCTACGATAAACACCGCTAAAGTGGACCTAGGTTGAGACCTAACCAGCCAAAAGTTGGTCCAGTCTCTACATACGAGCACAGCGCCTGACATCGCAGCTCAGAAGTACAACGCTGGATCAAGACGAAACCAATGGGCGAATTCGCTAATGTTCGGGTGCAGTTTTTTAAAAATTTATAATAACAATCGGAGTTTTTCGAAAACCAATAAGGTGTATAGAACAATTCCAGTGCAAATCAGTTTAAAAGTGTAGATTCAGTGCTGATTTTTTTTTTCAAAGATTATGTGTACAAAGTCAATTTAATCATTCATTTAAAGTTAACTCTCATTTTAGTATACAAAGTCCATGTAAATATTAATTTAAAGTTAATTCCGTATGTTTAGGTTCCGTCTGGTTTAAAGAAAATTAGTGTGGAGCATATACAAAAATTGATGTATATTTAAAAAAATAGGCTCTGCTACCAATTAGGAACTGCAGCTCGGACATCGGAATGCTCAAATGTTAAAACGCTTGGCATTACAGAAACTAAACAAAGAATCGCAGGATTGCTGACACTTTGAAATTTATGTCTTGCAAACAAGTATAACAAAAGTGAAATAAGAAAATAAATATAATGCTATGGTGCGCGCGCGCACAAAGCTGTGGGTATAAAAGGAATAAAATAATACAAAAAAAGCAGTTGAATTTTATGCTGCAGCCAATAAATAAAAAGGGAAGGAAAGCTAAGTAAAAGTTAACAATAATAAAGTTGTGGCGTGAGAACACACACGGACACAATTTTTTTCGCATTAAAGAGCTGCAGCTCCCACATCTGAACGCTCCAAAGAACCGCTAACTACCGTGCCATATATATATATATATATATATATATATATATATATATATATATATATATATATATATATATATATATACATATTACTGTAAGACTCCGAAAATCAAGGGAACCCAAATTCACTGTATAGATGTACATTTCTTAGAAGTATATAAATTATCTTAGATTCGTTATAACTAATAACACACCGTGTCTCAGACGAAAGCTTTTGTGTAGTGCCATATTGCAAAGCGAAATAGGATTGACAATGAAGCTCCAAAGAGAAGTATCATATAAATCCTCTGGAGGCTTGAAATGGGCACGCTCATAATTATGTGTATGTAAAATATATAACATTTTGTCATTTAAAAGTAATATATATATATATATATATATATATATATATATATATATATATATATATATATATATAAAATGTTGTCAGAGAAATAATAATATACATTATCTGATCTTGTAAACAATAATATGCACTATTCTTACAAAGGGCTACAGGCAGAACGATTTTTTACACGCATACGCGCTCAAACACTTACACACTCCGCGCATATACACTTATACACCTCTCGCATTTACCAAGGTTCTGGCAAACGGCACAGCTGTACCAACAAACATCAAAACAGGGGCAGTCGTTGACACCGAGCTGAAAACAGGAAAGATACGGACTTTATTTACTGTCAGGGGGCTGCAAAACGCAAGATTGTATGATCGAAATTTGAGATAAAGATTTTCTCTATCTCCGGTCACACACAAATAAACATCCAGGAGAGTAAGCTCCACCCAAACAGTGTCATTGGTCAACAGCAGGTCACGCCCACAGGTTTTCGATATAGTATACACAGCTCTGGGTAGAGCCTAGGAGCAGTCAGGACAGCAGAGTCAAGTGTCAAGAAAAAGTAAAAGATAGTCAGTGGGTCAGACGGTCAGGGAGTCAGAAGGATTGCCAAAATAGGCTTATACATCAGTAGTCTTGCCTCTAAATACTCAACACAAGTTCAATCGAATTCTTTCTGCCTAAGCCTACCGAGTCCTCTGCCCAATAAAGAGTCCTTTGAATCCGCTTTCCGAGACTACTTTTCCAGAGAGTAATCCAACCGGTCCTCTTACTAAGACCAAGCAAGAGGATAATCTCCCCCACAATTGGAGTCAGTCAAAGGTCAACGCCCGTTAACCGAATACCCCAATAGCGCTACCTCGAAGTTAAGCAACAGTGGGAAAGGTTAGTACTTGGATGGTAAACAGCCGTGTCGACCTCCACCGGTAAACCACTAATCAACAACTTATAGACCAACTGCCAGCCTATAACCAGTGACCACCAACGTGCCATTAAGTACTAACCTATAGACCAGATACCATAACGAAGGACCAAATCCAACCTGCCATTAGTCTTCCTTAGAAGAAGTCATGGTGAGAAGATAGGTGTAACTGCGAAAATAAGGCAGATAGCCTGCGAGATAAACATGAACAACGTCAAAACGTGATTAAGGATGAGTAAAACGACTCAAAGGAGTCTTTGTGTAGCGTTTAACCTTGGCACCTTAGCAAGTCAAACATGAACGTTTCCATTTGGCCACGTCGGCATTCACACCTGGCCACACGAAACGTGTTTCTCTAATACTAGGATGGGAAAGACCGTAAGTGCGGTTGGTCTTAGGTTAAGATCAAGAGAAGAGGTTAAAAACGAGCTGGATTCATATTTTGCATAAAAACCTAAAGAATTTTATAAGCATGGCATTTATAAGCTTGTTGAGAGATCGAATGAGGTTCTAGAAAGCAATGTAGGTTATGTTTATGATTAAATATATCTATAGTCATAAGTTTTTCCATTTTTAATATGTATCTTAAAATCTGACATTACTTTCGTTCCAACCTGATATATATATATATATATGTAAGTGGCAAACGAATTGATGGACGCAAGCTTGAGACGACGTCTAAACACTAAACAGGCTAACCAGAAAAAAAACGAAGGCGCTTCCTAACATTTATTGCAAATGTTTCAACATTAGAAAAAAATCATATCATCAGTGCTAAAAAAATCAATAAAAAATACATCTAAAATATCGTAAAACATGAAACTTAAATTTAAAACGAATTAAATATTATGCGAGTGCGGAGAGAAAAACCAACGAGAGAGCGTATATGAGATTAGAAATAAAACTGAAAATGAATTTTTTTAACAAAAAAATGTGAACTTACCTAACAAGTTGACATGCTCGTTAAGTGTGAATATATTTAATGGAACATATAAGGAGTTATTATTCAAAGAGAGTTGAAGTTTTTTTAGTGCAAAGAAACTAGCAGGTAAAAGTCTAATAAGTTACTTACTGCATCAAGTATCTTGAAGTTCTCGAGTGTGACCATAGAACCGCATTGCGACAGGTGTTTTCGAATCGGAGATGGTCAGGTTTCTTAAGTTCAAATCCAATTCTTTCAGATCTACCCATGTGCTGCATAAAGTGGAATTAAAGCATGTGCCTTGTTGATTCCACATACCCTACAGTGCTACTACACGTACGAAGATAAACGTATATAATTTTGGATCGCATACTGATGGGGGGTTGAATACTTTGAACTTAAAAAATGATCCCATGCTTAAGACGTCATTGAGAACATCTTAGAAGAATAATTGAGGATAGGCTGATGTCAACAGTTTTAACAATTCCATTTTTAAGTTTTTTAGATTAGGAACCAAAGTATAGAAGGAAAAGAAGAACATTAATTTATTAAGGTTTCTAATGGAGCCAGAGTGGAGCATTTTTTATTAAGAAATAAGCTAATACGTTTCTAAAAAGCGATTTGTAGTTGAAGCGACAGATAATTATAATCGTCAGCAAGTATCTGTATTTTTCATTACTGGTGGAGAATAGTCCAAAAATATTAATGCGGACAGTGCAAAAACGTGACTCAAATGCAGAGAACTACAATATATGTAATGGTGTTTTTTGTGTGTATCTGTACCTTTGATTTTTGAGCGATTCAGACAACTTCTGACCTATTCGCGATGGTGTTTTTCATAATTTTCCATACGAATCAATCTGATATTAGTGTGGAGCGTGTTCCTAATTGAGCAAAGTTATCATAATAATCAAATGCAAACGTTCGGAAATTAGGAATAAGGTAGGGCGTATAAAAGCTTTGGAGAGATAGCAAATGATGGAGAATTAGCAAATGATGGAGAATTTAGAAGATGGTAAGGCGTTCTTATGAAATTGAGGGAAGTAGAATGGTTTGCTTCCAATGACGCTAGCTCTTGATCGGTTCTTGAGAATTAGTTTAGGTGTACTTATAGTAGATCATTGAATATGAGGATACTGTAGAGGTAATAGACACACGCGAAGGGGTTAGATTGCTATCTAACATCATTTGGAGTCTCTCTAAATGAAATGTGTTCGAGTCGTTTGTATATTCGTTAGTGAATTCGAAGGCGGGAAAGTTGAATGAGAATTGAACACTTCCAGAATTGCTTTGAAATCCGTTAGAAATAATAGCTATTACATTTGAGTATGTGTTTGAACCGTTTAATGGCAATTATAATGCGAGTACTGGCTGAACTTTTAGAGATCTTCTCCAGTCTTTTGGGCAGAAAATGTCGTTTATTTTCGGCGATTTTTGCATCTTCTGGGGATACACCACGTGAAGAAACTTTGTAACCCTCAAATCGATTCAATCTTCAACGAAATTGCTCTTCGAAAGATTGAATTTCACACGTGCAGCTTTACTCATGCAAAGTATTGAATTAAGTGCTTTATGTGTTTTTCTTCTATTTTATTTGCTATTAATGGGCCGTCAACATAAGCAAAACGAAGTCTAGTTCACCCAAGATATCGTTGATATAACATAGCTCTTTTGTCTATGGGTGTTTTTTCCATTGCGATCTGAATAATGTATCATCCCACGTAAGTCCATCTTTGAGAAAATACTGCAATTTTGAAAGTTAGCTGTGAAATCCGTTAAGTAAAGCAATGGATACTTGTCCTTGACTGTGATAGTCTTGAGTAACCGGTAATCATAGGTGAGCAGGTAACTCTTGTCGAACTTTTAAGTGGATGGGTGAAGCATATGAGGACTTACTGAGAAGAATCGTTTTCTCTGCTGACAGAGTTGGGATTATTTCGCTCCCTACGCTCAATAATTGGGCGACGTGGGGAGCGTGCGCAATAATTTTATGCAAATATGAATGAGGAACACAGGGAATTTTCGCACTACTGACATGGTTGGGATCATTATTAGGCTTATAATGAGTATTTGATTAGAAGATGATCAATTGGTGAATTGCTTGTAATTGAGAATAAAATGAATGGAGGCACTTTGCTTTTGACTATAGTCGTATTGCCAGTTTGGTTTCTTCATCTTTTAATCGTGCGTGCTCAAATCCACAAGAATATTGTGGTGAAATAAGAAATCGAGATCTAAAATAGTATTCTTGATATCGAAAATTAAGGATTTCGAAGAAAAATCCTTTGTAGCAAAGTGAAGCAGTCAAGACATTTCTCCAAAGGTCTTAATAGGGGTGCCATTTTACGTAGAGAAATTTGTGTTTCTTCCTGCTGCTAGTCACTGGGGGCGAACCGAACGACGGAAATCACAGATCCGTGTTGATGAAAAATATCCTGTCGGTAAGGGGGTCCTGTAAGTGGGACGACTAAGGGCACGTTATTCACTGCTATCCTCTTTCGAAGTCTTCCGGACTATATTGGCTCCCGGGGAAGCAGTGGTGCACGTCTCCTGGACGTGCCAGTTCTTTCCCCAAACTTTGAAATTCCGTGGGAGTGTGTTGCGACATCATCCTCGATGGAAGCCAAAGTTACACCCATTTTCTCGCAGAGGTGTTGCAAAGGGTCACTTCGTAAGGGGCGCAGAAATTTGCTATCCTGGCCTCCGTGCTGACGGGACTCAGAACCCCATCCGACCCCAGCTTTGCCTCTTCTCCTTCCTTCAAAACACTTGTCCCCCCCCCCCTCCTGTTTCCTCGCTTTTGTTACAACCTCTCCCACAACTTTCTCTGGTCAGCCTCTAATTTCACAGGGTAGATGCTGACCTTCTTCTCAGCCAACTATCCTGACTCGGGGCTAAGGGGCGAGGGGACAATGATCCCTCACCCCTGAGCTCCATTTTAGGATGGTTGGATTTTTAAATAACCTGCTTTATCACCACCCACTTCTTCCTCACCTCCTCTTCCTTTCTATTTTTAAACAGTATCCATTTTACGCCGTGTCCAAGGTGGAGCCGCCATGCTGAGGGACTGCCAGGCCACCAGGCGGAAGGGGTGGTCCAAAATAGCGGCACCTGGCTCTGCCAGGCCTGTACTCACCTTTTTCAGAGCGGGCCACTGCGGGGGGTGATTAGCGTTTGCATCCCGTAAAAAATGGTCACCATGCCCAATGATGATAACTTTAAAAAAAAATCTCTCTCCCCATTTCCCCTTTAAGAACGACGGAGCCGCCCTCAGGCAGCTCCACAGAAAAAAAAGGGGTCCGCCCCAAGTGGTTTCCCAGGGGACCCTCCATAACTCTTCAACTGGAGAGGAGGCTTACTCCTCTCCAGTGCCTACGGGTGCAGGGGGCTCCCCCTCACTCCCTTCTTTGGAGTCACCATGTGACCCCATCTCAAATCTGGCAGTCCCGCCTTTGCTTTTACATGGGACTGCCAGGAAAGCTAGCAGGCGGCCCATAACCGGCCGCTCCACGTTGAAGCGGCTCGGTAGGGCAAACCCCTTAGGGGCAGAAGGAAGAAAGGCCCCATCGACCGCTTCCCTCTAAAGACCTGCTCGCCCAAATATTAAATCCAGTGGGGGGTGAAGGCCTATGCCCCCCCCCCCCAAAGAACAAGGACGAAACTGACATGACCTGTGATGTCATGGGGGGGATGGACAAATGGAGTCCGCCTCTGAGATAGACATGCTCCCTGACGCAGCCCAGCCTCAAAAGGTGGGGCCTTCCATGGGGGCAGATTCGGTCTCGGCATCAAACACCGAGCCCGAATCTGCTCCTGCGCGGGGCCCTCGCCAGAAGGGTCGGGCTGCTAATACAGCACAAGGAGGAAAGGGATCTCCTCCTCCGGCCTGTGCCCCCACGACTGCTGGAAACTTCACAATTTCAGCGAAGGACCTTGCAGAGGCTGGCCCATATGGTCTGGCGGCTCTTGCTGGGGTAGGAGAGAAGCGGATCCATTCCCCGCCCTCCTCTCCTAAAAAGAAAAGATTTAATAAAAAAAGACAAAAAAGACACAGGGTTCTTCTCCCTCTACGGAGCCGTGGCAAAGGACAAGGCCGTTACTTCCCTTGAACACAACCAAGCTAAGATCGGCACGTCCGCCCATGGTGCTCGCCTGGGCGGTGAATTCCAAAATAAGACCAAAAGTGCGCAGAGCGGAGCCTCGATTACGTCGGGGCCCCTCATTCAGAGATTCCCTGGCGTTTTCGAGCTTGCTGGCTTCAAACGCTTCTTAGTTATTCGCTCCACTGATGGCCGGATGTTGGCCAAGGGCAACATGATCCACCAGAGGAGAGCTTTAGCTGGTATAATTGGTAGAGAGCCGAAGGTGACCCGTTTCTCGGGCGGGAGCCTTCTGGCGAATGCAGCGGATTTCTCCGAGGCGGCCAAGATAAGTGCTCTTCGGACACTTGATGGCACCCCGGTGAGTGTGACGCTGCACTCTACCATGGGACGTCTTACGCCTCAATGCTAAGAAAGACACCCTCTGCTCCTGGCCCATTCAGGCCAACGAGCACGGTTGATTCTGCGCCCATTAGGAGCCCTTCTGCGGGTTCTACTCAACACAGGCGCTCCCCTGGTAAAGCTGGTGGCAAAAAGGGTAAACACCCAGCCCTGGCTAAAACCAGGGCTCCCCTCCCCCTCCCCCGCGTGACTGTTTCCATTAAGGCGAAACGGCACGTGCTTCCACCGAGTCCTTAGACCCACAGGAGACAACACCCCTGAATTTGGTCGCCAGGCCATCTTCCGGGGTTCCTAAAGCTGCCCCCCGAAAGAAGGACAGCAACAAAGGAGCTTTGACTCTATCGCCCACGCCTAGTGGTGGGTTGGGTGGCTCGGAGAGGGTTGATCCTCCAAAAGAGGGCCCCTCGCCTCCGAAGCCGCAACGCCCGCCTAAGGTTTCAAGGCGGAGGGGGAAAAAGACTCGCATGGCAAGCCCAACCTCCCTCAATAAGTACTCGAAGGCGATAGCGCCTTCAGTGCATTGTCCGGCCAACAGCGCCCGGGGTTCTGCCTCCTGGAAGCGTACGGGCATTCCCGTGAGGGTCTTCTGTTCGAAGAGGGTCCCCGCGTATCCTCCGAGCTAGGCCTGGAGGGCATATTCCTTCAATGGAATTGCCGCGGACTCCAGGCCAACTGGGAGGAGCTGCGGAGGCTCGTCTCGTCCCGTTCCCCGTTAGCCATTTTTCTGCAGAAGACCATGCTAGGTGCGTGCCCCCTGCCCACTCTCCTGGGGTATAAGGGTTTTGCCAGCCCACCACTACGGGATGGGGGCCGGGCTGGGGGATGCGAGGTTTACACCCGGCATGATGTCTCCGTTCTTCTTTTCACTTTAGATACCTCCTTTCAGGCAGTGGCTGTGCAGCTTTACCTGGATAGGAGGTATACTGTTATTTCTGCGTACATTCCACCGTTCTGCTCTTGCTTCGTGCGCGGACACCGCACATGGTTCCAGACGATGTCACGTACGCCATGCTTCGACACCTGGGTGATCGAGGCATGGCCTTTCTCTTAGATTTGTTCAACATGATGTGGGTAGAGGGTAACCTCACAGACTCATGGCAAATCTCTAGTGTGCTAGCTTTTTGAAAACAAGGAGAGATCATTATACCCCGGCCGGTCTCCGTCAAATCTCTCTAACCTCTTGCGTGTGCAAGTTGATTGAGAAATTGGTAAATGTTAGATTAGCCTTTTTTCTGGACAGCGGAGGCCCTTTGTGTTATGCGCAGTGCGGCTTCCGCAAGTTCCATTTCACGTCGGATGCTCTGCTTCGACTGGAAAATGCCGTCTGAAAGGCCTTCCTTCGTAGACAGCACATTGCCACGGTGTTTTCTTCCTGGAGAAGGCTTATGATACCACATGGCGATACGCAATCATGGAGATCCTCCACACGATGGGGAGGAGGGTACACCTCCCGGTCTTTATATCTGAATTTTTGCGAGATCACCTATTCCGCGTACGGGTGGCGGATCCCTCTCCGGCCAAATGGAGCAGGAAGAGGGTGTTCCGCACGAAAGTGTCCTCAGCGTTACACTCTTTGCATTGAGCATCAACGGCATCACCTCGGTGCTGCCGGAAGATGTTCTTGCTACGCTCTACGTGGACGACCTTTCGATCTCTTTTGGCGCTGCCCAGATGCAAACTCTGGAGCGTCGACTCCAACAGGCATTGAACCGCTTCTCTCGATATGCAGAAGCTCACAGGTTTCGGTTTCGTTGGCCAAGACTAAGGTGGTGCACTTCTGCCGCCATCCACGGATCCGCCCCGACCTAGATTTGTTTCTTAATGGGGTGCGCCTGGCAGTGGTTGAATCGGACCGTTTCCTTGGTCTTGTATTTGACCGACGCCTCACTTGGAAGGCTCAAATTCGCAGTATTAGGGTCTCTTGTACCCGCGCCATGGACATTCTCCGTTCCGTGACGTTCAGCGTTTGGGGCCCTGGTCGGGCTACTGCCTTTCTTTTTTATCGATCCTTTATCCGTTCCAGGCTCGACTACGGATGTGAGTTTTATGCAGCCGCATCCAACGTGTATTGCGGAAGGAGGACTCGATCCACCACACCGGCCTTCGCTTCGCGAGCGGTGCCTTCCGCACTTCCCATGTCGAGAGCCTCCTTGTCGATGCTGGAGAGATGCCATTATCTTTGCGTCGTGCACAGTGCATTACTCGACTGTACGCACGAGCGAGGCGTCTCTCTTTTCGCCAACGGCTCTCAAAGCATTCGCAGCCAATTTCGGCGGTGCCTATGCCGCCGAGAGACGCCAGCCATACCCTAAGCCCCTTGGGTTTAGGGCTAGGAAACTCCTTCGAGAGCTAGATATAGCTCTCGGGCCGGTGGCGCCCCTGGTTCTACCCAGAACGCCACTCTGGAGGGTACTACCGTTGGCTATTTGTCGCCACGCCTCTGCTTCCAAAGCTTGTACAGCGCCGGGAGTATTGCGTTCGGCTTTTTTGGAGCACATGTCGTGTCACGCTGGAACCGTGCCAGTGTATACGAATGGCTCCAAGTCCGAAGTGGGGGTCGGTTTCCACGCCGTATCTCCTCTGTTTGAAGTCAGCGGGGCTCTGTCAGGCGCTGCGTCTGTCTTCACGGATGAGTTGGTAGCAATACACCACTCCGTACCGGAGATTACGCGACGTGCCCGGTTCGGACACCGGATCCTGTTTTATATCGAATCACAAGGCGCCCTGAGTGCCCTAGGGGCATTGGAATCTCCGCACCCTCTGGTTCGCGATATCCGTCATCCCACGGTTTTAGTGAGCCGGGTTGATGTCGAGATTATCTTCTGCTGGGTTCCTGGGCATGTAAGAATTGCGGGGAATACTCGCGCGGACGAGGGTGCCAAAGAGTCCGCCAGGACCGGGCGACCGGACCAGCGTTTCACTCTTCCACACACAGACAACATGGCAGGAATACGGGCAGCTCTGTGGAATGTTTGGCAAAGAAGATGGGAGACGGTCCAGGGGAACTTAAAGTTGCGTCCCAAGTCGCTTTCTGTCGTCTCCGAATCGGGCACACTCGTGTGACGCATCGCCATTTTATGGTGTGCTCGCCTGCGCCCTATTGTGACGACTGCATCGTCCCCCAGACTGTTCGGCACATTCTTGTCGAATGTTCCAGTCCCGGCGCCGGGATCGGTGGGGTCGCTACCTCCTGTCCCTTGTACTTGGTACGGATTCATGTACACCGACCTGTGGACTTTTAGACTTTTGGAGGAAGCCGGCCTTTTTCCCTTTATTTAACTAGTTCAATTTTGTTTTGTTTTTTTGTTATTTTAGTAGGTCGCACGTTCCTGCGTCTTGCCTTTTACCTTTTTTTATTTTTAGTGTTGGGTTTTTGTTTGTTTTTTGAATCTTATTTTGAAGTAGCCTAGTACTAGGCAGTTTTTAATACGGCGACTAATGCCCAACTAGGCAGTCGCCAGATGAGCTCTTAATTTTTTTTTTAAATGCAAAGGGTCATCTGTTATATAGGTCGCCTTGCTTGTTTTTTTTCGTTGAAAGCACGATTAGCAGTTGTCACTAGATAGTCTAATGAGGGTGTCGAGAGCCAAAATTTCCAGTGCCTCCTTGATGTGTGACAGAAGGCGCCAGATGAAAGACGAAGCACTCTAGGAGAAAGAGTGGGCTCATATTATCTTCCAAAGTTTCTCGAATCCTTCAGAGGAGATCTTCGGTTTGCAATTGTAAGAGCTCATTCGACTTAGTCATGCAGTCCATCTCCTCTGTCATTGTGGGGGTAAATAGTTCTATGATAGCGGCCCTGAAGGGTAGCATAGGTCAATCTGTTATAGTTCCTTAAGAGGGATGAAATCCAAAAATCGCCGTACAAGGGATCTTATCAGTGATTTTAGCAACTAACTGACGCTTGCAACCCTTTTCAGACAGAAGAGGAGTTACACGTGTGTAAATCAAGATTTGGGCGATCCAGGCTGGAAGCAAGGTAAAAAAATAACACAGAGTGCAATCACCATACCTACTTGCTGCGTCCCTATGTTGCTCAACTACTTGTTCCATGATCTTTAGTGGAGAAATCTTGCTCAAATTCTTGCGTGTGAGAGATCAAGTTTGTTACCTCGGGGTCCTCAGAATGTATATCGGGAAAAGTGACGCTGTCCTGCAGCACAGTGGCGCTTCTTGATCTCCACCCGAAACGTTAAGAAGGATTTTATTAGAAAAGTTAAATCTTCTAACCAGGGCTGGCGAATTGGTTCGTCCTTTGAACGAGCCATTCTATGTTTGTTAGGAGGTCAGTACCAAGTTATACAGATGATGTAGTTTTGCAAATGACTGGACTTGTGAATCTTTTTAAACTGCGTGTCTTGGGGTGACCTCCTAACGAATAAGTGAAGAGCTGAGACTAACTATGACACACCAACACATTGTGAAAATAGTAATGACAATGATGTCTTAATAATTTTGACCTCAAAGCTTTTATTTTCCTGATGAAGCCCAAGTGTAGCTAAAAAGGAACTGCTCTCCGGTTACTATTGTAGGCGTGCCATGGTAGTCTGGGGGGCGGGGATTGGCCACTAGTTGGAGGTGTGTCATAAATTATTCCCTTATGTATGCTTGTGTATTTTTAAATTTAAAGGGTTCTCACCTTGCGATTTCTATTTTTGGGCCATAAGCCGATGGAATTAATGTTTAGCAAAATATTAGGCAATATTAACACTTAGAAAAAAACGATACAAAAAAAGGCAAAAAATAATAAACTACACAAAACCAAACCCAAATAATACTTTAAAAAGTAATAGGCATTCCTAGGCAACGAAGGAAGGCCCGCCATCCTGAAGGTCTCAAACAAGCAACCACAAACAACTTACTAAATAGAGTAATAACTCCACTATTCCACAGTCGGATAAGCACGACCCCGTCACGAGTGCAAGTGACAATCGGTAACGACCCCGTTCGTCCTGGTATCGTGACAGGTAACGCGCGCGAAAATCACAGAGACTAGAATATTTTACAAGAATGTGCCGGACAGCCTGGAGACCAGCTTAACGACACAACAAGGTTCATAGTGGCGCTTCATCAAATTTCGCTACATCTGGTGAGTGCGCCCTATTCAAAGGGAGCAAAAAAAACACAACCTGAAGTCGTCGACGCAGTAGTGGGGTAGATCCACCCAAAAAGTTGAGACACAGTAGCACGCAACATTAGACTTCTATCGGCCGTCTCCCATCTTTTTTTTCTTTGCAGCCAGAGGGGCTGACCTAATTCTTGCTATGTAGTCCGAATGGGGAAGAACTAAACGTTACTCCTGTTGCCTAGTCTTTGCCGTCTGTATGGTGCTCACATCAGCATGCTCATTTCCAACATTTCCCACATGTCCAGGGATGTAGTAGAAGAGAATCTCGAGATCCTCCTAGTTTGCGGTAGACGTTACATCACGTAGTCCACGAACCATGGGATGTGGGGATTTTAATACCTCGAGGATACTCGGTGTGTTCTGTGAGTAACTATAAATCACAATCCGGTCTTGGGAACCGGGCACGACGCGTACTCGCCCGTAATAGGCAGTGTATCGCAATGATTTAGGCCGTGAAAACAGACATAGGGCCCGAAAGAGCTTGACCGGCTTCAAACAAGGGGAAAAAGGCGTGAAAGCCGACTCCATTTCGAATTTGGAGCTATTCGTGTAGTGTGGCACTGCTCCAAGGTGTCAGTGTGTGCCCCAAGAAATTCGGAAGCAATACTCACGATGCTGTAAAAGCTTGGGGGCAGAGGCGTGGCGACAAACGTTCATAGGTTGTACCCTCCACGGTAGCGTCTTGCGCAGAACCAGAAGCGCATCCTGGCCGAAAGCTATATGCTTCGAGCTCTCGAAGTAGCTACCTTACCATAGAATCAAAAGACTTAATGTATAATTGGCGTCTTACGTCGGCATAACCACCATCGCGATCTGCTGCAGATGAAATGAGAACCGTCAGCGAGTAAAGGAGAGGCTGAGCTCGCGCCAACAAGTACATAATGCATTGTGTACGTTGTATAACGAGTGGTGTCTCTCCTGAATCGAAGAGGGTGCACTTTACAGAGAATGTGAGGAAGGCAATGGTCGCCAAACGAAGACCAGTACGGTGGATCGAGTCAATCTTCCGGATGCGAAAAACTCTCACCCGTAGTCTAGCTTGGAATGAACAATGGAGAAGAACTGACGTCAGGGAGCGTAGAATTTCCATGGTGCGGTTACAAGAGCTCCTAAAGCTGCATATATGATCCTCCCAGTTGAGTCGTTCGTTAAAAACAACATCAAAGAAGGCGGCTAAAATAGTAATAATTATATCTATTCCAACAAAACTAGAGAAACGGCAAAATTCTATTACATCCAAGTGGCCCCCATTTAAGAACAAGCCCGATTCACAGGAGAGCCGTGAATAGCGACAAAAGTGCACCCACTTAGTCTTATCCAAAGAAAAACGAAACCCGTGTATTTATGCATTGGGAGAGATGCTGTTCAGAACATGTTGGTGTCGATTTTTTAGGGTAGGCATCAAGAGTGCATCAAAAGAGATTGATAAGCCATCTAATTGGAGGGTGGCGAGAATATCTTCCTTCAGCACCGAGTGATGGCGTTAATGCTCAGGGCAAAGAGTGTGACATTTGAGACATTTTTGTGCGGGGCGACCTCTTACTGTTCCATTAACCCGGAGAGGACTCCCACCACCCGTGCGCTGAGTCGAGAATTTCGCAGAAACTCAGCCTAATGTTTGTAGGCGTCTTCTATCCTCCATGGTGTGGAAAGTCTCCATGATACGGTATCGCCATGCGGTATCTTTGTCCTTCTCCAAATCAAAGAACCCCGCGTCGAAATGTCCAAGAAGGAAGGGCTCGCACATAAATTTTTTTCAGTCGGATCAGAGCATCGGATGCGGAATGGAACTTGCGAAAACCGCATTGTAAGGTAAGTTAATTTCAACCAATTTCACATCAACCTACATACGCAAAAAATTAGAGAATTAGGCTGAAACTGAAATATACCCTGAAAAATAATATAACTCTTATCCAATGGCGTAGCTAAGTGGGGGAAGGGGGTGAGGAGGCACAAATTGAAAGGTTACCCCGGGCCTCTATTGGAGGGGGCCCCAAACGAGTGTCCCATCCCTATTTTGAATGACAAAAACAGTTAATAAAATGGTTAAATATAGAGGCTCATAAAAATATAGACAAATACGAGTATTAGCTCAAACATTAGTCAGGTAAGTTATAAGAAGTTACTTAAAAGTGAATTTTTGGTGATGCCGTGGGTACAGACTTTGTTTTATAATCAGTCTAAATCAGGAGTTTCCAATTGTTATGTTGCTCTGTATTCTTTGGACATTTTTATAGCTCCATGAGCCATGTGTATCCTTAAAAATTAAGAAATAAAATATTACAGTAGTAGTTGTTTTCATCTCATTCATGATATCAAACATTCGTATGTTGGTGCCCCAAAAGGAGATAATGCCTCCGGGCCCCCAAATCCCTAGCTACGCCACTGCACTTATCTAGGTGTTGGTACAATGTCACCGCCTGAAAGAAGGTATTGAAAGCCAGAAGGAAAATTGAGGCATCATGTCGAGTGTAAGTAGCGCATCCACGTACCCGGCTCCCATCTCGTGGTGTTGGGGTTGCAAAACCCTTATACCCTTGTAGGGTAGGCAGGGAGCACGCCCCTAACATGGTCTCCTTAAGGTAAATGCTAAATGAAAGCAGGAATAGACGAGCCTCCTCAGATCTTCCAAGGTAACGTGGAGTCTACGAAAATAGTATTGAGGGGAAATGCCCTCCAGGCATAGCTCGAAGGAGATATGGAGTGTTGCGTCCAGCATGCTAAATCAAAAAGGGTTCTCTTTGATTTAAGAACCCTCACGGGAATGACCGTAATTGTCGTCTCTTATACTACCGGTGCCACTGTTCTATATATTGGCGTAAAAAATTTAGCTAACTTATTACTCCGCCCTCTGGAAACAACACTGAAGAGAACCTTCGTTTATTATAGCGTCCATGCCATGCACCAATTTTGGTTGAAAGTATTTTTGCTGAACACAAACCCATTGTTGAATGTTGTGGGAATGTGGTTTAGGATGATAATGATGAATTGGAAATAGAGGTTTAGAACAGGTAGAATAATACGTATACTTGGGAGAGCTTGTGATTCTTAATGGGAGCATGTTAGAGGAAATAAGTAGATAAACAAAATTACGCTGGAAAACTTCGCAACATCTTCGGAAAGGAACGACTTTATGCTTAAAATATTAAGTATTTGATCATTTCATCCAACCAGTTTTAACTAATGGAGATGAAACTTGGACAGTGAACAAAAAAGATTAAGCAGAAACAATAGACAAATCTGAGGAACACGAAACGATCCATTCTAGGAATTACCCCTAGGGACCATTAAAATACATTTAAATTAGTGTGTGACAGATATTGTATAAAGTAAAAGGAATAAAAGTCCCGAGGTGATAATTAGACATCCATATTGCTAAACGAACAATACAAATCCTAAATTGACACATATGTTTTTTATCTGAATGGAATTTCCTTTGGGGCTTAAGGGGCGGTTTAGGTTGAATTTCCTTCCCCCCATATATCCGCCTCTGTACAATATTGGAATAAACCCTGAGTATACCAGCCCCCCCCCCCCCCAATAATCATTACGGACAAATTTGCCCAAATTATGGAGAGAAAATGCTGTTTGCTCTAAAACTATTCCCCGCAACGGGACAAACAATTTGCCTTCGGACTAAGGAACTTGGAATCCTCAATAACTTTAAAGAACAATCTTAATGGATGAATTCAGGGAAAAATTATGACATAGTTCATAATTCACTCGTCAATTAGGCACGCCGTAGGCAATTAAAAACGTGTTAGATGGAGCATGGCAAAGTTTGGAGACCTCCTGGTCGTATTATAGGAAATTTTCTGATATTCGAAGAGAGAAGAGGGAAAATCGGATGGATACGGTTAGGGGTACCTGTCCAGGATAATTTGAGCGTCCAAAAGCCCTGTTATCGCCCACAGTCCTGAACTCAGCAGGTGTAGACTTAGGTACAGCAGTACAACATCGCTTGAATAGGCCCAAGATACCTTGACGGAAGGACAATGCCAGCATCTAGCATATATTCAAACTTCTAACGCATTACAGAAAAGTCTATGGGCTTAGGCTGTCTGACCCTTTGTCAACTTAAGCAGATAAAATATTACTAAACCAGGCATTTTAATAATTATGACGAAAGTTTTTTTATCTCTTAGCCACCAAATAATTTGCTCAGTCAGGCAGATAAATGTATCCATCCTAAGAATTGTGGGATTCAGTATTCATTGTTCGATGGGAACTTGGTAAGTTTGAGTTTTCATTTTTCATACTGAGGCACTTTCCAAGTCTTATTTCATCTTAATATGTGGTTACTACATGGATGCTAGTGATAAAGTGCCAAGATGCGGTGGATCTGCTCTTGGTGACCCCAATTTCACTGGACATACATGCAAGTGACTTCTTGGGACTGACAGCGAACCTACTGGTTGTTAGCTGTGTAAGCTCTTTGGGAGTGCCTGGTATTCACGAGGCACTGACTCCAAAAGGGTAGAAAGCTCGCTTCTTGCTTGTTCTTAGGCTGGGTAAAGGTGATGAGAGATTTTATGAAAGGTAAAGGAATCGTAGAGCTGGATTCAGTATTCTTTATTCGGCGGTAACTTTGATGGTGTTCAGATGTCTTTTATTGATTCGAGTATTTGTAGGGGTGTAAAGATGTATCAGAGAGAAAATTCCTTCCAACGCGAGAATATAAATAGCCCATTAAATTACCAACTCAGAACGGACTCGCCGTAGCGTGACGGCAGAGTGCTGGCATTTGGATTCAAAGACCCGCGATCGATACTCCTCAGTCCACAATTTTTACGAAGAAAATTCACGAAGAAAACCAAGACCATGGAAAACGCTTTAAGGACAACTCAAGAAGCTTCAAGATAAAATGGATTGCCTCAAGAAAGAAAAACGGAAGAAAACGACTTTGAGGGCTAACTCATCAAATCAACAAGAAATCATCACATCAAGATAAATGCAAGTTAATATGAAGATACATCAAGAAAAGAAAACGAAGATGAAGAACTAACATAGCGAAATTAAAGAAAAAGGAATCTCCGCCAATAAGAATACCAAGAGTTAGATAAATGGAAGACAAATGTTTCAAGGGGCAACTCTATCTCAAGAAGAAATAAATAGATTCGAATATAGAAATCTCTAGATGTAGAATAATATTGAGAAATGCCTTGAAAATATAAAATATGCTCCCCCCCCCCTTCCTATATATTTATCCTTGAAGACCTTCCAATTCTCGTTTTACATAAACAGCCCGCACACATGAGGTATTTTAAAAGTCACAAATCGAATTAATTATTATACATTTAATTAGTTTCCATAGTATTAAATTTGTTAACTCTACTTACATTAATTTATTTTACAAGTTCTTACACTATTATAAAGTCTCAAAATTGCTATTCAAAATTATACACAGAATCAATAAGACATTTTCCTTCAATATTACCACGAAAGAATGAGTTACTCTTTAAGGCCCTCTAATAAATGAACTGATTCACATTAGACCACTTCATACATTTGATATGAATTTAACATGATAATATATTTCCTCACTATGCATAATTTAATTCATTTACAAAGTTTTACATACCTATCGAGTCTTACAATTGTAAGATTTAATAAGATTCTTTAAATTTCCTTTAAGATATTTTCTTTGATATAAGTGGGCTAAAGATTGAGCGTTTTAAAATATTAAAATAAAAGTTTTGGGAGATTAGTTCATACTAATTGTTTTAATTTTAATCACAGATATCTTAATCTTATCGAAGCAAAACAAACCCATTAGATTAATTGTTTTCTTATAAAGCTAAAGTTATACCCTGCATGGTTGCCAACTGTCACCATTTCTCTTATTTCAACACTAAAACAAATACCTTTTTATCGTTAATTAAACCCGATTTATATAAAATATACAGAGGAAATAGATTGTAATTATTGTCGAAAGACGTTTACAAAATATCATATTTACCACCCCCACACACATAACAAATGGTTAAACTGCCCCTGGACTTCTTCCACACGATCACCGACACTGAATATAGGAAAAAAAGAAACAGCAGGGAGCGCGCCACGCCCAGTACACCACACGGAGCTAAAGTAGAGCACGAATAAGCGTCTGCTCTAATCTCATACACTAAAGAACCTACGTTAAACAATATGACAAACATATTTACAATAATACATGTGAATGCCAATGGGTATGACGGAAAAGGTTCCATCTATGGTAATATTATGCGACAGAGAGCCCCTGACGTAATACTTATTTCCAAAACGACTGACCGCGCAACAACATTGAAAAATTTTCAATACGATGTCATTAGCAAAAATTACAGTCAGAAACGGTATGACGGATGTGCAATAGCCGTCAAAAGGGATGTAAATACAGGACTCTGGAAGACTTAGGTAAATTCTACCTTGCCATTGAAGTGGGTACTGCCCTGGGAGGACTGGTCGTCTCCACGGGGTACCAACCCCCAAGACGCAGCTATATGCCCATGCACAACCTCTTGCAGATAATGAGCCACCGGAGAAACGTTATATTCGCCGGAGATTTAAACGCAAGATGTGCAGCGGCAGATTATACTGCCTACAATAATGCATGTAGAAATATCGAATTACTACTCGACACACAGTGCATGACAAGGATTAGACTCGAATTCCCAACGTACATAAATGGAACAAGCGCCACAAAACTGGATGTAGTCTTTTCTCGTATCAGGTTCCCCTACAACTGCTACATTGAACTGGGCCCTATCATTCTGAGCGACCACCAGGCTATACAAATTACAATAGGAGTTAATCCCATCCAAATCCCAATACCAGAGCGCAAAAGCTACATGCGAGCGAACTGGCAAAATTATAGAAACTAACTCTCAAATTATATCCCCGACCCTTTGTATGATGCTAACTTAGAATAAATAAACGAGGAGCTGGACAAGCTTACAACTACCTGATCGAAGCCGACCTAAATAATATTCCCCGTGTTAAATATAAAACTCTTCCAGCTTTCCCCTGGAGCCCGCCCATGAAAGCCCTGGCCCAAGAATATAGGGACTTATCCAATGTAGTAGCTTTGATAGGACCCAACCACAATCTCCACTGAATACTAAGACAAATTACAGACCAACTACAGACATGAATTACAGACCAACAGACTGTACTATGGGACAGACTAATAGACAGACTCAACCTATAAAAAGACACACACGTTCTGGCAATAAACTTCCTTTTATGGACGTTGAGGTACAAAACATCAATGATACTATATCACAAAAGTATATAGAAAAAGTACGGAGATGGGAAGATGCCTCAATGCGGATAGTGAATGCCCTGAAAGGTATAAAATAAGTGTAATCGGCTCATACATCCGCCGAGCATATAAATGCTGCTCTACGTGGGGACTTCTCCATAAAGAGATTTCACTTGTAAAATAAACACTCGTGGACAACGGTTTCTAGAACAGAATAATTGAAAAACAACTACGATCATTTTTAAATATGCAATTCAAAGATACGAATAAAACAAAAAGTAATCAAGAAGCAGTAAGCAACATCAAACTATATTACATAAATCAGATGTCTACGGCATATAAAATAGACGAAAAAAACATCAAGGAGATTGTTAACCGTAACATCAAGGTTAAGAATCAAATGGACAAAATTCAACTTATTAAATAATATAAAACTGACAAATACATGAGAGCAAGTTACCATCTCCTTTGGCACGAAAGGTTTCTGATTAGCAGGCACTCTTGGGGCGGTCAGCTAAACCTCATACATCGCCCGTACTAAATTGTGTCCGTATGCAGCAGGATGTATATCGGAAGGAAGATGACAGTCACCCGGAGAAAAGAATTGACCTGGAAGGCGAAGTTGCGTACCATAGACGAGTTCCGCAGCAGAGTAATTCAAATCCTCTGTCAATGAGGCACGAATTTCCAGGAGAATTAAGGGTAGTTTGTCCACCCAAGTGATGTTGGGGTCAGCTTTTCTTGAGAGTCCTGTGAAAACGTTCCACCTTAGAGTTACTATGGGGATGGTAGCTAGTGGTGCGGAGACGAAAGGAGCCAAGCACTGACATGAGTGCATCCCATTGGTGGGATTCAAATTGGCTACCAGGATCAGTCATGATCGTTGATGGGACACCAAAACGAGCAACCCATGCTGAGAAGAAGGCTCGAGTTACAGTGGAAGCTCTGATGTCTGGGATAGGAACTGCCTCTGGTTAAGAGGTAAAACGATCGATCATGGTGAGAAGGTAAGTGCAACCACGCGAAAAGGGCAGATGACCAACCAGATCGATGTGAACGGCGTAAAACGTGCCGATGGAAGTGGAAAAGCAGCCAGAGGGGACTTTGTGTGGCGTTGAACCTTTGCACGTTGACAAAACAGACATGCGTGGGTCCATTTGGCCACGTCGGCGTTCATACCTAGCCACACATAACGTTGTGTGATGAGCTTGCGAGTTGCTCGAATGCCAGGATGAGAGAAACGGTGAGTCTGGTCAAAAATGTGCCGACGGTAAGCGAGAGGAATGAGTGGACGAGGACAGTCAGGTAATGAATATTCAACCAGGATGCGCCTGGAGGGACTGTCCGGCAAGTCGATTTTGCGAAAGATAAGCTGAAAAGAGTGATGCAGTGTTTGCGTGTCTTCATCTTGTTCCTGGGCAAGCGCTATTGTCGCGTGATCGATGGGCGCAGTTCGGGAGAGTTGCGTGCCCGAAATCGATGAAATGCGAGAGAGCGCATCTGGTACGATGTTTGAAGAACCAGGAACGTAGCGAATATCGTTTGTCATCTGCAGGATGAAGTCAAAGTGACGAGTATCAATCGCAGAGTGCACAGAGGAGGTGCTACTAGAGGCGAGCGCACCTTCTAATGGCTTGTGGTCGGTAAAAACGGTAAAAATCACATCTTTCTAAGTATTATTGGAAGTGGCGGAGGGCGAGGTATATGCTCAGTGATTCGTGGGAAAACATACTCTACATCTGTTGAGAAGGAAGAAGAGCTTTGGAGAAGAAAGCGAGTGGTTGCCAAGAGTCCCCAACTTTCTGTTGTAACGTCGCACCGACATGAGTAGCGCACGCGTCCGAAGCAACGCTTATTGGAGCTCCTGGGCAAGGGTGGGCCAGGGCGATAGCGGAAACTATAGCCTTTTTGGTGCAAGAGAAATCCTTGCAAACTTCGGGGGACCAGGAAAGAGGAAGGTTCTTATTGGACTTGGAAAGCAATTCGTAGAGAGGTTGCATAATGTGGGAGATGTTGGAAATGAACCTGTGGTAAAAGTTTACCATCCCAAAGAATCTATGAAGTTGCTTTAGCGAAGTTGGTCGGGGAAAAGGCCGGATAACTTCAACTTTGTCCTCGAGAGGACGAATTCCCTCAGGCAAAATGTGGTGTACAAAAAAGAAGAGCTGTGTGACACCAAAGATACACTTAGAAGTGTTGAGTACGATAACATACTAATCTAAACGTGCAAAAACTTGACGAAGGTGAGAGATATGCTCCTCTAAAGACAAAGATGCTATCAGGGGGTCGTATATATAACAAAATACGAAGGGAAGACCTCTCAGAACCTGATCCATGAAACGCTGGAAGGTCTGACCACTGTTACGAAGTCCGTAAGGCATTCGGCTCATGACGAAGGAGCCGAATGGAGTGGTGATAGCCGTTTTAGGGATATCATCGGGGTGAATCGGGATTTGGTTGAAAGCGCGAACCAAATCGAGTCGAGAAAAAATGGAACAACCGAAGAGAGTGGAGTTAAAATCCGATAAGAAGGGCAGAGGATACCTATCCGGAACTGTACAGGCATTGAGTCGCATATGGTCACCTACAGCTCTGAATTCCCCCAGAGTAGACTTAGGTACTACATGAAGCGGTGAAGCAGATGAGGAGACGGATGGGGAATCGATCCCGGCCTCCATCATGTTTAAATTCTTGCTTCATTAGGGCAAGTTCATCCAAAGCCAGTCGACGGGGGCGTGAGAATACTGGCTCTCCTGTTGTCTCGATCTTGTGCACTACATTCTGCTTAATGGGTCTGTCCTTAGAAGGAGGCAGACTGAGGCTTGGAAACTCCCGCAGAAGTTGCTCGAAGCGGGGAGCATTTGCAGGGAGACTAACAGAGAGGAGAGAGCTGGTAGAAGGAAAAAATGAACCAGCAACTGTTAGTGTCGTGGTTCTGTCGATAAGCTTGTGGTGACAAGAATCTACCAAAAGGTCCTGAGCGGAAAGGAAATCGAGGCCCAAAATTGGAATGTCGACGTCGGCAATCAAGAATACCCATGATAAAACACGACGTAACCCGAGAAAGAGAGAGAGAGAGAGAGAGAGCTCGAGGATACGCCTCCCATAAGTCTTTATGTCCGATGAATAGGCAGTTTTAAGGACAAGATCAGAAGAAGTGAAAGCTTTCTCGACTGAAGAGGCAGGAATGACACTGCATTGAGCGCCAGTATCTACCAAGGACGATAAACCAGAGAGTGGGGCATGAAAACAAAATGGAGGATCGACCTGATGAAGGGATGATTTTGCAGAGGTGACAGACCCATGTATCACTTGCGTTTCTAGTTTTAAGCATGCTGCGCTGGGTTTGAAAGTTGAGTAAGAGAACCAACCCGTAGAATTTTGTAGTTTTGAAGGTGGTGAAGTTAGTCTAGGCGAAGTTTGAGATGAAAATTGAGCATTTTTGATGATACGAGCGTAGGCTTGAGCATTTTTCAGTCTTGCACCAAATTTAAGGTTGTACAAGCAAAAGCTTGAAAATTGGGGAAAGGAAACTTGAGCAGCATGATTAGCCGGAGGGTTGAAGTTTTGAGAATGCATACATGCGTGGTAAAAGCTGCAAGGCTGTACACAGCGCGCAGCCTTGCTACCATAACTAGCATGATACCAGCGTGATACCCTGAGGATTATTAGGATAGGTGGAATTTGACGAAGGTTGAAAATGAACCTGCCTTGCCTCACCTCTTGTGCTGGAGTTCTCTCGTTGGTTGTGTCTTGAACAGGATGATGAACAGCGCCTGACTCCATTGTTCTGCCCACGACTGTGCTCTCGCTGCAAACCCATTTGCAACTTAAGGGCACGAATATCCTTCTCAATCCTCTCCAAGACAGAAGCAAGATCCTGAGCTTGGGAGGGGGCGCCGCGTGGGAGTTCTGCCTGGTTGTAAGGAGATCCGATCGATGCCCTAACATGTGAAATATACATTTTTACATTTGGGTCGCAATTTATATTATCATTCACGTTACCCCAGCTGACGTATCGGTTGTTGAAAATCTCATCGGCAGCTTTTGCCATGTCCTCCACGTTAGCGGGTGACGCCATTAATATTAGTGGCCTAAATTGCTCCGGGACCCCACGCCTAAATATTTCAGTTAGCAAAGGATCTAACTGCTCCAATTGTGCACCCTTAGCGTGAGCTAAGCTCTTGAGGTGCTCCAGGAAACGCGAGAGACGCCTAGCACGCACCTCCTGTGTTTCAAGGAGAATACGCTGGTCCTCGATTTTCGACCTCCCAAATTCTTCCCTAAATGCCACTTTCAATTTCTCCCAAGACCCAGAATTGCCGCTCTCGAACATGGTGTGCTTAAAAATAGAAAAGATACTTAGGGGCAACTTCTGGGCGATGCAGAGCGTTTTATGTTGATCGGGGATGGCGTGGTTGTCCATGATGAAATTGGCCAACTTCAACCATGCAATAGGGTTCTCTGCATCGAAGGTTGGGAGAAGAATGGCAGATCGAGGGGAGAGGGCAGGTGCTGGTGATTAAAGGATTGCTGCGGAAAGATGCTCGAACGGGGGCCACTCGTGGAGGAAAATATGGAAGTGGTGCTGCCTAGACAAGCCATTGAGGTAGTGACTGAGGTGGACGTCAGTGTAGTGGTTGAGGTCACGTTAACCATTATGATAGACGCTTTACCACTTATATATATATATATATATATATATATATATATATATATATATATATATATATATATATATATATATATATATATATATATATATATATATATATACATATATATATATATATACTTATATATTTTTTGTGAGAAAAACGAAAGAAGGATGGGGGGATTTGACTCTAAGCTGACGCCTTGTTTACGCGACGTACCGAAATTCCCTCAATTTTGTGACTTATCGAACGGGTCTGGGTAACCAATAAAGCGGTTTGTGTGTGGCTTATAAAGTGGTTAATAATAAGTTGAATGTTTGTAATGGTAATTAGTCTAGGGAATCTGGGGTACCGGCACAAGTAAGAAATTATTTTGGCAATGAATTGAGATTGAAAATTGAATGGACTAAATAAAGGCAGTTCTTCAGAAGGGATATCAATTATAAGTTTTAACAAAATATATTTATTTGAGAAATCTAATATTTTAATATCTTAGTTGAGGTAATATAATATGGGAAGAGCTAAGTTATTTAACATAACATAACATAACATAATTTCACTGATGACAAAAGCCACAAGGGCCTATCAAAGGTCAACCGCATCCGTCAAAACCCACCCACAAAAAGCACCATCACCAGGGGAAGACAAAATCAAAGTCCCCCACAATATAATATAACAGATGAAAAAAGCCACAAGGGCTCATCATAGGTCATCCGAGTCAAACGGCCTCTTTTTTAACGAACCCAAACTCCCAGGAAAACTACATCCAGAGGATTGCGTCTAGAAACAAGGGTATCACCAATCAATGCTTGTCAAGAACTAACCAATCATACAGCTATAGATATATACAAACAATATTAATATATACAAAACTTAGGAACCATCACAACTTTCCCTCCCCATAAACTCATCCAACCTACTCTTAAATATATCTAAATTTGGACTACCTATTACCCTCCGCGGCAATTTGTTCCAGAAGTCTACCACTCAATTGGTGAAAAAATATTTTCTTAAATCCAACCTACACCCTTGCTTTTTAATTTTCACGTGGTGACCTCTCGCCCAATTTCCATCATCTAACTCAAAAAACTTGCTAACATCCAATTTATCTATCCCGGAAAAAAATTTAAAGAGCTCAATCATATCCCCTCTCACATACCTCCTTTCGAACGAGAACATATTTAATACCCTCAGTCTATTTATATATTCAAGGTGCCTCAGGGAAGGACTAATCTTTGTTGCCCTCCGTTGCACTGAAACCTGAGGAACCCAACTGATAACATCCCTCCACTCTGACTTTACACCATTTAGCACTACCCCTTGCTTCCTGTCTTTCAGCCACTCAGCTATCCAATTTGAAACACCCCCACATATCCTAATCATTTTTAATTTATGAACTAGTCTCCTATGTGGTACCTTATCAAATGCTTTACTAAAATCTAAGTAAATTATATCTACATTCTCTCCCTTATCTACATGATCTGTTACAAACTCCAGAAAGTCTAGTAAATTAGTCAAACATGATCTACCTGATCTAAACCCATGCTGAGCTCGGTGATTAACCCCTCCCTCTCTAGATGCTGGCAAATCCCTTTTTTAACTATTTTCTCAAGAATTTTACAGACTACTGGAGTTAGGCTAACCGGTCTAAAGTTATTTGGATCCTCTTTACTACCCTTCTTGAAAATGGGGACTAGATTCGCTCTCTTCCAATCATCGGGTATTTGTCCATATTCCAGTGACCTAGTATACAACTTCTCCAGAGCTATTGAGATACTTTCTACCCCTTCTTTAAGTATCCTAGAATGAATATTATTAGGGCCGGAGGCCTTGGTAGTATCTAACTCACCTATTAGTTCTTTTTTCATGCTCCAATCAACACTAATGGTAGTAAACACCTCTTTCCCTGACCAATGAGTACTATACATAAGACTATTTAGCTTCTCCTTTGTAAATACTGATGCAAAATGACCATTTAGTACCTCAACTAGTTCCTCATCAGTTTCTCTCACAACCCCCTTCATATTTGATAGGCCCTATTTTAACTCTGCCAGACTTATTATTAATTTTATAGTAACTAAAGAACTTTCTAGGATCTTTGTTGCTATTCCTAGCCATTCTATAATCACTTAAATTTTGAATATTATTTTCTACCTGTATTTTTTTATATGCCCTTTTCTTCTCTGAAATTTTTCTAGGTATCTCCTGATTCCATCATAATGGTTTCCTACTTTTGTTCCTAATGGCCTTCATTGGGATACATTGTTCTTGGACTACATTTATTATATGCTTGAAAGTATCCCACATCCTATAACCATTTTTACATCTGAATTCTACATCCCAGTCTACCAAATTTAGCAAGTTTTGGAGTTTTACATAATCTCCCTTATGAAAATTTGGAACTTTTACAGCCTTCTCGTTTATTTTCCCCCTCTCAATTCCCAAGTTAAAACGAACTATCTGATGGTCACTATTTCCCAATGTTTCCCCAACAGTCAATTCTTGAACTAAATGATCAGTGTTAGAAAGTACTTAATCTAATATATTCCCCCCCCCCTCGTTGGCTCATTAACAAATTGATTCAAAAAATTATCCTCAAAGCATTCTATGAACCTGCCACTTGTTATATCCCTACCTATCATATTTTCCCAGTCCACAGAGTTTAAGTTGAAGTCCCTAATAATAACTGCATCTGTTTCACACCCATTACTTATTTCCCTTATCATTTGTTCATCCATATCATCAGTCTGCCCAGATGGCCTGTAAAAAGCTCCCAAAAGCACCATTATATTTTTACTGAACCTAATATCTATCCAAAGTGACTCAACTCCATCCTGCTTTATTGAAGTATTTAAACTCGAAACAATGTTGTTTTTTATATAGATAATTATTCCTCCACCAATCCTACCTGTCCTTTGATTAATGAACATATTATAGCCTTGTAAATCAAATTCACTTATAGTGTCACTAAATTCTATTTCATTAACCAATGATTCAGTAACACATAATGTATCTATTTTCTCATTTCTAATATAACTAAATAGCTCATCCTTCTTGTTTCTAAGACTACGAGCATTTTCTATAGAAACAATTTAACCCCCCTATCCCTGAAGCAGCTCTTGAAACCTGAATGACCTCACCTCTATCGCCTTGGAACCTATTTCTGTTATCTGCCAAGTCCATTCTACTTTCAGTACTATAATGTCCTCTCATAATTCCCTGACCACTATTAGTATCTAGTTTCCCGCCCGCAAAGAACTAATAACACGATCATACTCCTCCCACAATACATATACCCCCCTCCTACTCAAATGCAGTCCATCCATCGCATACATTTCTTTCATTCCAACAAACCTATCCCACACATCCACAAACATGACACCTTCCATCTCACACATCCTCCTCACATAATCATTCAGCCCAATTGCACAAGACTCTTATTGCTTACACTCCTCCTAATGAATCCCAATATCCTATTAGCTTTATTCTTAGCATTTAGGCATTGCTTTCTAGGACGAAGGTCTGAACTTACCAAAATACCCAAGTCCCTCTCACAATCGGTCCTCCCTAAAATTCTCCCATTTAATTTATAACTATTCAGTGGATTATTTCTACCTATACTAAGCACACTACATTTGTTTATGTTAAACTTCACTGTCCAATTGGGCCGAGAAATGGCAAATGAAGTTTAACATAGACAAATGTAGTGTGCTTAGTATAGGTAGAAATAATCCACTGAATAGTTATAAATTAAATGGGAGAATTTTAGGGAGGACCGATTATGAGAGGGACTTGGGTATTTTGGTAAGTTCAGACCTTCGTCCTAGAAAGCAATGCCTAAATGCTAAGAATAAAGCTAATAGGATATTGGGATTCATTAGGAGGAGTGTAAGCAATAAGAGTGCTGAAGTCATTCTAAAACTGTATCTGGCGCTAGTTAGGCCTCATCTAGACTATGCAGTACAATTTTGGTCACCATATTATAGGAAGGATATTGATTTGCTTGAGTCTGTGCAGAGAAGGATGACAAAGATGATTGGTGGGCTAAGGAACTTACCTTATGGTGAAAGGCTCAGAAAACTAAATCTACATACATTGGAAAGGAGAAGAGTCAGAGGGGAATTGATTGAAGTCTTCAAATGGGTAAAAGGATATAATAAAGGGGATCTGGGTAAGGTTCT
This sequence comes from Ceratothoa steindachneri, assembly GCA_963969495.1. Lineage (NCBI taxonomy): Eukaryota > Metazoa > Arthropoda > Malacostraca > Isopoda > Cymothoidae > Ceratothoa > Ceratothoa steindachneri. The sequence goes on from OZ018326.1 coordinate 181,210,009, forward strand.
TATACTTAGTGAACATGACAGGACACGTAGCAATGGGTTTAAGCTTGATAAGTATAGGTTTAGGAAGGAGATTGGGAGGAATTGGTTTACAAATCGTGTAGTAGATGAATGGAATAGACTCACTAGACATGTGATAGAAGCCTCCTCTCTGGGTAGTTTTAAGAAGAGATTAGATAAATCTATGGATGAAGCTGCTAGATGGAACTGACTTTTTTTATGTACATATGTATATATTTTTCTGCGGAGTGGGGAGATTATATTTTGCGGTTGCATGAATGGACATTATCCTCTGGATGCATTTTATGTATATTGTAGATTAGATCTGACGAACTCCTTAAGGGTGACAATGTTGATGACAATTCTCTGGTAAGAAATCTTTTGTGTGTTGACTGGAACAGGAGCTGCCAAGTGTAGGCCATGAATGGTCTTTTGCAGTCTCCTTCTTTTCTTATGTTCTTATCCATTCCACCCCAACATCCATTCTTGGAAGCACACCTGTCACAACACCTTTCATTCTACTTTCTTTCACATTTTCAATCAACCTCTTGTACCTCTCACGTAATTCACATGCACCCACTTTCTTCACATCATTCACTCCTGAATGTGTAATCACAACCGCATCCCTTGCACAGCCAGACATCAGCTCCTCATACCTATTAGACAGATCTCTCTCTCTAGCACCGGGCAAACACACCCTCAAACCATTCAATCTACTTGCATTCAACTTCGTATCTAAATATCTAACTCGCGAATCACCCATCACAAGCACTTCAGTCAGACTCCTATTCTTAACTCCGACAGACCTAACTCCATCCCCACTCCTATTCTCATTCAAACTACCAGTCACTCGAACTCCACCCCCACCCCCATCAGTCATATCACTTCCAGTTACTTCCTCTCTTAGGGCACTGAATCTATTAGTCAAGCTAATAGGTTCTGTGTCCCTCTGACTCACACACCTATTCTCCCCCTGGCTAACAACCTCAACAGAGGCAACCCTATTCTTACAAAGAACAGGGGAAGCCTCCCTAGCTACACGTTTCCTAGCACTCTCCACTGTCCCCCATCTTCACTAGGCCTATTTCTAACTAATCTAAGGGGGCTAACTTCACTATCCCTAGAACTATCATATCCTACCTCCTCCACCGGCCCTCTACCTTCACTTGAAACATCTAACTGGCCTACCTCACCACCTAACCTATTCCCAGCTCTAGGCCTAACACTAAGTTTTCCCCTGAGCTCAGCAACTAACTCCTCCAGTCTACATATCCTGTCTAAATCCTGCCTTCTCATCCCCTTAAATCTACAATGCATTCACGCAGCCCACATACAACACATGTATACCCCTCACCTAATACACCACAACCAATGCATACATTCCGACACTCATGCTCACTTCCATCCCCGAACTCCATCACTTATTCAAAGAAAGAAAGAACTTAAGTAGTAATAAGAAAAAAAAAAGAAGAGCAACTTAGCTTTCGCTGATTGTGGTGAAAAAACAAAAAAACAAACAAACTGTAGAAAAATCTGAAAAATAAATCAACAGACTGAGAGCTCCATGAAACACGTGGTACCTGTTCGAAGGTCAGTCGAAGGTCCTTTGAATGACAAAAGTAAGAATCCTTGCAGTACGACAATTATGGTGTTTTGAAAACAGGCAACGCTATTAATCAATGAATTGAAAAAGCACCTAATGGAGGGGACTTGAAAATTGTGATGATGATTGTGGACAATTATTAAATAGAAGAATGGGTGATTGATAATTGAAACTATACGATATGTAAATAAATTTGGGATGATATGCCGATTGCAATATATTGAATATAAGGCGAAATTTATCATATATATATATAGCGTGGGATGAATTAGTTTTAGGGTGAAGGAAATGTCTATGATTATGGTTAACGTGACTTTACGGGTCTGTTAATAGCGGGAGCAAAATTGAAATGGGACACTGCCTGTATTTCCGTGCGCATGGTTAAATGAAATTTTGTTAGTTTATACATTCCCGATATAACTATATATATACATATTGTTTTGTGTGAAGTTCATATAGAACTGGTAAGGGTGAAACCACTACACATCCTTGTGTGATTTGCTGCTGTCTGGGTGCATGTTATTCTATTCTGTGGCGACTTCCCGGTGAATGCAAAAAACTTGCGCTCTCTCCTCTCTAGTGAGTAACATAGTTCAACTGCAACATAATAAAAATATTAAATCTATATGGCTCGAAACTTCTTGTACATCCTGTAAAACATATGTTGCACAAAGTTTCTAGTTTTTTTTGTGAGTGGGGGCAGGGGGTAAATAATTTGCAAACAACGTTTTTTTTACTTTGTTGTGTACCGTTGTAACGGCTAGATCCAAAATCAACACTATGTCTGATCGTTCTCATACAAAGGGTGGCTCAACAACCTGATGGTTAGATGGAGCCAATTATTTGGTTACTTCTGTGGCCACTTTAAAAATCTTTGGAACCACAACCAGAAAGCCCCCAAATCCCCAAGAAGAAGAAGAAAACTTTAATAATTGTCAGAATTTCCTTTTTTAAATATTTTTATTTATCCAATAATATAGGTAAATATTTAATTAGTGTGAAATCATTTAAAAATGGCTGATGGTGGAAATTGGTGTCTAATTGAAAGTGATCCGGGAGTCTTTACTGAACTTATTCATAAATTTGGTAAGTTGGTAAAATTAGTAAAACTCATGGTAAATATGTAGATTAGCGGCCCGGCCGAAAAAAAACATTTGTGTGTAAATATTATCGTTCACTAGTGTCGGAATATTCATGCGCGTTTGAGTCCTTTTCGAATTATTCTATAAACAATTAGGATTATATACTGGGGGCTGTGCCCCCCACACCCCCCCAATTTAATGAAACTGGATCATCGTAGTATAGTCCCCCCATTGGGTTTACCTCCACCGAGCCGTCAACTTAAATGTACTCCAAAAACGTGAAACATTTTGGAACACGGACGAAATAGTACGTTCCATCGTTCGCGCTGATAATCTACATATTTACCAAACTCATTATTGTGTTCTTTTCCTTTTTTAAAAGGAATGGTTGATTGTTATGGACTTAGATAAATTCCTACCATGCACTAGCCACAATGCACTGCATTACGGCTGAAATTAAAATAATACCTAAACCTACAGTTAACTCGGTCTAGATCTTGATTCTCAGGCAGGTGACCGCCATGCGGCAATCCCCTTGGCCTTTGTATCGGCTCTACCTGTGAGGGCAGGGAAACGGTTAGTATTATCCTAATGTTACCTGTCAATCAACACATTCAAACTTTCCATATGCTCTCTAGGAACTCTTTCACTTCTACAATCATTCGTCCATTTGTCTGGTCACAGAGTCCCAACAGGATAAGAAGCCATTCTCTTCCACTCTTTTCTATCACATTCATTTTACATCCATTTCATTCAGGATGACCTGCATCATTTCCATTCTCACTAACATACTTGTCACATTCGAACATGATATGCTCTACTGTCTCATCTTCACCCGTGTCACACATCTCACATTTTACTGCCAGACTGACCATCTGTAACTTCGGTAATTCTGAAGATCCATACCCTGTGAGCTTTCCCGCTTGCATTCCCATAATATTTATTCCATCTCCCAACATGTTTTCACCCAACTGTGTGATTAACTTGTCTTATTACTTGTTCTGTATACGGATGGCTCCAAGTCCCAAGAGGGGGTCGGCTTCCACGCCGTATCCCCTCTGTTTGAAGTCAGCGGGGCTCTACCAGGCGCTGCGTCTGTCTTCACGGCCAAGCTGGTGGCAATACACCACTCGGTACGGGAGATTACGCGACGTGCCCGGTTCGGAGACCGGATTGTGATCTATAGCGACTCACAAAGCGCCCTGAGTGCTCTCGGGGCATTGGAATCTCCGCATCCCCTGGTTCGCGAAATCCGTGACACCACGGTTTTGGCGACCGGGCAGATGTCGAGATTATCTTCTGCTGGGTTCCTGGACATGTAGGAATTGCGGGGAATGAGCGCGCCGATGAGGGCGCCAAAGAGTCTGCGAGGACTCTGCAACCGGACCAGCGTTTCGCTCTTCCTCACACTGACTACATGGCAGGAATACGGGCAGCTCTTCGGACTGCTTGGCAAAGAAGATGGGAGACGGTCGAGGGGAACTTAAAGTTGCGTGCCATTGCGCCGCGACCGTTCCCATGGACCTATCCCCCAATGCTGCGGCGGCTTCAGGTTGCTTTCTGTCGTCTTCGAATCGGACACACTCGTGTGATGCATCGCTACTTGATGGAGCACTCGCCTGCGCCCTATTGCAACGACTGCATCGTCCCCCAGATTGTTCGGCACATTCTTGTCGAATGTCCCAGTCTGGGTGATCTTCGCGCACGATACCTGTCCCGGTACCGGGATGGGCGGGGTCGCTACCGCCTGTCCCTTGTACTCGGGACGAGTGCGTGCACCATGACTAGTGGACTTATTGACTTTTGGGGGGGCATAGCCCCCCCATACCTGACCCTAATAATTTCATTCTAGGATACTTGAAGAAGGGGTAGAAAGTATCTCAATAGCTCTGGAGAAGTTGTATACTAGGTCACTGGAATATGGAGAAATACCCGATTATTGGAAGAGAGCGAATGTAGTCCCCATTTTCAAGAAGGGTAGTAAAGAGGATCCAAATAACTTTAGACCGGTTAGCCTAACTCCTGTAGTCTGTAAAATTCTTGAGAAAATAGTTAAAAAAAGGGATTTGCCAACATCTAGAGAGGGAGGGGTTAATCAGCGATGCTCAGCATGGGTTTAGATCAGGTAGATCATGTTTGACTAATTTACTAGACTTTCTGCAGTTCGTAACAAATCAAGTAGATAAGGGAGAGAATGTAGATGTAATTTACTTGGATTTTAGTAAAGCATTTGATAAGGTACCACATAGGAGACTAGTTCATAAATTAAAAATGATTAGGATATGTGGGGGTGTTTCAAATTGGATAGCTGAGTGGCTGAAAGATAGGAAGCCATGGGTAGGGCTAAATGGTGCAAAGTAAGAGTGGAGGGATGTTATTAGTGGGGCTCCTTAGGGATCAGTTCTCGGTCCATTATTATTTGTCATCTATATAAACGATCGTGGGGAGGCAGTTAATAATAAAGTGTCAATTTTTGCGGATGATGCCAAATATGCAGCTGTAGTTAGAGATATTGATGATAATTTTAAAGTGTAGGGGGATTTAAATAAATTGTTATCCTGGGCACATAAGTGGCAAATGACTTTCAACCTTGATAAGTGCAAAGTTATTAACATGGGAAAATATAATAGAGAATTTAACTATAAAATGGATGGGCATTGGCTGAGCTCAGTAGAGGATGAGAAAGATCTAGGAGTAGTAATAGATAAGTCATTAAGGTTTTCTAAGCAGTGTATTCAAGCTAGAAATAGGGCAAATAGAGTACTGTATACAGGCATGGTCCCCCACATTTTAGACACGATATTAACCTTCTTGAGTCAGTGCAACGGAGAGCAACAAAGATTATTCCTTCCCTGAGGCACCTTGAATATATAGATAGACTGAGGGTATTAAATATTTTCTCGTTCGAAAGGAGGTGTGTGAGAGGGGATATGATTGAGCTGTTTAAAATTTTTTCTGGGATAGATAAATTGGATGTTAGCAAGTTTTTTGAGTTAGATGATGGAAATTGGACCTGAGGTCACCACTTGAAAATTAAAAAGCAAGGGTGTAGGTTGGATTTAAGAAAATATTTTTTTCACCAATATAGTGGTGCACTTTGTACCCACATGAGTAGCAGCCGGCAGGACTCCCCCAGGGCACCTAAATATCTAAAAAAAATCCATGGTGATATGTGAGGCCTTGCTAATTTATTGCTCATTTATCTTGTTAGTTTATAAATAATTGCGAGGTACTATTCACACAGGATTTATTTATTTTTGGGATTGTGTACATATAGTAAAATTATCTATACATATTTTTTGTTTGTTTATATATAAGTAAAGAAATCTCTTGTAAATATTTACTATCATATTTTTTGGTAAATAAAGGACTGTATATTCAGTCCATTTCATTTCTCCCTCGATTTCTCACATCCGAATTAGTGTAGGAAGTGTGTTGGAACGATTGCGATTCGATTATAGATTTTTGGCCCGCTACATCATGCTTCGGCAACTGAGAGAATTGATGATCACCACAATTCACAATAGAGTTGAAACATTGCTGCTGCATGGCATACCCTAAACGAAGTCCAATTTCCTTCTAATTTCATCTCATATGTTTGCTCACATAGCAGCAACGAATAAGCAATGAGCACCAATGAAAAAATTAAAAATTTGATTTTCACTATAATTTGAGGACCACCCTAAAGTGCATGTGGGCACTGTGTTCCATGGAAATCAGAGGAAAAATTGACACACCATCACCTGTCTGCAGTGCTTACTGACATGTCCAAAACGTTGACAATGAAAGCACCTACGGGGATTCTCCACGTAGTGCTTCACAGGAATACACAGATAACCAGCCTTGCTATTCTTAGGGAGTTCCAACCTATTGAGAATTAATTTTATAGTAGCGGAAGGAACTCTGGTGCCATTAATATTACGAGTGACATGGTATGCACCAACTACCTTCTGAGAAGTCAGTTTTGCAACAAACCGGTCCACATCATATTCAATAAGCTCTCCCGACCTGATAACCCCCTCGCAGGTGTTAAAGGTATGATGGGCTGATGAGGAGATATTGAGGGAAGCGAGCACCGAACCTACACTTGAACCCCAATCGTTCCAACCCAAGATAGGTAATGCTTTGTGTATTTTACAATCAAAATATTTCAGTTAAGCTAAAAGGAAAACATGCTCCTATTGATCACAGCTCTTATTAATCACATCAATAATCTAAATCATTTTAAAAGTGGCCTATTTTTCAAGGTCAGCAGTCCATGATAATAAATGCAATTGTTGAAAGATTGGGTACTGATAAGAATGCACCAAAAATGCAATTTTCATTTTACTCCCCATAAATGTTATCCCTAAGAGCAGAACTGAAATGATGTATCTGGGAAGTTCTGTGTGATAATCCTAGCACAGATTGTGATTATATTGAAGAAACATTTAAGGGTATGTTTCTTAACTGCAGTGTTTTGAGCGATTTGAAACTTAGTTCTCACAAATTTTCATATGTTATAACAGAAGCTCTTGGACCATATTTTAAAGAAAAACTCAAGGATTTGTGAGATTCTTATTTTTCTTTGATGTTTGGTGAGATGACAAATGCTGCTGGGTTTAAAGAAATGCAAGTCATGGTTCAGTATTGGTCTGAAATGTTGAAAGAAATTCATTCATTTTATCTTAAAACAATTAGGAGTCTTAATATAGCATTAGATGATGCATCACTGAAACTTGAGAAAATATTAGCAATTGGCTTAGATGGACCAAATATTAATAAAAATGTTTTTTGTTTGATCAATGAAGATATTAACCCATTGCCTGCGGCAGGCCCAAAATCATCCTGTCCTAAATGGCACCTGGTTTTAAGACGAATCGCATTTTGAAGTACATGGGCATAGGCCAGAGGTAGTAAGATGAAGCAAAGATGAATCACTTCACCCAGGACACATTCAACAGGCACCAAAATACCCACCTAAGAAGATGTTTTGGGGTTGCTTAAACGCTAAAGGCCTAGGGCAGCTTGTTACTATTGAGGGAATGATGAACAGCGTAAAATACAAGGCAATGCTGCAGACTCACTTGCTTCCCGCAATGCAGAAAGACTTTACTGATGGAAGTGACATTTTCCAGCAAGATCTGGCTCCATGCCATACTTCCCAAATAACACGCACATTCTTCGAAAAAAGTGGACTTACCACTATAGAGTGGCCTGGGAATTCACCTGACATAAACCCCATCGAGAATCTATTGGCTATAATTAAATGTAGAATCGAGAAAACCGACTTTTAGACGATGCAGAAGATGATTTGTACATTATCAATGCATGGTACCATAACGAAGAACTGGCAGAAATGTGTTCAAATATGGTTGAATCTATGCCAGAGTGAGTGAAGCAGGTTCTAAAAGCAAAGGGCAGTCATATTTCATATTAAATGTACCATTTATCTTATCATTGACATATTCTTTTCAAATATAAACAACAATTATCAAGTAATTGTATTATATATATATATATGAACAGGAAAAGTACAAATTAAATTGCCATAATTAAACTAGTGAATTTAATTCGTAAATTATATAAATATTCTATCACATACAATTAAGACACTTAAAAGAGGGTGTTTTATTACACTCAGAACAAGAAAAAAGTCAGATTTGCACCACAGTACAACTGCTATTTAAAACCTGACTTTTCTTGCCTTCCTTGGTGGAAAGTCATCAATTAAATCACCATATGAAATCTGCCCAGAAATTGTATGATTTATACTGATGATGGCAAGACCAGTAAGACACTCCTGTGACATAGATGATCTTGGATAAGACTTGATGAAGCTCCTCTCTGTTTCAGCAACAGTGAGTGTAAGAGTAAGACCAATTCTGAGAGCAGTCCACAAATTTGGATATATTTCAGAGAGCTCCCTTTCATGCATAAATGTCAGCAATTCAAGCAAGGATATGCTCTTTAATGGCAATTCAGGCAATTTCTTCAGCTCCTGTGCAAGCTCTTTGCCATCTAAGTCAGATTGTCCCTCAAAGTGTAGCATAGTACTAAGGTTCGCATATTGCTCTGTTAGCTCCTCAAATGTGAGATTTTAAAAATGTGTCAGCACTCAAAACTTCTCTCCCACAATTTCCAATACAGGAAATCTTTCATGCATGGCTAATTTGGCAGAATCTACCACTGCATTGAAAAATGACACCTCCAGCTTCTTCAAAGCATCAATCAAGGCCTCATCAAATGTTTCATTGGAGAAGTACCCCTTTGGACCTCAGCCCTTTTCATTTTAACACAGCCTCTACATTCATTTATTCATATATATCTGAGGCTGCCATTTGTGCAGCCACAAAACCTATTTTCCTATAATTGCAGAGACCTCTCTCTGTTTCATTTAAAAGATTTACTGCAACATCAATGTTCATGCTAAGAGATTGCATCTGTTTGATCACATGCTGAATTTGGCACAACAGGTCATACCACACCACTGAGCAAATGGCGAAGCGGTATGACCCACCCTCCTTGGCTAGAGATTGAGCCTATACTTTTACTACTGAGTTGTTAGTGTTGTCCCTCACCTCGATCAGTGCATCTCTCACAGCAGATGCCTCATATCTCAGGGTTTCCGCACTCTTGATCTTGCTTTCCCATCTTGTATCGGACTACATCTTCAATGTGATGTCCACATAATTTTTCAAGATGGTCCATCGGTGTGTGGAGGCTGAAAACAAGTTGTAAAGTTTGCAAGAAACCAAAGTAACTTGTGGCATCAATAGATCCCTTAGCAGCATCAGCCAACACCAAATTCAGAGATTGAGTTTCACATGGAACAAACAGAGCTCTGGGATTAATTCTAAGAGCCTGGATTGAACACCCTCGTTTTTTCCTATCATGTTAGCCCCGTTAGTCTTTTCAGAATCAAGAATGCTATATGTTGACCTCGGGACTTCTCTGCTTCCAAGAAAACCATGAAATGTTCCTTTATAGGGGGTTTCTTCTCCAGTGACACAACCTGAATCACAATTGACAACTGTTCAGTGTGGCTGATATCTGGAGTGCAATTTAAAATTATTGAAAAACTTTGATTGATTGCTTGATGTCGCTCACCATTTTTATGATAATCTTGCTGCTCAACAAATCAATGAGTTTGTTTTGTATGTGGTGGCCAAAGTAGCTGGTGTAACAGGATTGACTTTTTGGACATGGCTAATGTGCTTTTGCATTATAGGATCAAATTTTGCCATTAGTTCAACTTCTCTCAGAAAATTGCCAATTGATGGTGAGAATAACTTCTGTATGCCCCCTTAGTGCCAAATTCCTAACTACCAAAGAATGCACAATATCAGTGAGGCGAGTCAGTACCACTCTCCATCTTAACTTCTAAGCCTCCAGAAGTTCCATCTCCCGCTTGTCAATGGTCTCCATTTATCATCCTCACTGATAATTCTTTCCACATTTTCAAAGAATTTAGATGTTCTGAACTGTTTTCAAGTGCTGTGAGCAATGTATGCTTCCAGTCTCTTAGTCCCAAACTTATTAAATTTATTTTCTTCTTGGAAAAAAATATGCAACAGAAACAAAAAAGGTTGTCGTTTTTCAAGGAATAGACCAACCAACCAACTTCTGGTTATATTCTCTCCACTAACCAATGGCTTCCTGAAGTAATGATGGTGACGACTTCTTCCATGTGTGTTGTTCCTAGGGAATACAAAATCAGATGGCACTTGACTGGGTCCTCTGGAAACCAGTTTTATCCAAATTCTCTCAGTCAGAATGGATGGCCAGTTAGTGGACAGACACTCATCCTCAGGAGGAAATTCTGTTCCAGGCATTTATAATTGAAAAAACAAGAGAAATAGTATACACAAATGTTAGATAATCATAGGTGTAACTCATGGGGAAATGGGGCACTAGTTTTTCTGATTTCCCAGAGATTTGCTTGTCCTAGGATACCTAGGCCAAGATTGGCTTTTATTAAAAGAAATGCCTAAATATAAAAAAATCCACTGAAAAGTATTTTTAATGTAGTGGGTTTCACTACTTTTCACCACTGTTATAAGCCTCAATGATACAATAAACTGTTCTAAAATACTGCAAAATGCTTTGCAGAGATGCACACATTCACTGACATATGTGCAAACAAACTCACCTGAAGAATCTTGCTGGGAAGAAGTAGAAGCAAATGGGTCTTCATCACCTGAAGGCTCAAAGACCATTTCTGTAGAGGCCTGTTTTGTTGTAGAAGTAGATGGCTTCTCATCCTGGCTAGTGGCAGAGGATGGTCCAAAACTTTCAAAAGTGCCGCTGCAGTAAGATTGAACATAACTGACCAATGCATGAATAATTTAGTACAATTAATTTAAAATGTCATTAAGCATAATTTATTGAACTTTTAGTCTGTAATCTAAACTAAATTTTCTTTATTCTATTTCAGGACATATGTGCTGTATGTTTTGTGTGAATAAAACCTAAAGAAAAGGCCTTTTAACTATTTATACAACAAAAGATTTTGCCATTTTTACCAATTTCTCTTAATGTTGTGAAAATATCAACACAATTAAACACTATATTAAACAATCTGTTAATGATACATCTGTTAGTATAGATTAGTTTTTATTTATATATATATATATATATATTATTATACTATAATATTATTTTTTATATATTATTTATTTATTTTTATAGTAGATTTTAAATGACTCTAAAAGCTATATCACAAAATAGCAGTATAAATGATAGTGAAAAGTAGATGGCATACCTTCATCCTTTGCTCGTTGCTCTTCTTCTTAATTGAGCACCTGATAGCTTTGATCCTTTCTTATACATTTGCGGTTATTTGACAGATCCTGATGGAAGATTCGTTTTTTAATGTATTTATATACTTGACTATTTAACCAAAACAATAAAAATAACATTATATATGTTAAAGTATTAAGTATAAGACTTTATTCTTAGTAGTATACTAATCTGGAAACATTGGAGAACAAATAGGTCTACTAAGAAATTTTGCATTGTGCAGGTCTTTTTTAATAAAATAAATCAATGATTTTTTGGATTTTCTTTATTCTTTAAAAAAAATCCAATGGTTAAAAAAATTCAGTTCTCTATTATAAGATTTTGAAACTATTATAATAAAAAACTGAATTCCAAACTGAGCTGATTTTCGATTTTTGTAACAAACTATTTTTGTGAAACACAGATGTTTTTATATATTCCTAAAAAATATATATATTTATTTTTTTTATGATTTATTCTATTTTAATTTATATCTTTATTTTTATTTTTATAGTTTTGGTGCCTCTTAACAAGTGTGGCCCTGGGCGGTTGCCCATATTGCCCATAGGCAGAACCAACACTGTATATATATATATATATATATATATATATATATATATACCGGTATATTACAAAATAAAAAACTATCATGATTTAATAATATTAGGAGTGGCTCACATATGCATAAACATTTTTATTTAAAAAAGAAATTATAAATGAATAAAATTTGACATGATAATTTTGTTTATTTATGCATAATTTTTTAGGACTTGCAAACTAAATATATGTTTACCTCCTTTCCTCAAATTTTCATTTATCTATTGGAGATTCTCTTGAGAGTGGTATACCTGAAAGTGAGGCACTATGCAGAGTGGAATGTTGCACTGGTATACACTCTTCTTATTTTTTTCTGGACTGCATAATAGTTTTTATTTAATAAAACTCAATATATTCTCTGCCTCAATACTGTAACTAGATTTTTTAGATAGCATCTAGATTTAGCTTCACAACAAGATTGCCTTATATTTTGGAGGCACTAAATATAGTTCCAGTGCAGTAAATGGGTTAAGGAGGTGAAACGAAAAGTTTATTGCACATTGGTACATGGAATTTAAATATTGTTCACAATGCTTATACGAGGGGCGGTCAATTAGTTTTGCAATTTGGATATAAGGAAATGAGATATAAGGAAAAGTGTTTTATTATTTTTCAATATAACTACCCTCGACTTCAATGCACTTGCGCCACTTGTCCCCGAGGCTTCGAATTCCTGACAACTAGAAATCTCCCAACTGCTGTTCAATCCACTCCTGGACGGCGAGCTAGACATCTTCATCATCCCCAAACCGGAATCCACGCAGTGCAGCCTTGAGCTGGTAGAATAAAAAGTCACTAGGGGCCAGATCTGGACTGTAGGGGGGATGGTTGAGCTCCTCAAATCCGCACTCACGCAGGGCAGCTTGTGCAACTCTGGCCTCCGAACTTTGACGACGTTGAAGTCGATCATGGGGCGTGGCGTTTCTAGGGACCCGACAGGCAGACACCTTGGTTATGGCCAAATTGTTGTGGATGATGTTGATAACACTTTCATGTGATATTCCAAGTTCTCGCTCGATTTCTTCAACCTTCACCCATCGATTTTCGAGGATCATCCTCTCCACACGGGGCATATTGTCCTCGTTGGTCACGTCTGGCGGACGTCCTGGACGGGGGTCATCTTCAAGGGACTCATGACCATGGCGGAACTCCCTATTCTAGCGAGCAATGGTTGCATAGGAAGGGGAAAATTTGAAAAGTTCTGTTCAGGAGTTTTACTTAGGAACCATTGAGTATCTTCTTTAAAGCTTTGTATCCTGTGAATTTTCTCAAATATTTCTCTTGCTTTGTGCCATCAAAAATAATATCTGAAAGCCAAAATACTATTTTAAGGTTATCTGAAGTTATGCCATTTTATTCTTCTCCAGATGTGTTATTTGATGAATGGAGATGTTTGCAGAGTGAAGATCTGTCAAAATTTTGTTCAGATGAAGGAATAGATCACTTTTGCCAAAATATTTTCATTCAAACAAACAGTAAGCATTCCGAAATATCCACTTATTACCCAAATTGTAAAATCCTGATTATTGTGTACACATGGAAGTGCTGCTATAGAAAAAGGGTTTTCTAAGTCAAAAGGAATCATGACTGAGACAGAACAGATTGCGTGAGTGGATGTTTAATTCAAGACTTCATATAAAGTATGGCATGATGATTTACAAAAACAAGCTATAACTTGCCAAAGCAGCCAGAAAGAGCTATCAGCATTATTTGGATGAGCAAAAAATGATCATTGAAATGAAGGAAAGAGCAAAAAAATGAAGAGAACAACAATAAAGATCATCCAAACTGAAGGAAATTACAGTAAACCCTCGATATAAAAAACTATATGGGGCGGGGGGTCGTTCGTTAAAGCCGAAAGTTTGTTAAACCTGATGGGTGTTAAAAGCAATGGAAATAACGAACCAAGTTAGTTATGGATATGTAATACGTATGTAATTACTAATAAAGTTATGTGGACTGCACAACATAGTATTGATACAAACCTTGCACTGTAGGAGACGTGACACGCCAACACTCACTCAGGCTGGTCGTAACGCTTGCCTGTTTAAACCGAATGGACTTCGGCCAGGAAATTTGGTTCATTATATCTGAAATTCATTATATCAAGGGTTTACTGTAATTCCAAAAGACAAAAACTGGAAGAATTAAATTTTCAGTTAAAGAAGTAAAGAAAAATAGAAGTGTGGAAACAATGATGATAGAATTTTTTTTGGAAGAAGCTATTGAGAAAAGCCATGACAAAAAAAGAAGATTTTACTGATGTAGCTCTGGCACAGTTTTTACCTGATGCTACCCCGTAAGGGGCGCGGCGATTTGCCATCCTGACCGCCGTGCTGACAGGATCCAGCGCTCTGTCCGGCCCCAGCTTAGCCTCTCTTCCTTCCTTCAGATAGCCCAATTTCTCCCCTACCTCGTCGCTTTTCATACAACCTCTCCCACAACTTTTTCTGGTCAGCCTCTAATTTCACAGGGTAGATGCTGACCTTCTTCTCAAGCCAACCACCCCGGATCGGGGCTGGGGGGAGAGGGGACATTGTTCCGTAACCCCTGAGCTCCGGATCGGGATGGGTTTTTTTTAACAACCTGCTTCATCCCCACCCATACCTTCCTCACATCCCCTTTCCTCTCCTCTTCACATTCTATCAATTTTACGCCGTGTCCAAGGTGGAGCCACCATGCCGTTGGACTGCCAGGCCACCAGGCGGGAGGGGTGGTCCCGAATGGCAGCGCCTGGCTCTGCCGGGCTTGTAAGCACCTCTCGCAGTGCGGGCAACTGCGAGAGGTGATGAGCTATTGTGTCCCGTATTAAAAAGAGGGTCACCATGCCCATGTATGACAAAAAAAACAAAAAAAACCCAACCCCCAACTTCCCCAAGAAAATCAACGGAGCCGCCCTCGGGCAGCTCCACCGAGAAAATGGAGGTCCCCCCCTTGTGCTTGCACAGGGGACCCTCCATAATTCTTTAACCGGAGAGGAGGCTTACTCCTCTCCTACGCATACGGGTATAGGGGACTCCCACTCCCTCCCTTCTCTGGAGGTGCTTTCGGGCACCTCCCTATTTCCAGCGGCAGTCCCTCCTTTTCTTTCTAAGGGGACTGCCAAAAAAGCCAGCAGGCAGCCCATTGCCGACCGCACCCCCTTAGGGAGGAGAGGGAAGCCAGGCCCCTTCAGTCGCTTCCCTCAAAAGACCTGCTGGCAAGGATATTAAACCTTGCCGGGGTTAAGGCTTGTGCCTCCCCACAAATGACTCTTGACGCTGCCAAGGGGACCTGCGATGTCCTGGGAGGGGATGGCCAACTGGAGGCCCCTCCTGTGATAGACATGGTCCTTGAGGAGACCCAGCCTCAGAGGGTAGGGCCTTCCATGGGGGGGAATCCAGGCTCGGCGCCAAGCACCGAACCCGAGTCCGCCCCTATGCAAGGTCCCCTTCAAACGGCTGAGGGCTCCGAGGCAATACAAGGAGGGGAGGGATCTCCTCCGACAGGTGCCCCCACGACTACCAGGAACTTCTCCATTTCGGAGAGGGACCTGGCTGAGGCCGGCCCATCTGGCGTGGGTCTTCTGCCGGCGGAGGGGAGAAGCGGGTTCATTCCCCGCCCTCCTCTCCAAAAAAGAAAAGGATGAAGAAGACTCGGGGCTCCTCTCCATCTGCGGGGGCTACAGGGACGGATGGGTCTGCTGCCACTTTGGCAAGCGACCAAGCTAAGATCGGCACATCCGGCCCCTCTGCCTCCCCGGGTACGGAGCTCCTGACGATGACAAAGACCAAAAGGTCACAGGGCGGAGCCTCGATGACATCGGGGCCCCTCATTCAGAGGTTACCTGGCGTTTTCGAGCCCGCTGGCTTCAAACGCTTCCTCGTTATTCGCTCCACTGATGGCAGCATGTTGTCCAAGGGCAACATGATCCATCAGAGGAGAGGATTAGCTAGTGCAATTGGTAGAGAGGCGAAGGTAACCCGTTTCTCGGACGGGAGCCTTCTGGCGAATGCGGCGAATCCCGCCGAGGCGGCCAAGATAAGTGCTCTTCGGACACTTCATGGCACCCCGGTGAGTGTGACGCCGCACTCTACCATGAACTTTGTGAAAGGAGTAGTTTATGCGAGGGAACTCGTTGACTACTCCATTGAGAACATCACCCTAGAGCTGGCCGACCATGGGGCGGTCAAGGTCGAACGTGTGATGAGAAAACAGGGAGGGGCCTCGAGACCCACCCCTACACTCTTCGTCAAGTTCGACTGTGACAAGCTCCCTGAGTCGGTGCGTGCTGGTCGGTACCGCTACCGCGTGAAGGCATTCGTGCCACTGCCGCGGCGGTGCTATTACTGTCACTGCTTCGGCCATATGAATCGCTCATGTAGACGTGCAAAGTCGGGGTCACCCGAAGTATGTGTAAATTGCTCCAAGGTCGCACACGATAAGTCCAAATCGTGTGTGGCCAAGTGTGTCAATTGCGGAGAGCCGCATCCTGCTTCTTCGAAGCAATGTGGTGCATATCTCCTTGAGAAAGAAATCCTGGCCATTCAGACCCAGGATCGACTCTCATTCCGCGAGGCAAAGGACTTGGTCCTGGCGCACCTGGCTCTGCCTGAGACGTCATATGCCTCAATAGTTAGAAAGGCACCCTCTGCTCCTGGCCCATCCAGGCCAACGAGCACGGTTATTTCCGCGCCCATTCGGAGCCCTTCTGCGGGCTCTACCCAACCTGGGCGCTCCCCTGGTAAAGCTGGCGGCAAAAAGGGTTCATACCCTGCCCCGGCTAAAACCAGGGCTCCCCCCTCTTCCCCCAGCGTGACCGTTTTCCGTAAGGCGAAACGGCCACGCGCCTCCACCGAGTCGTTAGACTCACAGGAGGCAACACCCCTGAAGATGGTCGCTAGGCCATCTTCCGGGGTTCCTAAAGCTGTTCGCCGAAAGGAGGACAGCAACAAAGGAGCTTCGGCCCCTTCGCCCACGCCCCGAGGTGGAGCGAGTGGCTCGGAGACGGTGGTTCCTCGAAAAGAGGGCCCCCCGCCTCCCAAGCCGCAACGCCCGCCTAAGGTTTCGAGGCCGAGGGAGGAAAAGACTCGCATGGCGAGCCCAACCTCCCCCAATAAGTCCTTGAAGGCGACAGCGCCTTCAGCGCTTTGTCCGGCCAACAGCGCCCGGGGTTCTGCCCCCGGGAAGCGTACGGCCGTGGACTCCGGGCCAACTGGGAGGAGCTGTGGAGGCTTGTCTCGTCCCGTTCCCCGTTAGCTATTTTTTTGCAGGAGACCATGCTAAGCGCGTGCCCGCTGCGTGCCCTCCCGGGGTATAAGGGTCTTGCGACCCCACCACCGCGGGATGGCCGGGCTGGGGGATGCGCGGTTTACACCCGGCATGATGTCTCCGTTCTTCCTTTCTCTTTAGATACCTCTTTTCAGGGAGTGGCTGTGCAGCTGCACCTGGATAGGAGGTATACTATCATTTCTGCGTACATTCCACCGTCAGCTGACTTCGACGCGGGGGACTTCTGCCGCGTCGTGGCACGGTTGCCGAGGCCCTATCTCTTGCTTGGAGATCTGAACGGCAGGCATCCTCTCTGGGGAGATTACTCCATAAATCCCAGGGGACAAGTCCTTGCCGATCTGATCGAGGGGCTTGAGATGGGTGTCCTAAACGTGGATGAGTTTATGCATCACTGTCCGAGAACCGCTTCATTTTCTTGCCTTGACCTATCTTTGTGCTCTTCGGATGCACAGCCTGATTTTGATTGGGGGGTGGTCGATGACCTCCATGGTAGTGATCACTTTCCCATTCAAATATCATTTTCAGGGCAACTGCCGCCTGAGAGACCACCTCGGTGGTGCTTGGCGCGGGTGCGTGGGCCTGCATTTCAGGAAATGACTGAATTCTCTATCTCAGTCGAGGAGTTTACGTCGGTAGATGAGGCTGTTGAGTTCTTCTCCGGCAACCTCATCGCCGTGGGCCTGACTACTATTCCTAGGACGTCTGGCCGTTTTGCACGCCGACCACTCCCATGGTGGTCGGCTGAGTGTGAGACGGCCCTCAAACAGAAGCGTTATGCCTACATGCGCTATAAGCGCCGCCCGAACGATTTCACTGTCGCTGAATTTCGTCGGGCTAGGGCTAGGTTCCGGTATATTTCGAAGCACGCCCGCCGCTCTTCTTGGTGGGCATACATGTCTTTACTTAACGGGAAGACCCCTTTAGCTGAGGTGTGGAAGCGAGTCAAAAGGATTCGGGGCAAGTTCTCGTAGGACCCCCCTCCCGTTCTCCAGGAGAATGGGACCGCAATCTCGGACCCCGCGTCCGTGGCGGAATCCTTAGCGACCGCTTTTTCCGCATTCTCTAGCCGTGATGCTGCTCCGCCAGCATTCAATGCACGTCGTGATGTGGCGACTAATGCCCAAGTAGGCAGTCCCCAGATGAGCTCTTAAAAAAAACAACAAAAAAAACACGTCGTGATGTCGCGGAAGCCGCCGGCTGGACTTTACCTACAGAGGCGGAAAACCCTTCAACGACAAGTTTACTGTGAGTGAGTTGCGTTCCGCTCTCGCTTCGTGCGCGGACACCGCCCATGGTCCGGACGATGTCCCGTACGCCATGCTTCGACACCTGGGTGAGCGAGGCATGGCCTTTCTGTTAGATTTGTTCAACAGGATCTGGGTGGAAGGTCTTCTCCCAGACTCCTGGCGAATCGCTACTGTGCTCGCCTTTCGCAAGCCGAGGAGAGATCACTCTACTCCAACCGGTTTTCGCCCAATCTCTCTAACCTCTTGCGTGTGCAAGTTGATGGAGAAATTGGTAAATGTTAGATTAGCCTTTTTCCTGGACAGTGGAGGCCATCTGTCTTCCGCACAGTGCGGCTTCCGTAAGTTCCACTCCACGTCGGATGCTCTGCTCCGACTGGAAAATGCCGTCTGCGCGGCTTTCCTTCGTAGACAGCACTACGCCACGGTCTTTTTCGATCTGGAGAAGGCCTATGATACCGCATGGCGATACGGTATCATGGAGACTCTCCACACGATGGGGGCGAGGGGACGCCTCCCAATGTTTATATCTGAATTTTTGCGAGATCGTCGATTCTGCGTACGGGTGGGGGCAGCCCTCTCCGGCCCAAAGGAGCAGGAAGAGGGTGTCCCGCAGGGAAGTGTCCTCAGTGTCACACTCTTTGCCCTGAGCATCAACGGCATCACCTCCGTGCTGCCGGAAGATGTTCTCGCTACGCTCTATGTGGACGACCTTTCAATATCTTTTGGCGCGGCCCAGATGCCAACTCTGGAGCGTCGACTCCAACAGGCATTGAACCGCGTCTCTCGCTATGCCGAAGCGCACAGGTTTCGGTTTTCTTTGGCCAAGACCAAGGTGGTGCACTTCTGCCGCCATCCACGGCTTCACCCTGACCCAGATTTGTTTCTTAATGGGGTGCGCCTGGATGTGGTTGAGTCGCACCGTTTCCTTGGTCTTGTATTCGACCGACGCCTCACCTGGGAGGCTCATATTCGCAGCCTTAGGGTCTCTTGTACCCGCGCCATGGACATTCTCCGTTCCGTGACGTTCAGCGCTTGGGGCGCTGGTAGGGCTACTGCCTTACTTTTTTATCGATCCTTTATTCGCTCGAAGCTCGACTACGGATGCGAGTTTTATGCATCCGCAGCCGAGCGTTTATTGCGGAAGGTGGATTCGATCCACCACACCGGCCTTCGCCTTGCGACCGGTGCCTTCCGCACTTCCCCCATTGAGAGGGTTTAGGGCCAGGAAACTCCTTCGAGAGGTAGATATCGCTCTCGGGCCGGTGGCGCCCCTGGTTTCGTCCAGGACGCCACCCTGGAGGGTACCACATTTGGCTATTGGTCGCCACGCCTCTGCTCCCAAAGCTTGTACTGCGCCGGGAGTATTGCGTTCGACCTTTTTGGAGCACACATCGTGTCACGCTGGAACCGTGCCAGTGTATACGGATGGCTCCAAGTCCCAAGAGGGGGTCGGCTTCCACGCCGTATCCCCTCTGTTTGAAGTCAGTGGGGCTCTACCAGGCGCTGCGTCTGTCTTCACGGCCGAGCTGGTGGCAATACACCACTCGGTACGGGAGATTACGCGACGTGCCCGGTTCGGAGACCGGATTGTGATCTATAGCGACTCACAAAGCGCCCTGAGTGCTCTCGGGGCATTGGAATCTCCGCATCCCCTGGTTCGCAATATCCGTGACGCCACGGTTTTGGCGAGCCGGGCAGATGTCGAGATTATCTTCTGCTGGGTTCCTGGACATGTAGGAATTGCGGGGAATGAGCGTGCCGATGAGGGCGCCAAAGAGTCCGCGAGGACTCTGCGACCGGACCAGCGTTTCGCTCTTCCTCACACCGACTACATGGCAGGAATACGGGCAGCTCTTCGGACTGCTTGGCAAAGAAGATTGGAGACGGTCGAAGGGAACTTAAAGTTGCGTGCCATTGCGCCGCGACTGTTCCCATGGACCTATCCCCCAATGCCGCGGCGGCGGCTTCAGGTTGCTTTCTGTCGTCTTCGAATCGGACACACTCGTGTGACGCATCGCTACTTGATGGAGCGCTCGCATGCGCCCTATTGCAACGACTGCGTCGTCCCCCAGACTGTTCGGCACATTCTTGTCGAATGTCCCAGTCTGGGTGATCTTCGCGCACGATACCTGTCTCGGTACCGGGATGGGCGGGGTCGCTACCGCCTGTCCCTTGTACTCGGGACGAGTGCGTGCACCATGACTGGTGGACTTATTGACTTTTTGGGGGAGGCCGGCCTTCTCCCCTTTATTTAAGGTTCCTTTTTTTTGTTATTGTTTTGTTTGTAGGTTGCACTCTCCTGCACCGGGGTGAGGGGGACCTTCCCCCACTGCCGGAGATTGCTTCCTGATTGTTAAGTTTTTCCAATTTATATCATTGTTAAGTTTTCATATTTTTACTTTAAAGTAGCCTAGTTCTAGGCTGTCGTGTTTTTCGGCGACTTATGCCCAAGTGGGTAGTTGCCAGATGGGCTCCATAAAATTAAAAAAAAAAAATCCGCCATTGAGAGCCTGTTGGTCGATGCTGCGGAGATGCCACTCGCTCGGCGCCTTGTGCAGTGCATCACTCGCCTCTACGCGCGAGCCCGGCGCCTCCCTCACTCGCTAACAGCTCTCACTGCATCCGTAGCTGATCTCGATGGTGCCTATGCCGCCGAGAGACGCTATTCATACCCTAAGCCCTTTGGATTTAGGGCCAGGAAACTCCTTCGAGAGGTAGATATAGCTCTCGGGCCGGTGGCGCCCCTGGTTCTGCCCAGGACGCCACCCTG
Source organism: Ceratothoa steindachneri (assembly GCA_963969495.1). Lineage (NCBI taxonomy): Eukaryota > Metazoa > Arthropoda > Malacostraca > Isopoda > Cymothoidae > Ceratothoa > Ceratothoa steindachneri. Next base: position 181,231,336 of record OZ018326.1, read on the forward strand.
GAGGGTACCACATTTGGCTATTTGTAGCCACGCCTCTGCTCCCAAAGCTTGTACTGCGCCGGGAGTATTGCGTTTGACCTTTTTGGAGCACACATCGTGTCACGCTGGAACCGTGCCAGTGTATACGGATGGCTCCAAGTCCCAAGAGGGGGTCGGCTTCCACGCCGTATCCCCTCTGTTTGAAGTCAGTGGGGCTCTACCAGGCGCTGCGTCTGTCTTCACGGCCGAGCTGGTGGCAATACACCACTCGGTACGGGAGATTACGCGACGTGCCCGGTTCGGAGACCGGATTGTGATCTATAGCGACTCACAAAGCGCCCTGAGTGCTCTCGGGGCATTGGAATCTCCGCATCCCCTGGTTCGCGAAATCCGTGACGCCACGGTTTTGGCGAGCCGGGCAGATGTCAAGATTATCTTCTGCTGGGTTCCTGGACATGTAGGAATTGCGGGGACCGAGGGTGCCAAAGAGTCCGCGAGGACTCTGCGACCGGACCAGCGTTTCGCTCTTCCTCACACCGAATACATGGCAGGGATACGGGCAGCTCTTCGGACTGCTTGGCAAAGAAGATGGGAGATGGTCGAAGGGAACTTAAAGTTGCGTGCCATTGCGCCGCGACTGTTCCCATGGACCTATCCCCCAATGCCACGGCGGCTTCAGTTTGCTTTCTGTCGTCTCCGAATCGTGCACACTCGTGTGACGCATCGCTATTTGATGGAGCGCTCGCCGGCGCCCTATTGTGATGACTGCGTTGTCCCCCAGACTGTTCGGCACATTCTTGTCGAATGTCCCAGTCTGGGTGATCTCTGCGCACGTTACCTGTCCCGGTACCAGGATGGGCGGGATCGCTACTGCTTCTCCATTGTACTCGGGACAAGTTCGTGCACATGGCCTTATAGACTTTTCGGGGGAGGCCGGCCTTCTGCCCTTTATTTAACTGGGTTTTGTTTTTTGTTATTGTTGTTTTCTTTGTATGTTGCACGCTCCTGCGCCGGGGGGAGGGGACCTCCCCCGACGCCGGAGCTTGCTTCGTAAGTGTTGTCATCTTTCCTTTTTATCGTTGTTCTGTTTTCATATTCTTATTTTAAAGTAGCCAAGTGCTAGGCTGTATTGATTCCGGCGACTTATGCCCAAGTAGGCAGTTGCTAGATAGGCTCATAAAGTTATATATATATATATATAATAAAAAAATCGCTAGGACTGGGCAACCAAATCAGCATTTCACTCTTACTCACACTCGCTACATAACAGGAATCATCTCTCTCAGGAAAGATGGGAAACAAGCAAGTGGAACTTAAAGTTATGCCATAGTGCCGGCCATGACTGTTCCCTTAGACCTACCTCACAATGCCTCGATGGCTTCCAGTTGCTCTCTGTCACCTTTGAATTGGCAAAGATGGAAAAAGTGACAATGTGTGGAAAATATATATCCACATAGCCTTCTGTTGGTATCTAATCCAGATGTCAGCTGCTTTTGATACCACCTTGCAAGGTTTTATTATCAAAGCTTGAATTGTAAACAAAGCTGGTGCATGTCAGGCAAAGTGTGCTTTTACAATTTGAATTAAAAAAAAGAAAAAAAAACATAAATTTAAATTACATTAAAAATAAAACTGCTTTAGTGAGAATGTGTAAGTGCAAAAAAAAACAAAACAAACTTGATAAATGTAATGCAATCAGCTGCACTGTGCCTTATAGAGCAATAATGCTTCATGTCCCTTTCACAATGATCAATTCAAAAGTGATTATTATAGATATTTTAAGTGAACTATTTAATGGAGACTATAGCTCCACCCAGTAGTTGTTCTTGACAGTTTTTTTAGGATTTCTATCATTAGTTTTCTTGCAGGTGTGAAAGGAGTTCAGGTTGAAGAAATTTGGAGTCTAGATGAAGAATCCTTTAGTACTATAAAGTAAGTTAGCTAATACTAAGTTTTTCATTTATTTTTTGCAGTAATATATATATAAGGTGTCCTATATTTGAATGTACTTAATAATTTAATAGCCAACCTACTATTTGTTTTGCCATTGTGGAATGATAATTGATATTGCTTTTCTTTTAGATAGAATTATATTATTTTTCCTTTAACAGCTCTTATAAACAGAATATTTAAAAAATTGTTTTATTGCATTATTAAGATAGTAAAATGTATGGGTGACAATAGTGGTTTAATAGTAGGAGTTTTATAAAAGGCTCTCTTGTCTCAGGCCTGTTCATGGACTTGTTTTCTTATTCAAATGGCAGCAGGATGAAGAGCCAGCAGGATCAATAGTCTCAGACAATAGATCAAAGAAAATATTTTTTGCTAAACAGGTATGTTTTTGTTTCACTTCTCAATCTGGCTACAGACTGCCCTACTGGAAACACTCATGATTTAATGATGTCTACGCTACATTGATTGTGGTTAGTCATTGGATGGAGTCTTTATTTGGATTGGCTTTACAGTGGCTGACATAAACTTCAATGACGCTACTGAGAAATAAAAGATCCATAGTTACCAAAATTCTCCCATCAGAGCTACTAGTGAATTAAAGATGAAACTTGTTATTAAGTAGATAAGTTCCTTGCTATTGATTTAAGCAATTAAAATCTAAATGTTTTCATATCTGAAATATATCTGATCTATCGTAGCCCATTCAAATGGATTTGAATATTGTGAATACCTAAAATGTTGGAATCGTATTTGATGATAGGCTATGGCTGCCCAAATAATTCTTATCACATTTAAAAAAAAATATTTCATACGAATGTAAGTTAACTATGATAAATTATTTGTTTTACAAATCCTCTGTAGACTTGCATGGTGCTACTAGGCATGTTTGTGCTGTTGTCAAGTAATAATATTTTTCTTTGTGTTAGATTGGAAAACTAGAGATAAAAAAAAAATAGCCAATTGTTGATGCAAATATTTTGGATATACGAGGGGCTGTCAATAAGTTTTGCGAATCGGTAAGGCAAAGCAGAGGCAGGGGAATGGCTGTTTGTGGGGGTGTTACCACAAGTTATGACAAGTCAGGACCTGCAGCCGCACGGTCCTGCCTCGTCTATTTAAGAAGCAGTAGCTGATCGCAGATCGTCAGTCACAAATTTTTCAACAATGGAGAAGGTTGAGCACCGCTCAGTGATCAAATTTTTTACCAAGGAAGGCAAGAATGCAAGAGATACATGAACGCATGGTTGCAGTGTACACCGACACGACCCCTTCCTATGCGACCATTGCTCGCTGGAATAGAGAGTTCCGCCATGGTCTGAGTCCCTTGAAGATGACCCCCATCCAGGACGCCCGTGAGATGTGACCAACGAGGACAATGTGGCCCGTGTGGAGAGGATGATCCTCGAAAATCGACAGGTGAAGGTCAAAGAAATCGAGCAAGAACTTGGAATATCACATGGAAGTGTTATCAACATCATCCACGACAATTTAGCCATGGTTGCCCATTGGGTCCCTAGAAAACTCACGCCCCATGATCGACTTCAACATCGTCAAAGTTTGGAGGAGCTGATGCTCCTGTACAACCAAGCTCCGGCAGGATTCAAGTCACGCATAGTGACAAGTGATGAAACATGGGTCCATCACTGGGATCCTGAGACCAAGCTCCCAAGAATGGCCTGGAAGCACAGGGACTCTCCGACCCCCATCAAGTTCCGGACCCAACCTTTAGCTAGGAAGATAATTGCCACCATCTTCTGGGATTCTGAGGGAGTGTTGATGGTGGACTATGCGCCTCGTGGAGGGACTATCACAGGCCAATATTACGCTGAGGAACCTGCTGGGTTGAAGAAGTGCATCTGTCAGAAGCGGCGCAGCAAGTTGACAAGCGGTGTCCTGCTCCTCCATGCCAATGCCCCTGTCCACAAGGAAGGCCAGAGTTGCACAAGTGCGGATTCGAGGGGCTCAACCATCCTCCCTACAGTCCAGATCTGGCTCCTAGCGACTACTTTATATTCTGCCAGCTCAAAGCTGCACTGCATGGACGCCGGTTTGGGGATGATGAAGATGTCTAGCTCGCCTTCCAGGAGTGGATTGAACAGCAGTTGGGAGATTTCTGGTTGTCGGGAATTCAAAGCCTCAGGGACAAGTGGCGCAAGTCGAGGGTAGTTATATTGAAAAATACTAAAACACTTTTCCTCATATCTCGTTTCCTTATATCCAAATTGCAAAACTTATTGACCACTCCTCATATCTATGACCATGCAAAATGGTCTGTCTGTTTACTAGATTGTACAAGGGGTTTGTTACAAGGACCATGCAATTTGCAACTGACAAACTCCAGAATAAACAAAAATTCTATGCACCTTCCACTGCTTGTTTGGTCTGAAGCCCACTCATTTAAATTGTGTTGGTCAACATGAACAAATCTAACAGAAAGGCCATGCCTTGCTCACCTAGGTGAGAACATCACAATACTACAAGGAAATTTTTTCCCAAAGGTAGTAACTAATGGTATGCTAATAAGCTCATCTTTATACAAGATGTTACTTCACCATATTGGGGAAGGAAAGTTTGGTAATGGCTGAATGAAAATATGCCTGAAATTGGATGAGTTGATGTTCATCAACAATATGCATGTCCTCCCAATTCTCTTGATCAATGATCAATCCATGTAATTGATTTTTGTTGGGATTCTTTTGATTGAGAGTACACACAACCAAGCCTGCAAATATTCCCAAATTCAAAAATGGAATTAGAATTTAAGAAATAACCATAAAAAATGAGACAGGTTTTTTTTCAGAATAAAAAGAGACTGAATCCAAATCTTTAATTTTACATAGGCAATTACCTAGAGACCTATAATTAGAAATGTAACATATTTCACTCAAAAACCATGTAAGGGGCGCGGCGATTTGCCATCCTGGCCGCCATGCTGACGGGATCCAGTGCTCCGTCCGGCCCCAGCTTAGCCTCTCTTCCTTCCTTCAGATAGCCTGTATTTCTTCCCTACTTCGTCGCTTTTCATACAACCTCTCTCACAACTTTCTCTGGTCAGCCTCTAATTTCACAGGGTAGATGCTGACCTTCTTCTCAAGCCAACCGTCCCAGATCAAGGCTGAGGGGGGAGGGGACAATGTTCCCTAACCCCTGAGCTCTGGTCTGGGGTGGTTGGTTCTTAACAACCTGCTTCATCCCCACCCATAACTTCCTCACATCCCTTTTCTTTTCCTCTTCACAATCTATCTTTTTACGCCGCGTCTAAGGTGGAACCACCATGCCGATGGACTGCCAGGCCGCCAGGTGGTAGGGGTGGTCCTGAATGGCGACACCTGGCTCTTCCAGGCCTGTAAGCACCTCTTGCAGTGCAGGCAACTGCGAGAGGTGATGAGCGATTGCATCCCGTGAAACAAATAGGGTCACCATGCCCATAGATAAACAACCCCCCCCCCCCAAAACCCCCTCAACTTTCCCTGTTCCATCGACGGAGCCGCCCTCGGGCAACTCCACCGAAAAAATGGAGGTCTCCTCCCTGTGCTTTCGCAGGGGACCCTCCATATTTCTTTAACCGGAGAGGAGGCTTACTCCTCTCCTATGCCTACGGGTGCAAGGGACTCCCCTCACCCCCTTCTCTGGAGGTGCTTTCGGGCACCTCCCTATTTCCAGCGGCAGTCCCTCCTTTTCTTTCTAAGGGGACTGCCAAGAAAGCCAGCAGGCAACCCATTGCCGACTGACCCTCGTGTAAGCGGCTCAGTAGGGCAAACCCCCTTAGGGGGGAGAGGGAAGCCAGTCCCCTTCGGTTGCTTCCCTCAAAAGACCTGCTGGCAAGAATACTTAACCTTGCAGGGGTCAAGGCCTGTGCCTCCCCACACCAGATGACTAATGAAAATACTGCCAACGGGACCTGCTATGTCTTGGGGGGGGGGGGATGGCCAACTGGAGGCCCCCCCACAGGTAGACATGGTCCTTGAGGCAACCCAGCCTCAGACGGTAGGGCCTTCCATGGGGGGAAATCTGGGCTCGGCGCCAAGCACTGAATCCGAATCCGCCCCTATGCAAGGTCCTACGCAAACGGCTATGGTTTCTGAGGTAGTACAAGGAGGGGAGGGATCTCCTCCGACCGGTGCCCCTACGACTAGCAAGACCTTCTCCATTTCAGAGAAGGACCTGGCTGAGGCTGGCTCATCTGGCATGGGGGCTCCTTCTGGCGGAGGTGAGAAGCGGGTTCATTCCCCGCCCTCCTCTCTGAAAAAAAAAAGACAAAGAAGACTCGGGGCTCCTCTCCATCTGCCGGGGCTGCGGGGATGGCTGGATTGGCTGCCACTTTGGCAAGCGACCAAGCGAAAATCGGCACATCCGGCCCCTCTACCTCTCCGGGTGCGGAGCCCCCGACTATGACAAAGACCAAAAGTGGGCAGGGCGGAGCCTCGATAACATCGGGGCCCCTGATTCAGAGGTTACCTGGCGTTTTCGAACCCACTGGCTTCAAACGCTTCCTCGTCATTCGCTCCACTGATGGCAGCATGTTAGCTAAGGGCAACATGATCCATCAGAGGAGAGGATTAGCTAGTGTAATTGGTCGAGAGCCAAAGGTGACCCGTTTCTCGGACGGGAACCTTCTGGCGAATCCAGTCGAGGCGGCCAAGATAAGTGCTCTTCAGACACTTCATGGCACCCCTGTGAGTGTGATGCCCCACTCTACCATGAACTTTGTGAAAGGAGTAGTTTATGCGAGGGAAATCGTTGACTACTCCATTGAGGACAATCACCTTAGAGCTGGCCAACCATGTGGCGGTCAAGGTCGAACGTGTGATGAGGAAACAGGGAGGGACCTCGAGAGCCACCCCTACACTCTTCGTCACGTTTGACTGTGACAAGCTCTCTGAGTCGGTGCGTGCCGGTTGGTACCGCTATCGCGTGAAGGCATCCGGGCCAACTGGGAGGAGTTGCGGAGGCTCGTCTCGTCCCGTACCCCGTTAGCTATTTTTAGGCGAGAGACCATGCTAGCGCGTGCCGCCCCCTGCCCGCCCTCCCGGAGTATAAGAGTCTTGCGACCCCACCACCACGTGATGGCTGGGCTTGGAGATGCGCGGTTTACATCCGGCATGATGTCTCTGTTCTTCCTTTCTCTTTAGATACCTCCTTTCAGGCAGTAGCTGTGCAGCTGCACCTGGATAGGAGGTATACTATCATTTCTGCGTACGTTCTATTGTCAACTGACTTCGACGCAGGGGACTTCCGCCGCGTGTTGGCACGGTTGCCGAGGCCCTTTCACTTTCTTGGAGATCTGAACGGCAGGAATTCTCTCTGGGGAGATTACTCAATAAATCCCAGGGGACAAGTCCTTGCCGATCTCTTTGGAGAGCTTGAGATAGGTGTCCTAAATGTGGATGATGAGTTTACGCATCACTGCCCGAGAACCGCTTCATTTTCTTGCCTTGACCTATCTTTGTGCTCTTCGGATGCACAGCCTGATTTTGATTGGGGTGGTGGTCGATGACCTCCATGGTAGTGATCACTTTCCCATTCAAATATCATTTTCAGGGCAACTGCCGCCTGAGAGCCCACCTCGGTGGTGCTTGTTAGAGAGCCGAAGGTGATCCGTTTCTCGGACGGGAACCTTGTGGCGAATGCGTTGAATCCCGCCCAGGTGGCCAAGATAAGTGCTCTTCGGACACTTCATGGCACCCCGGTGAGTGTGACGCCCCACTCTACCATGAACTTTGTGAAAGGAGTAGTTTATGCGAGGGAACTCGTTGACTACTCCATTGAGGACAATCACCTTAGAGCTGGCTGACTGAATTCACTATCTCAGTTGAGGAGTTTAGGTCGGTATATGAGTCCGTTGAGTTCTTCTCGCTATGCCGAAGCGCACAGGTTTCGGTTCTCTTTGGCCAAGTCTAAGGTGGTACACTTCTGCCGTCATCCACGGCTCCACCCCGATCCAGATTTATTTCTTAATGGGGTGCGCCTGGATGTGGTTGAATCGCACCGTTTCCTTGGTCTTGTATTCGACCGACGCCTCACCTGGGAGGCTCATATTCACAGCCTTAGGGTCTCTTGTACCCGTGCCATAGATATCCTCCGTTCCGTGACGTTCAGCGCTTGGGGCGCTGATAGGGCTCCTGCCTTACTTTTTTACCGATCCTTTGTTCGTTCGAAGCTCGAAAACGGATGTCAGTTTTATGCATCTGCAGCCGAGCGTTTATTGTGGAAGGTGGATTCGATCCACCACACCGGCCTTCGCCTTGCAACCAGTGCCTTCCGCACTTCCCCCATTGAGAGCCTGTTGGTCGATGCTGGGGAGATGCCACTCGCTCTGCGCCTGGTTTAGTGCATCACTCTCCTGTACGCGCGAGCCCGGCGCCTCCCTCAGTCGACAACAGCTCTCACTGCATCCGCAGCTGATCTTGACGGTGCCTATGCCGCCGAGAGACGCCAGTCATACCCTAAGCTTTATGGGTTTAGGGCCAGGAAACTCCTTCGAGAGCTAGATATAGCTCTCGGGCCGTTGGCGCCCCTGGTTCTGCCCAGGACGCCACCCTGGAGTGTACCACATTTGGCTATTTGTCGCCACGCCTCTGCTCCCAAAGCTTGTACGGCGCTGGGAGTATTGCGTTCGACCTTTTTGGAGCACACCTCGTGTCACGCTGGAACCGTGCCAGTGTATACCGTTGGCTCCAAGTCCCAAGAGGGGGTCGGCTTCCATGCCGTGGGGAATGAGGGTGCCAAAGAGTCCGCGAGGACTCTGCAACCGGACCAGCGTTTCGCTCTTCCTCACACCGACTACATGGCAGGGATACGGGCAGCTCTTCGGACTGCTTGGCAAAGAAGATGGGAGATGGTCGAAGGGAACTTAAAGTTGCGTGCCATTGCGCCGCGACTGTTCCCATGGACCTATCCCTCAATGCCGCGACGGCTTCAGGTCGCTTTCTGTCGTCTCCGAATCGGGCACACTCGTGTGACGCATCGCCATTTGATGAAGTGCTCGCCAGCGCCCTATTGCGACAATTGCGTCGTCCCCCAGACTGTTCGCCACATTCTTGTTGAATGTCCCAGTCTGGGTGATCTTCGCGCACGTTACGTGTCCCGGGACCGGGATGGGCGGGGTCGCTACCGCCTGTCCCTTATACTCGGGATGAGTTCGTGCACTTTGACTTGTTGACTTTTGGGGGAAGGCCGCCCTTCTCCCTTGTATTTTAGTTGTTTTTTTGTAGGTCGCAGGCTCCTGCGCCTGTGGGAGGGTACCTCCCCCCGACGCCGGAGCTTGCTCCCTGATTGTTCTCTCTTTTTTATTGTTGTTTCTGTTCCAATTTTTATTTTATGTAGTGTAAAACTAGGCTGTTTTTTTTGCGGTGACTTATGCCTAAGTAGGCAGTCGCCAGATAGCCCTTTAAAAAAAATTAAAATCCCTCAAAAAATTATGAAAACTTTTTATTAACACGTTTAATGTTTCAATTTTTAGCTAAATCAGTAAAAATAAAATAGTTATAAGTAATAATAATGTTAGAAATGTGTAGGTATTTGTATTTGCATTATTGGTACTTAATATCCTCTTAAATTTAACTTATCGAAAGAGGGATCTTGTTTTAATTTGACATTTCTCATGTTTGCTTTTTCCACAGACGATCAATAATGCTTGTGCCACACAAGCTATTTTATCTATCTTGCTTAACACTCAGCATCCTGATGTAGAGCTGGGTCCTACCCTCACTGAATTCAAGGAATTCACACAGACCTTTGATGCCAACATGAAAGGACTCACTTTGTCCAATTCAGACACCATACGAAATGTACACAATGCATTTGCCAGGTACTATGTCTCACTTATTCAAGATCAGCTTTATCTTCATTTTTGATTATTTATTTTGGCTTGTATGGAGGTAACAGCCTTTTTTTTTTAATGCTCTACTATTTATTTGGAGGGTAAGGGTGCTCCTGATTCTATCCCATTTTTTTTTACCTTATGGCTGCAACACATGGCATTGCCTAGACGGGGGGTGGGAAACCTTTTTAAGTGTGTGCACCAAAATTGGCAGAATCTTTTATGCTTTGAATAGTCTGTTAGTTTCTTTTTTATCATCCCCCTGGGGTACCCTGTGTAGTCTGTTACACTTAGTACCTGGAGGGTACTAAGTAGTACTCGGCACTACCTTACCTTTTTATTATTCTTATTTATTAGTAGTATTATTTTTATATTTCTTGTGATTATATATTATTAGTTAGTTATTATTATTAGGTATTATACTTATATGTACTAATATTACTGGATTTTATTATTGTGTATTTTCATTATTATTTGTAGTAGTATTTATTAATATTCTTGTTATTTTTATTTAATAATTATTATTAATTACTCATTATTATCGTTATCCCTTCAACCTTTTCTACCCGCATATTTGACCAGAGTTTGCTTCATTAGCCATGGTGCATTGGTGATCTGCATTCCATCCTGTGATCGCCTAGCACCATGGGTATGATAATAATCGGTGATCACCCACTCTACTTGTTAATGGACCCGCCTATCTCTACTTCTCTTTATTACATACCCTCTTACCCCTTTCCACACTTGCTCTTCTATCCACAGAGGTTCTGGCTGCCTGCCGCACCTTCATCCTCTCATGAGCTTTAATCAAGTGGTGGTGTATACATTGAGGTTCCTACCTGCTGCCAGAGCTGAAAGTCTGCTGGCTAAGCCAAGTATTAGGTACAGGGTGTGCTGGGCCATTGACTGCTAACCTTCCTCCAATATACATATAAGGTAGCTAACGCCGGCACCATCCTTTATACTTAAAGCTTGAGGACAGTTTCTCCTGAATGGTGGTCTTTGTTGGCAAAGCCCATCAAGGCTGGATCAGGTCTGATTGTGTAAATGATGGCATTCTTGAATTTTCTGATAATATGCAGACTTTTCTCTTAACCTCCCAAATAATACTATCTACTTTTGATAAGTTTTTTCTTTTTCCTTGTGCTTTCTCAGGGCCTCCTCCAACCTTGTTCTACTGGAAATTAGGCTTACGCCTCTCCTAGGCATATGTGTGTAATGGATTCTGCCTCACCCCATTCTTTTGAGGCTTCCTCGAGCAACTCCTCCCTACCAGTAGCTGTCCCTCCTTTACTATCACAGGGCATGGCAAGTGATCAAGCAGACAGCCATAAATTGACTGCTTCAGCCAACCCCTTAGGGGGACAAAGGATAGCAGGGCCTCTGATCCCTGCACCCTACAGTCCTGCAGTCACATTTTGCAAATGGCTCATCATGCCTGCCCCTCTCTCTTCCCAGATGGTGGTGCTTTCACCGGCCAGAGACGACCCAACAAAAAGTACCTCTAATGAGATCTGCAATGCCTTAGGTTGGAGGCCCAACCTGAGATGGTCATTGTTCCGGTGTTGACCCAGCTCAAGGCAGCTCCATTCTTCAATGGGGTTGAACCTGGGCTCGCTGCCTAACACAACCTGAGTCCACCCCTGTGCAAGCTTCTTGTCAGATTACGAGACTCCAGCACAATGGGAGTGAGAGGACACCTCCCAATCTTTATCTCTGAGTTTTTGTGATATCTTTGATTCTGCTTATGGGAGGGTAGCCTTCTCTGGTCCAATGGAGCAGGAAGAGGGTGTCCCACAGGGAAGTGTCCTCAGTGTCACATCACTTGTCCCGAGCATCAAAGATATCACCTCAGTACAGCTTGACGATGTTCTCACTACTCTCTACATGGATAACCTTTTGATCTTTTTGGTGCAGCCCAGATGCCAAATCTGGAGAGTTGACTCCAATAGGTGTTAAACCACAACTCTCGTTATGCTGAAGCATTCAGGTTTCGGTTTCCCTTGGCCAAGACTAAGGTGGCACAATTCAGCCACCATTCATGTCTCGATCCTGACCCAAGCTTGTTCCTAAATGGGGTTCACCTGGAAGTCGTAGATTATCAGTTTCCTTGTTCTTGTTTTTGCCTGATGCCTCAACATTTAAACTCATATTCACAGCCTGAGGTTCTCTTATATCTATGCCATGGACATTCTTTGTTCTGTGATGTTCAGCACCTTGGGTGCTGACGGCAACGGGTGGTGGTGAATGGACAGGCTTCTGAGTGGGTGCCTGTTACTAGCGGAGTGCCTCAAGGTTCTGTCCTGGTACCACTACTATTCATCATCTACGTCAACGACATGGACGGTGACATGGTTGCCAAGATTTCCAAATTTGCCGACGATACCAAGCTTGGTATGAACGTTGCAAAGGGTGAAAATACTGCCCGCCTGCAGGAAGATCTTGGGAAGATTGGGGAGTCGTCAGACTCGTGGCAAATGCCTTTTAACGTGAACAAATGCAAAGTGATGAATATCGGCCACAGAAACCCCCAATCTCAGTATATCCTTAAGGGCACTGCTATTGAATCCACCGACACTGAGAAGGACTTGGGTGTAACAATCACTAGTGACTTCAAGTTCTCGAAACAGTGCATTGAGGCGGAAAAAAGGCCCAAAGGATGCTAGGTTATATAAAGGACAGTTTGGATATCGGAACAAGGAGATTGTACTGTGTTTGTACAACTCACTTGTGCGACCGCACCTGGAGTATGCCGTACAATTTTGGAGTCCTTCATTTCGAAAGGACATCGCGAGATTGGAACGTGTACAAGCCAGGGCAACCAAGCTGATTCCCTCTATCCGACATAAAAGTTATGAGGATAGACTAAGGGAATTAGATCTGTTCTTGCTGGAACCCCGTAGACTGCGTGGTTAGCTCATTGAAGTTTTCAAAATACTTCGAGGGTTCAACAATGTTGACTACCAGGATATTTTTACACTGAGTGAGAACAGAGCGCGCAATCACAGCTTCAAACTTGAACTGAAGCGTTACAATCGCAATCTGTGTGGAAATTATTTCACCTACAGTATCTGCGGTAAGTGGAACGCACTTCCAGTGGAAGTTGTCAACAGTGAATCTGTTGACCAGTTCAAGTCAAGACTAGACAAAGTCTAGAAAAGTGGCGGTTTAGGGACGCAAAACAATTGAGCAGCCATGTGCCCGCTCGATTGCTAGTCCAAAGGTACCCTCCTTGAATGGACTGTAAGGTCTCCTAGGGTACCTTCTTTCCTTGTTGTTACATTCAATCTCTCTCTCAAGCTCCCCCATACCAGAAAGACTCCGCTCAGACTTACTTTCATTAGTACTTGCATTCTTCTTTCACTCTTCTTTGCACACTTTCTACTCCTTGAGACCAAGACGAGCTCTTTCCCAGACAGATCCATACTATCACACCATCTCATCATCATGCACCTTTCTCTCTCTCTGCACAGTTCATACACCAGGTAGTCAGTAGGTTCTCTCCACCTCCTCAACGGACTCTGATGAGCCCGGACACTCTGTCACACCTTCATTTAAACTCCACAAAACATACGTCACCCCATTTTCCCAAACTCTCACAACTCTATAAGGTCCATCAAACTTTTCACTCATCTTCAACACATTCAACCTACCTTTTACTTCTTTTACCTTCAATACCTTTGCACCGATTTCAAATGAATGAAACCTTTCATGTGCCTCACACCATACACTCTGCTCACTTTCACTCAAATGAAACCTATCTTTCACTCGCCTTTCAAAATTCATAACAAACTGACTCAAAGATATCCCAGTCACACTATGCACTGTTGAATTATACACCCATAACACTACCCAACCATACATCCCAGTCATTCAAAGTCTCACTCATCATTCTCAACATCTCACACAAAGTCCTAATGGTGTGTTCAGCCAACCCATTCGAAGACGGGACATACAGAGTCATTCTTAAATGCCCCGCACCTTTCTCTCTCACCATTCGCTCAAATACTTCACTCGCAAACTCAGGCCCATTATTACTCAGACATCTCCTAGGCTTCCATACACACATAGGAAAAAACAACTGTTCAACCACACATGCAACAGTCACACTCGTTTTATCTTTCACAGGTGCCGCATACACAAACTTGCTTTTATGATTAACCATAACAACCATACCAATATTCCCAGGACTCGTATGCAGTAAAGATGCAATCAATTACCTCTAATTCAAACAGTTCTTTTGCATCAACTTTCAACATCGGCAGTTTAACTTGCACACCTTGCACCTTTTGCTTCTGGACCTTTCACAGTAGTCGCAACATCATTCACAACAGTTCTCAGAAACGGATGAAACACACACTCCTTCATACACTCCCACAACTTAAACTTACCCATATTCCCATAATTATCATGCACAACTTTCAACAGACCAATCATACCAACCAAGGACATCACAGGTACATACATATCATCCCCATCCTTCATATGCCTCACAGAATATACAACATACATACAAACAACAAAATCCTTAGCATACCTTTTAAAATCTCTCAAACACTCAGGCCATTCATTCAAATCAACACGCATCATCACACACACCTTTTCAACTCACTGACAAAAGGACACATCTCTTGCATGTCTAGAATATCATCATCACTTAAAATCTCATTCTCATCATCCATGAACAATTTGATCATACCGCAAAATTTGACATTCTTTGCACACTCATTCAACCTCATCACCTCACATTCATCTTTCTAACAGAATCCTTATCAGCATCCAAATCATTCAATCTCATAAAGTCCACACAAAGCAAGAAACAACACAGCATTTGCTCATCTTTCAGAATCACAGTCCTGCTTCACATTCACACCACTGCCCAAACTCACTCTCAGACTAGCCTGTTCCCATGCCACTATCATTCCATTCCCCAATCCACTTATCCATAATTTTACAGGCTTCCATTCACAACATCTAAACTCATCGTACTTAACCAGAAGGAACATCAGCACTGATATCCACACCATCATCAACTCCACATCATCACTCATCTTCATACAGACAATCATTCTTCTCCCTCATATATAAACACTTTTCAATCACCCAATTGTAATTGCACACCGCTCAACACTGCAGATGTACCACATTAGCATTCAAACCCTTCGCTTTCTCATCCATGTACACAATCGACCTCTCACCACTAAAGTGCACATAAACAATGACTCTCTACAATCAACACTTCCTGAAATGGCGGGACCCCTGGCATACACATCGCTCTCAATTCTTTCATAAAGTACTGCATCCTTGCCATACCAATACTTTCAAGCTTCCTACATACTTCACTCATTACCTCCTTCCTAAATTCATCCACACTATCGGGCACTCTCAGATCTACTCCATCACTCTTCAAATCTTGCAAACCATTCCATACACTCTCAAACAAGGAATCACCACCACCCTTACTCTCCCTTCCATTCATAATCTCTGGAAAATCCTCAGGAACACTCACTCCACACACATTTTCATCATTCGTACCAGGATACCTTGACATCAAATCAGCCACTCACATCCATTCACCAGGCATGTACTCAATCACATTGTCAAAATCACTCAAATCTTCCAAAGTCCTTGCAATCCTACTATCAGCCCATTTCATACATTGCAAATACACAAGAGGTTGGTGATGATGTAGCGGGCCGAAAATATATCTAATCCAATCGATAATCGATCCAACTCGCTTCCTACACTGTCCGGACGTGAGAAATTGAGGGAGAATAAAACGGATTGTATATACAGTCCCTTTACTTACAAAAAAAAAAGTACAATGATAATTACAGCTTATATTTACAACAATTTTATATTTACTAGGGAAGTGTGCACACTTCAAAATGAGGCTAAATTTCCCAATCCAAACACGATACCAAAAGAGAATTTTATAACCGGGAAATACAACAATTTACTTATATTCTCCCCAAAACAAAAAAAACACAACAACCGAACGAAAAGGGGGCACGCACTATCACTTGTGTGCTGGAGGTGGGTGGTAGTAGGCTAACTTAGAAGGAGGCAGGATTGTCAACGAATGCGGGTATGGCGGTTCAGGTGCTTAGAGAGGCACGAAAGCCCTCCGTCTCAGGGCTGGGCGGAGCACTCGTCTAGAGAACCCCTCTTGCTATCAGTCCACACTTCCACTCTCTCTTTCCAGAATATGACGCTTTGATAAAAGTTTATTTTAAGCAAAGTACAATATTATTATAGTGATATCTCAAAATTAGCTACTATCTTTCCAGAATATAACGCTTTGTTAAAAGATTAATTTAAGCAAAGTACAATCTTATTATAGTGATATCTCAAAATTAGCTACTATCTTTCCAGAATATAACGCCTGGAAAGAAAGAAAAACATGGTAATCATTTTATACATAAAATAAACAAAAATAAAACAAACCCATTCCCATTCACACACATTCTTACAGAGGGAGGGAGAGGGTACTGAGAAAAGGGGTGGGAGAATGGCCCTTTTACACACTCACATTCGCTCCACCACACCCCTCCTTCCTTAAGCCATTCGACCAGCCACTCACTAAACCCTTTCAATCACTCTTCACGGTACCACTTGTGCTCAATCGCACCCTTCTGCACCCATTCACACTCTTCTACTGGTCCCTGGCTACGCGTAGCAATTAGTCGGGGTTGTTCATCAGTCGTCCTGTCAGTCTCATCATCACTATTTATCATCTCATCAACCATACTCTTAGCCCTCATTACCAGTTCTCCCATCTCACGACAGAATTCTTTCATACTCTTCCGTTCAGAACCCTCACTCTTCATACCCCCATTCATCAGCTCCTCACTCACAGCTCTCATCCAACTCAAGGTACATTCTTGCGAAACAGACAGGTCACTCACATCCCCTGTATTCTCAACAGGCATACCAGAAACCCCTTCGACTGGTTCCCACCAGAAACCTGAAAAATCAGCCACTTCATCATTCACTACATCAAACTCATCCCTACTATTACCATTTGTAAAACCCGAAAAATCAGCCACACTAGGTTCATTCTGCCCATACTCTTCCGTTCAGAACCCTCACTCTTCATACCCCCATTCATCAGCTCCTCACTCACAGCTTTCATCCAACTCAAGGTACATTCTTGCGAAACAGACAGGTCACTCACATCCCCTGTATTCTCAACAGGCATACCAGAAACCCCTTCGACTGGTTCCCACCAGAAACCTGAAAAATCAGCCACTTCATCATTCACTACATCAAACTCATCCCTACTATTACCATTTGTAAAACCCGAAAAATCAGCCACACTAGGTTCATTCTGCCCAAACACACTGTCATTCATACTGTTCCCAAAACCAGAAAAATCAGGCACAGGCAGCTCACTCACTCGTCTACTTATACCAGCCAGATCACTCACCTGTTTAAGCAAAAACTCAATCTCCCTTTCAAGATCCCCCATACCAGAAACACTCTGCCAGACTTACTTTCATTCGTACTTGCATTCTTCCTTTCACTCTTCTTTGTACGCTTTCTACTCCTCGAGACTAAGACTAGCTCTTTTCCAGACAGATCCATACTATCACATTCAATCTCATCATCATGCACTTTACCTCTCTCTCTACACAGTCCATACACCGGATGGCTCACCAGGTAGTCAGGAGGTTCTCTCCATCTCCTTAACTGACTCTGATGAGCCCGCACTCTTTCAGTCATACCGTCATTCAAACTCTCCAAAACATACGTCACCCCATTTTCCCAAACTCTCACAACTCTATAAGGTCCATCAAACTTCTCACTCATCTTTGATACATTCAACCTACCCTTCACTTCTTTCACCTTCAATACTTTTGTACCTAATTCAAATGAACGGAACCTTTCATGCGCCTCACGCCATACACTCTGCTCACTTTCACTCAAACGAAACCTATCTTTCACTCGCCTTTCAAAATTCATCACAAACTGACATGGGGACATTCCAGTTGCACTATGCACAGTTGAATTATACGCCCACAACACTCTCCCCAGACACACATCCCAGTCATTCACTGTCGTACTCATCATTCTCAACATCTCACACAAGGTTCTTATAGTCCGTTCAGCCAATCCATTTGAAGACGGTACATACGGAGTTGTTCTCACATGCTCCACACCATTCTCTCTCAACATTTGCTCAAACACTTTCCCTACAAATTCAGGCCCATTATCACTCAGACATCTTCTAGGCTTCCATACACACATAGGAAAAAAAAACTGCTCAACCACACGCGCAACAGTCACACTCCTTTTATCTCTCACAGGCGCTGCATACACAAACTTACTTTTATGATCAACCATAACAACCATACCAACATTCCCAGCACTCGTACGTGGCAAAGACACACAATCAATCACTACCAATTCAAACGGTTCTTTCGCATCAACTTTCAACATCGGTGGTTTCACTTGCACACCTTGCACCTTTCGCTTCTGACACCTTTCACACGTAGTTGCAACATCATTCACAACAGTTCTCAGAAACGGGTGGAACACACGCTCCTTCATACACTCCCACAGCTTAAACTTACCCATATGCCCATAATTATCATGCACAACCTTCACCAGACCAATCATACCAACTAAGGACATCACAGGTACATACATATCATCACCACCCTCCACATGCCTCACAAAATATACAACATCCATACAAACAACAAAATTCTTAGCATACCTTTTAAAATCACTTAAACACTCTAGCCATTCATTCAAATCAACACGCATCATTACACACTTCTTCAACTCACTAACAAAAGGACACATCTCTTGCATCTCTAGAATATCATCATCACTTAAAATCTCATTCTCATCATCCATGACCAACTCAATCATGCCACAAAATTTGACAACATTCTTCGCACACTCATTCAACTTCATCACCTCACATTCACCTTTCATAAGACGATCCTTATCAGCATCCAAAGACAAATCATTCAATCTCATAAAGTCTACACCAAGCAAGAAACAACAAGGCATTTGCTCACCTTTCAGAATCACAAAGTCATGCTTCACATTCACACCATTACCCAAACTCACTTTCAGACTAACCTGTTCCCATGCCACTATCAAGCCATTCCCTAATCCACTTATCCGTAACTTCACAGGTTTATGCTCGCAACATCTAAACTCTTCATACTTACTCAGAATATTCTCATTCACTAAAGACACTTGCGCTCCAGTATCAATCAAACCACAGAACAACCTTTCACCAACTTTCACTCTCGCTTCCATCATATCAGGTCCACCATGTTCGCAATACACCGAAGGAACAAGCACACCAACATCAGCACTGATATCTACACTGTCATTAACTCCCATATCATCACTCAACACACACTCATCTTCATCCAGACAATCATTCTTCTCTCTTATATATGAACACTTTTCAATTACCCAATTGTAGTGCACACCGCTCAAACATTGCAGATGTACCACATTAGGATTCAAACCCTTCATCTTCTCATCCTTGTACACAATCGGCCTCTCACCACCAAAGTGCACATAAACAATCACTCCATACAAACGACTCACTACAATCAACACTTCCTGAAATGGCGGGACCCCTTGCATACACATCGCTCTCAATTCTTTCATGAAGTTCCGCACCTTTGCCATACCAATGCTTTCAGGCTTCCTACACACTTCATTCATTACCTCCTTCCTTAAATCATCTACACTATCGGGCACTCTCACATCTACTCCATCACTCTTCAAATCTTGCAAACCATTCCATACACTCTCAAACAAGGAATCACCACCACCCTTACTCTCTTTTCCATTCGTAATTCCTTTCGGCAAATACTCAGGATCACTCACTCCACACACATTTTCATCATTCGTACCAGGATACCTTGACATCAAATCAGCCACTCCATTCCGTTCACCAGGCACATACTCAATCACATAGTCAAAGTCACTCAAATCTTCCAATGTCCTTGCAATCCTACTATCAGCCCACTTCATACGCTGCAGATACACAAGAGGTTGATGATCGGTTTTTATCACAAACCTCACACCATACAAAAATGGACGCAACACTTTCAAACAATATCTTATCGCAGCCAGCTCTCGTTCCACAGTCGAATACTTTCGTTCTGCAACATTCATAGCCTTGGATACATACCCAATTATTCACCTGACATTCTCTCCATCCAAACGCTGCTCTTGCATCAGAAAACCTCCCATACAATACCCACTCGCATCTGTATACAGCTCAAGCATTTTAGCATTTACACTATAATCTGGGTAAGCCAATTCAACATCTTCAGCTGCTGCCTCTTTCAGTCTCTCATACGCCTCATTCATCTTATCATTCCACTTGACAACCGTACTACCTTTCTTGCCCATCTACTCAGTCAGAGGCTTACTCACACCAGAACAATCACGTATTTACTTTCGCTGAAACTCAATCAAACCCCAAAATGACTTCAGTTGCTTCACAGTCACCGGTTTAGGAAACATTCGCACCTTCTCAACATACTTCGATGATTTTTGCAATCCATTCTCACTCACCATATGCCCAAGGAATTCCACTTCTTTCGCAAACCATTCACACTTCGCCACTTTCACCTTCACACCAACACTCTCCAACGTTCTCAACACATCATTCACCAATCTCATATGCTCCTCAAAAGTCTCAGTCATAATCAAAATATCATCTATAAACGCAATCACATTCTTACTCGCAAACTTACTCAACACAACATTCATTGCCCGCTGGAAGGCTCCGGGAGCATTAGCCAACCCAAAGCTGAGGTTCCGGAACTGGTAATGCCTCTTTGAGGAAGAGAAGGCAGTTACTGGCCGGCTCTCCTCAGCAATGGGCATCTGGTAATACCCCCGTACCAGATCCAGCTTCGTAAACCACTCCATCCCATGCATACTATACACACACTCAGATACCACACACATCGGAAACCTTTCTTTCACAGTCCTTTCATTCACCTTTCGATAATCCACACACAGATGCAATCTTCCATCCGGCTTACGTACAGGTACAATTGGACTATTCCATGCACTCTCACTCTCTTCAATCACCCCCAATTGCTCCAATTCCAAACACTGCTCCTCAATCTCATCAGCAACCGGACGTGGGAAATGCCTCGGCCGCTGATAGATTGGGGAGTCCTCCTTCAGGACAATCTTGAATTCCGGGAGCTTTGCAACCCCGAAATCCAGATCACCCTTACTGAGGGCTCCCTTTCGTTCAAATATCATTCGATACACATCCTCCCTTTCATACTCAGTTAAACATCCATCCAATTCCACCATGCTCTTCACATCATTATACGTCCATTCACACGTCTCTTCACCTGCAACATTCACCCTGACATCTGTACTATCATCCATACCTACCTCATTGACAGTGGAGAGGTGGCCCAGTATATCTCCGACTTGGATTCCCCTCACCTGCCCTTTCACACTGGGGTCCGCCTGCACGCATACAAAAGGATCATTCATTCTCATCAAGCCATTAAACACACAAGCAACACGCCTTACCTTATAACATGCATCCTTTCCATCCAATATCACAGTGTTCTCACTCACATTCAAACTAACATCCTTACTCCAACTCACTCTAACAGACACCCTTTCACCCTTCACAAGCCTTACATTCTCCATAGCAGTCACCTCAATACCAGTAAACACACTCCTCAAAACGCTACCATCTTTCCCTACATACAACTTATACACCCCATTTTTACCAATCTTTCTCTCAATCTGATCACTCGCAGGATGCACAACCATACAATTCATTTTCATAAAATCATACCCCAAAATCACACCATACTCACTACTCACCTTATCAATCACAGAAAATTCACATTCATTCATCATCATACCATGCATTCGAACAGCTGACCTTATCATTCCAATCAAAGGCACTCTCCTATTACCAATACCTACCAAACTACCCTTGCACTCAGACAGGAGGGCTTTCTCGCTAACTTGTCATACACATCTTTATACACCAAGCTCACCTTGCATCCAGAATCTATTAAAGCCAAACACTCAATTCCATTCAATTCCACCTTAACACTCAGACACTCATACTTCCTACCAGACAGCACTTTCACACTAGACAGACTTACCAACACATTACTCACACTCATGCACCCAGAGGATACTTCAGCAGGTACCCTCTTACCATTCAGTTTCCCGCTTCAGACTTTCCATTCACACCTTGCGCTCTCAGTCTAATCCAACACTTTTCACTTGAATGTCCTTCCATCGCACAATAGCTACATACATTCCTCTGGTCACGACACATCCTTGCATAATGACCAGCCTTTCCACAATTACCACATGCATATTTCATACTTTCCCCAGCAGTTGTTCCACCATTCAACCTCGGACAATCTTTCTTCAAATGGCCTATTTCTTTACACTCGAAGCACTCTTTCACACTTTCCTGGCAATCCTTTATCATATGCCCTTTCTTACCACACCCAAAACACGCACCAGATGTCCACCTACATTCTGCCAACATATGACCTTTCCTTCCACACCGACGACATTCCACAATCTTTCTCCCACCATTCGGTCTCTCGTTTGCTGGGACATACCTCGGTTTCTCTCTCATATATCCTTTCCCACGCTTGAAATTCATCTGCCCCCTTCCATTCGACCACCCTCCATTTGCCCATCCATTCTGCCGGCCCAGGAAGTTTGACATCACTCCAGCTGGTGCAGCCTTCAGGGCATCCCTGTAGCTGACAAACTGCTGGGGTGGATGAAAGCTCCTGGGCTTCTTACCCCCAACATTCACACTGTACCATCCATCCTCTTCTAGATCGCTTTCATCATCAAATCGTCCATCTTCTAACAGTTCCAACACATCCTCCCACATCAACCGTTCACCTGTCAGTCTCACTCTCTCCTTTCTCTTTCCACTCAGCCATTCACTCACCTTTCGCGGGATCGTGTCCAAAAACTTCCTCATGAGTGGTTTACATTCATTTACATCATCATCACCATACCTCGTTCTTGCCATACTCTCAAGCCTATGTGCATACATATTCACACTTTCACTCTTCCCCATTCGAGCCTTCTCAAATTCATTCACCCTCTTATACTTCACACTCTCTTTCATTCGTTTCACCTGCCCAATCAATCTCTTCTTCACTACATCGTACTTTGGCTCTCCCACACTCGTTATCACTCGCAAGAACTCCAACACTTTCCCATCCAAACAATCTCCCAGAACACTCACCCAGTGACCCTTGTTCTGCGGGTACTTGAGCTTGCAGTACCGCTCAAAATCCCCGAAGAACTCATTCATACTCTTTCCCCCATGCAATCTAAACTTATCAATCCTTGGCACTTCCCTAATCAAAATTCCTTTTCCCACATTCACTTCACTCTCCGAAGAGCTACTCTCGGTCTCACTCATTCCAATCATATCGTCACTCTCTCCCTCATCTGAGTATAGCGAATCCGCACTCTTCCCTCTCGCCTTCCTATCCTTAACCTTAGAACCATGCTTACTTCCTCTCTTACTTTCCACTCTCTTCCATTCACCCCCTTTCCTACCACTCACAGTATCTTCTTTAGACTCAATCATACTGCCATCCATTCCATTTAGCGGAGTCCCTTCAGTAGGAGCAGGGGTCAGGGTTGTAGGTCCTGGGACTGATCCAGCCCCTGTCATCATGTTATACAGGTCCTGCATCCGTCGGTCCGTCTGATCCTGTCGGTCTCCCATTTCCTTCTTCATCCTATCAGTCTTTTCATTCATCCCTTTTATTTTATTCTCCATTCCCTCCATCATTCCTCGCAACATTTCACACTCCTCTTCTTTCTTTCTCAACTCCAGTCTCAATCGCACTACTTCTTCATTCAATGTTTCCGCTACAGCCATTGTTCCCAAGTTAGTAAAAAGATAGGAGGCGGGAAAATTCAATCAAACTACTTGTCACACTAATTGGGTATGGACTGCAATCCAATCCAGTCACGCTCCCAGTTTCGAAGTCTCACGTCCCTATTCGGGCGCCAAATGTAGCAGGCCGAAAATATATCTCTAATCCCAATCGATAATCGATCCAACCCGCTTCCTACACTGTCCGGACGTGAGAAATCGAGGGAGAATAAAACGGATTGTATATACAGTCCCTTTACTTACAAAAAAAAAGTACAATGATAATTACAGCTTATATTTACAACAATTTTATATTTACTAGGGAAGTGTGCACACTTCAAAATGAGGCTAAATTCCCCAATCCAAACACGATACCAAAAGAGAATTTTATAACCGGGAAATACAACAATTTACTTATATTCTCCCCAAAACAAAAAAAACACAACAACCGAACGAAAAGGGGGCACGCGCTATCACTTGTGTGCTGGAGGTGGGTGGTAGTAGGCTAACTTAGAAGGAGGCAGGATTGTCAACGAATGCGGGTATGGCGGTTCAGGTGCTTAGAGAGGCACGAAAGCCCTCCATCTCAGGGCTGGGCGGAGCACTCGTCTAGAGAACCCCTCTTGCTATCAGTCCACACTTCCACTCTCTCTTTCCAGAATATGACGCTTTGATAAAAGTTTATTTTAAGCAAAGTACAATATTATTATAGTGATATCTCAAAATTAGCTACTATCTTTCCAGAATATAACGCTTTGTTAAAAGATTAATTTAAGCAAAGTACAATCTTATTATAGTGATATCTCAAAATTAGCTACTATCTTTCCAGAATATAACGCCTGGAAAGAAAGAAAAACATGGTAATCATTTTATACATAAAATAAACAAAAATAAAACAAACCTATTCCCATTCACACACATTCTTACAGAGGGAGGGAGAGGGTACTGAGAAAAGGGGTGGGAGAATGGCCCTTTTACACACACTCACATTCGCTCCACCACAATGATTTAATCACGAACCTCACACCATACCAAAGACAGACGCAACACTTTCCAATAATACCTTATTGCAGCTAACTCTTTCTCCACAGTCAAATACTTTTGCTCTGCCACATTCATAGCCTTAGATACATATCCAATTATTCGCCTGACATTCTCTCCATTCAAATGCTGCTCTTGCATCAAAAAACTTCCCATACAGTACCCACTCGCATCCGTATACAATTCAAGGAATCTTAGCATTTACACTATAGTTAGGGTATACCAATTCAACATCTTCAGCTGTTCCTTCTTTCAGTTTCTCATACGCCTCGCTCATCTTATCATTCCACATAACAGTAGTTCTACCTTTTTTGCCCATCCACTCAGTCAGAGGCTTACTCACACCCGAACAATTATGTATAAACTTTCGTTGAAACTCATTCAAACCCAGAAACTACTTCAGCTGCTTTATAGTCACCGGTTTCGGAAACATTTGCACCTCAACATACTTTGGTGACTTTCATAACCCATCCTCACTCACCATATGCCCAAGGAATTTCACTTCTTTCACAAACCATTCACACTTCGCTA
This sequence comes from Ceratothoa steindachneri, assembly GCA_963969495.1. NCBI lineage: Eukaryota > Metazoa > Arthropoda > Malacostraca > Isopoda > Cymothoidae > Ceratothoa > Ceratothoa steindachneri. The sequence continues at coordinate 181,256,568 of OZ018326.1, forward strand.
CTTTCACCTTCCCACCAACACTCTCCAACGTTCTCAACACATCATTCACCAATCTCATATGCTCCTCAAAAGTCTGTCATAATCAAAATATCCTCTATAAACACAATCACATTCTTATTCGCAAACTTACTCAACACAACATTCATTGCCCACTGGAAGGCACCGGGAGCATTAGCCAACCCAAAGCTGAGGTTCTGGAACTGATCATGCCTTTTCATAGAAGAAAAGGCAGTCACTTGCCGCTCTCCTTAGCAATGGGCATCTGGTAATACCCCTGTTCCAGATCAAGCTTTGTAAACCACTTTATTGCATGCCTACTATACACACACTCAGATACCACACACATCGGAAACCTCTTCCCCCCGACCCAGGATCGACTCTTATTCCGCAAGGCTAAGGACTTGGTCCTGGCGCGCCTGGCTCTTCCTTGGACGTCACATGCCTCAATAGTTAGAAAGGCACCCTCTTCTCCTGGCCCATCCAGGCCAACGAGCACGTTTGTTTCCGCGCCCATTCGGAGCCCTTCTGCGGGCTCTACTCAACCCGGGCAGACCCCTGGTAAAGCTGGCGGCAAAAAGGGTTCACACCCAGCCCCGGCTAAAACCCGGGCTCCCCCCTCTTTTCCCAGCGTGACCGTTTCCCGTAAGGCGAAACGGCCACGCGCCTCCACCGTGTCATTAGACTCATAGGAGGCAAAACCCCTGAAGTTGGTCGCTAGGCCATCTTCCGGGGTTCCTAAAGCTGTCCACCAAAAGGAGGACAGCAACAAAGGAGCTATGGCTCCTTCGCCCACGCCTAGAGGTGGAGCGAGTGGCTCGGAGACGGTGGTTCCTCGAAAAGAGGGCCCCCCCCACCTCCCAAGCCGCAACGCCCGCCTAAGGTTTCGAGGCGGAGGGAGGAAATGACTTGCATGGCGAGCCCAACCTCCCCCAATAAGTCCTCGAAGGCGACAGCGCTTTGTCCGGCCAACATTGTTTTTTTGTTATTATTGTTTGTTTTTGTTTTTTTGTAGGTCGCAGGCTCCTGCGCCGGGGGGAGGGGGACCTCCCCCCGACGCCGGAACTTGCTCCCTGATTGTTATCCACTTTTTATTGTTGTTTCTGTTAAATTCTTTTATTTTAAAGTAGCCTAGAACTGGGCTGTTTGTTTGCAGCGACTTATGCCCAAGTGGGCAGTTGCCAGATAGCCCCTTAAAAAAAAAATTGTCCGGCCAACAGCGCCCGGGGTTCTGCCTCCCGGAAGTGTACGGCCATTCCCGTGAGGGTCTTCTGTTCGAGGAGGGCCCCCGAGTCTCCTCCGAGCTAGGCCTGGAGGGCATGTTCCTTCAATGCAATTGCCGTGGACTCCGGGCCAACTGGGAGGAGCTGCGGAGGCCCGTCTCGTCCTGTTCCCCGTTAGCTATCTTTTTGCAGGAGACCATGCTAGGCGCGTGCCCCCTGCCCTCCCTCCCGGGGTATAAGGGTCTTGCGACCCCACCACCACGAGATGGCCGGGCTGGGGGATGGGCGGTTTACACCCGGCATGATGTCTCCATTCTTCCTTTCTCTTTAGATACCTCCTTTCAGGCAGTGGCTGTGCAGCTGCACCTGGATAGGAGGTATACTATCATTTCTGCGTACATTCCACCGTCAGCTGACTTCGACGCGGGGGACTTCCGCTGCGTCGTGGAACGGTTGCCGAGGCCCTATCTCTTGCTTGGAGATCTGAACGGCAGGCATCCTCTCTGGGGAGATTACTCCATAAATCCCAGGGGACAAGTCCTTGCCGATCTGATCGAAGAGCTTGAGATGGGTGTCCTAAACGTGGATGAGTTTACGCATCACTGTCCGAGAACCGCTTCATTTTCTTGCCTTGACCTATCTTTGTGCTCTTCGGATGCACAGCCTGATTTTGATTGGTGGGTGGTCGATGACCTCCATGGTAGTGATCACTTTCCCATTCAAATATCATTTTCAGGGCAACTGCCGCCTGAGAGACCACCTCGGTGGTGCTTTGGGCGGGCGCGGTGGCCTGCATTTCAGGAAAGGACTGAATTCTCTATCTCAGTCGAGGAGTTTAGGTCGGTAGATGAGGCCGTTGAGTTCTTCTCCGGCAACCTCATCGCCGTGGGCCTGACTACTATTCCTAGGACGTCTGGCCGTTTTGCACGCCGACCACTCCCATGGTGGTCGGCCGAGTGTGAGACGGCCCTCAAACAGAAGCGTTATGCCTACATGCCCTATAAGCGCCGCCCGAACGATTTCACTGTCGCTGAATTTCGTCGGGCTAGGGCTAGGTTCCGGTATATTTCGAAGCACGCCCGCTGCTCTTCTTGGTGGGGGCATACGTGTCTTCACTTAACGGGAAGACCCCTTTAGCAGAGGTGTGGAAGTGAGTCAAAGGGATTCGGGGCAAGTTTTCGCAGGACTCCCCTCCCGTTCTCCAGGAGAATGGGACCGCAATCTCGGACCCTGCGTCCGTGGCGGAATCCTTAGCGACCGCTTTTTTCGCATTCTCTAGCCGAGATGCTGCTCCGCCAGCATTCAATGCACGTCGTGATGACGCGGAAGGCCGCCGACTGGACTTTACCTCCAGAGGCGGAGAACCCTTCAACGACAAGTTTACTGTGATTGAGTTGTGGTCCGCTCTCGATTCGTGCGCGGACACCGCCCATGGTCCGGACGATGTCCCGTACGCCATGCTTCGAAACCTGGGTGAGTGAGGCATGGCCTTTCTGTTAGATTTGTTCAACAGGATCTGGGTGGAGGGTCTTCTCCCAGACTCCTGGCGAATCGCTACTGTGCTCGCCTTTCGCAAACCGGGGAGAGATGAATCTACTCCGATCCGTTTCCGCCCAATCTCTCTAACCTCTTGCGTGTGCAAGTTGATGGAGAAATTGGTAAATGTTAGATTAGCCTTTTTCCTGGACAGCGGAGGCCATCTGTCTTCTGCACAGTGGGGCCTACGCAAGTTCCACTCCACGTCGGATGCTCTGCTCCGACCGGAAAATGCCGCCTGCGAGGCTTTCCTTCGTAGACAGCACTACACCACGGTCTTTTTCGATCTGGAGAAGGCCTATGATACCGCATGGCAATACGGTATCATGGAGTCTCTCCACACGATGGGGGTGAGGGGACGCCTCCCAATGTTTATATCTGAATTTTTGCGAGATCGTCGATTCCGCGTACGGGTGGGGGGAGCCCTCTCTGGCCCAAAGGAGCAGGAAGAGGGTGTCCCGCAGGAAAGTGTCCTCAGTGTCACACTCTTTGCCCTGAGCATCAACGGCATCACCTCGGTGCTGCCGAAAGATGTTCTCGCTACGCTCTACGTGGACGACCTTTCGATCTCTTTTGGCGCGGTCCAGATGCCAACTCTGGAGCGCCGACTCCAACAGGCATTGAACCGCGTTTCTCGCTATGCCGAAGCGCACAGGTTTCGGTTTTCTTTGGCTAAGACTAAGGTGGTGCACTTCTGCCGCCATCCACGGCTTCACCCCGACCCAGATTTGTTTCTTAATGGGGTGCGCCTGGATGTGGTGGAATCGCACCGTTTCCTCGGTCTTGTATTCGACCGACGCCTCACCTGGGAGGCTCATATTCGCAGCCTTAGGGTCTCTTGTACCCGCGTCATGGACATTCTCCGTTCCGTGACGTTCAGCGCTGATAGGGCTACTGCCCTACTTTTTTATCGATCCTTTGTCCGTTCGAAGCTCGACTACGGATGCGAGTTTTATGCATCCGCAGCCGAGCGTTTATTGCGGAAGGTGGACTCGATCCACTACACCGGCCTTCGCCTTGCGACCGGTGCCTTCCGCACTTTCCCCATTGAGAGCCTGTTGGTCGATGCTGGGGAGATGCCACTCTCTCTGCGCCGCGTGCAGTGCATCACTCGCCTGTACGCGCGAGCCCGGCGCCTCCCTCAGTCGCCAACAGCTCTCGCTTCATCCGCAGCTGATCTCGATGGTGCCTATGCCGCCGAGAGACGCCAGTCATACCCTAAGCCCTTTGGGTTCAGGGCCAGGAAACTCAGAGCTAGATATAGCTCTCGGGCTGGTGGCGCCCCTGGTTCTGCCCAGGATGCCACCCTGGAGGGTACCACATTTGGCTATTTGTCGCCACGCCTCTGCTCCCAAAGCTTGTATGGCGCCGGAAGTATTGCGTTCGACCTTTTTGGAGCACACCTCGTGTCACGCTGGAACCGTGCCAGTGTATACGGATGGCTCCAAGTCCCAAGAGGGGGTCGGCTTCCACGCTGTATCCCCTCTGTTTGAAGTCAGCGGGGCTCTGCCAGGCGCTGCGTCTGTCTTCACGACCGAGCTGGTGGCAATACACTACTCGGTACGGGAGATTACGCGACGTGCCCGGTTCGGAGACCGGATTGTGATCTATAGCAACTCACAAAGCGCCCTGAGTGCTCTTGCGGCATTGGAATCTCAGCTTCCCCTGGTTCACGGTTATGGCGAGCCGGGCAGATGTCGAGATTATCTTCTGCTGGGTTCCTGGACATGTAGGAATTGCGGGGAATGAGGGCGCCAAAGAGTCCGCGAGGACTCTGCGACTGGACCAGCGTTTCGCTCTTCCTCACTCCGACTGCATGGCAGGAATACGGGCAGCTCTTCGGACTGCTTGGCAAAGAAGATGGGAGACGGTCGAAGGGAACTTAAAGTTGTGTGCCATTGTGCAGCAACTGTTCCCATGGACCTATCCCCCAATGCCTCGACGGCTTCAGGTCGCTTTCTGTCGTCTCCGAATCGGACTCACTTGTGTGACGCATCGCTATTTGATGGAGCGCTCGTCTGCACCCTATTGCGACGACTGGGTCGTCCCCCAGACTGTTCAGCACATTGTTGTTGAATGTCCCAGTCTGGGTGATCTTCGCGCACGTTGCCTGTCCCGGTACCGGGATGGGCGGGGTCGCTACCACCTGTCCCTTGTACTCGGGACGAGTGCGTGCACTTTGACTGGTGGACTTGTTGACTTTTGGGGGGAGGCCGCCCTTCTCCCTATTATTTAAGCAAGGTTTGTTTTGTTTTTTGCTTTTTTTTTTTTTTGCTTCAGGTTGCACGCTCCTGCGCCGGGGAAACCTCCCCCCGACGCAGGAGCTTGCTTCATTTCCCTCTTTTGGGGGTGTTTTTCCTCTCTTTAATTTTTTTTTAAAGTAGCCTAGAACTAGGCCAGTTTTAATACGGTGACTATTGCCCAAGTAGGCAGTCGCCAGATGAGCTCTTAAAAAAAAAAAATTCACCTTTTGATAATCCACACAAAGATGCAATGTTGCATCTGGCTTATGTACAGGCACAATCGGGCTATTCCATGCACTCTCTATTTTTTCATTCAACCCCAATCGTTCTAATTCCGCACACTGCTCAATCTCATCAGAAACCAGACGCGGGAAATGTCTCAGCTGCTGATAGATTGGGGTGTCCTCCTTCAGGACAATCTTGAATTCTGGAAGCTTTGCAACCCCGAAATCCAAATCGCCCTTACTGAGGACCCCCTTTTGTTCAAACAGCATTCGATACACATCCTCCCTTTCATACTCAGTCAAACATTCATCCAATTTCACCATCCCTTTCACTTCATTATACATCCATTCACACGTCTTCTCATTCGCAACATTTACCCTGACATCCGTGCTATCATCCATACCTACCTCATTGACAGTGGAGAGGTGACCTAGTACATCTCCGACTTGGATCCCCCTCACCTGCTCTTTCACCCTAGTATAACACACATCCTTTCCATCCAATAACACAGCATTTTTACCCATATCCAATCTCAAATCTTCACTCCAACTCACTCTAACATACACCCTTTCACCCTTTACAGGCTTTGCACTCTCCATAGCAGTCACCTCAATACCGCTAAATACACCGCAAAACACTACCATCTTTCCCTACATACAACTTACACACCATTTTTACCAATCCTTCTCTCAATTTGATCACTCACAGGATGCACAACCATTTGATTCACTTTCATCAAATCATACCATACTTACTACTCACCTTATCCGTCAGAGAGAATTCACACTCATTCATCAACATACCATGCATTAGAACAGCTGACCTTATCATTCCAATCACAGGTACTTTCATATTGTCATACACGTCCTTATATACCAAGCTTGTCTTGCACTCAGAATCTATCAAAGCCAAACACTCAATCCTGTTCAATTCAACCTTCACACTCAGACACTCATACCTCCTACCAGACAGCATTTTCACATTACTCGCACTCATGCACCCAGAGGATACTTTACCAGGTACCCTCTTACAATTTAGTTTCCCACTTCTGACTTTCCATTCACACTTTGCACTCATTCTAATCCAACACCTTTCACTCGAATGTCCTTCCATCTCACAATAGCTACATACATTCCTCTGGTCACGAAACATCCTCACATAATGACCAGCCTTTCTAAAATTACCACAAGCATATTTCATACTCCCCCCAGCAGTCGCTCCACCATTCAACTTCGGACAGTCTCTCTTCAAATGTCCCCTCTCTTTACATTCGACGGATTGTGATCTATAGCGACTCACAAAGCGCCCTGAGTGCTCTAGGGGCATTGGAATCTCCGCATCCCCTGGTTCGCGGTATCCGTGACGCCACGGTTATGGCGAGCCGGGCAGATGTCGAGATTATCTTCTGCTGGGTTCCTGGACATGTAGGAATTGCGGGGAATGAGGGCGCCAAAGAGTCCGCGAGGACTCTGCGACCGGACCAGCGTTTCGCTCTTCCGCACACCGACTACATGGCAGGAATACGGGCAGCTCTTCGGACCTGTTGGCAAAGAAGATGGGAGATGGTCGAGGGGAACTTGAAGGTGCGTGCCATTGCGCCTCGACTGTTCCCATGGACCTATCCCCCAATGCCCCGACGGCTTCAGGTCGCTTTCTGTTGTCTCCGAATCGGACACACTCGTGTGACGCATCGCTATTTGATGGAGCGCTCGCCTGCGCCCTATTGCGACGACTGCGTCGTCCCCCAGACTGTTCGGCACATTCTTGTTGAATGTCCCAGTCTGGGTGATCTTCGCGCACGTTACCTGTCCCGGTATCGGGATGGGCGGGGTCGCTACCGCCTGTCCCTTGTACTCGGGACGAGTGCGTGCACATTGATTGGTGGACTTGTTGACTTTTGGGGGAGGCCGGCCTTCTCCCTATTATTTAAGCAGGGTTTGTTTTTTTGTTTTTCTTTCCTTTAGGTTGCACGCTCCTGCGCCGAGGGAACCTTCCCCCGACGCAGGAGCTTGCTTCCTTTCCCCCTTTTGGGGGTGTTTTTCCTATCTTTAATTTTATTTTAAAGTAGTCTAGAACTAGGCCAGTTTTAATACGGCGACTAATGCCCAAGTAGGTAGTCGCCAGATGAGCTCTTAAAAAAAAAAATTGAAAATGTTGATTGAATTTACCATTTGAGAAAGACAAAGTGAATGCAGAAAAGAGGTTACGGTATTGCATTTTAAATGTGGTTCAGAGGAAGCAGAGTGCGACCACAAGGTTATATATGGCAGGAAAGTATTTGGGGCAATTAAGGCATTGTTGAATACTAAAGGTTTGTGTGTGGAATGTGCCAGGGAGCTGCATAAGAGTATGATGTTGCCAACATTGGTGTATGGGAGTAAGACTATAGGATGGAAGAAGGAAATATCTCTAGTGAGAGCAGTGCAAATGGATAACTTGAGAGGGATGCTTGGTGTGCAAAAGGTGGATATTGAGGGATGACTTGATAAGAGATAGTTATGGTGTGAAGCGTGAGTGTGTTTTGAAGTGGTATGGACCTGTAAGAGATGCTAATAGATTTCTTAAGAGAATATGCAAGAGTGAGAAGGATTGGGAAGCCCTGTAAAAGGTGGGTTGGTAATGTGAATGAGGGAAGGGTGCTGGAAGATGGTGGGTGGCATTGACAGGGTTTGCGAGGATGTGTGGTTGGGCCCTTCTGCTTAGGATTGAACCATGCCTGGTCAATATCCTAGATTACCTAGCACGTGTGCAGATGAAAGGCCTTCCAGGTGGCCAAAATCATGGTTGACTTTGTGCTTAATAAGCCATAAAGTGATGGAAAGGTGGGTAGCTTTCAGTGCTCTTGAAGCTCAATGACCCCAATTTGTGGCATGCGGGTGGGTGGTTTATTTTTATATCTTTTAATTTCAGGCAAACCCTTTTTGAGTTTGAAGACAAACTGCAATCTAAGAATGATGAGGTTTATCACTTTGTTGGTTATCTTCCTTTTGAGAATCGCTTGTATGAGCTTGATGGGCTTCGACAGGGCCCCATCGATCTGGGTAGCATACCCCCAGGCACAGATTGGCTTAAGGTGGTCCAACCAGTCATCCAACAGAGGATCCAAAAGTAAGACTCATTTTCTCATTCATCCTTGTCTTTTCTCTAGGTAAACTTCATTCTTTTTGTGCTTTTATGTTCTACATAACCATTTTTATCAAGGTGGGGTTGGTGCGCATTATTGCACTTTCAGGAATGAGTCTTGGATGGGCTGCTTCCTAGACCAGTTACCTAAGGGGCGTGGCGATGTGCTTTCCTGGTTGCCGTGCTGACGGGACTCAGCGCCCTGTCACCCGTAAGGGGCGCTGCAAATTGCCATCCTGGCCGCTGTGCTGACAGGATCCAGCGCTCCGTCCGGCCCCCCCTTCCTTCAGATAGCCTGTATTTCTCCACTACTTCGTCGCTTTTCATACAACCTCTCCCACAACTTTCTCTGGTCAGCCTCTAATTTCACAGGGTAGATACTGACCTTCTCAGCCAACCGTCCCAGATACGGGCTGAGAAGGCTTACAGGTTAGGGTCAGGTATTTATTTCCCCAATTCTATTTTCATCTCCAAAGCCCATTTGTGCTTGATACTATTTTAGTCTTTTTTAATTGTCTCAAATCCCACCCCCTCCATTTCAACAGGTATAGCGATGGGGAAATACATTTCAACCTGATGGCCATTGTTAGCGATCGAAAAGTGATGGCAGAGAACAAGATAAGTCAACTGAAAGAGGAAATTAAGGTAATATTAAAATATATGTACCTACATTCCTGTTTATACAATGGTAATTCAAATTGTTGTGAAAAATTGGGCAAAATATTGTTAACTTTTCAATGTAACTTACATCTTATTGTGTGCAGGGAGGGGCTATAGCCAAACAGTGGAAACGTCACTTGTGATTACAGCAAAGTTCAGCTACATTGGGTGTGATACGGTGTTACGAGTCCCAATTGGGTTGACTTCCCAGTGGCTGTCATACAGTAAATATCCTCAGTTAAGATTTCCTTCCAACCGGGGTCTAGAAGCCAACTCATCCTACATCAAAGTTGCTTATCTGTGAAGCCCGCCTCACAGGACCCTATTCTCCGGCAACCTTAGTGCAATATGACATTGTTCCCCGCTGACCGGGCTTTGTAGGGCAAAGTGATTAATGATCTTTACTTGTTCTGTTCTCCCCCCTCCCCCGCCCCCCATAAGGGGCACGGCGATGTGTTTCTAACGCCGACGTGCTGACAGGAAACAGCGCCCCGTCCCGTCTCAGCTTACCCTCTCTTCTTTCATTAAACCCTAATCTCTGCCCCGTAAGGGCCACGGCGATTTGATTTCCTGTCCGGCCCCAGCTTAGCCTCTTCTGCTTCTTTCTGACACCCTGTCTTTTTACTCTGTTTCCTCACTTTCCATTCAACCTCTTCCAGCCTCTAATTTCACGGAGTAGACGCCGACCAGCTTCCTCTCGCCCAACCATCCAAGATCGCTGCTGAGGGGAGAGGGGACATCGCCCTGAGCTCCGGTTTGGGGTGGGGAGGTGGGTTTTTAGCAACCTGCTTCACCCCCACCCTCACCTTTCTCTCTTTACTTTCACAATCTATCAATTTTATAGCGAGTCTAAGGTGGAGCCGCCATGCTGATGTGCTGCCAGGCCACTAGGCGGGAGAAGTGGCCTCAAATGGCGGCAGCTGGCTTTGCCGGACCCGTATTTACCCCTCGTAGCGCGGGCTACTATGTGGGGTGATTAGCGTATGCGTCCCCTCCTACAAAAAGGGTCACCATACCCTTTTCTGTTCTGCAGTGGAGCTGCCCTCGGGCAGCTCGGTTCGCCGCGAGAACGGACAGGTCTGAGGCCATTTCGTTAAGCGACCGAGCCAAGATCGAGCCGTCTGGCGCCGTTGCTTCCCCGGGTGTGGAGTCCCAGACCAAGACAAAAAGGGCGCAGAATGGAGCCTCGATTACGTCGGGGACCCTCATTCAAACGCTTCCTCGTTATGCGCTCCACTGGTGGCAGCATGTTGGCTAAGGGCAACATGATCCATGAGAGGCGAACTCTAGCTAGCGTGATTGGTAGAGAGCCGAAGGTGAGCCGTTTCTCGTATCAGAGCCTTCTGGCTAATACATCGAATCCCTCAGAGGCAGCTATGATTAGTGCCCTTCGGACACTTGATGGCACGCCGGTGAGTGTGACGTCGCACTCTACCATGAACTTCGTGAAAGGAGTGGTTTATGCGAGGGAACTCGTGAACTACTTCATAGAGCTGGCCGATCTTGCAGAGGTCAAAGTCAAACGTGTAATGAGAAAACAGAGAGGGGCCTCTAGACACCCACCCTTACACTCTTTGTCACGTTCGACTGTGACAAGCTCCCTGAGTCGGTGCCTACCGGTTCGTATCGCTGACGCGTGAAGGCATTCGTACCACTGCCACAGCTTAGGGCATACTAATCGCTCCTGTAGACATGCAAAGTCGGGGTTACCCGAAGTCTGTGTAAGGTGCTCCAAGGCCGCACACAAGTCCAAATCGTGTGTTGCCAAGTGTGTCAATCGCCGAAAGCCGCATCCAGCTTCTTCGAAGCAATGTGGTGCGTATCTCCTTAAGGAAATCCTGGCCGTTCATCCCAGGATCGACCTTCGTTTCGCGAGACTAAGGACTTAATCCTGGTGCGCCCAGCGCTGCCTGGGACGTCTTATGCCTCAATTTTAAGCACTAATGGAGTTTCGGCTTATACACCCACATCAAGTGTTAGGCTGGGTGATTCGAAGGCGGTGGATCCTCTCCGAGCTAGGCCTGGAGGACATATTCCTTCAATAGAATTGCCGCAGACTCCGGGCCAACTGGGAGGATCTGCTGAAGCTCATCTCCTCCCGTTCCCCGTTAGCTATCTTTTTGCAGGAGACCAAACTGGGCGCATGCCCCCTGCCCACCTTCCCGGGTTATAAAGGTTTTGCGACTCCACCACCACGGCATGGAGGCCGGGCTGGAGGATGCGAGATTTACACCCGGCATGATGTCTGCGTTCTTCTCTTCGCTTTAGATATCTCCTTTCAGGCAGTACCTGTTGCAGCTGCACCTTGATAGGAGGTATACTGTTATTTCCGCGTACATTCCACCGTCAGCCGACTTCAACGCGGGGGGATTCCGCCGCGTGGTGGCGCGTTTGCCGAGGCCCTTTCTCTTGCTTGGAGATATAAACGGTCGACACCCCCTCTGGGGAGAGTACTCTATCAATCCCCGGGATCAAGTCCTTGCCAACCTGATCGACGATCTTGAGATGGGTGTCCTAAATGTGGATGAGTTTGCGCATCGCTGCCCGAGAAACGCTTCATTTTCCTCCCTCGATCTATCTTTGTGCTCTTCGGATGCACAGCCCGATTTTGATTGGGAAGTGGTCGATGATCTCCATGGTAGTGATCACTTTTCCATTCAAATATCATTTTCTGGGCCGCTGCCTCCCGAGAGCCCGCCCCGGTGGTGCTTGGCGCGGGCGCGGTGGTCTGCATTTCAGGAAATGATTGAATTTTCTATCTCAGTCGAGGAGTTTATGTGGGTAGATGAGTCCGTTGAGTTCTTTTCCGGCAACTTCATCGCCGCGGGCCTAGCTACTATTCCTAGACGGTCTGGCCGTTTTGCACACCGACCACTCCCGTGGTGGTCGGCCGAGTGTGAGACGGCCCTCAAGCAGAAGCGCCGACCGAACGATTTCACTGTCGGTGATTCGTCGGGCTAGGTTCCGGTATATTTCGAAGCACGCCCGCCGCTGTTCTTGGCGGGCATACGTGTCTTCATTTAACGGGAAGACCCCTTTAGCAGAGGTGTGGAAGCGAGTGAAAAGGATTCGGGGCAAGTTCTCGCAGGATCCCCCTCCCGTTCTCCAGGAGAATGGGACCGCAATCTCGGACCCCGCGTCCATGGCGGAATCCTTCACGACCGCTTTCTCCGCATTTTCTAACCGGGATATTGCTCCGCCAGCATTCAATGCACGTCGTCATGTCGCGGAAGGCCGTCGACTGGACTTTATCTCCAGAGGCAGAGAACCCTTCAATGACAGGTTTACTTTAGAGTGAGTTGCTTTCCGCTCTTGCTTGGTGCGTGGACACCGCCCATGGTCCGGACAATGTCCCGTACGACATGATTCGACACCTGGTTGAGCGAGGCATGGCCTTTCTGTTAGATTTGTTCAACAGGATCTGGGTGGAGGTTCTCGTCCCGGATTCCTGGCGAATCGCTACTGTGCTCGCCTTTCGCAAACCGGAGAGAGATCACTCTACTCCGGCTGGTTTCCTTCCAATCTCTCTAACCTCTTGTGTGTGCAAATTGATGGAGAAATTGGTAAATGTTAGATTAGCCTTTTTTCTGCACAGCGGAGGCCACCTGGCTTCCGCAAGTTCCATTCCACGTCGGATGCTTTGCTCCGACTGGAAAATGCCATCTGCGAGGCCTTATTTCGTAGACAACACGGTGTTTTTCGATCTGGAGAAGGCCTATGATACCGCATAGTGATACGGTATCATGGAGACTCTCCACACGATGGGAGCGAGGGGGTGCCTTCCAATGTTTATATCTGAATTTTTGCGAGATCGTCGATTCCGCGTAGGGGTTTGGGGGGAGCCCTCTCTGGCCTAATGGAGCAGGAAGAGCGTGTCCTGCAGGGAAGTGTCCTCAGTGTCACACTCTTTGCCCTGAGCATCAACGGCATCACCTCGGTGCTGCCGGAAGATGTTCTCGCTGCGCTCTACGTGGACGACCTTTCGATCTCTTTTGGCGTGGCCTAGATGCCAACTCTGGATCGTCCACTCCAAGAGGCATTGAACCGCGTTTCTCGCTATGCCGAAGCGCATAGGTTTCGGTTTTCCTTGGCAAGACTATGGTGGTGCACTTCTGCTGCCATCCATGGCTTCACCCTGACTCAGACTTGTTTCTTAATGGGGTATGCCTAGAAGTGGTTGAATCGCACCGTTTCCTTGGTCTTGTATTTGACCCACGGCTCACCTGGGAGGCTCATATTCGCACTCTTATGGTCTCTTGTACCCGCGCCATGGATATTCTCCGTTCTGTGACGTTCAGTGCTTGGGGCGGAGGCTTCTGGTTGCTTTCTGTCGTCTCCGAAGTGGACACACTCGCGGGACGCACCGCCATTTGATGGAGGGCTCGCTGCTTCCTTATTTTCGATGACTGCGTTGTTCCCCAGACTGTTCGTCACATTTTTATTGAAGGTCCCACTATGGGTGATCTTTGTTCACGGTACCGGGACAAAAAGGGGTCGCTACCGCTTGTCCCTTATACTCGGGGCCAGTTCGTCAATAAGGACTTAGGACTATACTACTTTTAGGAGGAGCCTTGCCTCCTCCACCTTGTTTGTTGTATGTATCGTGATAGTGCGCCGGTGGGTGGCGGGCCAACCCCGACGCCGAGCGTGCTTCCTTGTTGCTTTTCTTTTCTTCTTTTTTTTGGCTTGTTTCTTAGCCTTTGTTCATGTTTTTTTATCTTTATTTGTTATTTACATGTTTTAGTTGTTCTTTAATCCAGGCTAGTATTAGGCTGTATTGTGATTACGGCGACTTATGCTCTGTTAGGCAGTCGCCAGATGGGCGCTTTATAAAAAAATATATGACTCCCCGTCCCTATGTACACAGATGGCTTTAAGTGCGAGCGGGAGAGTTTCCTTCCATAGTTCTTCCATCTTGTTTGAACCAGGCTCTGTTCTTCAAGTTGCAATGTGCCGCTCTTACGGCAGATTTTCTGACGTTCCTGGTTTGGTAACCGTTTTGTAATCTATAGCGAATCACATAGTGACCTTGAAGCATTGGAATCTCCACAGCCCAGTTTTTATTTTTCACCAACCAGCGATCGTCGAAAATCCTTCGTAGTCAGGGGTCGAAAGGCGATTGAAAACTTGAATAAGATTATAGGTGTGATCGATCAAATGGATCAATATCTAAATGCATATCACATTAAAATTTGTGGGAAGAAGTTTTGGTGATCTTACTTTAATGCTTTATGTGTGCATGCAAATCGCTCGCACAATAGAAATCTGCCTCAAGCAGCTGGCTTTCGGGATAGTGGTGTCAATAGGTTAAAAAACCTGATGGAATAATGTAGGGCAAGGCAGGCTAGAGCCCGAGTAATACAAAGTCATTTAAGGGCTTCAAAGTCCAGAGGTAGAGTCATATATATATTTGACCACTCGTGCAGTTGAGAGTACGGTTGTGGCATTCTCAATCAGGTCACTTTGTTGTTGTTAATAGCCGGGAATCAGATGGCATCTCTGCTGCTCCCTCCGACCGCTCTTGACTTTGACGAAGGCGTTTGATCCTAAACCCTGTGCTGTAGGCCCCGCCAACGTTACCACAATTAAGGGGGACCGATCTTTCTTTGAAACTGTCCCGTGGGACCAGATTGGAGGGATGCTGTTGCATGCTGTGGGAATTTTATAGCCCCCCAACCCCTAAGCTCACACAGAATGCATCCAAGTGGGGGAATGGGGGTGTCATATCCGCTTGGGAATTACCACTCATATTATCTCTTGCTCTACAGGGTGCTTCTTAGAGTTGTCTTGCATGCCGGGGATTCTTCACATATGAATAATGGGGAAAATCCCTTTTGATGTTTTGGCAGGAGATTGGAATGTCAACAGCGGAACAGTCGGAAGAGATGGTGAGGCTGAAAACCATTCTAGAAGGGGAAGAGGCGAAGAGAGCGAGGTGGAAGGTAGAGAACATAAGGCGAAAACACAATTATATTCCTTTAATTGTAAACATGTTAAAAATACTGGCGAAGGAAGGACAACTCCTGCCCCTCTACGAGGCCGCTTTGCAGAAGAGTAAAGCTCGAATCGCCAAGGAAACGGCCACCAAGGAAGAGAAGCAAAAGGGCTGAGCTTTATTTCTAATTTGATTTGTTTTCGATCCCGGTGTTTTATTTTCCCATTGGCGTCGTGAAATGTAACGCCTCTATGCCCTTTTCGCCTTCTGTTGGCGAGATTGTCTTGTTTTACCGAATCGTAGTTGTTCAACTTCACGCCGTTGGAGAGGAGGCTCAGCCCGTTCATTGGAGCGACTTGCAAAGTAGACTTGTATTATTCCTCTCTCCTCCCTCATTGACATTTATTTATGATTTCATTCATGATCTTCTTCTTTTTTCTGTCCCTCTCACTTGCGGTTGATTGCGCCTTAGCATATCTGTGTGGGTGTTTGTAGTGTTTGACTCTACGTATGTGTGGGTGCTCGTGCATGTTTTAAGTTCGGACTTTTGCCGTCTCGGTGCACCGGTCCTGCCTCACCCTAGTGCGTCTATTCATGGCTGAACCTCGCTGATTGGGATACGGTGAGTGCCCCGGGTCGCGGCTGTCTAGCGCTATTGGCTTTGCTCCTTCGAAAGGAAAATGCCCACCACTGAAAACTGTTAAGAACGAAGACAACAGACATCATTGAGCGTGTTCGTCAATTTAGAGGACTAGGAATCGCTTCACAAATGAATTAAACGAACATCTTAAAGGACAGAGCTCCCTTCATGCGGAGGTTTTGTATCCTTCGGCCATAGTGCTTTACCCCAAGTCCTCGAAGGTTATGATGTTTCCAAGTCTCCTTTATCCATATTATTTCCTTCCGGTCACTACTATACCCCATCTCCCTTTCCCGCTACCCCTATTCCTTTGAAAACCTCCGTACCTACGACTTACGACCTCCCTTCAGACATGGGTTGCACACCCTCTATTAGGAGTGATAGTCCTTCTCGCTCTTGGTGTAACGATGCTCCAGTGTGTCTTTTCTCTACCCTTTTCCCCGGGTCACGACCCACTGACTTTGGTTTGTCGAAACAAACTAAGCTCTCGCAATACTAGCCCCTGTCCTTCCAAATCGGGGTTGCCTCGTTTTGAGGCTCCTTTTATAACACTCGTGTCGGGTTCTTCTCGCGCAGCGCCTGTTCATGAGGGCTCCTCCGCCCCCCGCACTATCTTAACCGTGGTCTCTCAACGGTCTGAGTGATGGCAGTAATTTTTCAATGGAGCTGTCAGGGAATTCTTCCCAAATGGGAGGAATTCTCTTCTTTAGTATCTGAAATAGCACCTTATTATTTGCTTGTAGCAAACCAACTTGAGAAAGATCCTTTCCCCCAAGTTTCGTTACTTTAGTTTTTTAACTCTCTAGCCCCTCCCCTTTCTTTGGCGGGGTGACCTGGTCTGCACTAATCTCTTTCACGCCTTTTGCTCTGCGGACTACTCTTGGGCAGTCGCAGCCCGTGTTCAGTGAACGGATAATTTTATACTCTGATTGATTTATATTCTCCCAGACGAGGTACCTTCAAGGGCTCAGTTTTTAGATCTTTTATCTCAGCTTCCTACCCCATTTCTAGTTCTAGGCCACTTTAATGCCAGACCCTGCGTATGGGGTGATAAGAGCGAGCAACCGTCAAGGCCGTTTCCTTGAATCTTTTATCCACGCTCGCGGTGGTTCCAGAGGCTCGCCGCGAGACTGCTCCTGCTTCGTCTTTCGAGAGGGCGCTCAGCCCGCTCATTAGAGTGGATTGCGAAGTGGAGTTTTACTATACCTCCCTCCTCAACCTTTATTTTGTTCGTTATTCATGGTCTTCTCTTGTCCCCCTTTTTCATGTGCTTCTCAAATGTGATTGATTACGCCTGAGCGTATCTGTGTGGTTGCTAGTGCGTGCTCTAGGTTAAAGTTAGGATTTTTGCAGTCTCTGTGTACCTGTCTTGCCTCATCTGGGTACTTCTTTCCTTGGCTGAACCTCGCTGAGTTTGAGGTTGTGGGTCCCCGTACTTCAGCACCCTAGGGCGATGAGCTTTGAGCCCCTCGAAGGGAAAATTCCGAAAGGCAGCTACCCATTTTTAAAACCACGGTGCTGGTTGAGGAGTGCACGCGTCCCTCCCTCCAAGGGTGCGCATCTGGTGACTCAGTGGCGTAGGTGGGTCTCCATCTGCGCGTGATTGCCCCCTCACCCTAAATATTATAGTAGTATATGGAGAAAGCTAAACCAAAACCTACTTCGCAGAAGTTTTCGACTTCTGGATCTCGTTCCACTTCTCGCGGCAGATCAGTTTTTCCCAGGGGTGGACCTTACCATCGCTTTTTAGCCCTTAGAGCGAAATCTGACATGCCCCTATCAAAAGTTAATATTTTTTTATGTCAGTGAGGACTTTGATGACCGGTGTTGTGTCATCAAACCCAACCTTCAACACTGAAGGGGCTATCCGTTCTAATGGACTATAACCTTAAGATGTTTCAGTCAAAGCTGGCTAGCCAACGGATTATTGACATTCATAGACCGCAGCGAACCGTTGATGGGATCCAGATGAACACACCGATGTTCCTAACGTTTGAGCGTTGGGATCTCCAAACGCATATTAAGGCAGGTTACTTAGGAATACCAGTCAAACCCTATATATCCAATCCGAGACGCTGCTTTAATTGCCATATGTTTGGTCATGTGAGCACTTCCTGCCGCCATACGGGGCACGGCAATTTGCTTTCCTGGCCAACGTGCTGACGAGACTCGGCGCCCCGTCCGGCCCCAGTTTAGCCTCTTCCTACTTACGATGCCCTGTCTTATTACCCTACTTCCTTACTTACTACCCTACAACTTCTCGCACAACTTTCTCTTGGCCGCCTCTAATTTCACAGGATAGACCCCGAGCAGCTTCCTCTCACCCAACCATCCCGGATCGGGACTGAAGGAGGAGGGGGAAAAGTTCCCTCACCCCTGAGCTCCAGTTTGGTGTGGTGGTTTTTTGACAACCTGCTTCATCCCCACCCACACCTTCACATATCCTTTCTCTCTCGTTTCAAGATATATCAATTTTACGCCTAACCGAATGTGGAGCCGCCATGCCGAAGGGATGCCTGGGCACTGGGCGGGAAGTGTGGTCCTAAATGGGGGCAGCTGGCTTTGCCGGCGCTGTATTTCCCTTCGCCGAGCGGGCTACTGCATGAGCTGATTAACGTTTGCGTCCCGTGAAAACAATAGGGTCACTATGCACAATGATGCAACTTTTCAAGTCCCCCCCCCCCCCGCGCCCTTTACCTTGCTCTCTAGCACCGTCGGAGACGCTTTAGAGCAAATCCACAGCAGAAAAGGAGCCCCTTCCCCACTGTGCTTGGCAGGGGACCCTCCAAACCTATTTGAACGGAGAAGAGGCTTACTCCTTTGCCTACGGGTGCAGGGGATTCCCCCTCAGTCCCTCTTTCCAACGGCAGTCCTCCCTTTACTTTCCCAGGGGACTGCCAAGAAAACACGCCAGCAGCCCATAATTGACCACTCCTGGTGGGAGCTGCTCGATAGGGCCAACCCCCTCAAAGGGGCAAGGGATGACACGGCCTGTGCCCTCTAAAATCCTGCTAGCGTGCATATCAAGGCTACATGGGGTCACTGTACATTTCCCCCTTCTCTTCGCTGATCCAAAACGAGATAAAGGTTCCTGGAATGGGATCGGTGATGGCCTGGCGGGTGGGGTTGCCACATGGAGCCACCCACCTCCTCATGAGATATACATGGTCCCAGAGGTGACCCAGCCCCAGACGGTACGATCTTTCATGGGGTCGAATCCGGGCTCGGTGCCAAGTTTCAAATCAGACGGCTCGGGCACCTGAGGCCTTAAAAGGAGAGGAGGGATCTCCTCCCACGGCTGGTGCACCCGTGACAGCCATGACCTTCTCCATTTCAGCGAAGGAGATGAGCGTGTTCATTCCCCGCCCTCTCGGAAGAAAAGGCACAGGAAAAATACAGAAAAGTCTTGGGGATGCACGGGTCCACTGTTTCAGTAAGCGACCAAGCCAAGATCGGCACGTCCGACCCAGGTGCAAGTACGCAAAGCGGAGCCTCGATTACGTCGGGGCGCTCATTCAGAGCTTACATGGCAATTTCGAACCGGCTGGGTTGAAACGCTTTCTAGTTATTCGCCCCACTGATGGCAATGTTGGCCAAGGGCAACATATTCCATCAGCTAGCCTGATTGGTAGAGAGACGAAGGTGACTGGATTCTCGGACGGGAGCATTTTGGCGAATGCGCCAAACCCCCTCCAAGGCGGCCAAGATTAGTGCTCTTCGGAGACGTGAGTGACGCCGCAATCTACCATGAACTTTGTGAAAGTTGTAGTTTATGCGAGGGAACTCGTGGGCTACGCTATAAATGACATCACATTAGAGCAGGTCGACCAAGGAGCGGTCAAGGTCGAAAGGGAAGGGCTCCGACACCCACCCATAGACTTCGTCAAGTTCGACCGTGACAGGCTTTCCTGAGTCGGTGCGTGCAGGTTGATATCGCTAACATGTGAAGGTATTCGTGCCACTACCGCGAGGTGATACTACGGCCACCCCTTCGTCCACATGAATTGCTTATGTAGACGTGCAAAGTCGGGGTTGCCCGAAATCTGTGTAAGGGCCCCCAAGTACAAATCGTGAGTGACAAAGTGTGTCAATTGCGGAGGGCCGCATCCCGCCTAGTCGAAGCAATGTGGTGCGTATCTCTTTGAGAAGGAAATCCTGTGCGTTCAGGCCCATGATCGTGTTGTGTCATTTCGCGAGGCTAAGGACTTGATCCTGGCGTGCGCGGCGCTGTCTGGGACGTCTTTTACTTAAATGTTAAGAAAGACCCCCTCCCTCTCTGGGATCTTTTCTTCAGGGGTTGTTTCCAGAGAGGCTCTGGCCTTCTCGTGGCGAGGGGGGTCAGCCCTGGGCCCCTTAGGGGTCCCATGGTGCTACCAACAAGACTTTTAACATGCCATTCTTTCTTTACTCCCCTATTACGTTCTTCCACTGCCCTTCATTTCCCCCTCTTCCTTCACCTATCTAGTGGTCCTTATCGATACCCGACCTCTGCTCGTTTAATGGACTGAATCCAAATTGTTCTTTCATGAAGGTGAAAGAGGGTGGGCATCTCCACCGCCTTCGTCTACCACATGCCCAAGGAGAAACCCATCGTTGGCACCTTTTCTCCGTGCGTAGGAGAACTCGGGCAGCCTCTTAGGTTTCAAAAGATGGCGTGGTGGATCCGTATCCATTCTCCAAGAGGACATACCGGACGTAACTGCTTGTATAGTTGTAATAGTGACGGGCCCTTGTAGGCCTCCATGGTGGGGAGTCCCGAGGGAGAATGCGAAGATTTTTTGCTTTTTGCAATGGCCAGCCATAAAGCAAAAACCTCCCCTTCTCGTAAGGGTTCTCGTGCCAAACGTTCCTTAGCTCCCCTTTCAGCCTCCCCTCGCTCGTTGGACCCCTATTCCATCGAAGTAGATCCAGATCTAGATTATCCTCGCTTTCTTGTCATAAATTCATCATCCGACACCCCACTTGCCAAAGTCGATGTCAATGAATCTTTTGATTCCCGTTGTGGTGAACCCCGCCGGATGTGGTCAAGAGGTAGTGGTGATGTCGTAGTTGAGGTACGAGGGGCTGTCAATAAGTTTTGCGAATCGGTAGGAAAAAACAGAGGAACGGGGATGGCTGTTTATGGGGGTGTTAGGACAAGTTAGGACAAATCAGGACCTGCAGCCGCACGCTCCTGCCTCCTCTATTTAAGAAGCAGTAGCTGATTGCAGATCGTCAGTCACAATTTTTTCAGAAAATGGAGAAGGTTGAGCACCGCTCAGTGATCAAATTTTTGACCAAGGAAGGCAAGAATGCAAAATAGATCCACGAACGCATGTTTGCAGTGTACACCGACACTGCCCCTTCCTATGCAACCATTGCTCGCTGAAATAGGGAGTTTCGCTATGGTCGTGAGTTCCTTGAAGATGACGCCCGTCAGACGTGACCAAGACGACATGTGGCCCGTGTGGAGAGGATGATCCTCGAAAATCTACGAATGAAGGGCGAAAAAATCGATCGAGAACTTGGAATATCACATGGAAGTGTTATCAACATCATCAACGACAATTTGGCCATGACCAAGGTTTCTGTCCGTTGGATCCCTAGAAACCTCACGCCCCGTGATCGACTTCAAAGTTGTCAAAGTTCGGAGGAGCTGCTGCTCCTGTACAACCAAGACCCGGTGGGATTCGAGTCACGCATAGTGACAGGTGATGAAATGTGGGATCCCGAGACCAAGCTCGAAAGCATGGCCTGGAAGCACAGGGGTTCTCCGACCCCCATCAAGTTCCGGATTCTGAGGAAGTGTGGATGGTGGACTATGCGCCTCGTGGAAGGACCATCAGAGGCCAATATTACACCGAGGAACTGGCTTGGTTGAAGAAGTGCATCCGTCAGAAGCGGCACGGCAAGTTGACACGCGGTGACCTGCTCCTCCACGACAAGGCCAGGGTTGCACAAGCTGCCCTGCGCGAGTGCGGATTCGAGGAGCTCAACCATCCGCCCTACAGTCCATATCTGGCCCCTAGCAACTACTTTTTATTCTGCAGGCTTAAGGCTGCACTGCGTGGATGCCGGTTTGGGGACGATGAAGATGTCGAGCTCGCCGTCCAGGAGTGGATTGAACAGCAGGCGGGAGATTTCTGGTTGTCGGGATTTCGAAGCCTCAGGGACAAGTGGCGCAAGTGCATTCAAGTCGAGGGTAGCTATATTAAAAAAAAAATAATAAAACACGTTTCCTTATATCCGAATTGCAAAACGTATTGACCGCCCTTCGTATCATCCCACTCTCAACAGAACCTTGTGCGAAATCTATCTTCGATAGCTGAAATTCCAATAACTGTCTCGCCCCATCCGCGTCTGAATTTTGTCAAAGGTGTCGTCCGTTTAAACGAACTAAAGGACTACGACCCCACCCGCCTTCAGAGTAAGCTAGGTACCCAACGTGTCACACACGTACAGAGGGTAACTAAAACATTAGGCTCCACTAGACTCCCAACCGCGACACTGATTTTAACATTCGAACGACAAGAACTGCCGCAGTACATTAAAGCTGGGTACCTTCGTGTCCCGGTAAGTCCCTATATCGAACTATCCAGATGTTGCTTCAATTGCAATCAATTTGGACATGTTGGCCGTGCCTGTCGGCACCCTCGCTCCTGCGTGAATTGTACCTCTGACTACCATGGCCCCGAATGCACCAAAACTTTTCGCTGTGCCAACTGCGGAGGTACCCACAGTGCTGCGTCAAAACTCTGCTCTATATTTTTATATGAAAAGGAAGTGCTCATTTTGCGCGACTCCCTACGTCTAGATATAAGAGAGGCCCGCCAGCGTGCTCGAGCACAAACCTCGCCACTCGGCCGGCTCTTCTCCGACGTTTTGCGTGACGCTGGACGAAACCGACCAGCCTGAAGCACTTCATCCTACATCTACTCGCAGCGGCAGACACATTCAGAATATGCAGTCGAAGCATCGCTCTCACGCCGAGATAACCAATGCAGCCCCCCTCCAGCAGCTCTAGCTGGGAGAGACGCTCAGGGTGAGACACTTGAAGACATCAGACGCTATTTGAAAGAATCCTCAACATCGACCAGTGAAGGTTCATCCACCCCGCCCCGAGATCCAAAGCCCTGTGGGAAGAGGAAGGATTCCTCACCTGGGTCATCGACCACCAATAAGCGGGCAGCCTCTGGAACTGACTTGGCCGAGCCCCGGGAATCTTCAATAGACTCCTCCCCTATGGCTAAACATTCTATGCCCTTAAGTCCGTCCCGCCCTTCACAGGACTTAGGCCCCATCCTGATCCAAACTATTCCAGATATACACCAAGCTTCACACACCTCGCTCAGATCACCTGTTCGTTCCGCTCACCCTTCACCCCATGAACCGATAGAAGCAGTTGATACTCCAACATCACAAATCGCAGCCGTTGGACCAACCCCTCAGACACCAAAAATAAATTCGACCCATGAATCCGGACCCACCGGCCGAAAATCCCTTCTTGATCTTCCTTTTCCGCCAGGTTGTGAGCCCGAATTACAATCAAGGGCCTCGGTCGGTTCTCCAAAACCCACGAAAAAAAAAACCAGTTACTGGTCCATCTAGGATCTCTCCCCCTGCAAAAGCAGGCTCCTCAAAATCAGCTCTCCGTCTCCCAAGCTCTTTGGGACGAACCTCAATACAATATCGACCACAAAAGAGAAAAAAGATATCCACAGTGGTATCTAATCGTCCCACATAATATCTTCCATTTTACAATGGAATTGTCAAGGCGTTCTTCCAAAAGCAGTGTTTTAGAGTCTTTTTTATTATCTGACTTTCTTTGTGTTTTAAATACTGGTGATTTTACCTCTTATCATGTCCAGACGGACTCTTTAACTGTGTTGACCTGTCTGTTTGTTCCCCGGATTGCTTCACGGAATTTCGATGGTCAATTCTTGGCGATCTCCATGGTAGTGACCACTTCCCTATTTTCTTGTCGGCCCTTCAAGTTAACCCTCATACAACCATGCCCCGTAAATGGGACTTAGGTCATGCAGATTGGAAAGGTTTCCAAGAGGCGTCCCCTCCATGTGGATCACCTTGTCGTGGTAGAGGGGCTTGCGTACTCTAATGATGCAGTGGGCTATATCAGTGAAGACTGATTGAGATGGTCACTACCTCCCATCAGTCGGTCTTTAGGGGTCCAACCTTGTTGAACAGGCCACTGTAGAGGAGTCAGGGTCCAAAATTTCCTTCTTTACTATCTTGTCAAGAATTTTACAAACGATAGAAGTTAAGCTTACCTGTCTAAAGTTATTTGGGTCCTCTTTCCTTCCCCTTAAAAAAAAATTGTACTACATTCGCTAATTTCCAATCATTAAGTATTTCCCCAGACTCTAGGGATCTAGTATATATCTTCTCAAGAGCTACTGCCATACTTTCTACACCTTCTTTGAGTAACTTAGAATTAATGATGTCTGGGACAGATGCCTTATTAATTTTTAACTCAAAATAAGCCCTTTAATTATTTCCTTGTTTACATTAATAATATTCCACCTTACTTTCCTTGACCTATAATTATCATCAATTAATCAGAGTTCTCTTCTGTAAATACTGAAGTAAAATGATCATTAAGAACCTCTACTATTTCCTCATCAGATTCATTCTAAACTCCTTCATACGAGGGGCGGTCAATAAGTTTTGCGAATCGGTAGGGCAAAACAGGAAGGCAAATGGCTGTTTGTGGGGGTGTTACGGCAAGTTATGACAAGTCAGAAACTGCAGCCGCACGCCCCTGCTCCGTCTATTTAAGAAGCAGTAGCTGATTGCAGATCGCCAATCACAATTTTTTCAACAATTTAGAAGGTTGAGCACCGCGCAGTGATCAAATTTTTGACCAAGGAAGGCAAGAAGGCAAAAGACATCCATGAATGCATGGTTGCAGTGTACAACGACACCGCCCCTTCCTATGCAACCATTGCTTGCTAGAATAGGGAGTTTCGCCATGGTCGTGAGTCCCCTGTGGATGACGCCCGTCAGACGTGACCAACGAGGACAATGTGTCCCGTGTGGAAAGGATGATCACCGAAAATCGACGGGTGAAGGGCGAAAAAATCGATCGAGAACTTGGAATATCACATGGAAGTGTTATCAACATCATCCACGACAATTTGGCCATGACCAAGGTCTCTGCCCATTGGGTCCCTAGAAACCTTACGAAACCTCACGCCCTATGATCGAGTTCAACTTCGTTAATGTTCGGATGTGCTGCTGCTCCTGTACAACCAAGATCCAGCGGGATTTGAGTCACGCATAGTGACAGGTGATGAAACGTGGGTCCATCCCTGGGATCCCGACACCAAGCTCGAAAGCATGCCCTGGAAGCACAGGGGCTCTCCGACCCCCATCAAGTTCCCGACCCAACCCCAAGCAGGGAAGATCATGGCCACCTGATTCTGAGGGAGTGTTGATGGTGGACTATGCGCCTCGTGGAAAGACCATCACAGGCCAATATTACGCCGAGGAACTGGCTTGGTTGAAGAAATGCATCCGTCAGAAGCGGCGCGGCTAGTTGACACGTGGGGTTCTGCTCCTCCACGACAATGCCCCTGTCCATAAGGACAGAGTTGCACAAGCTGCCCTGCGCGAGTGCTGATTCGATGAGCTCCCCCCCCCCTACAGTCCAGATCTGGCTCCAAGCGACTACTTTTTATTCCGCCAGCTTAAGGCTGCACTGCGTGGACGCCAGTTTGGGGACGATGAAGATGCCCAGCTCGCCGTCCAAGAGTGGATTGAACAGCAGTCGGGAGATTTCTGGTTGTCAGGAATTCGAAGCCTCAGGGACAAATCGCGTAGGCGCATTGAGGTCGAGGGTAGTTATATTGAAAAATAATATAACACTTTTCCTCATATCTCATTTTCTTATATCCGAATTGTAAAACTTATTGACCACCCCTAGAATCCATCTAATAGTCCCTATTATATCACTGGTAGCTTTGTTATTGATTCTATAATAATTACATAATTTTCTTGCCTCTTTATTATTATTTTTCCGCCCTTTTTCTCTTCCTAATAATCTCATTTAGCTCATATATGGTTGATCTATAATGATTCAAATTATCAAAACTATTTTCTCTCGATAATCTCTGGTATGCCCTTTTTTTCTCCTTATTCAACCACAATGGCTTCCTATATTTCTTTCTATTAGTCTTCATTGGAATACACTGCTCCTAGACTATGTTTAATATAGTCTTAAAATTGTCCCACATCTCATAAGTATTCTTTCCACTGAATTCTATATCTTACCTAATCTGATTTAGTAAGTTGCGCAATTTATTATAATCGCCCCTATAAAAAGTTGGAATTTTCTTGGAGTTTTTTTTTATGTTTTACCTATTCCCAAGTTAAAACGAATCATCTGATGATCACTTTTTCCCAATGCTTCCCCGCACAGTCAATTCCTGAACCAAGTGGTAATCATTTGAAAGAACCAGATCTAATATGTTAGCAACCCTTGTTGGCTTATTAACAAATTGAGCAAAAAAAATATCCTTAAATCATTTTGTTAACTTACCACCCTCTCTATCCCTTCCTATCATATTTTCCCAGTCCACAAAATTTAATTTAAAGTCACCAAGAATAACCGTGTCTTTAGGGGTGCGAAGATGTATAAGAGAGAAAACTTCCTTCCAAACCGAGAATATAGAGAGTCCATTAGATTACCAAGTTAGAACGGACTACGCAGTGGCGTATTGGTAGAGTACTTGCCTCAGGATGCAAAAGACCCACGATCGAACCCCCCCAAAGTCCACAATTTTTACAAAGAAAATTCTTAAAGAAAACGGAGAATCCTTCAAGGACTAACTAATCCAGAATACTGCGCTCAAAGAAAACAGAACTCAAAGAAAGAGGGCATAGCCCCCATCCCCCCTGCTCATCCTCAGGAACAAGTAATAAAACAAGTTAATCACACAGTTGGGTGAAAACTTGTTGGGAGGTGGAATAAATTTTTATGGAATGCGAGCGAGAAAGCTCACGGGGTATGGATCTTCAGAATTACAAATATTTTATCCCTGTTCAAATATGTTTCTCCTTTGTGAAGTAAATGGTAAACATGAAGATCGGCGGCCTACCCGAAAGAGTGCTGTTTTTTTTTTTGCATCTATGTTTCATTCACCCGTGCATGCATATTCATGTGCGTTTGGTTAAATAAAAATGTTAAAAAATGTCAGAACATTATTCTATAAACAATTATGATTAGGTACAATAGAATAGGTACACTCGGAGTGACAAAGAGATTTCTGCCTGATGTTTGGAAGCGGAGAAGGTGATCAATATTTCTTTCCACAGAAATAAAGCTATGTCCCTTTACAAAGCTTGGCTTAGTAGCCTAAAACTGTAACATTTAAACTTCAAACTCCCTTATCCCTCCCAAAAATTTTATTACGATGTGTTCCTATTCATTCCGAATAACAACTTTACCTTAACATGCTACAGCTCTGCTCCTGTTCTAAAAGATAAATCTCTAATACGAGAAACAAACAAAACGGTCTCATTCAAACTACAACGGTTTTCTTTTACATTTTGGTTGGCTATTACTACTATTTCCTCCGAATCACGGAATTTAGATATAGTACTTCATTTTATTTCAAGATGGCTGATCATGTAAGTAATCTTTGCACAAAATGTTCTTTATATCCAAACTATAGCAATTTAACAAAAAAGACGGGCATATCGGAGGTCATACATATAACATAACAACACAATTTCACGCATGACAAAAGCCACAAGGGCCTATCAAAAGCACGATGCAATGAAGATGGGAATAATAAAAAAAACTTAAAAATATACTACACAAATGGTCGGAGTATAAGGAATAAGATAGATCTCTTAAGAGCGTTAGCGAGTGAAGAGAATTTTGATATAATTGCGATAACAGAGTCATGGCTTGATTTGGCAGGTAATCACTTTAAACCTGAGGTTGAGATTGAGGGCTTTAACATGTTCCATACAGATAGGAATAGGAAGAGAGGAGGAGGGGTTATTATTTATATTAAAGATAATCTCCAGTGTTGTGTAAACAGTACAATTAAATTAGATGATAACACAGAGTCATTATGGCTAAATGTAAAGGAAGGTAAAAACAAGCTTGTCATAGGATTATTATACAGACCACCAAATCTTAGTAAGGAAGCTTCAAATCTTCTGTGGCAGGAGATTGAACGGGCATGTGTGTATAATGGGCGATTTTAATTACAGAAATATAGACTGGGAAGCTCTTGTGGGTGATCAGGAGGCTGAGGAATTTTTGAATGTTGTCCAAGATAATTTTCTGAGGCAGATTATTAACGAACCCACTAGAGGTAATAATATACTGGATTTAGTTCTGACAAATAGGGAAGAAGTTATTAAGGATACTGAGATTGGAGGAAATTTGGGTAATAAGAACATAAGAACATAAGAAAAGAAGGAGACTGCAAAAGACCATTCATGGCCTACACTTGGCAGCTAATAGTGACCATTGTGAAATTAGAAGACTATGGGCAGGTCGTAGGCCTAGTTTTTTTTGGCTATTTTGGGCTACTTTCCGGTGTTACTTTTTTAGATAGAGATGAAATCGAAGAATTTTATGGCTATTTTCGTTTTTATACTGCGTGGCTATGCCCCCCAGACCCCCCCCCCCAAAATTGAAACTCAGGGTCATCGCAGTGTTATCCCCGCGGTGAGCCGTACCCAACAACGAGCCGACACTCAAAATAATCGTTAATACTTACCATTTGTGTTTCTTGAACTACACATATATAGTAATAAAAACACTAATACTGAACCCATCCATTTGGAACAGTAATCAAAATGAAGGTCGTAATAAACCTGTTAAAAAAATCAAAGAAGAGAAATAAATACGGAACAGAAAAAATGAAAAAGTACTGTTTTCGTCAGAATTAAGACGTGAGACTTCATTAACAACACCGAAATATGGTTTAATCGAGCATTAAACAATGGGAAATTAAGTAACAAGTAAATAAAAAGACTAAATAATGTCAGGCATAGGGTAGGTAGGATATATAGAAAAGAAATAAGGGGGAAAAACATCTAAAATATAAGAAAAACCAAGTTTTGATCAATATAAAAAGCACAAAAAGCCTTGAAACAAATACAGCTTTCTCATTGGTCATTTATGAAACTGAATCCAGATCTGTGATTGTTGCGTTTCTCGAAGCCCATGGGCCGTGCAGTGGAAGGGCAGTGGGTTTTTGGAGGGTTCAAATGTGAAACAAAGAGAATTTTCATTGTTTCGGTGGCAAATCAAAATCGAGAAACCAGCGATAAAAAAGTGGATTTTGCCGGGCACGACAGTCGTATCTGACGGATGGGCAGCCTATTAAAATTTGTCATCTGAAGGATACGAACATCTTACCAAATTCTGGCTTGCTGCCGGTAAACTCCACCCACCCGTCTGGCGTAAATAATAACGATTATTTTGAGTGTCGGCTCGTTGTTGGGTACGGCTCGCCGCGGGGATGACCCTGAGTTTCACTCCTTTGGGGGGTCTGGGGGGCTGTGCCCCCCAGTATAAAAATGAAAATAGCCATAAAATTCTTCGATTTCATCTCTAAAAAAGTAACACCGGAAAGTAGCCCAAAATAGCCCCCAAAAACTAGGCCTACGATCTGCCCATAGTCTTCACAATTACAGTATCATGAATAATGTTAAAATTCCTGACTTTAGAAGAGCAAATTATAATGGGCTAAGGACTTACCTGGAGGCAGTTGTACAGAAACCGGGCAATAAGAACATAAGAAAAGAAGGAGACTGCAAAAGACCATTCATGGCCTACACTTGGCAGCTCCTGTTCCAGTCAACACACAAAAGATTTCTTACCAGAGAAAAGTCATCAACATTGTCACCCTTTACAGGAGTTCGTCAGATCTAATCTACAATATACATAAAATGCATCCAGAGGATTATGTCCATTCATGCAACCGCAAAATAATCTCCCCACTCCTTAGAAAAATATATACATATGTACATAAAAAAGTCAGTCCCATCTAGCAGCTTCATTCATATATTTATCTAATCTATTCTTAAAACTACCCAGATAGGAGGTTTCTATCACATAAGAACATAAGAAAAGAAGGAGACTGCAAAAGACCATTCATGGCCTACACTTCGCAGCTCCTATTCCATTCATCTACCACACGATTTGTAAACCAATTCCTCCCAATCTCCTTCCTAAACCTATACTTATCAAGCTTAAACCCAATGAAATTAAATCAGGAATAGATTCAATGATATCAGTTACTGGAGACAATAATCACCAGGAGGAAGAGATTACAATTGAAGAGGAGTATGGAAGAATAATTGAGCAATTAATTACAGGTCAGATGATTAACATTCCATATAAGAGATTAGGACTAAAAATAATGACCCAAAATGGATGACAGATAAAATTAAGCATTATATTGGCATTAAAAAGGGCATTTATAAGAAAATAAAAAAATGGAGAGGATCACTTAAGGCAGAGATATAATGAACTAGCAAGAGATGTTAAAAAGTTAATTAGAGTAGCAAGGAGAAATTATGAAATTAAAGTGGCAAATAGGGCAAAGGAAGATCCTAAAATTTTTTAGCAATTATACAAAACTAAAGTTAGAGATAAAATAGGCCTACTTATAGATTCCAATGGAGAATTAGTGAGTGATAGGGACTGAATGGCTGGAATGCTAAATGACTTTTTTCTCTCAGTATTTACACAGGAGGATACTCTAAATATACCTGAGGTGTCAATGATCTTTCGGGGTAATGATGAAGAGAAATTAAAGGATATCTTGATCACAAAGGAGATAGTGACAAAGGAAATTGATAAAATCAATGGTCTTGAATGGTCTTTTGCAGTCTCCTTCTTTTCTTGTGTTCTTGTGTAGTAAAGCACCCGGTCCTGATGAGGTCTTAGCCTAGAATTTTGAAAGAATGTAAGGATGTGTTAAGTGAGCCCCTAGCATGCATCTTTAGAAAAAAATTGGAGAGTGGCATTGTGCCAGTGGCATGGAAGAAAGCCAATGTGATACCTATATTTAAGAAAGGGGATAAAACAAATATGTCTAATTACAGACCAGTAAGTTTGACATCAGTGGTAGGGAAAATGATGGAATCTATTATAGCAAGGAATATTAGAGATCACTTGGATAAGCATAAGTTGATAAAAGAATCACAGCATGGCTTTAGTAAGGGTAAATCCTGTTTGACTAATTTGCTGTCTTTTTATAGTAAGGTGTATGAAGCAGCAGATAATGATGAAAACTATGATATTTTATACTTGGACTTTAGTAAGGCTTTTGATCGAGTGCCACACTTACGGCTTCTGAGCAAAGTTAAAGCACACAGGATCGATGGCAATATATTTAGGTGGATTCAGTCATGGCTTGGTGACAGACAGCAAAGAGTTAGTATAGATGGAGTTAAATCTGAGTGGGGTGTGTTAAACATAACATAACATAATTACACGCATGACAAAAGCCACAAGGGCCTATCAAAGGTCATCCACCTCCATCAAAACCCACCCACAAAAAGCACCATCCCTAGGGGAAGACAAAATCAAAGTCCCCCACAATATATTATAACAGATGACAATCGCCACAAGGGCTCATCATAGGTCATCCGAGTCAAACGGCCTCTTTTTTAAGGCCCCCAAACTGCCAGGAAAACTACATCCAGAGGATTGCATCCAGAAACAAGGGTATCACCAATCAAGGCTTGTCAAGAAATAAATCATGCAGCTATAGATATATACAAACAATATTAATATATACAAAACTTAGGAACCATCACAACCTTCCCTTCCCATAAACTCATCCAACCTACTCTTAAATACATTTAGATTTGGACTATCTACTACCCTCTGCGGCAATTTATTCCAGAAGTCTACCACTCTTGGTGAAAAAATATTTTCTTAAATCCAACCTACACCCTTGCTTTTTAATTTTCAAGTGGTGACCTCTAGTCCAATTTCCATCATCTAACTCAAAAAACTTGCTAACATCCAATTTATCTATCCCGGGAAAATTTTTAAAGAGCTCAATCATATCCCCTCTCATATACCTCCTTTCGAACGAGAACATATTTAATACCCTCAGTCTATCTATATATTCAAGGTGCCTCAGGGAAGGAATAATCTTTGTTGCCCTCCGTTGCACTGACTCGAGAAGGTTAATATCGTGTCTAAAATGTGGGGACCATACCTGTATACAGTACTCTAGATGTGGCCTAACATAAGAGTTATAGAGTTTAAGAATAACCTCCTTACTTTTGTAACTGACATTTCTCTTAATAAAACCCAGCACTCTATTTGCCCTATTTCTTGTTTCAATACACTGCTTAGAAAACCTTAATGACTTATCTATTACTACTCCTAGATCTTTTTCATCCTCTACATAGCTCAGCCAATGCCCATCCATTTCATAGTTAAATTCTCTATTTTCTTTTCCCATGTTAATAACTTTGCACTTATCAAGGTTAAGTCATTTGCCACTTATGTGCCCAGGATAACAATTTATTTAAATCCCCCTGCACTTTAAAATTATCATCAATATCTTTAACTACAGCTGTTAATTTGGTAACATCCGCAAAAATTGACACTTTATTATTAACTACCTCCCCAAGATCGTTTATATAGATGACAAATAATAATGGACCGAGAACTGATCCCTGAGGAACCCCACTGATAACATCCCTCCACTCTGACTTTACACCATTTAGCACTACCCTTTGCTTCCTGTCAAGTTATATACTAGGTCATTGGAATATGGAGAAATACCTGATGATTGGAAGAGAGCGAATGTAGTCCCCATTTTCAAGAAGGGTAGTAAAGAGGATCCAAATAACTTTAGACCGGTTAGCCTAACTCCTGTAGTCTGTAAAATTCTTGAGAAAATAGTTAAAAAAGGGATTTGCCAACATCTAGAGAGGGAGGGGTTAATCAGCGATGCTCAGCATGGGTTTAGATCAGGTAGATCATGTTTGACTAACTTAACATAAGAACATAAGAAAAGAAGGAGACTGCAAAAGACCATTCATGGCCTACACTTGGCAGCTCCTGTTCCAGTCAACACACAGATTTCTTACCAGAGAAAAGTCATCAACATTGTCACCCTTTACAGGAGTTCGTCAGATCTAATCTACAATATACATAAAATGCATCCAGAGGATTATGTCCATTCATGCACCTGCAAAATAATCTCCCCACTCCTTAGAAAAATATATACATATGTACATAAAGTCAGTCCCATCTAGCAGCTTCATTCATATATTTATCTAATCTATTCTTAAAACTACCCAGAGAGGAGGCTTCTATCACATGTCTATTGAGCCTATTCCATTCATCTACCACACGATTTGTAAACCAATTCCTCCCAATCTCCTTCCTAAACCTATACTTATCAAGCTTAAACCCATTGCTACGTGTCCTGTCATGTTCACTAAGTATAAGAACCTTACCCAGATCCCCTTTATTATATCCTTTTACATAAGAACATAAGAAAAGAAGGAGACTGCAAAAGACCATTCATGGCCCACACTTGGCAGCTCCTGTTCCAGTCAACACAAAAGATTTCTCACCAGAGAAAAGTCATCAACATTGTCACCCTTAACAGGAGTTCGTCAGATCCAATCCACAATATACATAAAATGCATCCAGAGGACTATGTCCATTCATGCAACCGCAAAATACAATCTTCCCACTCCCCAGAAAAATATATACATATGTACATAAAAAAAAGTCAGTCCCATCTAGCAGCTTCATCCATATATTTATCTAATCTATTCTTAAAACTACCCAGAGAGGAGGCTTCTATCACATGCCTAGTGAGCCCATTCCATTCATCCACCACACGATTTGTAAACCAATTCCTCCCAATCTCCTTCCTAAACCTATACTTATCAAGCTTAAACCCATTGCTACGTGTCCTGTCATGTTCACTAAGTATAAGAACCTTACCCAGATCCCCTTTATTATATCCTTTTACATAAGAACATAAGAAAAGAAGGAGACTGCAAAAGACCATTCATGGCCCACACTTGGCAGCTCCTGTTCCAGTCAACACAAAAGATTTCTCACCAGAGAAAAGTCATCAACATTGTCACCCTTAACAGGAGTTCGTCAGATCCAATCCACAATATACATAAAATGCATCCAGAGGACTATGTCCATTCATGCAACCGCAAAATACAATCTTCCCACTCCCCAGAAAAATATATACATATGTACATAAAAAAAAGTCAGTCCCATCTAGCAGCTTCATCCATATATTTATCTAATCTATTCTTAAAACTACCCAGAGAGGAGGCTTCTATCACATGCCTAGTGAGCCCATTCCATTCATCCACCACACGATTTGTAAACCAATTCCTCCCAATCTCCTTCCTAAACCTATACTTATCAAGCTTAAACCCATTGCTACGTGTCCTGTCATGTTCACTAAGTATAAGAACCTTACCCAGATCCCCTTTATTATATCCTTTTACCCATTTGAAGACTTCAATCAACTCCCCTCTGACTCTTCTCCTTTCCAATGTATGTAGACTCAGCTTTCTGAGCCTTTCACCATAGGGTAAGTTCCTTAGCCCACCAATCATCTTTGTCATCCTTCTCTGCACAGACTCAAGCAAATCAATATCCTTCCTATAATATGGTGACCAAAATTGTACTGCATAGTCTAGATGAGGCCTAACTAGCGCCAGATACAGTTTTAGAATGACTTCAGCACTCTTATTGCTTACACTCCTCCTAATGAATCCCAATATCCTATTAGCTTTATTCTTAGCATTTAGACATTGCTTTCTAGGACGAAGGTCTGAACTTACCAAAATACCCAAGTCTCTCTCACAATCAGTCCTCCCTAAAATTCTGCCATTTAATTTATAACTATTCAATGGATTATTTCTACCTATACTAAGTACACTACATTTGTCTATGTTAAACTTCATTTGCCATTTCTCGGCCCAATTGGACAGAATGGTCAATTCCTCCTGCATTACAACAGCATCAGAATCAGCCCTAATGGCCCTACCTAGCTTAGTATCATCAGCAAATTTACTCAGGTCACTACTTATACCTATGTCAAGATCATTAATATAAATTTAGAATAGCAAGGGACCCAAAACAGATCCTTGAGGAACTCCACTGCTAACACACCCCCACTCAGATTTAACTCCATCTATACTAACTCTTTGCTGTCTGTCACCAAGCCATGACTGAATCCACCTAAATATACTGCCATCGATCCCGTGTGCTTTAACTTTGCTCAGAAGTCGTAAGACTTCAATCAATTTCCCTCTGACTCTTCTCCTTTCCAATGTATGTAGATTTAGTTTTCTGAGCCTTTCACTGTAAGGTAAGTTCCTTAGCCCACCAATCATCTTTGTCATCCTTCTCTGCACAGACTCAAGCAAATCAATATCCTTCCTATAATATGGTGACCAAAATTGTACTGCATAGTCTAGATGAGGCCTAACTAGCGCCAGATACAGTTTTAGAATGACTTCAGCACTCTTATTGCTTACACTCCTCCTAATGAATCCCAATATCCTATTAGCTTTATTCTTAGCATTTAGGCATTGCTTTCTAGGACGAAGGTCTGAACTTACCAAAATACCCAAGTCCCTCTCACAATCGGTCCTCCCTAAATTTCGCCCATTTAACTTATAACTATTCAGTGGATTATTTCTACCTATACTAAGTACACTACATTTGTCTATGTTAAACTTCATTTGCCATTTCTCAGCCCAATTGGACAGAATGGTCAATTCCTCCTGCATTACAACAGCATCAGAATCAGCCCTAATGGCCCTACCTAGCTTAGTATCATCAGCAAATTTACTCAGGTCACTACTTATACCTATGTCAAGATCATTAATATAAATTAAGAATAGCAAGGGATCCAAAACAGATCCTTGCGGAACTCCACTGCTAACACACCCCCACTCAGATTTAACTCCATCTATACTAACTCTTTGCTGTCTGTCACCAAGCCATGACTGAATCCACCTAAATATACTGCCATCGATCCTGTGTGCTTTAACTTTGCTCAGAAGCCGTAAGTGTGGCACTCGATCAAAAGCCTTACTAAAGTCCAAGTATAAAATATCATAGTTTTCATCCTTATCTGCTGCTTCATACACCTTACTATAAAAAGACAGCAAATTAGTCAGGCAGGATTTACCCTTACTAAAGCCATGCTGTAATTCTTTTATCAACTTATGCTTATCCAAGTGATCCCTAATATTCCTTGCTATAATAGATTCCATCATTTTCCCTACCACTGATGTCAAACTTACTGGTCTGTAATTAGACATATTTGTTTTATCCCCTTTCTTAAATATAGGTATCACATTGGCTTTCTTCCATGCCACTGGCACAATGCCACTCTCCAATGATTTTCTAAAGATGCATGCTAGGGGCTCACTTAACACATCCTTACATTCTTTCAAAATTCTAGGAAAGACCTCATCAGGACCGGGTGCTTTACTACTTTTGATTTTATCAATTTTCCTTTGTCACTATCTCCTTTGTGATCAAGATATCCTTTAATTTCTCTTCATCATTACCCCGAAAGATCATTGACACCTCGGGTATATTTAGAGTATCCTCCTGTGTAAATACTGAGAGAAAAAAGTCATTTAGCATTCCAGCCATTGAGTCCCTATCACTCACTAATTCTCCATTGGAATCTATAAGTGGGCCTATTTTATCTCTAACCTTAGTTTTGTATAATTGATAAAAACTTTTAGGATCTTCCTTTGCCCTATTTGCCACTTTAATTTCATAATTTCTCCTTGCTACTCTAACTAACTTTTTAACATCTCTTGCTAGTTCATTATATCTCTGCCTTAAGTGATCCTCTCCATTTTTTATTTTCCTATAAATGCCCTTTTTAATGCCAATATAATGCTTAATTTTATCTGTCATCCATTTTGGGTCATTATTTTTAGTCCTAATCTCCTTATAAGGAATGTTAATCATCTGACCTGTAATTAATTGCTCAATTATTCTTTCATACTCCTCTTCAATTGTAATCTCTTCCTCCTGGTGATTAACATAACATAACATAACAACATAATTACACGGATGACAAAAGCCACAAGGGCCTATCAAAGGTCATCCGCCTCCGTCAAAACCCACCCACAAAAAGCACCATCACCAGGGGAAGACAAAATCAAAGTCCCCCACAATATAATATAACGGATGACAAAAGCCACAAGGGCTCATCATAGGTCATCCGAGTCAAGCGACCTCTTTTTCAAGGCACCCAAACTCCCAGGAAAACTACAACTGATATCATTGAATCTATTCCTGAATTGATTTCATTGCCTGGTTTCTGTACAACTGCCTCCAGGTAAGTCCTTAGCCCATTATAATTTGCTCTTCTAAAGTCAGGAATTTTAACATTGTTCATGCTACTATCAATACCATTCCATTTCATCTTGAATCTAATTTCACAATGGTCACTATTACCCAAATTTCCTCCAATCTCAGTATCCTTAATAACTTCTTCCCTATTTGTCAGAACTAAATCCAGTATATTATTACCTCTAGTGGGTTCGTTAATAATCTGCCTCAGAAAATTATCTTGGACAACATTCAAAAATTCCTCAGCCTCCTGATCACCCACAAGAGCTTCCCAGTCTATATTTCTGTAATTAAAATTGCCCATTATACACACATGCTTACTTCTACATGCCCGTTCAATCTCCTGCCACAGAAGATTTGAAGCTTCCTTACTAAGATTTGGTGGTCTGTATAATAATCCTATGACAAGCTTGTTTTTACCTTCCTTTACATTTAGCCATAATGACTCTGTGTTATCATCTAATTTAATTGTACTGTTTACACAACACTGGAGATTATCTTTAATATAAATAATAACCCCTCCTCCTCTCTTCCTATTCCTATCTGTATGGAACATGTTAAAGCCCTCAATCTCAACCTCAGGTTTAAAGTGATTACCTGCCAAATCAAGCCATGACTCTGTTATCGCAATTATATCAAAATTCTCTTCACTCGCTAACGCTCTTAAGAGATCTATCTTATTCCTTATGCTCCGACCATTTGTGTAGTATATTTTTAAGTTTTTTTTATTATTCCCATCTTCATTGCATCGTGCTTTTCTATTCCTAGTTATCTGCTCATTCACTTGTGCATTAGTCCCCCTATAACGCATCAGTATGCCCTCTCCCTTAGCTATTCCTCTATCTCTGCATCCCTTCCATTTCCTACACCTGCCCTCTATTCCTGTTATTCCCTTACCTCTAACAGCTTCTAGTTTCCCACCCGTAAGGACATAATCACACTATCCAGCTCCCCCCATAGAACCTCAACACCTGCCCGACTAAGATGGAGCCCATCCATCGCATACAACCTCCTATTCCCGTAAAACCCTCCCCAGACATCTACAAACACCAATCCTAACTCCTCACACAGTCCTTTCACAAATTCATTCAAACCAATTGCACGCGACAACCATTCTCCCCCTACATCCAATCTCGGAAGCACACCAGAAACAACACCTTTTACCCTGCTTTTACTCATCCTTTCAACTAACCTTTTATACTGCTCACGTAACGCACATGTACCCACCTTCTTTACATCATTCACTCCCACATGCGTAATCACAACTGCATCCCTCTCACACCCAGAAACCAGCCTATCATACCTCTCACAAACATCACTTACACCAGCACCCGGCAGACAAACTCTCATTCCCTTCCACTTGCTATCACTCAACTTCCTATCTAAATACCTAATCTGAGAGTCACCCATCACTAGCACCTCAGTCATTCTCCTATTCTGTCTTGGCCTAACATTACCCTCCCTCCTGCTCTCAGTCACACTACCACCCATCCTGCTTTCATCCACAATCACACCAGGCAAATCACTTTCACACTCTTCCTCTCTCAGGACATTGAATCTGTTAGTCAACCTAACAGGTTCTATGTCCCTCTCATTCACACACCTAACCTGTCCTAACTTATCTATCCTATCCATTTTCACCCACCATTCATCATCACTCACAACTTCCACACTGTTCCCAGTCCTAGCCCTATCTTCCACCCTCTTAGCACTAATCTCACCCTT
Source organism: Ceratothoa steindachneri (assembly GCA_963969495.1). Taxonomy (NCBI): domain Eukaryota; kingdom Metazoa; phylum Arthropoda; class Malacostraca; order Isopoda; family Cymothoidae; genus Ceratothoa; species Ceratothoa steindachneri. The sequence continues at coordinate 181,295,242 of OZ018326.1, forward strand.
CAATCGCACACTTGCATCTCTTCTCACCTCAAACACCAAATCATTCAACCTCTTACATTCCCCACTCAACCTCCTAACCTCCCCTTCCAGAAAACACACACGGCATTCAGTTACATTCACTCTCCTTTCAACTCCACATGCATCACACACCACATACACACTACTTTCAAACGGCATGCTCTCACCATCTATACAAACAGCCATACTATCAGAAATTTACTAAGGAAAAAGTTAACACTCACACAAAAAAATTCTTGCTCAGGATTGCTGCCAGTTATCTTCCCCAAAAGTATTAATCACTAATGTATTTATTACACAGTGATTGATGTATTAAATAAATACAAGAAAAACTATACACCCAAATCAGTATTATATCCCAATCTTACAATGAGAATCAAGAGCTTCCTGCAAGACAACCTTCCAGAACAAAGCCAGACAGCCAACTTACTAGACTTTCTGGAGTTTGTAACAGATCAAGTAGATAAGGGAGAGAATGTAGATATAATTTACTTAGATTTTAGTAAAGCATTTGATAAGGTACCACACAGGAGACTAGTTCATAAATTAAAAATGATTGGGATATGTGGGGGTGTTTCAAATTGGATAGCTGAGTGGCTGAAAGACAGGAAGCAAAGGGTAGTGCTAAATGGTGTAAAGTCAGAGTGGAGGGATGTTATCAGTGGGGTTCCTCAGGGATCAGTTCTCGGTCCATTATTATTTGTCATCTATATAAACGATCTTGGGGAGGCAGTTAATAATAAAGTGTCAATTTTTGCGGATGATACCAAATTAGCAGCTGTAGTTAAAGATATTGATGATAATTTTAAAGTGCAGGGGGACTTAAATAAATTGTTATCCTGGGCACATAAGTGGCAAATGACTTTCAACCTTGATAAGTGCAAAGTTATTAACATGGGAAAAGATAATAGAGAATTTAACTATGAAATGGATGGGCATTGGCTGAGCTCAGTAGAGGATGAGAAAGAACTAGGAGTAGTAATAGATAAGTCATTAAGGTTTTCTAAGCAGTGTATTGAAGCAAGAAATAGGGCAAATAGAGTGCTGGGTTTTATTAAGAGAAATGTCAGTTACAAAAGTAAGGAGGTTATTCTTAAACTCTATAACTCTTATGTTAGGCCACATCTAGAGTACTGTATACAGGCATGGTCACCACATTTTAGACACGATATTAACCTTCTTGAGTCAGTGCAACGGAGGGCAACAAAGATTATTCCTTCCCTGAGGCACCTTGAATATGAAGATAGACTGAGGGTATTAAATATGTTCTCGTTCGAAAGGAGGTGTGTGAGAGGGAAAATGATTGAGCTCTTTAAAATTTTTTCCGGGATAGATAAATTGGATGTTGCAAGTTTTTTGAGTTAGATGATGGAAATCGGACTAGAGGTCACCACTTGAAAATTAAAAAGCAAGGGTGTAGGTTGGATTTAAGAAAATATTTTTTCACCAATAGAGTGGTAGACTTCTGGAACAAATTGCCGCAGAGGGTAGTAGGTAGTCCAAATCTAAATGTATTTAAGAGTAGGTTGGATGAGTTTATGAGAAGGGAAGGTTGTGATGGTTCCTAAGTTTTGTATATATTAATATTGTTTGTATATATCTATAGCTGCATGATTTAGTTGTTGACAAGCCTTGATTGGTGATACCCTTGTTTCTGGATGCAATCCTCTGGATGTAGTTTTCCTAGGAGTTTGGGTGCCTTGAAAAAGAGGCCGCTTGACTCAGATGACCTATGATGAGCCCTTGTGGCTTTTGTCATCTGTTATATTATATTGTGGGGGACTTTGATTTTGTCTTCCCCTGGTGATGGTGCTTTTTGTGGGTGGGTTTTGACGGAGGCGGATGACCTTTGATAGGCCCTTGTGGCTTTTGTCATCCGTGTAATTATGTTATGTTATGTTATGTGAAACTTGAATGACCTCACCTCTATCGCCTTGGAACCTATTTCTGTTATCTGCCAAGTCCATTCTACTTTCAGTACTATAATGTCCTCTCATAATTCCCTGACCACTATTAGTATCTAGTTTCCCGCCCGCAAAGACCTAATAACACGATCATACTCCTCCCACAACACATCTACCCCCCTCCTACTCAAATGCAGTCCATCCATCGCATACATTTCTTTCATTCCAACAAACCTATCCCACACATCCACAAACATGACACCTTCCATCTCACACATCTTCCTCACATAATCATTCAGCCCAATTGCACGAGACATCCATTCTACCCCAACATCCATTCTTGGAAGCACACCTGTCACAACACCTTTCATTCTACTTTCTTTCACATTTTCAATCAACCTCTTGTACCTCTCACGTAACTCACATGCACCCACTTTCTTCACATCATTCACTCCTACATGTGTAATCACAACCGCATCCCTTGCACAGCCAGACACCAGCTCCTCATACCTATCAGACAGATCTCTCACTCCAGCACCCGGCAAACACACCCTCAAACCATTCAATCTACTTGCATTCAACTTCCTATCTAAATATCTAACTCGCGAATCACCCATCACAAGCACTTCAGTCAGACTCCTATTCCTAACCCCCACAGACCTAACTCCATCCCCACTCCTATTCTCATTCAAACTACCAGTCACTCGAACTCCACCCCCACCCCCATCAGTCATATCACTTCCAGTTACTTCCTCTCTTAGGGCACTGAATCTATTAGTCAAGCTAATAGGTTCTGTGTCCCTCTGACTCACACACCTATTCTCCCCCTGGCTAACAACCTCAACAGAGGCAACCCTATTCTCACAAAGAACAGGAGAAGCCTCCCTAGCTTCATGTTTCCTAACCACTCTCCACTGTCCCCCATCCTCACTAGGCCTATTTCTAACTAATCTAAGGGGGCTAACTTCACTATCACTAGAACTATCATATCCTACCTCCTCCACCGGCCCTCTACCTTCACCTGAAACATCTAACTGGCCTACCTCACCACCTAACCTATTCCCAAATCTAGGCCTAACACTAAGTTCCCTCCTGAGCTCAGCAACTAACCCCTCCAGCCTACATATCCTGTCTAAATCCTGCCTTCTCATCCCCTCTAAATCTACAATGCATTCACGCAGCCCACATACAACACATGTATACCCCTCACCTAATACACCACAACCAATGCATACATTCCGACACTCATGCTCACTTTCATCCCCAAACTCCATCACTTATTCAAACAAGGAAAGAACTTAAGTAGCAATAAGACAAAAAAGAAGAGCAACTTAGCTTTCGCTGATTGTGGTGAGAAAAAAACAAAAAACAAACAAACTATAGAAAAATCTGAAAAATAGATCAACAGACTGAGAGCTCTATGAAACACGTGCTACCTGTTCGAAGGTCAGTCGAAGACTTTAGCAGTGGAGTTCCGCAAGGATCTGTTTTGGGTCCCTTGCAATTCTTAATTTATATTAATGATCTTGACATAGGTATAAGTAGTGACCTGAGTAAATTTGCTGATGATACTAAGCTAGGTAGGGCCATTAGGGTTGATTCTGATGCTGTTGTAATGCAGGAGGAATTGACCATTCTGTCCAATTGGGCTGAGAAATGGCAAACGAAGTTTAACATAAACAAATGTAGTATACTTAGTATAGGTAAAAATAATCAATTGAATAGTTATAAATTAAATGGGAGAATTTTAGGGAGGACCAATTGTGAGAGGGACTTGGGTATTTTGGTAAGTTCAGACCTTCGTCCTAGAAAGCAATGCCTAAAAGCTAAGAATAAAGCTAATAGGATATTGGAATTCATTAGGAGGAGTGTAAGCAATAAGAGTGCTGAAGTCATTCTAAAACTGTATCTGGCGCTAGTTAGGCCTCATCTAGACTATGCAGTACAATTTTGGTCACCATATTATAGGAAGGATATTGATTTGCTTGAGTCTGTGCAGAGAAGGATGACAAAGATGATTGATGGGCTAAGGAACTTACCTTATGGTGAAAGGCTCAGAAAGCTGAGTCTACATACATTGGAAAGGAGAAGAGTCAGAGGGGAATTGATTGAAGTCTTCAAATGGGTAAAAGGATATAATAAAGGGGATCTGGGTAAGGTTCTTATACTTAGTGAACATGACAGGACACGTAGCAATGGGTTTAAGCTTGATAAGTATAGGTTTAGGAAGGAGATTGGGAGGAATTGGTTTACAAATCGTGTGGTAGATGAATGGAATAGGCTCACTAGACATGTGATAGAAGCCTCCTCTCTGGGTAGTTTTAAGAATAGATTAGATAAATATATGGATGAAGCTGCTAGATGGGACTGACTTTTTTTTATGTACATATGTTTATTTTCTAAGGAGTGGGGAGATTATATTTTGCGGTTGCATGAATGGACATAATCCTCTGGATGCATTTTATGTATATTGTAGATTAGATCTGACAAACTCCTGTTAAGGGTGACAATGTTGATGACTTTTCTCTGGTAAGAAATCTTTTGTGTGTTGACTGTATAATAAGCGAGAGTATAATAAGTGAGACTGTGTATGCACCTATGCTTTAAAGTATAAATGCCTGTCTCAAGCTTATCTCTTGTAGCTTACATATTACACTAGATGGTAGGGCATTCCAAGGGTTGACCACTTTGAGAAAAAAACTTTTTTCTTAATGTTCTCGTTTGTTTCTTGAATATCTTTTGTAGTTATTCCCTCTTAAATCATTTTCATTTCTTGGAAGAACTTGGAGCTATCAATCTTCTCCAAACCTCTAATTATTTTGAAAGTTTCAATTAGATCCCCTCCTGTCCTTTCTTCCAACATTAAGTTTAAGCTTCTTAATCTATCTTCATATGTCATATTTTGTAGTCCAGATACTAGTTTTGTTGCTCTTTGTTGCACTTTTTCAATTTTTCTATATCTTTTCTCAAATAAGGTGACCATGCCTGTACTGCATATTCCAAATGTAGTCTCACATAGGTATTGTACAGAATTTTGAAAGTTTCTGGACACAGGAACTCAAATGCATTTTTTTTAATCAATCCAACCATTTTATTTGCCTTGTTGGTAATATTATCTATATCTTCACTTTTCAGGGAATTTGTAACCATTATTCCTAGGTCCTTCTTACTTACTCTTTCTAATTCCTTATTTATTAGTTTATAGGGTATAATTATATTTCCATGGCCACAGTGCACAATTACCTAATTAAAATATATAAACGGCTTAGGTCAGTTATTCTTTATTTGTAAACTGAGATTTATAAATGAGAGTAAATTGACTTGGTTCTAGTATTTACAAAGGAGAAACTAAATAGTCTTATGTATAGTACTCGTGGGTCAGGGAAAGAGGTGTTTACTACCATTAGTGTGGATCGGAGGATGATAAAAGGACTAATAGGTGAGTTAGATACTACCAAGGCCTCCGGCCCTGATAATATTCATTCTAGGATACTTAAAGAAGGGGTAGAAAGTATCTCAATAGCTCTGGAGAAGTTATATACTAGGTCACTGGAATATGGAGAAATACCTGATGATTGGAAGAGAGCGAATGTAGTCCCCATTTTCAAGAAGGGTAGTAAAGAGGATCTAAATAACTTTAGACCGGTTAGCCTAACTCCTGTAGTCTGTAAAATTCTTGAGAAAATAGTTAAAAAAGGGATTTGCCAACATCTAGAGAGGGAGGGGTTAATCAGCGATGCTCAGCATGGGTTTAGATCAGGTAGATCATGTTTGACTAATTTACTAGACTTTCTAGAGTTTGTAACAAATCAAGTAGATAAGGGAGAAAATGTGGATGTAATTTACTTGGATTTTAGTAAAGCATTTGATAAGGTACCACATAGGAGACTAGTTCATAAATTAAAAATGATTGGGATATGTGGGGGTGTTTCAAATTGGATAGCTTAGTGGCTGAAAGACAGGAAGCAAAGGGTAGTGCTAAATGGTGTAAAGTCAGAGTGGAGGGATGTTATCAGTGGGGTTCCTCAGGGATCAGTTCTCAGTCCAGTATTATTTGTCATCTATATAAACGATCTTGGGGAGGCAGTTAATAATAAAGTGTCAATTTTTGCGGATGATACCAAATTAGCAGCTGTAGTTAAAGATATTGATGATAATTTTAAAGTGCAGGGGGACTTAAATAAATTATTATCCTGGGCACATAAGTGGCAAATGACTTTCAACCTTGATAAGTGCAAAGTTATTAACATGGAAAAAGATAATAGGGAATTTAACTATGAAATGGATGGGCATTGGCTGAGCTCAGTAAAGGATGAGAAAGATCTAGGAGTAGTAATAGATAAGTCATTAAGGTTTTCTAAGCAGTGTATTGAAGCAAGAAATAGGGCAAATAGAGTGCTGGGTTTTATTAAGAGAAATGTCAGTTACAAAAGTAAGGTGGTTATTCTTAAACTCTATAACTCTTATGTTAGGCCACATCTAGAGTACTGTATACAGGCATGGTCCCCACATTTTAGACACGATATTAACCTTCTTGAGTCAGTGCAACGGAGGGCAACAAAGATTATTCCTTTCCTGAGGCACCTTGAATATATAGATAGACTGAGGGTATTAAATATGTTCTCGTTCGAAAGGAGGTGTGTGAGAGGGGATATGATTGAGCTGTTTAAAATTTTTTCCGGGATAGATAAATTGGATGTTAGCAAGTTTTTTTAGTTAGATGATGGAAATTGGACTAGAGGTCACCACTTGAAAATTAAAAAGCAAGGGTGTAGGTTGGATTTAAGAAAATATTTTTTCACCAATAGAGTGGTAGACTTCTGGAACAAATTGCAGCCGAGGGTAGTAGGTAGTCCAAATCTAAATGTATTTAAGAGTAGGTTGGATCAGTTTATGGAGAGGGAAGGTTGTGATGGTTCTTAAGTTTTGTATATATTAATATTGTTTGTATATATCTATAGCTGCATGATTTAGTTCTTGCCAAGCCTTGATTGGTGATACCCTTGTTTCTGGATGCAATCCTCTGGATGTAGTTTTCCTGGGAGTTTGGGGCCTTAAAAAAGAGGCTGTTTGACTCGGATGACCTATGATGAGCCCTTGTGGCTTTTGTCATCTGTTATATTATATTGTGGGGGACTTTGATTTTGTCTTCCCTTGGTGATGGGGCTTTTTGTGGGTGGGTTTTGACGGAGGCGGATGACCTTTGATAGGCCCTTGTGGCTTTTGTCATCCGGGTAATTATGTTATGTTATGTTATGTTATGACTACAAATTCACAATTGATTGTAATTTTAATCAAATTATGCTCAGCAAAAAATGTTAATAACTTTTCTCGATTGGAAAATAAACCAGAAAGTTTGATAATAGACGAAGGGCAACTTGTAGACAATGAATCCATGTTGAAACTGAAATTACCGCAAAAAAGTTCTCTCCTCCACCCAAATGGCTCCACAAAAATTAGTTCCTCTAAAACAGAGGTCGGGGAACTTTTGTGGGCATTACCCCATAACACCTCTTTTGTACAGCAAAATTACCCCAGCACAAAATCTGAGAAACGCAAAAAGCATTGAAATTCCAAAAGGTTTATTGAATCCATTCTTAGGGAGATTTCACTCATGCAAGATGAAAATTGTGCATTATACACGATAAAGCATCTTTAAAAGTAACACAAAATTCCCAATATAATGAAATGAAAAATAAAATAAACTCATGCAATAAGAAAATAGTAGCAGACAAATTTAATAATAATCTCATTAGGGAACTAAAGAATTTTTTGAAAACTTTTTCACTTCAGTGGTTGGAGAAATGGTTTCATTTCTTATACAAGATCAAAATTACGGCTATTTTTTATTTCAAAAAGCTTATTTCTGTTCTTTTTTTAAGTTAATGAGATTGGAAAATCTTTTGTTTGGAAAATATGTAATTGCAAATGGCAGCAGTTGTTTTGTCGCTTCCTCATGTGCAATTTTGAAAGCCTTTGCTCAAAAAAGGACAAACTGCGCTGTTCTGAAATTAAATGCATGCTTCATTGTTGGTTCAATATAAAAACTTTGAGCCAAATGATGAAATCATTTCTTTAGCTACAATAACATGATTTTTTCCTCTGCAATTGTTTGTTAAATCTATTCACATAAACAAAAATATCAGCTAAATATGAAATCGGTGCAACCCAAGGCGAGTTTGCTAACTTATCTGCTGCGAGGACATACTTTGGATCAACTATTCACGAAAAGCCGTGTGTTTAGTGCAGATCCTAGAGAACATTGCCAACCTTGATAACATAAGCCATGGTAGCTTGTTTTTGGCCACACGTGATGTCTTGACACTCGTGGTGGGTGTTGCCAGCCGCTCGAATCCTTGCCCATTGTACATTATTTCCAATTTGAGAAATTGTCCCCACGAATTGAGTTTTATTTTTATTAAGAAACTAAAAATTATTTGATAGAAAAAATATAACTCATAATTTGCCTCGCTTATCCTCCATAACACTATATTTTAAGAACAAGATTTTTTGAAGGTTTGAATAAGATTTTTTCTTTTAGTTCGGTTGTCACCTAAGTATATCTAAATTTCTAATCATTCCTGTATAATAGAAAAAAAACAAGAGGAGCAACTTCGCCACTCCTCCTTACAGAAGGAGCTTGCGCTTCACTGGCAGACTTTCGGTCTGTGTCCTATCATGATTCTTTTTTTTTCTCCATTTATATTTGCTCTAATAATTTCCATGCCCAAATTTTAATAAATTTTCTGAAATTCACTATTTGTAATCTTTTAGTTTTAAAAAAAAATTCAGAAAAATTTTATCCTTATATTTATTTCTGAACTTCACCATTTTATTTTTTATATTATAAAGGAATTATTAGAAATAACTTTGATAAAAAATTAAAGACAACCGAACTAAAAGAAAAAATCTTATTCAAACCTTCACAAAATCTCCTTCTTAGAATAGAGAGTTATGGATAAAATGGTGAAGTTCAGAAATAAATATAAGGATAAAATTTTTCTGAATTTTTTAAAACTAAAAGAATTACAAATGGTGAAGTTCAGAAAGTTTATTAAAATTTGGGCATGCAAATTATTAGAGCAAATATAAATGGAGAAAAAAAGAATCAAGTGTGTCATTTGCGGAGAGCTGCACACTGCTTCTTCGAAGCACTGTGCTGCATATCTCCTTAAGAATGAAATCCTGGCCATTAAGGCTCAAAATCTTCTCATTTTGCGAGGCTAGGGACTTAATCCTAGCGCGCCCGGCACTGCCAGGGACGTCCTATTTCTCAATGTTGAGAAAGACAACCCTCTGCTCCTGTCCCATTCAGATCCCTTATGCAGGTTTTACCCACCCCAGGCCCTTCCCTGGTAAAGCTGGCGGTACAAAGAGTTCACACCCAGCTCCTGCTAAAACCAGGGCTCCCCTCCCCTCCCCCAGCGCTACTGTTTCACGTAAGGCGAAATGGCTACTTGCCTCCACTGAGTCATTAGACTCATAGGAGGCAATGTAGTGGGCCACGAATCTACACTAAACTCCCAATCAATCCAACCCTCATGCTACACTAAATTGGATGTGAGAATCCGAGGGAGAATGAAACAATTAGATATATAGTCCTGTATTCACAAAAATATGGGGTAATTATATTTGAGATCTCGAGTATAGATATACATACAAAAAACACCAAACAATATATTATATACAAACAAACAATGATACAAAAGAGACCTAATAAACACTGTATGGAAACAAAAAGAGAAAAGGCCTCACATGCTACCCCTGGGAGAAAGTCCTGTTGGCTGGCACCTCTGAGCTCGGTATTTTATCCAGCGTTCCGGTCGCGCTTTTGAGGCTATAAAAGCCCTTTTCATCCCTGCCGCACTTACAATGGATTCAATTAATTGAAGTTACTGCAAACTTTCAATCCCAGCCAATCTTTGCAAAAGGCAGTAATAATTATCTATATTGTAATAGAGTGGCTTTACTCAAAATAACAAACAAGTAATAGCTGAGGAAGAGAAAAAACAAAATTTTAGACAAAAGATGAAATCCAGAATTTATATTTTATATATATTGAGAAAAACATCTCCCATTCTCACACACATTCTTACAGAGGGAGGGAGAGGGTATTGGAAAAAGGGGTAAGGGAATGACCCTTCTAACACTCACATTTGCTCCACCACAACAACAACTTTGAAGAGGATCATGAGGCCATCTTCCAGGGTTTTTAAATCTGTCTCCCGAAAGGAGGACAGCACTAAAAGAGCTTCGGTTCATTTGTCCACACACAGTGGTAGGCTGTGTTGCTCGGAGGAAGTGGATCCTCAAAAAGAGGGCCCCCCACTGCCTCCAAAGCCACCCTGCTCGCCTAAGGTTTTGAGGCTGAGGGAGGAAAAGACTCACATGGGTAGCCCACCCTCCCCAATAAGTTGTCGAAGGCCACAGCGCATTGTTCGGCCAACAGTGCTGGAGTTCTGCCTCCAGGAAGTGTATGGCCGTTCCTGTGAGGGTCTTCTCTTCAAAGAGAGCCCCCGCGTCTCCTCTGAGCTAGGCCTGGGTGTCATATTCTTACAAATAGAATTGACACTGACTCCGGGCCAACTGAGAGGAGTTGCGGAGGCTCGTCTCCTCCTGTTCCCCATTAGCTATCTTTTTGCAAGAAACGATGCTGGGCGCATGCCCCCTGCCCACCCTCCCGAGGTATAAGGGTTTTGTGAACCCACCACCATGGGATAGGAGCTCGGTGGGAAGATGTGCGATTTACACCCAGCATGATGTCTCCGTTCTTCTCTTTGCTTTAAATACCTCATAACATAACATAACATAATTTCACGGATGACAAAAGCCACAAGGGCCTATCAAAGGTCATCCGCCTCTGTCAAAACCCACCCACAAAAAGCACCATCACCAGGGGAAGACAAAATCAAATTCCCTCACAATATAATATAACAGATGACAAAAGCCACAAGGGCTCATCATAGGTCATACGTGTCAAACGGCCTCTTTTTTAAGGCACCCAAACTCCCAGGAAAACTACATCCAGAGGATTGCATCCAGAAACAAGGGTATCACCAATCAAGGCTTGTCAACAACTAAATCATGCAGCTATAGATATATACAAACAATATTAATATATACAAAACTTAGGAACCATCACAACCTTCCCTCCCCATAAACTCATCCAACCCACTCTTAAATACATTTAGACTTGGACTACCTACTACCCTCCGCGTCAATTTGTTCCAGAAGTCTACCACTCTATTGGTGAAAAAATATTTTCTTAAATCCAACCTACACCCTTGCTTTTTAATTTTCAAATGGTGACCTCTAGTCCGATTTCCATCATCTAACTCAAAAAACTTGCTAACATCCAATTTATCTATCCCGGAAAAAATTTTAAACAGCTCAATCAGGCAGTAGATGTGCCGCTGCACCTAGATAGGAGGTATACTGTTATTTCCTCTAACATTCCACCATCAGTCAACCTCGATGCAGGGGACTTACGCCACTTCGTGGCATGGTTGCCGAGGCCCTTTCTCTTGCTCGGATATCTAAATGCTAGACACCCCATCTGGGGAGACTACTCGACTAATCCACACGGTCAAATCCTTGCTGACCTGATTGAAGAACTGGAGATGGGTGTCCTAAATGTGGATGAGTTTACACATCACTGCCGCCTGGTGGTGCTTGGCTCAGGCGGGGTGGGGTCCACATTTCAGGAAATGACTGATTTCTCTATCTCACCCAAGGAGTTTGGGTCGGTATATGAGGCCATTGAGTTCTGCAACCTCATCACTTTTGGCCAAACTACTATTCCTAGAATATCTGGCTGTTTTACATGTAGACCACTCATGTGTTGGTCAGCAGAGTGTGAGATGGCCCTCAAACAGAAGGGTTATGCCTACATGCGCTATTTGTGCCGCCCCAATGAGTTCACTGTCAGTGAATTTCGTCGGGCTAGGTTCCAGTATTTTCCCAATCATGCCCGCTGCTCTTGTTGGAGGCAATACATGTCTTCACTTAACAGGAAGACCCCTTTAGTAGAGGTGTGGAAGTGAGTCAAAAGGATAAAGGGCGAGTTCTCGCAGGACTCCCTTCCCAATTTTCCAGGAGAATGGGACCGCAATCTTGGACCCCATGTCCATGTTGGAATCCTCTAGCTGGGATACTGTTCTGCCAGCATTCATTGTGTGTTGTGGTGCCACAGAAGGCTGCTGACTGGATTTCCTCCAGAGGTGGAAAACCCTTCAATGTCTGGTTTACTTTGAGTGAGTTGCGTTCCCCTCTTGCTTCGTGCGTGGACACCGCACCTGGGCAAGTCATGGCCTTTCTGCTAGATTTTCTTATAGAGGATTTGGGTGAAGGGTATCCTCCCAGACTCCTGGTGAATCTCTACTGTGCTTGCTTTTCGCAAACTGGGGAGAGATCACTCTACTCCGGCCAGTTTCCACCCAATCTCTCTAACCTCCTGCGTGTACAAGTTCATGGACAAATTATTAAATGTTAGATTAGCTTTCTTTTTGGGCAGTGGAGGACATCTGTCTTCTGCACAGTACAGCTTCCGCAAGTTCCATTCCATGATGGATGCTCTGCTTCGACTGGAAAATGCTGTCTGCAAGGCCTTACTTCATAGACCACTACGCCACAGTGTTCCTTGACCTGGATAAGGCCTATGATACCGCATGATGATATGGTATCATGGAGACTCTCCACACGATAAGAGTGAGGGTGTAGCGGGCCGAAAATCTAAACTAACCCCCAATCGATCCAACCCGCTTCCTACACTATCCGGACGTGAGAAATCGAAGGAGAATGAAACGGATTGTATATACAGTCCCTTTACTTACAAAAAAATTTACAAAATATCTACAATAGAGAGGGGCGATTATATTGGAGATCTTACTTTTCACCAATGGATACAAAAAGAAAATCCTATATATATAAATACTATTTAATCTATCCTAATAAACATAAAAATCAAACAACCCCAAAAAAATCCTGAATACAACAGTCAATATATAAACAACAATCAAGGCCTCACTTTATACAAAGAGGATGGGAAGATGTCCAGCCACCTGCCACTCGAGCGAGCAAAATGCCTAGGACTTACAAGTGTGGCGCCTCTGCGCTTGATGGAAGATAATGACTTTAAAAAAAAGCTTACGTGGCTATTATAAGCCCTCCTTCATTAAGCTATACTAATGGCCTTTATTTATTAATGATAATATAGCTTTCCAGGATATAACGCTTTGTTTGTAATATAAGGATATACGAAACTAAGTCCTATCTTTCCAGAATATGAGGCCTGGAAAGAAAGAAAAAAAACATGGTAATCATTTTTATACATAAAATAAACAAAAAAAACAAACCCATTCCCATTCACACACATTCTTACAGAGGGAGGGAGAGGGTACTGAGAAAAGGGGTGGGAGAATGGCCCTTTTACACACACTCACATTCGCCCCACCACACCCCTCCTTCCTTAAGCCATTCGACCAGCCACTCACTAAACCCTTTCAATCACTCTTCACGGTACCACTTGTGCTCAATCGCACCCTTCTGCACCCATTCACACTCGTCTACTGGTCCCTGGCTACGCGTAGCAATTAGTCGGGGTTGTTCGTCAGTCGTCCTGTCAGTCTCATCGTCACTATTTATCATCTCATCAACCATACTCTTAGCCCTCATTACCAGTTCTCCCATCTCACGACAGAATTCTTTCATACTCTTCCGTTCAGAACCCTCACTCTTCATACCCCCATTCATCAGCTCCTCACTCACAGCTCTCATCCAACTCAAGGTACATTCTTGCGAAACAGACAGGTCATTCACATCCCCTGTATTCTCAACAGGCATACCAGAAACCCCTTCGACTGGTTCCCACCAGAAACCTGAAAAATCAACCACTTCATCATTCACTACATCAAACTCACCCCTACTATTACCATTCATAAAACCCGAAAAATCAGCCACACTAGGTTCATTCTGCCCAAACACACTATCATTCATACTGTTCCCAAAACCAGAAAAATCAGGCACAGGCAGCTCACTCACTCGTCTACTTATACCAGCCAAATCACTCACCTGTTTACGCAAAAACTCAATCTCCCTTTCAAGATCCCCCATACCAGAAACACTCTGCTCAGACTTACTTTCATTCGTACTTGCATTCTTCCTTTCACCCTTCTTTGTACGCTTTCTACTCCTCGAGACTAAGACTAGCTCTTTCCCAGACAGATCCATACTATCACATTCAATCTCATCATCATGCACTTTACCTCTCTCTCTACACAGTCCATACACTGGATGGCTCACCAGGTAGTCAGGAGGTTCTCTCCATCTCCTTAACTGACTCTGATGAGCCCGCACTCTCTCAGTCATGCCGTCATTCAAACTCTCCAAAACATACGTCACTCCATTTTCCCAAACCCTCACAACTCTATAAGGTCCATCAAACTTGTCACTCATCTTTGATACATTCAACCTACCCTTCACTTCTTTCACCTTCAATACTTTTGTACCTAATTCAAATGAACGGAACCTTTCATGCGCCTCACGCCATACACTCTGCTCACTTTCACTCAAACGAAACCTATCTTTCACTCGCCTTTCAAAATTCATCACAAACTGACATGGGGACATTCCAGTTGCACTATGCACAGTTGAATTATACGCCCACAACACTCTCCCCAGACACACATCCCAGTCATTCACTGTCGTACTCATCATTCTCAACATCTCACACAAGGTTCTTATAGTCCGTTCAGCCAATCCATTTGAAGACGGTACATACAGAGTTGTTCTCACATGCTCCACACCATTCTCTCAACATTTGCTCAAACACTTCCCCTACAAATTCAGGCCCATTATCACTCAGACATCTTCTAGGCTTCCATACACACATAGGAAAAAACAACTGCTCAACCACACGCGCAACAGTCACACTCCTTTTATCTCTCACAGGCGCTGCATACACAAACTTACTTTTATGGTCAACCATCACAACCATACCAACATTCCCAGCACTCGTACTCGGCAAAGACACACAATCAATCACTACCAATTCAAACGGTTCTTTCGCATCAACTTTCAACATCGGTGGTTTCACTTGCACACCTTGCACCTTTCGCTTCTGACACCTTTCACACGTAGTTGCAACATCATTCACAACAGTTCTCAGAAACGGATGGAACACACGTTCCTTCATACACTCCCACAGCTTAAACTTACCCATATGCCCATAATTATCATGCACAACCTTCACCAGACCAATCATACCAACTAAGGACATCACAGGTACATAGATATCATCACCACCCTTCACATGCCTCACAAAATATACAACATCCATACAAACATCAAAATCCTTAGCATACCTTTTAAAATCACTTAAACACTCTGGCCATTCATTCAAATCAACACGCATCATTACACACTTCTTCAACTCACTAACAAAAGGACACATCTCTTGCATCTCTAGAATATCATCATCACTTAAAATCTCATTTTCATCATCCATGACCAACTCAATCATGCCACAAAATTTGACAACATTCTTCGCACACTCATTCAACTTCATCACCTCACATTCACCTTTCATAAGACGATCCTTATCAGCATCCAAAGACGAATCATTCAATCTCATAAAGTCTACACCAAGCAAGAAACAACACGGCATTTGCTCATCTTTCAGAATCACAAAGTCATGCTTCACATTCATACCATTACCCAAACTCACTTTCAGACTAACCTGTTCCCATGCCACTATCATGCCATTCCCTAATCCACTTATCCGTAACTTCACAGGTTTATGCTCGCAACATCTAAACTCTTCATACTTACTCAGAATATTCTCATTCACTAAAGACTCTTGCGCTCCAGTATCAATCAAACCACAGAACAACCTTTCACTAACTTTCACTCTCGCTTCCATCATATCAGGTCCACCATGTTCGCAATACACAGAAGGAACAAGCACACCAACATCAGCACTGATATCCACACTGTCATCAACTCCCATATCATCACTCAACACACACTCATCTTCATCCAGACAATCATTCTTCTCTCTTATATATGAACACTTTTCAATTACCCAATTGTAGTGCACACCGCTCAAACATTGCAGATGTACCACATTAGGATTCAAACCCTTCATCTTCTCATCCTTGTACACAATCGGCCTCTCACCACCAAAGTGCACATAAACAATCACTCCATACAAACGACTCACTACAATCAACACTTCCTGAAATGGTGGGACCTCTTGCATACACATCGCTCTCAATTCTTTCATGAAGTTCCGCACCTTTGCCATACCAATGCTTTCAGGCTTACTACACACTTCATTCATTACCTCCTTCCTTAAATCATCTACACTATCGGGCACTCTCACATCTACTCCATCACTCTTCAAATCTTGCAAACCATTCCATACACTCTCAAACAAGGAATCACCACCACCCTTAATCTCTTTTCCATTCGTAATTCCTTTCGGCAAATACTCAGGATCACTCACTCCACACACATTTTCATCATTCGTACCAGGATACCTTGACATCAAATCAGCCACTCCATTCCGTTCACCAGGCACATACTCAATCACATAGTCAAAGTCACTCAAATCTTCCAAAGTCCTTGCAATCCTACTATCAGCCCACTTCATACGCTGCAGATACACAAGAGGTTGATGATCGGTTTTTATCACAAACCTCACACCATACAAAAATGGACGCAACACTTTCAAACAATATCTTATCGCAGCCAGCTCTCGTTCCACAGTCGAATACTTTCGTTCTGCAACATTCATAGCCTTGGATACATACCCAATTATTCGCCTGACATTCTCTCCATTCAAACACTGCTCTTGCATCAGAAAACCTCCCATACAATACCCACTCGCATCTGTATACAATTCAAGCATTTTAGCATTTACACTATAATCTGGGTAAGCTAATTCAACATCTTCAGCCGCTGCCTCCTTCAGTCTCTCATACGCCTCATTCATCTTATCATTCCACTTGACAACTGTACTACCTTTCTTGCCCATCCACTCAGTCAGAGGCTTACTCACACCAGAACAATCACGTATAAACTTTCGCTGGAACTCAATCAAACCCAAAAATGACTTCAGTTGCTTCACAGTCACCGGTTTAGGAAACATTTGCACCTTCTCAACATACTTCGATGATTTACGCAATCCATTCTCACTCACCATATGCCCAAGGAATTCCACTTCTTTCGCAAACCATTCAAACTTCGCCACTTTCACCTTCACACCAACACTCTCCAACGTTCTCAACACATCATTCACCAATCTCATATGCTCCTCAAAAGTCTCAGTCATAATCAAAATATCATCTATAAACGCAATCACATTCTTACTTGCAAACTTACTCAACACAACATTCATTGCCCGCTGGAAGGCTCCGGGAGCATTAGCCAACCCAAAGCTGAGGTTCCGGAACTGGTAATGCCTCTTTGAGGAAGAGAATGCAGTTACTGGCCGGCTCTCCTCAGCAATGGGCATCTGGTAATACCCCCGTACCAGATCCAGCTTCGTAAACCACTCCATCCCATGCATACTATACACACACTCAGATACCACACACATCGGAAACCTTTCTTTCACAGTCCTTTCATTCACCTTTCGATAATCCACACACAGACGCAATCTTCCATCCGGCTTACGTACAGGTACAATTGGACTATTCCATGCACTCTCACTCTCCTCAATCACCCCCAATTGCTCCAATTCCAAACACTGCTCCTCAATCTCTTCAGCAACCGGACGTGGGAAATGCCTCGGCCGCTGATAGATTGGGGAGTCCTCCTTCAGGACAATCTTGAATTCTGGGAGCTTTGCAACCCCGAAATCCAGATCACCCTTACTGAGGGCTCCCTTTCGCTCAAATATCATTCGATACACATCCTCCCTTTCATACTCAGTCAAACATCCATCCAATTTCACCATGTCCTTCACCTCATTATACATCAATTCACATGTCTTTTCATTCGCAACATTCACCCTGATATCCGTACTATCATCCATACCTACCTCATTGACAGTGGAGAGGTGGCCCAGTACATCTCCGACTTGGATTCCCCTCACCTGCCCTTTCACACTGGGGTCTGCCTGCACACATACAAAAGGATCATTCATTCTCATCAAGCCATCAAACACACAAGCAACACGCCTTACCTTATAACACGCATCCTATCCAATATCACAGTGTTCTCACTCACATTCAAACTAACATCCTTACTCCAACTCACTCTAACAGACACCCTTTCACCCTTCACAAGCCTTACACTCTCCATAGCAGTCACCTCAATACCAGTAAACACACTCCTCAAAACGCTACCATCTTTCCCTACATACAACTTATACACCCCATTTTTACCAATCTTTCTCTCAATCTGATCACTCGCAGGATGCACAACCATACGATTCATTTTCATAAAATCATAGCCCAAAATCACACCATACTCACTACTCACCTTATCAATCACAGAAAATTCACATTCATTCATCATCATACCATGCATTCGAACAGGTGACCTTATCATTCCAATCACAGGCACTCTCCTATTACCAATACCTACTAAACTACCCTTGCACTCAGACAGGAGGGCTTTCTCGCTAAACTTGTCATACACATCTTTATACACCAAGCTCGCCTTGCATCCAGAATCTATTAAAGCCAAACACTCAATTCCATTCAACTCCACCTTCACACTCAGACACTCATACTTCCTACCAGACAGCACTTTCACACTAGACAGACTTGCCAACACATTACTCACACTCATGCACCCAGAGGATACTTCAGCAGGTACCCTCTTACCATTCAGTTTCCCGCTTCAGACTTTCCATTCACACCTTGCGCTCTCAGTCTAATCCAACACTTTTCACTTGAATGTCCTTCCATCGCACAATAGCTACATACATTCCTCTGGTCACGACACATCCTTGCATAATGACCAGCCTTTCCACAATTACCACATGCATATTTCATACTTTCCCCAGCAGTTGCTCCACCATTCAACCTCGGACAATCTTTCTTCAAATGGCCTATTTCTTTACACTCGAAGCACTCTTTCACACTTTCCTGGCAATCCTTTATCATATGCCCTTTCTTACCACACCCAAAACACGCACCAGATGTCCACCTACATTCTGCCAACATATGACCTTTCCTTCCACACCGACGACATTCCACAATCTTTCTCACACCATTCGGTCTCATTTGCTGGGACATACCTCGGTTTCTCTCTCATATATCCGTTCCCACGCTTGAAATTCATCTGCCCCCTTCCATTCGACCACCCTTCATTTGCCCATCCATTCTGCCGGCCCAGGAAGTTTGACATCACTCCAGCTGGTGCAGCCTTCAGGGCATCCCTGTAGCTGACAAACTGCTGGGGTGGATGAAAGCTCCTGGGCTTCTTACCCCCAACATTCACACTGTACCATCCATCCTCTTCTAGATCGCTTTCATCATCAAATCGTCCATCTTCTAACAGTTCCAACACTTCCTCCCACATCAACCGTTCACCTGTCAGTCTCACTCTCTCCTTTCTCTTTCCACCCAGCCATTCACTCACCTTTCGTGGGATCGTGTCCAAAAACTTCCTCATGAGTGGTTTACATTCATTTACATCATCATCACCATACCTCGTTCTTGCCATACTCTCAAGCCTATGTGCATACATATTCACACTTTCACTCTTCCCCATTCGAGCCTTCTCAAATTCATTTACCCTTTTATACTTCACACTCTCTTTCATTCGTTTCACCTGTCCAATCATCCGCTTCTTCACCACATCGTACCTTGGTTCCCCCACACTTGTAATCACGCGGAAAAACTCCAATACTTTTCCCTCCAAACATTCCCCCAAAACATTCATCCAGTATCCCTTATTCTCCGGGTACTTGAGCTTACAATATCGCTCAAATTCCCGGAAGAATTCTTCCACACTTTTCCCACCATGTAACCTAAATCTATCTATCTTTGGCACTTCCCTTATCAAAATACCCTTTCCCACATTCACTTCACTCTCACTTGAGCTGCATTCACTCTCACTCATATCAATCATACCATCACTCTCTCCTTCATCCGAGTACAATGAGTCCACACTCTTGCCTCTTACCTTCCTATCCTTCCCCTTTGCACCACTCTTCCTTCTTCTCTTGCATTCAACTCTCTTCCATTCTCCGTCCTTCCTATCACTCATAATCACCCTATCCTCTCTAGACTCGCACACACTCCCATTGATCCCATTAGTCTTATTCCCTTCAGTCGGAGCAGGGGTCAAGGTCGAGGGTCCTAGGGCCGGTCCTGACCCCTTCATCATGTCATACAGGTCCTGCATCCGTCGGTCCGTCTGATCCTGTCGGTCTCCCATTTCCTTCTTCATCCTATCAGTCTTTTCATTCATCCCTTTTATTTTATTCTCCATTCCCTCCATCATTCCCCGTAACATTTCACACTCCTCTTCTTTCTTTCTCAACTCCAGTCTCAATCGCACTACTTCTTCATTCAACGTTTCCGCTACAGCCATTGTTCCCAAGTTAGTAAAAAAGATAGGAGAAGGGAAAAATCAATCAAACTACTTGTCACACTAATTGGGTATGGACTGCAATCCAATCCAGTCACGCTCCCAGTTTCGAAGTCTCACGTCCCTATTCGGGCGCCAAATGTAGCGGGCCGAAAATCTAAACTAACCCCCAATCGATCCAACCCGCTTCCTACACTATCCGGATGTGAGAAATCGAAGGAGAATGAAACGGATTGTATATACAGTCCCTTTACTTACAAAAAAATTTACAAAATATCTACAATAGAGAGGGGCGATTATATTGGAGATCTTACTTTTCACCAATGGATACAAAAAGAAAATCCTATATATATAAATACTATTTAATCTATCCTAATAAACATAAAAATCAAACAACCCCAAAAAAATCCTGAATACAACAGTCAATATATAAACAACAATCAAGGCCTCACTTTATACAAAGAGGATGGGAAGATGTCCAGCCACCTGCCACTCGAGCGAGCAAAATGCCTAGGACTTACAAGTGTGGCGCCTCTGCGCTTGATGGAAGATAATGACTTTAAAAAAAAGCTTACGTGGCTATTATAAGCCCTCCTTCATTAAGCTATACTAATGGCCTTTATTTATTAATGATAATATAGCTTTCCAGGATATAACGCTTTGTTTGTAATATAAGGATATACGAAACTAAGTCCTATCTTTCCAGAATATGAGGCCTGGAAAGAAAGAAAAAAAACATGGTAATCATTTTTATACATAAAATAAACAAAAAAAAACAAACCCATTCCCATTCACACACATTCTTACAGAGGGAGGGAGAGGGTACTGAGAAAAGGGGTGGGAGAATGGCCCTTTTACACACACTCACATTCGCCCCACCACAAGGGGAAGCCTCACAATCTTCATATCTGAATTTTGTGAGATTGTCGCATCACCCCTGCCTAATAGTGCTGGAAGAGGGTGTCTGCAGGGAAGTGCCCTCAGAGTCGCACTCTGCCCTGAATATTAATGACATTGCCTCAGTGCTGCGGGAAGATGTTTTCACTATGCTCTATGTGGACACCCTCCGATCTCTTTCAGTGTGGCCCATAATATGCCATTTTGGAGTGTTGTCTTCAACAGATATTGAAGTGTCTCTCGGTATGCTGAAACTCGGTTTCGGTTTTCCTTGGCCAAGACTAAGCTAGTGCACTTCTGCCGTCATCTGCAGCTCCACTCTGACCCAGATTTGTTTTTAAATGGGGGTTTGCCCGGAAGTGGTAAACTTGCACCGTTTCCTTGGTCATGTTCTTGACCGACACCTTACCTGTGATGCTCATATTCACAGCCTTAGGGTCTCTTGTACCCGTGCTATGGACATTCTTTGTTCCGTGATGTTAAGCGCCTAGGGTACTGATATGGCTACGGCCTTACTTTTTTTTATCAACTGTTTGTTAGTTCACAGCTCAACAACTACGGATGTGAATTTTAGGCATTGGCAGCAGAGCGTGTATTGCAGAAGGTAAACTCGATCCACCACACCGGCCTTCGGCTGGTGACCGGTGCCTTCTGCACTTCTCCAATTGAGAGCATACTTTTTGATGCTGGGGAGATGCCACTTGCTCTGCGCCGTGCATAGTGCATAATTCACCTGTATCTATGAGCCCAGTGCCTCCCGCAGTCACCAATAGCTCTCACTCCATTCGCAACTGATTTTGATGGGACCTATGTTGCCTATAGAAGCCAGTCATTCCCTAATGCCTTTGGGTTTAGGGCTATGAAAGTACTTCAAAAGCTTGGTCTAGCTCTAGGGCCACTGGTTCTGCCCATGATGCCACCCTGGAAGGTACCACCTTTGACAATTTGTTGCCATGTCTATGCTTCCAAAGCTTCTACAGCCCTGGGAGTATTGCATTCGGCTTTTTAGAGCGCACACTGCGTCACACTGGAACCATGCTGTGTTTGAAGTCAGCGGGGCTCTGCCAGGTGCTGCATCTGTCTTGATATCTGAGCTGGTTGCATTACACCCCTCGGTACAGGGGGTAACGTGACATGCCCGGTTTGGAGACCGAATTGTGATTTATAGTGACTCACATTTACCCTGAGTGCTCTCGGGGTGTTGGGATCTCCGCATTTCTTGGTTTGCGATTTCTGTCATGCCACGATTTTGGCAAGTCTTTCGGGTGTCAAGATTATCTTTTGCTGTGTTCCTGGACATGTATGAATTGGGGAGAATGAGGGGCCAAAGAGTCTGCAAGGACTGAATGACAAGACCAACATTTTGCTCTTCTTCACACCAATTACATTGCAGGAATACAAGCTGCTTGGCTAAGAAGATGGAAGACGAGACGGTTCCCATGGATCTATTCCCAATGCCGCGATGACTTCTGGTTGCTTTCTGTTGTCTCTGAGCTGTGCACTCTGGCGGGATGCACCACCATTTGATGGAGTGCTCCCCTGTGCCATACTGTGAAGACTGTGTTGTCCTCCAGACTGTTCAGCACATTCATGTTCAATGTCCCAGTCTTGGTGATCTCCCACACATGTTACCTGTCCCGGTACTGGGTTGAGCGAGGTCGCTACCGCTTGTCCCTTGTACTCAGGCTGGATTTGTGCACACCGACTTTTTGGAGGAGGTTGCCCTCCTCCACTATTTGATAGTTTTTGTAGGGTGCATGTTCCTGCACCTTTATTTTTTAGTTTTTGTAGGGTGCATGTTCCTGCACCTTTATTTTTTAATATAACCTAGTAGTAGACTGGTGAGTACGTCGACTTATGCCCCAAGCAGGCAGTTGCCAAATCGGATCCCAAATAATAATAAAAAAATCATTTTTCTAGTTACAAGGTGAGATTGCATTATTTATATATATATATTTGCATTTTAGGAAAAACGAGTGAAATATCTCAGAATGGATTTAGAAGGATGGAGGGAAATACTCATTGGACTTCACTCTCTGCTTATATGGGAAAATCAATTTTATCCTGCCATAACTGCATCTGTTATTTCAATTGTGTTCATGTAAGTATATTATTTATAGATATCAAAATAATTTAGCTGTTTTACCTACCAATCTGCACTCCTAAGATCTTTTATTTTTCAATTGGGACCTACAGTTGTAATGTGTGGTCCAAACCCTCTAGATTGTATGGTTGCCATCATAGAATCAACCTGAATTGGGACTTAATCTGGTGATCCCATTGCTGTAATTGGAAAGTATTTCCACTTTCTTAAGCTGTTTTCTGAATAGTTACAGAAGTTAAGTTCAGTGTTGACCAAGTTGTCAGTCCTCAGGGTCTCTGGCTGAGCACCCTCAAAACTTGTAGGGAGTATGCAGCCTGTACCAGTTTTTCCCACACAACCCTTAAGGAGTGTATATTATATTGTGGTGTGCAATATTATGGGCAAGCATCCGTGATGGTCATATACCTCTTTTGAAAACTCAAAATGGCTGTGTGATATCCACTCCACAGTTTGCCAGGTCACTTCATTCTGTCCTAATCAAATACAGAAGATTCTGAAATTTGGATGTCTTGGGAGGGGGGAACTGTGCATGCAGCATGGTGTTTATGGTTGGATCTGCTTCTTTAGGCAGGTTTGAGGTGAGAGATGACAGCTGATTTAGCCCCTAATGTGATGGTGTTTCTTGATCTTGAGGATTAGGGTTTCAGGGTGCAGGTATAGTAGCTGTGTACCCTATTGTTTTGTTTAGGGCTTTTTCCTGTATGGTATTGGGGTGAGGACCTCTCTTCCCATCAACCCCTCTACTCAGTCGTCTGAACAAGCCCATGCTGTTCTCCTTGACCATACTTCATTGCCGCTTCACGTCCTCTGAGGAATTAACTGTCCTGATCTCATGCTCTAACAAATCTGGATCCCCCAATGACATCTTTCCACCCAAATTCTCCCTGCTGTCCCACTGATTCTTCATCTCATTAACACTTCATTAACACTTCCTTCAAGCATGCCTCAATTCGTCCTATCCTTAAAAAAAAACCCATACCTTAACCCCTCTGAACCATCTAGCTATCACCCTATCTCACAGCTTCCATTCCTCTATAAGGTCCCTGAGAGAGTGGTTATCTCTCGCCTTAATGACCATATTTCTAACTGCAATATCAATGAAATGTACCAGTTGGGGTTCAAAGCGAAGCACTCTGCTGAAACCGCTCTTCTTAATGTTTCAGATTGTTTACATAGAGCAGCTGATAGGGGTTGTACGTCCATTCTAGTCCTCCTAGACCTCTCCTCTGCTTTTGACACCATCGACCATACTGTCCTCCTTGATCATCTTCACACTTTCCTTGGTTTCTTAGGCACTGCACTTGATTGGTTCCGTTCATACCTCTCCTCCCGCACTGTCAGTTGCGTTCGATAACCTCTCCTCCAAGCCCACGCCCATTCACTTTGGGGGGCCCCAGGACTCAGTCCTTGGTCCCCTCCTCTTTTGCATCTACTTACTTCCTCTTGGCTCTCTTCTTTGCGATTTGAGCCTGTCCTTCCACCTCTATGCTGATGACACTCAGATATACCTTTACTCAATCAATTACCAAGCTCCTTTCAGCCTACATCTCCATAAATGAATGGTTGTCTGCCGACTTTCTCAAACTTAACCACTATAAAACTGAAGTTCTCCTTGTTGTTACCACTTCGACGGTGGATAAATCTAAAGCTCTCCTTCCCTCCTTTAACCTTGGGAAAACCAATGTCGCCTTCTCTGATACCGTTAGTAATCTTGGTGTTATTTTCGACAAGCAACTCTCATTTAAACAGCACATCCATCGTATCTGTAAGTCTTCCCTCAGTTTCCTCTGCAACTTCTCACATGTTCGATCCCATTTTGATCGCCGAAGCCTTGAGACTGCTATTCATGCCTTCGTCACTTCATGCTTAGACTACTACAATTCTCTTCTAGTGAATCTCCTTTCTTCATTACTTCGCCCCCTACAACTAGTTCAAAGCTATGCTGCCCCAGCTCCTCCTTCGCCGCCCCCAGTTCTCTCCCATGCCTCTGTTACAGGAGCTACACTGATTACCTATTCATTTCCGTTCCCACTATAAAATTCTTCTCATTACCTACAAGGCCCTAAACCTCGAGGCTCCACCTTATCTCTCATCCGCCATCTCCAGTCTAACCTCGCTTCCCTCCTGAACACTCCTCGTTCTGTCCTCTGCTCGATGGGTGACCGTTCCTTCTCAGTTTGTGCTCCTAGACTCTGGAATGTTTTTCCTGCCGAAGTCCGATCCTCTCCCTCCCTTGCTACTTTTAAATGTCTCCTGAAGACTCATCTCTTCAGAATTGCCTTCTCTCCCATGTAAACTTTCTCTACGCTCGCTACACAACCTGGGAGGGCTAACGGCTCTGAAGGACGCATTATAAATATCTATTATTATAGGGATCCAAGCAGGGCTTGCTTAGCTCATTAATGACTGAGTTGTTTGTATACTGTAGTTTCTTTGTTTTGTTGAATGTTTTTGCAAGTGATCTTTGAAAATCATTGATGTTAAATTATTTTGAGTGTCCTGTATGAGGTTGTTTTTGGTTAGGTATGAAGTGTATTGGTGTTGATATGTATCACTGTTGATTTGGTTGCAGAGTTGACAAAAACCCCCAACTTTTGAAAAAGCCCCACAAAACCTGGGTATTTAAAAAAAAAACAAATGCTACAAGCATTAGAATAACAGAAAAATGATAGCTATCTCTATTTTTATAATAGTAATAATTAATTAGTTTAATAATTATAATAAGAACAGATCACTGATCAAGAATTGTGGGTACCCATGATAACCATAATCTGTAGAAGGAGAAATGAATTATGAGTCAGTATCAGAAATAACCTTAATTTGATACATATTTTTTGAAATTCTAAGCATAAATATGCATTTTGAATAAAATAATAAGTAGCATTCATTTCTTGAAAAAAAAACCCTGCATAATTTTTAAAAATTTGACCCCTCACCCTCAAACATGGGTTTTTCAAATTTCACTGAAAACCTTCCCGGCCCGGTAATAAAACCCTGGTATTTCTGGTGATCTAGTTATGGAGTCAATGAGTGGCAAAATCTCGACACTAGGTCATGGATTTTGATGATTTTTTGCTTGCAAGTTGGGTCTGATGAGATAATATCACATATCAATTTTTGTCGCTCTGGAATGGCCAGGTCAATTTTTGGTCAAACTGGTTGACTGAAAAAGTTTGAGAGGTCATAACTTTGTCTAGAGTTGACCAATCAGAACAATTTTGGTACCAAAATGCTCAGGAGAAAGATCTTTCAAATGAGTGGTGAACGAATGACATTCCTAGGACAACTTTTGCCATGATGACCCTTTTTTAAACTCGGTGGGTGGTATTTTCAGTCATGTCGCTCTACTGGGGCTGTTTATGACATCAGACAGTGTTAGTAAATAGTGATTTTGAGAAAGTTTGATGTATCTTGACACGGTCATCATATTTCAGTCTTTTCAAACACAACCTCCCCCTTCCTAGGCTGCCTTGCCTTTTTTTAGTTTTAGATTCAATAAAATGATAGATTATTTTTTATCAATTCAGAAATATGAAACAAACAACATAATACCTTTCAAATATTACAAATTTACAATTTTTATTACCTATACAAAAGATTAAAGACAAAAATTTAAACAAAACATTATTTAATAAATACCTAGGTACTCATTTGAGCAGAGCCATCACTGTTTGTTGCATCAGACTCCTTCTTGCTAATTGTGTAGCTTCTTCCTGTTGCAGTTTTTGGTTCTACTGACACCAAAATGTCAGAGATGTCCATAGTACAAGAATCTTCTATTTCAGGGAAGCAAAAACTGGGAGAGGGTCCATGCGGGTGAAGAAATTTCAGTCACTTCTCGTGACTGGAAAAGCTTTGGTTATGCAAGCAAGCCACCAATGTCCATCGTAAATCACAGTGACATAGCCTAAACAGAGACTAAATGGGCAAACTTAGAGAGCCTCCTTTGATATTGGAATGAATGAATGAAGTTTTTGTGTGCCTGGAATAGTTTTGGTCGCAGGTCTGGTTTTCAAAAGTTCTTCCTCCGGTTCATATTCCTTTTGAATTCCATATCCAAACTTCATATTCCCAAGAGTTTCAGTGAATACAAACAAATCACTTGGTGATGCAATCTGTTTGTCATAGGGTCTTCTCAAGCTCTCTTTATAGCCTCCCTTTTGATGGTGGCACCTATGCCATCTGATGGGCCCTTCCCATGGCTAATGGCAAAAAAATGCCACTTTGGTTCTATACCATCAAAGATTCTGGAAAGATTTACAGTTTTTATACTGTGCCGCAGATCCGTCTGAAAAGTAGTAAATTTTCTTTACAGTTTTGAATACTGATTTCAGATACTCTATCAACATTCGCTGAAATAGATGCACTAATGCATTATCAGGGATGTTACACTCTGAAATTATGGTGTATGAGTCATGAGTTTTCCGTTTTCCATCTTTAATGTGATATAACACCCAAGGATGTATTGTCGCTTGTGCGCAGGACAGAAAAAAAATGGAGCCTCCCCCCTTGTGCTCTTGCACACAGGACTCTCCAAATCTCTTTAACTGGAGAGGAGGCTTACTCCTCTCATTCGCCTACGGGTGTATGTTACTCCCCCTCACCCCTTTGTCAGGAGGTACCTTTGGGCACCTCCCTCTTTCCTGCAGTGGTCACTCCTTTACTGCCCAGTAAAGCCAGCTGACTGCTCCCCATTGAAGCGGCTCGGTAGGGCAAACCCCCTTAAGGGAGAGGGAAGCCAGACTGCATCGGTTACTTCCCTCAAAAGACCTGCTGGCTAGAATATTAAACTTAGCGGGGTCAAGGCCTGTGCCTTCCCAGACTAGACTTGTGACACTGCTGCCAATGGGACCTGTAGTGTCCTAGAGGGAGATGGCAAACTGGAGGCCCCTCTCCCCTACCGAGATAGACATGGTCATTGAGGCAATCCAGCCTCAATGACCAAGCCAAGATCGGTACATCCGGCCCCTCTGCCTCCCCGGGTGTGGAGAACCTGACTAAGACCAAAAGGGCACAGGGCGGAGCCTTGATGACATTGTGGCCCCTCATTCAGAGGTTACTTGGCATTTATGAGCGCGCTGGCTTCCATTCCACTGTCAGCTGACTTCGACACAGGGTTACTTCCACCGCATCGTGGCACCTTTTTCTTGCTTGGAGATCTGAATGGCAGACATTCTCTCTCGGGAGATTTCTCAATAATTCCCAGGGGACAAGTCCTTGCCGATCTGATCAAAGAGCTTGAGATAGGTATCCTAAATGTGGATGAGTTTATGTATCACTGCCTGAGAACCACTTCATTTTCTTGCCTTGATCTATCTTTGTGCTCTTTGGATGCACAGCCTGGTTTTGATTGAAGGGTTGTCAATACCCCCCCTCCCTTGTAGTGATCACTTTCCCATTCAAATATCTTTTTCAGGGCAACTGCCGCATGAGAGCCCACCGTGGTGGTGCTTGGCGCGGGCATGGTGGTCTGCATTTCAGGAAATGACTGAATTCTCTATCTCAGTCAAGGAGTTTAGGTCAGTAGATGAGGCCATTGAGTTCTTCTCCGGCAACCTTATCGCCGGGGGCCTGGCTACTATTCGCAGAACGTCTGGCTGTTTTTCACACCAACCACTCCTGTGGTGGTCGGCCGAGTGAGAGACGGCCCTCAAACAGAAGCGTTATGCCTACATGCGCTATAAGCATGGCCCAAATGATTTCACTGTCAGTGAATTTCGTCAAGCTAGAGCTAGGTTCCGGTATATTTCAAAGCGGGCATACGTGTCTTCACTTAACGTGAAGACCCCTCTAGCAGAGGTGTGGAAACGAGTCAAAAAGGATTCGGGGCCAGTTCTCGCAGGACCCCTCTCCCATTCTCCAGGAGAATGGGACTGCAATCTCAGACCCCGCGTCGTGGCGGAATCCTTTGTGTCCGCTTTCTCAGCATTCCCTAGCCGTGATGTTGCTCCGCTAGCATTCAATCCACGTTGTGATGTCGCAGAAGGCCACCGACTGGACTTTACCTCCAGAGGCGGAGAGCCCTTCAACAACAGGTTTACTCTGAGTGAGTTGCGTTCCACTCTTGCTTCGTGCGCCGACACCGCCCATTGTCCGGACAATGTCCCATACGCCATGCTTCAACACCTGGGTGAGCGAGGCATGGCCTTTCTGTTAGATTTGTTCAACAGGATCCGGTTGGAGGGTCTTCTCCCAGATTCCTGGTGAATCGCTACTGTGCTTGCCTTTCGCAAGCCGGGGAGAGATCACTCTACTCCGACCAGTTTCCGCCCAATCTCTCTAACCTCACGTGTGTGCAAGTTGATGAAGAAATTGGTAAATTTTAGATTAGCCTTTTTTCTAGACAGCGGCAGCCATTTGTGTTCTGCGCTGTGCAGCTTCCGCAAGTTCCATTTCACGTTGGATACTCTGCTCCGACTCTAAAATGGCATCTGCGAGGCCTTCCTTCATAGAAAGCACTAACGCCACAGTGTTTTTCGATCTGGAGTAGGCCTATGATACCGCATGGCGATACAATATCATGGAGACTCTCCACACGATGGGGGCGAGGGGGCGCCTCCTAATGTTAAAATCTGAATTTTTGCGAGATTGTCGATTCTGCGGAAGGGTCGGGTGAGCCCTCTCTGGTCCAATGGAGCAGGAAGAGGGTGTCCCGCAGGGAAGTGTCCTCAGTGTCGCACTCTTTCCCTGAGCATCAACTGCATCACCTTGGTGCTGCTGGAAGATGTTCTTGCTACGCTCTACATAGACGACCTACGATCTCTTTTGGCACGGCCCAGACGCTAACTCTGGCGCATCGACTCCAACAGGCATTGAGCGGCGTCTCTCGCTATGCTGAAGCGCACAGGTTTCGGTTTTCCTTTAGCCAAGAGTAAGGTGTTGCACTTCTGCTGCCATCCACGGCTCCACCCTGACCCACACTTGTTTCTTAATGGGGTACTCCTGGAAGTAGTTGAATTGCCGTTTCCTTGGTCTTGTATTTGACTGATGCCTCACCTTGGAGGCTCATATTCACAGCCTAAGGGTCTCTTGTACCCGCGCTATGGATTTTCTCCGCTCCGTGACGTTCAGCGCTTGGGGCACTGATAGGGCTACTGCCTTACTTTTTTATCGATCCTTTGTTGTTAGTAGCTCGACTACGGATGCGAGTTCTATGCATTCGCAGCTAAGCGTTTATTGCGGAAGGTGAACTCGATCCACCACACCGGCCTTCGCCTTGCTACCGGTGCCTTCCGCACTTCCGCTATTGAGAGCCTACTAGTCGATGCTGGGGAGATGCCACTCGCTCTACGCCGCGTACAGTGCATCACTCCTGTAGACGCGAATCCGGCGCCTCCCTCAGTCGCCAACAGCTCTCACTGCATCCATAGTTGATTTCGACGGCGCCTATGTCGCTGAGAGACGCCAGTCATACCCTAAGCCCTTTGGGTTTTGGGCCAGGAAACTCCGAGAGCTTGGTATAGCTCTCGGGTTGGTGGCGCCCCTGGCTCTGCCCAGGACGGTACCCTCTTTGAATGGACCGTAAGGTCTCCTAGGGTACTTACTTTCCTTGTTACTCCTTGTTACCACCTTTGGCTATTTTTTGCCACACCTCTGCTACCAAAGCTTGTACAGCGCCGGGAGTATTGTGTTTCACCTTTTTGGAGCACACCTCGTGTCACGCTGGAACTGTACCAGTGTATACGGATGGCTCCAAGTCCGAAGAAGGGGTCGGCTTCCACACCGTATCCCCTTTATTTGCTGAGCTGGTGGCAATACACCATTTGGTACTAGAGATTACGCGACGTGCCCGGTTCGGAGACAGGATTGTAATCTATAGCGACTCACAAAGCACCCTGAGTGCTCTCGTGGCATTGGAATCTCTGCATCCCCTGGTTCGCGATATCCGTGACGCCACTGTTTTGGCAATCCGGGCGGATGTCAGGATTATCTTCTGCGTTCCTAGACATGTAGGAATTGGAGACGATCCTGAGCCTGAATGGCCATGATTTCTTTGTCTAGGAGATACATACCACATTGCTTCGAAGAAGCGGGTTGCGGCTCTCTTCAATTGACACACCTGGCTACACACGATTTGGACTTTTCATGTGCAGCCTTAGAGCAACTTACACAGGTTTTGGGTAACCTTGACTTTGCACATTGACACGAGCGATTAGTATGGCTGAAGCGGTTGCAGTAATAGAACCTCCACAGCAGTGGCAGAATGCCTTCATGCGGTAGCTACACCAACCGGCACGCACCGACTCAGGGAGCTTGTCACAGTTGAACGTGATGAAGAGTTTAGGAGTGGGTCTCAAGTCCCCTCCCTGTTTTCTCATCACACATTCGACCTTGACTGCCCCATGATTGCCCAGCTCTAAGGTGATGTCCTCTATGGAGTAGTCCACGAGTTCCCTCTTATAAACTAATCATTTCACCAAGTTCATAGTAGAGGCGGCGTCACACTCACAGGTGTGCCATCGAGTGTCTGAGGGGCACTAATCATAGCCACCTCAGAGGGTTTCAACGCATTCGCCAAAAGGTTTGTGTTTTAGAAACTCTACCAATCACATTAGCTAAAGCTCTCCTCTCATGGATCATGTTGCCCTTAGCCAACATGCTGGCATCAGTGGAGTGAATAAACAGGAAGCGTTTGATGCCAGCGGGCTCGAAAATGCCAGGTAGTCTGAATGAGTGGCCCTGATGTAATCGAGGCTCCGCTCCAGCACACTATCACTTTGGCTTAGTTACTTACCGAAGTGGCAGCAGACGTATCCATCCCCCCGGAGGGAGAGGAGCCCCGAGTCATTCTTTTTAGGAGAGGAGGGCGGGGAATGAACCCACTTATCCCCTCCACCAGCAGGAGCCCCCAGGCTGGATGGATCATCCTTAGCAAGGTCCTCCAAGATGGAGAAGGTCCTGGGGGTCGGAGGAGGAGATCCTCCCCTCCTTGTACTGCCTTGGAGACCCGAGCTGTTTGAGGAGGACCTTGCATAGGGGCGGACTTGAGTAGGTTCGAGCTGGGATTTACCCCCATGGAAGGCTCTACTGTCTGAGGCTAGGTTGCCTCAAGGACCATTTCTATCTCGGCGGGGGGCTCCAGTTGGCCTTTCCCTCCCGGGACATCACAGGTCCCATTGGCAGCGGTGTCACAAGTCGAGTCTCGGGAGGCACAGGTCTTTACCCCTACTAGGTTTAATATTAATGTCAGCGGGTCTTCCGAGGGAAGCAACTGATGCGTCCTGGCTTCCCTCTCTCCTTTAAGGGGGTTTGCCCTATCAATCCACTTCAATGGGGAGCGGTCGGCTATGGTCTCCCGGACCAGCGTTTTGCTCTTCCTCACACCGACTACAGGTATTATGTATAGGGCTGCTTAGCAAAGAAGATGGGAGATGGTCGAAGGGAACTTAAAGTTGTGTGTCATTGCGCCGCGACTGTTTCCCTGGACCTACCCCCCAATGTCGCGAGGGCTCCAGGTTGCTTTCTCTCATCTCGAATTGGACTCAGTGGTGGGATGCACTGCTATTTGATGGAGTGCTCGCCAGCACCCTACTGTGAAGACACATTGCCTCCCAGACCGTTCAGCAGTCGCCAGATAGCCCCTTAATAAAAAAAAAAATCTCAGACCGTTCGGCACATTCTTGTTGAATGTCCCAGTCTTGGCAATCTCTGCGCATGTTACCTGTCCCCGTACTGGGATAGGCAGGTGCTACCGCCTGTCCCTTGTACTCGGGACGAGTTCGTACACATTGACTAGTGCACTTATATACTTTTGGAGGCCAGCCTTCTCCTCTTCATTTAACTAGTTGTTTTTTTTAGTAGGTTGCATCTTCCTGCCGGGGGGGGGGGACCTTCCTCTGATGCCCGAGCTTGCTTCCTGCTTATTGCCGTTTTCCTTTTTAAAATTTTTATTGTTTTTTTTTTTTTTTTAATCTTATTTTAAAGATGCCTAATATTAGGCAGTGTTTATTACGGCGACTAATGCTCAAGTAGGCAGTCGAAGAGATGAGCTCTTAAAATTAATAATAATAATTCACATGTTCTTCTCCATTCATTCTCACAGTCTCTCAGATGCTTCACACACAAATTCTGGACCATTATCACTTAAACATTTTCTAGGCTTCCACATGCATATCAGGAAAAATATCTGCTCATTGGAGCAGCATATGTAAACTTACTTTTATGGTCCACCATTACTCCCATGCCGACATTACAAGCATTCATTCTAGGCAAAGAGAGAGAATCAATCAAAACTATTTCAGAAGTTTCACAAATATCATTCTTCCTCTTTAACAATTTGCACATTTGTAGCAACATCATTCATAACAGTCAAAAGATTTGGATGAAACACATTCTTTTATACACTCCCACAACTTAACTTACCTATGTTTTCTAAACTATCATGCATCACTTTACCAATCCTATCATACCCGCTAATGACATCACAGGAGCAAGCACATCTTCACCCTCCTTATGATGCCTAACATAATATACAACATCCATACATATCACAAAATCCATTGCATACCTCTTGAACTCAGTCAAGCAATCAATCCATTCAAACAAATTCTTCTCTCAATACAAATCTTCAGCTCTTGAACCATTGAACGCCTCTTATATCTCCAAAATGTCATCAGCAAGTAAAACTTCATTCTCATCATGCATTTCAAAATGAATCATTCCATTAAAATTTACAATGTCCTTCAATTCAACCTCCTTAACAATCTTTTTCCTTTCATCACAAGATCTTCTTTGTATCCAAAGACAGGTCATTTTCTCTAAAAGAAAATCATTTCTCTGCAAGAAACATTTGTTCATCATCCAATATTAGAAAATCATGCTCAACATTCATTTTATTTCCAAAACTAACAAGCAACTGTAACTTTTCCCATGCAACCCGTAGGGTAGAAGGACAGATTAAGGCAAAGTAGTGAAAATCCTTAGTGGACAAAATGGAGAGAATGGCTCTCTCACACCCAGCAACCACAAAGAGTCGCACTCATCAGAGGGTGAGGCTTATGACAACACACTGAAAGGTGGAGCGGTTCCCTACCACCTGTGCAACTGGTAAAAGGTTTACCACCTTCCAAGCCACCCTCAGGCAGCTCTCTCTTTGAAAATGAGGCCCTCCTCTGCTTTCTCAGGTGTCTCTCAAAATTGTTCATAGTGGAGAGAGGCTTCCCCCTCTATCCCCTTCCACAGTCACCCCTGGGTGACTGATTCTTTAATTGGAAGGTACTCATGAGGCCATTAAGGGAGCTTTGGCTCCTTCATCCTTGGCCAGCAGCAACCACACTTCTCCCTCCAGGAAGTATATGGTCATTCTTTCCAGGGTCTTCACCTCAAAGAGGCCCCTGCATCTCCTCCCAGCTAGGCCTAGAGGGCATATTCCTTCAATAAAATTGCTATGAACTCTGGGCCAACTTGGAGGAGCTGCAGAAACTCATCTCCACCCATTCTCCATTAGCTATCTGTCTACAGGAGACCATGTGTGGCCTGTGATCACTGCGCACCCTCCCAGGGTATAAATGGTGCAATTTACACCATGCGTGTTTTCTCTGTTCTACTTTGAATACCACCTTTCAGCTAGTGGTAGTGCAGCTACACGTGGATAGGTATACTTTTATTTCTGCCTACATTCCACCATCAGTTGACTGATGGAGAGGACTTGTGCTGTGTTGTAGCACTGTTGCCAAAGCAGGGATTGGAAAACAAAAAAAAACAAAAACCGGTTTTATTAGTTTTGGGGGGGGAGGAGGTCAAGTCAAATTTTAAAAACCAGGGTATTTTTTATTTTTTTCAAAATGGCACTTTTTTTTTTAAATAAATGAATGCTATTTATTATTCTTTTATTCAAAATGCATATTTATGTTTAGATTTTCAACAAATATGTATCAAATTTAGGTTATTTCACTGATACTGACTCATAATTCATCTCTCCTTCTACAGGGTATGGCTATCATGGGTACCCACATTCTTGATCAGGGATCTGTTCTTACCTTACCAAACTAATTAATTATTAATATTATAAAAATAGAGATGGCTATTTTTTTTTTCTATATTTTAATGCTTATTTGGAAAAACCCAGGTTTTTTTTTTTGCCAAACCCCTCTCTCTTATTTGGGGATTTGACCTGTCATCATCCTCTCTAGGCGGGGCGGGGGGCTACACGATCAATCCCATGTGTTTGGTCCTTGCCACGTGGAGATAAGTGTCGTGTCCTGAATCTGAATGAGTTTACATAACTCTGTCCAAGAACCGCTTCATTTTCTTGTCTTGATTTGTCTCTATGTTCTCCAGATGCACAGACTGATTTTGGGTGAGAAGGGTTTGATGACCTTCATGATACTGATCATTTTCCTATTCAAATAATATTTTGGGGGCGACTCAGAAAAAACACCTCTGATGATTGGAGAGGGCATGGTGGTTGCATTTCAGGAAATGACTAATTTCCTTCTCCGACTTAACCCATTAATGATGCACGGTAACTTTTGTTATCAGTATAAAAAAAAACTGTAAAATTCAAAGAACACAATGGACATTTCAATGAGTCAGTAAGCTAGATGGAGCTTTGATACAGTATTGGAACAAGCAAAATCACACTGTGGTGCATACTTCGCGCTCAGTTGCCCTTGATAGCTCATAGGAGTCGGTTTATATTCATAATGGCACAACTCTTAATAAAAAATAGGTAAGTAGTTTATTATATTGAGACTTTCAGAAAGCCTTTAATAAGGTACCACACCGCTGCCTTCTCTGGAAAGTGCGAGCGTTGGGCATAGACAGAAAAGTAGCTGGCTGGATCGAGAACTGGCTAACTGGCAGACGGCAATGGGGGGTGGTGAATGGACAGACTTCTGAGTGGGTGCCCGTTACTAGCCGAGTGCCTCAAGGTTCTGTCCTGGGACCACTACTATTCATCATCTACGTCAACGACATGGTTGCCAAGATTTCCAAATTTGCCGACGATACCAAGCTTGGTATGAACGTTGCAAAGGATGGAAATACTGCCCGCCTGCAAGAAGATCTTGGGAAGATTGGGGAGTGGTCGGACACGTGGCAAATGACTTTTAACGTGAACAAATGCAAAGTGATGCATATCGGCCACAGAAACCCTCAATCTCGGTATATCCTTAAGGGCACTGCTCTTGAATCCAGTGACACTGAGGACTTGGGTGTAACTATCACTAGCGACCTCAAGTTCTCGAAAGAGTGCATCGAGGCAGAGAAGAAAGCCCAAAGGATGTTAGGCTACATAAAGCGCCAGTTTGGATACCGTAGCAAGGAGATAGTACTTTGTCTGTTCAACTCCCTCGTTCGGCCGCACCTGGAGTATGCCGTACAATTTGGGAGTCCTTCCTTGCGAGATTGGAACGCGTACAAGCCAGGGCAACCAAGCTGATTCCCTCTATCCGACATAAAAGTTATGAGGATAGACTAAGGGAATTAGATCTGTTCTTGCTGGAAACCCGTAGACTGCGTGGTCAGCTCATCGAAGTTTTCAAAATACTTTGATGGTTCGACAATGTTGACTACTGGGATATTTTCACACTGAGTGAGAACAGAACGCGCAATCACGGCTTCAAACTTGAACTGAAGCGTTACAACCGCAATCCGTGTGGAAATTTTTTCACTTACAGTATCTGCGGTAAGTGGAACGCACTTCCAGTGAAAGTTGTCAACGGTGAATCTGTTGACCAGTTCAAGTCAAGACTAGACAAAGTCTTGAAAAGTGGCCGTTTAGGGACGCAAAACAATTGAGCAGCCATGTGCCCGCTTGATTGCTAGTCCAAAGTTACCCTCCTTGAATGGACTGTAAGGTTCCTAGGGTACCTTCTTTCCTTGTTGTTACTCTTTCATAAAAAAATATAGTTAGGTATTTTGGTATTTTTATTATCTTTGTTATGAAATATAAATGGTGATAACAAAAGTTAGCAACTGGCAGTGGCAATATGAAATATGGTTATGCATAGATTCTTGCCTACAGTTATACATTTCTTCTTTTTTAAAATTTTAACCTGAAATAATGATAGTGAATATTGTTTTTTATATGTTTAACAGTGCCTTATATAAATTTCATCATCATCATCACTAACTATAATTTAAGAAAGTGATTTTTTTGAGTATTTGAATAATAATTTCATCTTAGTTTGGTTATGACATGGTTTTTTTTATCAGTTATTTCTGATAATTCTTTTATAATATCAAAAACAAAATGAAGTTCAGAGATAAATATACAAGGGGTGGTCAATAAGTTTTGCGAATCAGTAGGGCAAAACAGAGGAAGGGGAATGGCTGTTTGTGGGGGTGTTAAGACAAGTTATGACAAGTCAGGACCTGCAGCTGCACGCTCCTGCCTCATCTATTTAAGAAGCAGTAGCTGATTGCAGATTCCCAGTCACAAATTTTTCAACAATGGAGAAGGTTGAGCACCGCGCAGTGATCAAATTTTTGACCAAGGAAGGCAAGAATGCAAAAGAGATCCATGAACGCATGGTTGCAGTGTACACTGACACCGCCCTTCCTATGCAACCATTGCTCGCTGGAATAGGGAGTTCTGCCATGGTCGTGAGTCCCTCGAAGATGATGCCTGTCAGACGTGACCAATGAGGACAATGTGGACAGGATGATCCTCGAAAATCGACGGGTGAAGGTTGAAGAAACCGAGCGAGAACTTGGAATAGCACATGGAAGTGTTATCAACATCATCCACAACAATTTGGCCATGACCAAGGTCTCTGCCCATTGGGTCCCTAGAAACGTCATGCCCTTTGATCGACTTCAACGTCGTCAAACGCCACAAGGTCAGAGTTGCCTAAGCTGCCCTGCGTGAGTGCGGATTCGAGGAGCTCAATGATATTCCCTACAGTCCAGATCTGGCCTATAGCGACTACTTTTTATTTCGCAAGCTCAAGGCTGCACTGCGTGGATGCCGGTTTGGGGATGATGAAGATGTCCGGCTCGCTGTCCACGAGTGGGTTGAATAGCAGTCAAGAATTCAAAGTCTCAGGGACAAGTGCCGCCAGTGCATTGAAGTCGAGGGTAGTTATATTGAAAAATAATAAAACGCTCTTCCTCATATCTCGTTTCTTTATATCCGAATTGCAAAACCTATTGACCGCCCCTCGTAAGTTTCAAAATTTTTTGGATTTTTTAAAAGCCAAAGAATTACAAATCGTCAAGTTCAAAAATTTATTTTTATATATCTTCTCTATAACTATATTTTAGCAATGTGATATTTTGATAAGGGGGGAAATTTAGTTTAGAATTTCTTTTTAAAATAATTATAATTGGCAAAGTTCAGAAAATTTATAAAAATTTAACTATGGGTGCTTTTTTTTAGATTTTAAATTTTAATCTTAGTAGCGAAGCCATTGCCTGGCTGTTTTTATATAATTTTTATATATTATACCAGGCATGGCTTTGCTACTAAGATTAAAATTTAAAATCTAAAAGCAGCCATGGTTAAATTTTTATAAATTTTCTGAACTTCACCAATTATAATAATTTTAAAAAGGAACTCTAAACTAAATTTCCTCCCCACTTTCAAAATATCACGTTGCTAAAATATAGTTATAGAGAAGATATATAAAAATAAATTTTCTGAACTTGACCATTTGTAATTCTATGGGTTTTAAAAAATTAACAAAATTTTGATACTTATTTATTTCTGAACTTCACCATTAAATTTTTTTCTATTATAAAAGAATTATTAGAAATAACTTTGATAAAAAAAACATAAGTCATAACTAAACTAAGATGAAATTATTATTCAAATACTCTAAAGAAATCCCCTACTTAAATTATAGTTAGTGAAAATTTTATTGTCATTTTTTATTTACTGAGTTTAAATTTTTATATCTACTGGCTTTTAGTTTTTTATCACTTCTGCATGAAATACACAATGCCTTGATGGAGGATGATGATGACAACCGCATCAGAGTTGGAATAATCCCAGCAATTGAATATGCAACTGCTGAAACTGATTGTGACTGCCTGCTCAGATGATGAGGTCACATCTGATCCTGATCACCTTCCAAGAAGAATTCTGCTAACAAATGTTATTTCAGCAAGAATATTTGGCACAAAAATAAAGAGGGAATTATCGCTATGGTGAAAGATTATGAAGGATGCGATGCAAACAACAAAGTGGGAGACATGCAAAATATTTTGCAATGCATTGATCATTACTGGACCATCTATTGGCTTGATTACATTTCTCATCAAAGCAAACTTTATGTTTGACAAAATTCATTTCAACATGATTGCATAACTCAAGATAATCTGAGGGACTTCTTTGGAATCATTATTCTCTCTGGATATAATAGTTACCAAAAAAGGTTATACTAGACTCAAATGGAAGATGTACAGAATACACTTGTAAATTCAATGAGGAGGAGTACATTCAACCATTTCACTCATATGTTAATTGATGAAGACAGATTTTACAAGGTGAGACCTATTTTTGAACATCTGAACAAAATAAATAAAGTAAATAAGGCAGAAAAATTCATTAGCGTTGGTGATATAATGGTACTTTATTATGGGCGACATGGTGACAAACAGTTTATAATGAGGAAGCAATTAGATTTGGTTACAATCTTTTGGCTGCATGTACATCCGATGGCACCCTTCTTCATGTGGACCCTTACTTTGGCTCTCACACAAAGATCCCTGATCATGGGCTAGGGCATGGATCCAATGTAGTTATGGAAATGGTTAGCCAAACACGATTGAAAAAGGGACAGCATGTAATCTATGACAATTATTTTAGTTCAGTCAATCTACTAAAAGAGCTTTCCAAAAAAGGGATTGCTGCTACATCAACACTACGAGAAGATCATCTTGGAGGAGCTCCTTTGATGCCCAGAAAACTCATGGAAAAGAAAGAATGTGGTTACATGGAGGAAGCATTTACTGGAAGTATATCAGTCATCAAATGGAAGGACAATAAAGTGGTCAGTATGGAATCAAATAAACTAAGCAGAGCCTATTCAAATAGCCAAGCGGTGGGATCAAATTGCCATAAAATATATCCATATTGATGTACCAAATTCTGTGCATTTCTATAATTTACATATGGGAGGCATCAATGACTGATCAGCAAATATCAGTATACCGTATTTGAATCAGCTCCAAAAAGTGGTGGTGGCCTTTATTTGCATGTAGTTTGATTGCGCAAGTGGTGAATGCATGGATGCGGTATCGAAAAAATGAAGCTGAGGTGAGTTTCTTGGAATTTTCAAGAAACTTGGTTATTTCTTTGCTAAAAACATATGGTGTTCAACGAAGACAACCAGGACCAAAATGACATCCATCTAGTTTGATTCAAGATTCAGTACGGTTCAATCAGCGACAACATGACAACTCAAGAGGACAACAACAGTGCTGCAGTTGCAAAGAATGTGGTTGTTATACATTTGCAAAATGTGTGATCTTCCTGTACACCCTGAATGTATGGAGGCTTTTCACACAAAGAAATGAGATGTTTAAAGACTATTTTTAATTTAATCAATCAATTATAACGGTTTCAATAGTTAAATTCACTTATAATCAAAATGTATTTCAAAGTGGAACATTTTTGTTGTTATTACCCATCAGTAACAAAAATTACCAGGCTATATTTTCTGAATTTCTGAATGTCTAAGTTGAACTTATGTATTATTAGGACCTACATTAACAATATCCTGACAAATTTAAAAATAAATATTATAAGATAATTCTCATCATTAATGAGTTAAGTTTAGGTCAGAGAGAAACGATATGCCTTCAATGACATGTTTATACTGAGTGAGTTGCTTTCCATTCTTGCTTTATGGTATCATGGAGAGCATTCT
Organism: Ceratothoa steindachneri; assembly: GCA_963969495.1. Taxonomy (NCBI): domain Eukaryota; kingdom Metazoa; phylum Arthropoda; class Malacostraca; order Isopoda; family Cymothoidae; genus Ceratothoa; species Ceratothoa steindachneri. Next base: position 181,336,527 of record OZ018326.1, read on the forward strand.
CACAAAGGAGGCGATGTGATGCCTCACAATTTTTATGAGTTCTTGCAAGATTATCAATTCTGTGTAGTGATGGGGAGCTTCTGGCTCAATAGACTGGGCTGCTTGGCATTGTGTTACAACTCTTCTTGAGGAAGACCCCTCCTTCCTGAATGCCTCAAAGGCTTCAGTTTGCTTTTATTTACAAACTTGGCCCACAGAGGGTCCTCAACTTACATCCCCCAGACTGAAAAAAAGAAGCAAAAAATGACCTACATAATGAGGAGAAACTAATTATGGGGCACAAGCCAATGAACGGCAAACTTACTCTTCTGTTTTGTGTCACTGCGAGCACAGATTTTAAAGTGAAATTTATGCCTGTGTGCCACTTCGAAAATCTGTGAATCCACCAGGAGCAGGAGCATGGTCCATAATGAGACACTTAGGGGCAGATATTTTTTCAGGCTTGGTGCAAACACTCCAAGTATCCATTCCATAAAGAGGAGCCTCATCACCCAAGCCTTACTATTAGCTCTCCATATTAAAGGCAGTTCAATATGGAGAGCTAATAGTAAGGCTTGGGTGATGAGGCTCCTCTTTATGGAATGGATACTTGGAGTGTTTGCACCAAGCCTGAAAAAATATCTGCCCCTAAGTGTCTCATTATGGACAATGCTCCTGCTCCTGGTGGATGACTTTTTAAAAATCAAGTTCCTTCCCCCCCAAGCATGACTCTTCTGCTCCAGCCCATGGACCAGCAAGTCTTTTCCAATTTTAATAAATTTACACGTAGCCCCTGTTTACAAGGTGTTTTGTGATTACCAATGGCACTGATATGATCCTGAGAAACTCTTGGAAAAACTATTTTAATACTTTAACTGTATTAACCTAATTAATAAAGCCTGTAATGAAGTCAGTTACCAGACCTTGAACTCTGCCTGGAGGAAACTGGCCAGATTGTGTACAAGAAGGAAATTTTCAACGCTGTGACATCGGTTAAATTACATAATGATATTGATATTGTGTCCATGGGTAAGAGCATTGTCTTGCAGGTCTATGATGACAGTGTGGAGAAGCTAGTGCTGGACCACAGTGAAGGAGATCACCACAGAATAGCTTGTAGGTCTATGATGACAGAGTGGAGGAGCTAGTGCTGGACCTCAGTGAAGAGCTCACCACAGAATCGCTTGTGGAACTTCAGAGTGAGCAGTGGAAGGTATTGGTGGAGGAGCAGTTGTCAGAGGAAGAGGTAGATAGAAAGTTATGAGTGCTATGATTAAAGACTGTGCTAGATACAGTGAATCGCTTGTAGGTCTATGATGACAGAGTGGAGGAGCTAGTGCTGGACCTCAGTGAAGAGCTCACCACAGAATCGCTTGTGGAACTTCAGAGTGAGCAGTGGAAGGTATTGGTGGAGGAGCAGTTGTCAGAGGAAGAGGTAGATAGAAAGTTATGAGTGCTATGATTAAAGACTGTGCTAGATACAGTGAAGTGCAAGGTTTTATTGAAAATCATCACCCTAACAATGTTGTGTCAAACAGGGCAGTAAACATTCTGAATGGCAATGCATTGTCACACTTCAGAAAGCTTCTTTAATGAAGAAAAAAACAAATCTTCTTGATAGATTTTAGTACAGTGCACCAAAAGAGACCAACGAACCAGATGACAAGAGACAGAAAAGTGAGAAAACCTCTGAAGAATAGATGCCCACTCTTCTTATGGAAAGGGACTCTCCTTCTAAACACTAACTTCCCTCCCCCTTCCTTTCCTCACCACCATCCGCAAAGGTATGTACACTAAAATTATACAGCTTATTAAATTTAGTATCATTTTTTTCTTGTATTTTCTTTTATATACTGTTCTAAAACATTAAAAGTACAATTATCTGCGGCATTGAATGGATGAATTATATTTACATTAATTTTAATAGAAAAAGTGGATTTGAGATATGAAAAGGCGCTTGGAACGAATTCAATTTGTAAGTCGATGTTCCATTGGATATAGTTTGAAGGATGGGGTCAGGTCCCAGAGGGAGCGGTCCTTCCTCCAACATCGGAGTGTCCCTTTTTTTTGTTTTTGGTTGTTTTGTGTATTTTTGTTAGCCATGCCCTTGTTGTTTGCAGGTGCCAGAGAAAACCTTGAATTTTTTAAAAAATCAGCTAAAATATGTTTTCTATAACTCCCTTCTTTCTTTCCCTTATCATATGATATCCCTCATTCCACACATCTACTCAATTCACACATTGATGCAGATTAAACATTTTTTTTGTTGATTTTGTCTTGATTAGTTTACTTTTATTTTGTATTTGTCCTTAACATCACCATTTTCCCACAAAGTGGGGTTTGTGTGCTTCACTTATTAATGCCACTAAAAAAAACAACTTTTCTTCACATCTTCTCAAGCATAAAACTCTAATTTATTTCATGTTAAATTATAGTTTTATAGTAATGGGGTGCTGTGTGTTCCACCATCTCAACCAGTCAGGGTTTATCACTGTGCAGAAGGCCCCCAAGCACCCTTACACACTTATCAACCACTTGCTCCTCCACAGTTCAATCACCCTACAGTGATTGCCAAGGGATGTGTGTATTAGGGTGAATCGAAAGGAGGGGGGGGTTGCAAAAAATTGTGAAATTCATTTTCCCACCCTGATTTTTTTAGGGACCCAACTTCAAAAACTATTGTGTTGCAATTTCAGGTTCCTCAATGCAATTGAAATTTTAAAATAAAAAGCAAAAATTGTGGAAAATTCTATCTATTTGTTTTCAAACTTCAAGTTGTTACATCAACATTTATGTCCTATACAGGGTATATTAATTCCATAAAACTTTTACAAAATATATTTCTATAAAACTTTACAATCAATACTTATACTTCCATTTTATTGAATAAAAATAATCTATTAACTACTTGATAAGTTTTCCTTCTTTCTCTTCCATTTAATTCCATGCACCCTGTAGATTTTTATCATCATCACCCTGAAATAGAAGAAATTGAACAATTAAGAGTCAAATATTTAAATTTTCACTATTATTCAATGCAGTTAGATTTTTGTAGTGTTATTGCCTTTCATTATGAAGTCCTTCTTGGTATTAAATGAGGGTATTTTTCTCCTGGACTCAATTCTACTCCTTATATAGACGTCCCCTTTGTCTTCTCTACAAACTGCTAGTGACGCTTCTGTGACCAGTTTGATGCATCTCTCAATCACTTGTGTGTGGCAAGGAAACTTCGGGATATCCAATTTAGGTTGTTGATGGATAAATTCTTCAAATTGATCATCAGAGAGCATCCTCGCCAGCGGAGGTTTGGTCACAACGGTCTGCTGCCAATTAATTAGGTAGATGTAGTCATCAGCTTTAAAGTTTATGTCTGCAATCTGAAAGTGCGTATTGATTTTCCTTTATAATCTTTTTGTTGCTTTCATAAAATTCTTCTCTATGAAATAATGATGAACAAGGGTCGGAAGTCGAAACATATAATCAAATTATCCGATTTGCCATTGTAAGCGATCGTGCATGCGACATTTTTCCACGACTCTTACAAGCCATTTCAGCAGAACATTTACCTTGTGAGATCGATAGAAGGATATCAAACAGATACTTTTGATCGGTGCTCAGATTTCCTCTGTCAGTAGATGGCAAGTTAATCGGAATTGGCTCAAATTCAACAATACTTAGAGTCTCACATTTATCCAGTTGTTTCTTTATATATCTGACAAATCCATAAGGCCCCATTGTTTTCCCATCCAAATTGTTGATGAGATGGCGTAATGGGAGCTCATTTACATGGACTGGCTTTTCTTCTAACATTTTGATCACACCTTTTGTTCCTGTATTCACTGCTGTTCCATTGCATTCCACAGCGAGTTCATCAGTTGCGATGTTAGTTGCTTCTAGATACAAGAATATTGCATCGCATATAGCTGCAGAACCTGTCTTTATTGTCAGGTGTCAAAGGTATTCTGAACCAGGTTCTTCTATCATAGAGATGTGCTCTTCCATTATCTTCTTCTTGTGATGAATTTCCTCCATCGTCTCAACAACAAATGTGCTATCTTTTCTGCTATCAAAATAAATAGAATATAATGCCTTATCCGATCTAATTTCTTGCTGCTGTAGTGTAGTACGTTCTTTGACACACACTCTTCTAACTTTTGACCTGTCAACTATTACAGAAGTTTCTTTGCCTTCAATTAATGACAACTCCTTAAGAATTGAACTTGTTATTAAAGCTGCAGCTCGATCAGGCACACCAGTGCGGTCACATTGTAGCGGGCTGAAAAATTTAGACTAACCCCAATCAATCCAACCCGCTTCCTACACTAATCCGGATGTGAGAAATCGAAGGAGAATGAAATGGATTGTATGTACAGTCCTTTACTAACAAAAAAAAATACAATAATATTTACAATGATATTTACAATAAAAAAATAAATAAGTCCTACTTAGAAATATTATTGATCGATCCTAAGAACAATGAAAAATAATCAACTAACCCAAATAAAATTGGGACTCTACAGTCAATGAATAACAGGAAAAAAAATGGCCTCACATGGTACAACAGAAATCTTTGTATTGAAAACTAGCGCCTCTGAGCTTGGACTGAGATAACTGACCTGTTACAGTTGTGTGGCTATTTTAAGCCCCCCTTCCTCAAAGCTAAACTATTTTACATTCTCAAGTAAGACAGAGCACAGCCTGGAACCTTTGTCCTATACTAGTGGCCTTAGGCTTTTATAATATTCTATTGTTATAGTTAGCTTCTACTACAAGGGTAAATTTACAAGTGCTGGTCCTTTTTATCTTTCCAAATTATGGCGCCTGGAAAGAAAAACCATCTTATAATAACATGCTAATGAATTTCTAAAACAAACAAACAAACAAACCCATTCCCATTCACACACACATTCTTACAGAGGGAGGGAGAGGGTATTTGAGAAAAGGGGTGGGAGAATGGCCCTTTTTACACACACTCACATTCGCTCCACCACACCCCTCCTTCCTTAAGCCATTTGACCACAGTTACTCACAATACACTTGTCTACTGGTCCCTGGATACACGTAGCAATCAGTCGGGGTTGTTCAGCAGTCTTCCTGTCAGTCTCATCATCACTATTAATCATCTCGTCAACCATACTCTTAGCCCTTATTACCAGTTCTCCCATCTCATGACAGAATTCTTTCATACTCTTCCGTTCAGAACCTTCACTCTTCATACCCCCATTCATCAGCTCCTCACTCACAGCTCTCATCCAACTCAAGGTACACTCTTGCGAAACAGACTGATCACTCATATCCCCTGTATTCTCAACAGGCATACCAGAAACCCCTTTGACTGGTTCCCACCAGAAACCTGAAAAATCAGCCACTTCATCATTTACTACATCAAACTCACCCCTAGCCTTACCATTCATAAAACCCGAAAAATCAGCCACACTAGGTTCATTCAGCCCAAATACACTATCATTCATACTGTTCCCAAAACCAGAAAAATCAGGCACAGGCAGCTCACTCACTTGTCTACTTATACCAGCCAAATCACTCACCTGTTTACGCAAAAACTCAATCTCCCTTTCAAGATCCCCCATATCAGAAACACACTGCTCGGACTTACTTTCATTCGTATTTGCATTCTTCCTTTCACTCTTCTTTGTATGCTTTCTACTCCTCGAGACTAAGACTAGCTCTTTCCCAGACAGATCCATACTATCACATTCAATCTCATCATCATGCACTTTACCTCTCTCTCTACACAGTCGATACACCGGATGGCTCACCAGGTAGTCAGGAGGCTCTCTCCATCTCCTTAACTGACTCTGATGAGCCCGCACTCTCTCAGTCATACCGTCATTCAAACTCTCCAAAACATATGTCACCCCATTTTCCCAAACTCTCACAACTCTATAAGGTCCATCAAACTTGTCACTCATCTTTGACACATTCAACCTACCCTTCACTTCTTTCACCTTCAATACTTTCGCACCCAATTCAAATGAATGGAACCTTTCATGTGCCTCATGCCATATACTCTGCTCACTTTCACTCAAACAAAACCTATCTTTCACTTGCCTTTCAAAATTCATCACAAACTGACATGGGGACATTCCAGTTGCACTATGCACAGTCGAATTATACGCCCATAATATTCTCCACAGACATACATCCCAGTCATTCACTGTCGTACTCATCATTCTCAACATCTCACACAAGGTTCTTATAGTACGTTGAGCCAATCCATTTGAAGACGGTACATACAGAGTTGTTCTCACTTGCTCCACACCATTCTCTCAACATTTGCTCAAACACTTCTCCTACAAATTCAGGCCCATTATCACTCAGACATCTTCTAGGCTTCCATACACACATAGGAAAAAACAACTGCTCAACCACACGCGCAACAGTCACGCTCCTTTTATCTCTCACAGGCGCTGCATACACAAACTTACTTTTATGATCAACCATTATAACCATACCAACATTCTCAGCACTCGTACGCGGCAAAGACACAATCAATCACTACCAATTCAAACGGTTCTTTCGCTTCTGACACCTTTCACACGTAGTTGCAACATCATTCACAACAGTTCTCAGAAACGGATGGAACACATGCTCCTTCATACACTCCCACAGCTTAAACTTGCCCATATGCCCATAATTATCATGCACAACCTTCACCAGACCAATCATACCAACCAAGGACATCAGAGGTACATACATATCATCACCACCCTTCACATGCCTCAAAAAATATACAACATCCATACAAACAACAAAATCCTTAGCATACCTTTTAAAATCACTTAAACACTCAGGCCATTCATTCAAATCAACACACGTCATTTACACACCTCTTCAACTCACTACAAAAGGACACATCTCTTGCATCTCTAGAATATCATCATCACCTAAAATTTAATTCTCATCATATCATCCATGACCAACTCAATCATACCACAAAATTTGATAACATTTTTCGCACACTCATTCAACCTCATCACCTCACATTCACCTTTCATAATACAATCCTTATCATCATCCAAAGACAAATCATTCAATCTCATAAAGTCTACACCAAGCAGAAAACAACACAGCATTTGCTCATCTTTCAGAATTACAAAATCTTACTTCACATTCACACCATTACCTAAACTCACTTTCAGACTAACCTGTTCCCATACCACTATCATGCCATTACCTAATCCACTTATCCGTAACTTCACAGGTTTATGCTCGCAACATCTGAACTCTTCATACTTAATCAGAATATTCTCATTCACTAAAGACACTTGCGCTCCAGTATCAATCAAACCACAGAAAAACCTTACACCAACTTTCACTCTCGCTTCCATCATATCAGGTCCACCATGTTCACAATACACAAGAAACAAGCACACCAACATCAGCACTGACATCCACACCATCATCAACTCCCACATCATCACTCACCACACACTCATCTTCATCCAGACAATCATTCTTCTCTCATATATGAACATTTTTCAATCACCCAATTGTAATGCACACCGCTCAAACATTGCAGATGTACCACATTAGGATTCAAACCCTTCATCTTCTCATCCTTGTACACAATCGACCTCTCACCACCAAAGTGCACATAAACAATCACTCCATACAAATGACTCACTACAATCAACACTTCCTGAAATGGCAGGACCCCTTGCATACACATCGCTCTCAATTCTTTCATGAAGTTCCGCACCTTTGCCATACCAATGCTTTCAGGCTTCCTACACACTTCATTCATTACCTCCTTCCTTAAATCATCCACACTATCGGGCACTCTCACGTCTACTCCATCACTCTTCAAATCTTGCAAACCATTCCATACACTCTCAAACAAGGGATCACCACCACCCTTACTCTCTTTTCCATTCATAATCCCTTTCGGCAAATACTCAGGATCACTCACTCCACACACATTTTCATCACTTGTACCAGGATACCTTTACATCAAATCAGCCATTCCATTCTGTTCACCAGGCACATACTCAATCACATAGTCAAAGTCACGCAAATCTTCCAAAGTCCTTGCAATCCTACTATCAGCCCACTTCATACGCTGCAGATACACAAGAGGTTGATGATCTGTTTTGGTCACAAACCTCACACCATACAAACCGGATGCAACACTTTCAAACAATACCTTATTGCAGCTAACTCTTGCTCCACAGTCGAATACTTTTGTTCTGCAACATTCATAGCCTTGGATACATACCCAATTATTCGCCTGACATTCTCTCCATTCAAACGCTGCTCTTGCATCAGAAAACCTCCCATACAATACCCACTCGCATCTGTATACAATTCAAGCATTTTAGCATTCACACTATAATCTGGGTAAGCCAATTCAACATCTTCAGCTGCTGCCTCTTTCAGTCTCTCATACGCCTCATTCATCTTATCATTCCACCTGACAACCGTACTACTTTTCTTGCCCATCCACTCAGTCAGAGGCTTACTCACACCAGAACAATCACATATAAACTTTCGCTGGAACTCAATCAAACCCCAAAACGACTGCAGTTGCTTCACAGTCATCGGTTTCGGAAACATTCGCACCTTCTCAACATACTTTGCCAACTTTCGTAACCCATTCTCCCTCACCAAGGAAATCCACTTCTTTCGCAAACCATTCGCACTTTGCCACTTTCACCTTCACACCAACACTCTCCGACATTCCCAACACATCATTCACCAATCTCATATGCTCCTCAAAAGTCTCAGTCATAATCAAAATATCTATAAATGCAATCACATTCTTACTCGCAAACTTACTCAACACAACATTCATTGCCCGCTGTAAGGCTGCGGGAGCATTAGCCAACCCAAAACTGAGTTTCCGGAACTGGTAATGCCTCTTTGTGGAAGAGAATGCAGTTACCGGCCGGCTCTCCTCAGCAATAGGCATCTGGTAATACCCCTGTACCAGATCCAGCTTCGTAAACCACTCCATCCCATGCATACTATACACACATTCAGATACCGCACACATCGGAAACCTTTCTTTCACAGTCCTTTCATTCACCTTTCGATAATCCACACACAGACCCAATCTTCCATCCGGCTTATGTACAGGCACAATTGGACTATTCCATGCACTCTCACTCTCTTCAATCACCCCCAATTGCTCCAATTCCAAACACATTCAGATACCGCACACATCAGAAACCTTTCTTTCACAGTCCTTTCATTCACCTTTCGATAATCCACACACAGACGCAATCTTCCATCCGGCTTATGTACAGGCACAATTGGACTATTCCATGCACTCTCACTCTCTTCAATCACCCCCAATTGCTCCAATTCCAAACACTGCTCCTCAATCTCATCAGCAACTGGACGTGGGAAATGCCTCGTCCGCTGATAGATTGGGGACTCCTCCTTCAGGACAATCTTGAATTCCGGGAGCTTTGCAACCCCGAAATCCAGATCACCCTTACTGAGGGCGGGCTCCCTTTTGTTCAAATATCATTCGATACACATCCTCCCTTTCATACTCAGTCAAACATCCATCCAATTTCACCATGTCCTTCACCTCATTATACATCCATTCACATGTCTTTTCATTCACAACATTCACCCTGATATCCGTGCTATCATCCATACCTACCTCAGTGACAGTGGAGAGGTGCCCTAGTACATCTCCGACTTGGATACCACTCACCTGTCCCTTCACCCTGGGGTCCGCCTCACATACAAATGGATCATTCATTCTCATCATGCCATCAAACACACAAGCAACACGCCTTACCTTATATATGCATCCTTTCCATCCAATATCACAGTGTTCTCACCCACATTCAAACTAACATCCTTACTCCAACTCACTCTAACAGACACCCTTTTGCCCTTCACAAGCCTTACATTCTCCATAGCAGTCACCTCAATACCAGTAAACACACTCCTCAAAACACTACCATCTTTCCCTACATATAACTTATACACCCCATTTTTACGAATCTTTCTCTCAATCTGATCACTTGCAGGATGCACAACCATACGATTCATTTTCATAAAATCATAGCCCAAAATTACACCATACTCACTTTATCAATCACCGAGAATTCACATTCATTCATCAACATACCATGCATTCGAACAGCTGACCTTATTATTCCAATCACAGGCACTCTCCTATTACCAATACCTACCAAACTACCCTTGCACTCAGACAGGAGGGCTTTCCCGCTAACCTTGTCATACACATCTTTATACACCAAGCTCGCCTTGCATCCAGAATCTATTAAAGCCAAACACTCAATTCCATTCAATTCCACCTTCACACTCAGACACTCATACTTCCTACCAGACAGCACTTTCACACTAGACAGACTTACCAACACATTACTCACACTCATGCACCCAGAGGATACTTTAGCAGGTACCCTCTTACCATTCAGTTTCCTGCTTCAGACTTTCCATTCACACCTTGCGCTCTCAGTCTAATCCAACACTTTTCACTTGAATGTCCTTCCATCGCACAATAGCTACATATATTAGTGTCATATATCTTTATATAGCAAACAAAAAATTACTTTGTTTTAAGTAAATTTAACGAAGAGCCCTATTAGTATTGTTAAGGAAAGAGGGCTTAGAATAGCCATGCAAGAGTGATAAGATCACTTCTCTTCCATCAAGTGCCGAGGTGCCAATTGTTAGGAAGTCATAGGCATTTGGCAGGTGTCTGGACATCCCCCCCTCCCTCTTTGTACCACATGAGGCCTTTGTTTGTTAACTATATATTGACTGTTGTAGTCCAGATTTTTTATTGTTCTTAGGATCGATTAATAATATTTATAAATGGGACTTATTTATTTTTTCTGATTTCATATATAAAGGATTTTTTTTGTATTTTTGTGAAAAGTAACGAGATCTCCAATATAATCGCCCCTCTCTATTGTAGATATTTTGTACATTTTTTTGTAAGTAAAGGGACTGTATATACAATCCGTTTCATTCTCCTTCGATTTCTCACGTCCGGATTAGTGTAGGAAGCGGGTTGGATCGATTGGGGGTTAGTCTAGATTTTTGGCCCGCTACAACATGCCAACACAAATTCTGACAATTTTATTCATTTAGATGGAGTGGAGTCTTGGATGCAAATTTTTTGTTTACTTCTTTACATTTCACGAATGAAGGAAGCTCATAGTCGCTACATTCTCTGCTGGGTGAAGGAAGAATCACTTTGATATTATCTGTTGACGTAGAGGGTCGATTTAAGAGACAATACTCATGATTCTTCCTAACTGTACTCTGAATATTCTTCTTTGATTGAATTTGATTGATATTACCTATTGCCATTTTCCTAGTTGTTTGTTAGTCTTCCAGAAACATTTGTCCAATTATGGCACCTTCTTTTCATTGCTACAAGAACAGTTTCAAAGCTATCACATTTACAATTGTCCTGCATTCTTTGTAAAATCGTCACATTTCTGTTTGAATGACATCACATTTATCCTGCTAATATTTCTCATTAAAGCCTGAATATCAATTGATTACTTTCAAATTTTGTTTACTTGTTCTTTAAAATACAATAATTATTTGTTTGGAGGTTCAATTCCAAATTTGAATTTAATTTTCAGATATAATCCATTATTTTCAATTTTCAATGGCATTGAGAAACCTTTAAAAATGATATCAAAAAATCATTTTAGTTGGTTTAATTTGACAGATAGCCCCCTAAAAAAATCGTGGTGGGAAAATAAATTTCAGAAAAAATGTTTTTCGCTCCACCCTAGTGTGTAGGCCCATTTATCCTATAAACATTCATTCACATAATCAAGTCACTTTTGAAATTGGTACATTGATTTTTTTTCTTGGAAAAAATCAATGTATCAAAAGATGAATTCAGTCTTCAGTTGTGGTCATTTAGGCTTTATAGTTATTTTTATTTTTTCAGACTGATATGGTACATCGATCCAGCAGTCCTCACTTTGTTATCATTTATTGGAATCATCCTAACACTTGGTGATTTCTTCGTTCCTCTTGTAAGATTTTTTACCGTCTCAAATTGTTTAGAGATTTAGTTTTATGCTAATTCATTTGGGTGCAAGTGCGTTTTTGTTTCCTTAAATTTGAGTGATTTGTCTTGGTAAAGATTCAGTTGTATGTTGATTCATTTAAGTGCAAGTTGTTTTGTTTTGTTTTTTTGAAATATTAGTTGCATGTTAATTCAATTGTGTGCAAGGGGTTTTTGTTTCTTAAAATTTAGTGTCCTGTTCTTGTAAATATCTAGTTGCATGTTGACTCAATTAGGTGAAAGCTTTTCCCCCCCCCCCCAATCTTTGTCATCTGGATTATTTATTCAATTTTTAATGATTTGTTTACAAAGGCAACTATGTCATTCTTAAAGGTTTGACTCTCAGAATTCTGAAATATCAATTTTTTTTTAAAGTTGGTTATGTTGCAATTACTTTCACCTTTACATTTTTCAGATTGTGCCATGGATTTATAAGCAAAATCATTGGACAGGTGCTCATGAACGAAAGTATGAGCAAATTATCATTTCCTTGGCTGGGATGTTTGAGATGCTCACAAATTGTGCCACTTCACTACACTCCATAAAGAGTTCTAACCCCAAAATGGTATGTTGGACACCAGTTTGGCAGAATCAGAGAAGGATTATTGGGAAGTAAAAACTACTTTTTCCACCTTAAAATCAACTTCATTGCTAATCTAAAAATAGGCATCATAATTAAGAAATTAAGTAGTAATTTATTGAATAATAAAATAAATATAAGTAAAAATATTTATGATACATTTGTTCGTAAATTTTTATAGTAACTCCTAAGTCTCCTCTTATGGGGACTTAGAATTTATTTCACATACATTTTCATGTAACTTTGTTAATTTCATTAGGACCATGCTTTAAAAACTCTGGTTCGCCTTGTTGGGTTTTGCTTTCTTTCAAACTAAAGCACATATTTCTCCCTTCCAATTTGGCCTTTGTCATCTCTAATTCCTGGAAATTCTACTGTTTCAGCACCAATGAGCAGTGATAGGATGCCTTGTATCTCAGCCTCTTTTTTTTATTTAGCTCAATCTTACACTTTTTTAAAAATCTCATTTCCTTCTTGTCTATGTAATAGAAAGGATAGTAATTTGCTTTTTAAATGGTAGGGGATTTACCAACGATCTGCACTCAATTAAGATGCCATTATTTCTCTGTGAGAGATCCACTGATTAACATGCCAGCTAGTGGGAAGGTGAGCCAAATTGGAAATCCTCTGGTGACTAATCACACCCGATGTGGCTTAACTTAACTAAAATTGGAACTGGTGTTCACTCAGCTAAGCCATAGCCCATTGCCTTCAAGCTGTGACTAAAGCCTTTTGTTACATGTTGGATTTCTGATCATTTAATTATTCTTTATAAAGAATGTGTTAACAATGGATGACTTTTCCGCTAAAAAAGTTCATAAAGTCAATTTATAGGGAGGGTAAAAGTGCACGGATGGTACATATCTTGAGTAGCTAAAAGAGGACTACTTGGTCTACTTAGGTCTGGCTAGTCATGCAGTTATCCCACCTCTGCTCTTGTTTGAATGCAGGTAGAATTTCATGGTGTGGTAAGGAAAGATGTTTAAACCTCTGCCTCTCCTGGGCATCACTTGGTTGCACATTTAAGTATTAGATAATGATATTTTTTCAGCATGATGGAATAATACCATTATGTGATAGTTAAATGTGCATCATATGTGATGCACAGGACAAACAATGAGTCACTTCTTAGGTATTTTGATTTTCTTCAATCAGTAGTTGGTTTTAAAAGTTGGATAGGGTGTTGCATAAGTGTCTGGGAAGTTAAGTAGGCACTTGTTCCTGTGACTTCCTATGGTTTTAATATAATTGTTTTTCTCTCCTTTTCTAGTTTTTTATTTTGACCACAACATTTCTGGTAATCAGTGCATCGATTGGGAGTTCAGTGGATAACCTTTTCCTCACCTACCTTATGGGTAAGTTCCAGTTTGGCTTAGTTGTTTCACTCTGCTCTGGTTAGGGGTGGTGGGTTGGAACATCCATATATTCTTCCCACACTTTTGCCTCCCCCCCTCCTTTTTCTTATTTATTCTTTTATACCCTTGCAAGGGGATGTAGGGTAGTATCTAGAGGCATGTGCCTTCATGCCTCCAACAGCCACAATTCTTCTTCTTGGCCCTGATGCCTAAGGGACGATCTACTGCTATATATCTCCCATACATCTTTTCTTCACCCATTTTTGCCCTTTCTTTACAGATCTCTCCTTCAAATCTTGTGCATGATACACCCTTGTTAGTCCTCCACTTTAAATTCAAAGGGCTACCATCTGTACATTGGCCCTTAGGGGAAGGTCACTAATTTGTCCAAAAGAAGTTAAGGGGCCCTGATTCCACACACCCCATTTACTGGGGTCTCAGAGCAGCTCTCATTCACCTAGAGGAGGTTGAACTTGTAATGCCAAGTACTGGATTCAATCCCAGCTTGAGTGAACGCAAAACTTGAGCGTGCATGAGGGAGCTGGAACCACCCATATGGGGGCAGGTAGGTCTTTACATGCATAACATCCACTCACAACTTCATTTGGCATGCCCTTTATCTCCCAGCCTACTGGCTCACTCTCCCATCTACTCTTACCCCTCTCTAACTCCTTATTTTCCTCCCAAACCCAAGGTGGGAGGGGCTTTTCTCTATATGGTAAAAGCTTTCTGATTTTTCAAGTGAATCTCAAAATTTTGGATTTGATCCCTCTTGGTCAAACCTCTCCCAACCTTGGTGTCGTCGTGGGTGAGGAAACCATGATGGCATCACTGACCAGTGGAGGGATTTCCCTCTGCCATTTTCAGAGCTGCCCTTGGGCAGGTCCACCCCTGTGATGGAGGTGCCCCACACCCCCTGTGCTTTATCGGGGTCCCCTCCAAGAATCGGTTAGCAGAGACAGCTTTCCCCCCTTAGTATGTTTATGGGTGAGGTGGCTTTCCCCTCGGTCCCTTCTTTGGAGGGTCAAGGATTGGTGGGGCTTGGCAGGTCCTGCAGGCATGTCTTGAACTTGTTGGGGTGGGGGGGTAGGGTGCCTTCCCCTTAATTGCTAAGAAGGCATTGATTCTGTGTAAGGGAGAGGGGGGCCTCTGGGCTACCATTCTTTTGACTAACTAATTGGAGCTTCTTCTTCTTCCATACATAGATGACTTATTTTACCTCATTAATGTAAATTTATTGCCATGATTGTAGTGTTTTGCTTTTTAATTGAGTTTCTGTGCAGTTTTCACGCTGTTTGCCATAAACTTTCTCTTTTTTTCAACTTCCAAATTCAATAATCCATCGGGTTTCAGTCTGGGCTTTCTGGTGTGGCCACTCAGGCTTTGTAATGAATTAGGTGTATAATTATTACTTCAGAATCCCTAGATGGAGACGATGACAGTCTAGCAACACCATTGTCCTTAGAAGTGCTATGTAATTTGGGGAATTCACGTTTGTTTTTCAGTTTTAATAAAATGAATGTCAATGTTACTGTTCCAAGGAACTGCAGATATAATTTTTTTTTTAAATCTTGATGTCTCATCATACAACCTATTCACTGGAATATCACATTTTTCACTGCACCCCTAGACAATATTTATTTTTACGGGTCTATATGAAATTTCCTATGCAAAATCCTTCTCATCTGTGAACATTATCTACTTAATATCATCACTGAAAAATTATCCAAGAATGATCTGCATCTTGCTTTCCTTTTTTCCTTATAATGGGAATTCTTGTGAATGTTTTTAGATTTCACAATTTCTCTACACATTGCACAAAACTCATATAAATATTCATTTTTTTGCAATTGTCCACTGTAATGATTCCCTGGTTCATTTCATTGTCTTGAGAGCAGATTTGATCAATTATGCTCTTGACATTTTGGAGCAATTGCCCCTAAATCGCAAGAGATTTTTCTTAATATTGCAATAAAAGTATATAAGGTATTGTTTTCAATTTTTGACCTGCGAGGCAAGGTTTTGTACAGTGAGTTGAAATATTATCTAAATAAGCCAACTGGTCTAGTTATAAAATATGAGCTTTTGAAGGGGGTCTCCCATATAAAAAAAAAATCCCTGAATCTTGATGTGAAGATCACTTGTTCCTCCAGAATGTATGGCAATTTGCTTAATTTGGGGTTTATGTCCACCCTCAAATTTTCTGGTCACTGTTATAAATATATCTATTTTTAAAAAATATGCAAATTTCTAATTATGATGTTATGGTGAAAAATAGTTTGCCTGCGATCTCGGGAGCCACAGTGTTAATTGGAATCACATCATATTCTATTATGTATCATTTTGAATGGAATTTTTTTCTGAATGAAAATATGATATGGAAATTTCATATTAATCAATTTGAAAGAAAATATGATTGTTGATTTAAATTGCATTAGAGGGGTGAGGCTTATGTCTGAAGTCAAGGAACTAGGAGCCTAATGACATTTACCAATTTCCTTTTGAATTTGAATCTAATGTTAGGTTTTTGAATTAGGAATATTACAAGTTTATTTAAAAATTGCCAGGGTATGGGGGGGAAACCCCCCATTTTGAAATTAACTTAAAATATGATGTGATTGCAATAGCCTAAAACATACTTCTTTTTAATTTGCCCAAGAAAAAACATTGTCTTTTTAAATACACACAAACACACACACACACACACACATATATATATATATATATATATATATATATATATGAAATGAATAACTCATAAAGTAGCACATGAGGTTCACAATGAATGCAATGTCCTGCCGGAAAAGTGAAAAAGGTGCTTCCAAGTACTTTCAAAAACTTTATTCAGCTTATTCTCAAGGATAACTACAAGAGAAAATATTATAATAAGGGTATATATATATATATAAGCTAGTAAAAGATAAATGACTGCCTCTAAGACAAGAAATCACCAATGAGGAAGTAGGAGAGGGATGGGTAAATTCACATTAAGATTTAGCTATAACAGGTAGCAAGGTCAAACCGAGAGGCAGGAAGAGTCAAGAACAGAGCCAAAAGGGTTAAAACAATTAACGGATATAGTGATAGTCTAAAGAGGGAGATTAGGAGAGACACGAGAAGTAAGCAGATATGTAGGGGAGAAGAGCAAGGAGAGAGGAAGAGAAATAAAATAATGTTAATAAAAAATCAATCCAATTATTAAATTGACAAGTCAGGTGCCCCTAAAAATAAAAATTTCAAAAAATAAAAAATTAGGAACATAAGTCATAACTAATTTCTTTAAGAATGAGTTTTTTCATTACAGCATCAATTTTAAAAAGGCCAGGGGAAATGTTAAAGCTATTAAATTGGCCTATACATGAACATTCAACAGGGTTTCTTTTAATTGAGTTATTTGAATGAAAAAGAAATTTTGCTGAATTCCAATTAATTAAGTGGTTATTTCTGACATATGCACAAAAAATGCACTATTATTTACAGCTCTCCTAACATTGTATTTATGTTGACTAAAATATTTACATTGACAAATAAAACATTCAACTGAATAGACTCCCCCAATATTATTACAATTATTGTGAACTAGAATGTTTTTTATGGTTGACTCGTATTTGAAAGCAACTGAAATGTTAAAGTTTTTTAAAAGATGGGGAAGGTCAATGAAACAAACAAAGAAGGGTAAACCATAATGCTTTTAACATTAAAAGGGATAGCAGGAGCTGTATTATAGAATATCTATTTTTCAGAGGAAAGACGGTTTAGAAGAAAGTGATAAGGGTAACATAATTTATAGGCAATTTCAAAGATATTGGAGAATTTAGAATCCATATATTCAGGACTAACAACTTGTAAAGCCCGTAAAAACATAGAGGAAAAAATGGAACGTTTCACTTTGGGACTATGCGCAGAGTAAAAATGAATGAGTTTGAATTAGTAGGTTTGCGATAGATTGAGTATTTAAAACCAGTCTGTGTTCTATGAATAAGAAGATCGATCGAAAAAGGGAAGGGTTGTATGATTTTCAACCTCATGGGTAAATTCTAAAGATGTTAATAGCTTTCTTACTAAACTTAATTCACTCATCCCTTCCATTGGATGGATCACTAAAATTCTTAAAAAAAATCTTGCTTAATTTTTCTTTGTTTGATGCACTGGCCTAATTCTGTGCTTACCATCCTTTCCTATTAAAAGAAAATGTCAAAATTCCTTTATCTTTATTTGCAGTTCTTGGTGCTGCTTTATTTCCTGGTCTTCGCAAGCAAGATCTGGTGAAGAAGTATTTCTCTCTTGTTATGCATTATGTGTCTCAACTTAGAGAATCTCCAAAGTCAGCTGCTCCATCAGACAATAAACCAACGAAAAAAGATTAAATCAGCCTTCAAATTTTATTTCCAGATTCCATTAATTTATTCTCTTTGATTCACCCATGGAAAAATGTCATTTCAGTTAACATACAAAAATGGATCCCATTTTATCTTTGCTAACTTTAACTGGTCTGAAATCATTGTAGCTCACCTTGAAATACTTGGTTTAATTTTAATTGCCTATCCTTCTTCTTTGCATAAAACTGTTCTAAAGGCTTTTTGCTTTGTCATTTTTCATATTAGGGTTACTGATAGCCCAGACTCTTGAAACCTCATTAAGGAGGGGGAAAATATGCCCTTGATAGCACAAAAGATATAATGTCAAAGCTAAATTTGGTAGCTCCCTACATGATTTTCTTTACTTTCAGATAATTTAAATCCATTGTTGAAAGATGCAAAGATAATGGTTCATATAGAGCAGCTAAAGGGGTCTTTAGACATTAGAGTTTTGTTAATTACTGATGTTGGCATTATAACCTGTCCACACCAGGTGGGTTCCAATTTCCTGTTTATGGCAATCTATTTAAAGTTGTATTTAATTTTTTTTTCTCCCTCTGCCAGGTGATTAGAGTGAGAACACCGTTGTGGTGTTAATTGTAGGTTGTAAAGGCAACTGAATCCATGACCATACATGGAATGTGCTGTTAAGATGGGTTTAGGGATTCAGCTCTTGGTAATAATCCCATGAATCTATTGGTTCCACCTACCTTAGTCAACCTTCTCTCTCTCTTTTCCATTCCATGGGGTTGACATCAACACCCATCTGTTTGGCAATAGGGTTAGGGTTAAGTTCTACATTTGTTGAATATTTCAGGGTTTTTTTTTATATTACAAACTATTGCTTGATTTTAGCTTGTCATATATTTCATTTGGTATTGGATACCAAAGAGTAATCAGTATTTTAGTATTTGATGTATAAAACAATTCTTCATGTTGCAGTGGCTGACAGAATTGGTTAATTGATGAGAATTTAAGGCCTTTGCAGTATTGATTAATTCTTGATGGGAACTGGGTTTTAGGTTTCACTCTAGACCTTCATGATTTCTTTCAGTTATACCCGGCTGTACTCCATGATGTCACAGCATTTAAACTTTTCCAGAGTAACTCGTTTGGCGATCCTAAGTTTATTTGGATGGGTGGAGCTAGAAGTAGGGCATTTTGTAGTTTGTGTTATAGTTTGTGGCATTTGGTTAATAATTGGGTGTAGTGGGTAGTGGTAGGGGATATTGTTAGTTCTGGTGGATAAGTTTAGCAATAGAGAGGGTATTTTTTGGGAGTAAGAGGCAGAGCTGCTTGCAGCTTATAAATCGTGGGCCTATCATGTTTAGGCAGCTTTTGTAAGGGAGATTTTTTTGGCTTCAACATAAGAGGTGGTGTATAAAAAGTGTCTTGGAGATTTTGTATTATTTCTTTTGTTTCATCATTTTTGCTAAAAAAAGAGAAGAATATAATAAGCACAATTTAGCAGATACAACACTATTCTTCTCAGGCATTACATAGTTGATATCTCAAATCTGACTACAATGACTATAAACATCTTTTGCACGAAGGCTCTTTTTTATAAAGTGGACAAGAAAAGGAACTTTGCCAAGAAGAGAAGAATTATATTGTAAAGAATTAGATAAAGGAATGTCTGTAAATTTTAAAAGATTTGAAGCAAGTTCAGCGCTCTGGAGAAAATGGGTCAACCAGAATTTTGAGCTCTTGCTCCTAGATATCTTTCTCACACCAAACGAGAGGTGACTAAAAATTCTCATGCTAACAGCAAAGCCTTTTTTTTTTCAATTTACTGGGGCGCCTTCTGTCTCAAGAAAAACAAGGAGATTTTCTACCATTGGGAAGAAGACCAAAAACCAAGGGAAAACTCTTGTTGTGGGCCCAGGCATACATGGAAATAAAGTTAATTTCACATCTGATCAGGCAGATGGTTGGGCAAGAAGCTGGGTTGTCAATGGAGGTCATATGAAGCAGTTCATCAAGTGACAACAGGGAAAGGGATTGATGATTTGGACTTCAATCGTTGGAGACAAGCCACTATGACCTTTCAAAGTAGATGGTGTCAAAATGGATTCAAAGGCATACTGAGAGTTTGTTGGAGAAAAACTTTCTGCCTTGCTTCAAATGAAAGTCAGTGAGAATGAGGAAGTCACTTCTCTATTCATGTCAAATCAGACCTACAAGTTCTCTAAGAATTGGTTAGAGTCGAAATGATTGGTATGAGGCTCAATCATGGACTGGCCTCTCAACAGAAGCGACCTAAATCCAATAGAAAACCTGTGCAATATCCTGAAGAGAGAGGTTCATGTAGATGGCATGCAGGCAATTTAATAACAAGAATAACTGGGAAGCCATCCAGGTTACTACAAAGAATGTTTCTGCTAATTGAATCAAAACTGACTTTATCAGTCGACAACAGACTTCAAAGTTATTCAGAAGAATGGTTCCTTTTTCAGTACCTTTTAAATGGTTCTTATATTTAAAATTGTTCTGTCTAATTCCTCTTCATTGTATTTTTTACATTTCATATAAGTTTGTTATACTTTATTACATGATTTGTTTATATATTTAAGTTGAAAACTCCTACTAATGAAAAATTTTCAAATGATCTTGACAGTAAAATAGTCAGTCTAACAATAATTTATCTTATTTTCTTCCCGTATAACATTTCGATTCCTTATATTTACATTACATTCTCTGCTCATGATTGTCTAACTCATTGAAGAAGCATTAAACAAAAATGCAGCTGTTTAAAGAGAGCTTTGGCTATTTTCAATATTTCCTTATAATCTTTAGACACATTTTTATGCAGCCCGTTATGATTTGGTGGCTACTATTTTGACTTTATTCTTGTGTTGGTGGGTTAGATGTGGATAGTACCCAGGTTTGGGATGCATAATCTAAGGTAGTTTGGCTAAACTATCTGTATAGTATTTTCTTGGTGTTGCCCGAAGTTAGAGTTTGTGAGTGTTCTCAAAATGTTGAGTTAAGATATGGACTTTGAGGTAATGTTTGTAGGAGTGAATGTCTTGTGTGGGTAGAATGATGCCCGGTAGTGGGAGAGGTTGGCCTGGGTGGTTGATTGATTTGTGTTTGTTGAGGTTAAACAATAATTTGATTTTTGGAAGTTTTATCATAATTTTACGCAGATATAAGGGGGCATATAAAAAATTCATAGGCTGTTGGTGTGGTTTAATTCATGCCTTTTGACGCTAGTTACTTATCTGGGGAGCCTACCTTACCTTCTCAAAGTAAGTTAATTATTGATGCTTGTTTTCTAAAAAATATTCGTCTGAGATTTTACCCATTGCTGAAAAGGTTCTATCATGGCGGACCTATGATCTCTATAAAAAATCAGGGGCTCTACACGAGTATGCGGATTAAATTGTCTCCATTTATCCACCTTCCGTCCGCTGCAGGCTGATGAAGATGACCAGGAGTCTACTATTGAAATATTTCGCTGTGCAGGTCCAATTTACCATTGCCACTGCTGTGGATTGTTACCATTAAGGGATTTGCAGTTTCTACATATAAATCCTCTTGCTCCTTTTCCTGCCCCGTCGTTGTAATGGGGGGGAAGCATTGTCACATCCCTCCACTCTTCCAGGGTTCTCTATCTCGGCGAAGCAGTCTATCTTGTTGCCACCGCTTGTTCCTCCTTCAACTTCTTAAGTCATCTATCTCGCACCAATTGGGGCTAACCGATACCCGTTGCTTCACATGCGCGGGGTTTAGTCCACTAAGCTGAATTTTAGTTGCATACTACATGTCTCTGTGCCTAATGCCACCCAGAACTGTGACCTTTGCTTAGTTTCAAGGGCTTTTCCCTCCAATGCCATTGCCCCTCTGCTCATCCAATCTTTGAAATGAGGCCTTTCTTCGTTCTCGCTGTCTACCCACATTGCCAGTAGGCCTTTGACATCCTGGGTCTTCTGTGTAAAGATGAGGTCGTAGCCTTCCTCTTTGCTTTCTATTTACCAGTTTTCTGGGACCTCTGTGGATTCTAGCCATTGGTCATCTGAGCGGCTGATTCACGTAGTGATGCCTCCATAGTTCGTCCCTGCTTTTGTGGTGGAGACCACCCAGTTTTCTATCCGTGTCTTTTAGTTTTGGTGCATCATTTGCCATTCTGATTGTTTTATTGCATTCGCCTACTCGCCTCCACTAACAGATCTTCATGTTGGTTTCTTCGAAGGAGCCATTAATTTCCAATCGCTAATTTTATCTGCAAATGTCCAGAGCATCGTCTCTGCACTGTTCCAGTATTCACACCGGCCACCTTGATTTGCGAGATTCGTCTGCTCTTGCGCGAGCTCGACCTCGACCTAAATGACAATACTCCACTCCCAATGGCTTCATCGTTTCACCGTTCTATCCATAAAGTGAAGACGTGATGTTGGCTCGCTTCTGCCACCATACTCGACTAACCTATGGATATCTTATGTCCCGCTAGAGCCTCTTGCCGCATCAGACACACACTTACCATCCTTCCCTAGAACTTGTATGTTAATGGTAACATTTTTTTTTATCTATCCTCTCAGCTATCTGCCTTCTCTCCCTGATATAGCTTCAGTTGTGATCTTTTCAAGTCTCCTGTTCTTCATTTTTCTTTACCTCATTGAAAAGTACTCTGCGTCAATCACTTGTCAGTCTTTCCCAATAGAAACATAATATTGTTTCTTCAAGCTTGATGGATTTATAAGTGGTAACAACAACAAGGAAAGAAGGTACCCTAGGAAACCTTACGGCCCATTCAAGGAGGGTACCTTTGGACTAGCAATCGAGCGGCCACATGGCTGCTCAATTGTTTTGCGTCCCTAAACGGCCACTTTTCAAACCTTGTCTAGTCTTGACTTGAACTGGTCAACAGATTCACTGTTGACAACTTCCACTGGAAGTGCGTTCCACTTACCGCAGATACTGTAAGTGAAAAAATTTCCACACAGATTGCGGTTGTAACGCTTCAGTTCAAGTTTGAAGCCGTGATTGCGCGTTCTGTTCTCACTCAGTGTGAAAATATCCCAGTAGTCAACATTGTCGAACCATCAAAGTATTTTGAAAACTTCGATGAGCTGACCACGCAGTCTACGGGTTTCCAGCGAGAACAGATCTAATTCCCTTAGTCTATCCTCATAACTTTTATAGCGGATAGAGGGAATCAGCTTGGTTGCCCTGGCTTGTACGCGTTCCAATCTCGCGATGTCCTTTCGCAAGGAAGGACTCCAAAATTGTACGACATACTCCAGGTGCGGTCGGACAAGTGAGTTGTACAAGCACAGTACAATCTCCTGGTTCCGATAACCAAACTGGCGCTTAATATAGCCTAGCATCCTTTGGGCCTTTTTCTCCGCCTCAATGCACTGTTTCGAGAACTTGAGGTCACTAGTGATTGTTACACCCAAGTCCTCAGTTTCGGTGGATTCAATAGCAGTGCTCTTAAGGATATACTGAGATTGGGGGTTTCTGTGGCCGATATGCATCACTTTGCATTTGTTCACGTTAAAAGGCATTTGCCACGTGTCCGACCACTCCCCAATCTTCCCAAGATCTTCCTGCAGGGGGGCAGTATTTCCATCCTTTGCAACGTTCATACCAAGCTTGGTATCATCGGCAAATTTGGAAATCTTGGCAACCATGTCACCGTCCATGTCGTTGACCTAGATGATGAATAGTAGTGGTCCCAGGACAGAACCTTGAGGCACCCCGCTAGTAACGGGCACCCATTCAGTAGACTGTCCATTCACCACCACCCGTTGCCGTCTGCCACTTAGCCAGTTCTCGATCCAGCCGGCTACCTTTCCGTCTATGCCCAGCACTCGCACTTTCCGGAGAAGGTGGCGGTGTGGTACCTTATCAAAGGCTTTCTGAAAGTCTAAGTAGACCACATCCACCGCCTTGTCCCGATCGTGCTCACTGAACACGAAGTGGAAGAATTCCACAAGGTTCGTCAGGCATGACCGTTGCCTTCGGAAGCCGTGCTGGGAACTCCTCAGTAGCAGGTTTGACTCTAAATACGCCGTCACTTTGTCCACCATCATGCTTTCCATGAGTTTACCGACTATCGAAGTCAGACTGATAGGTCGGTAGTTCCTTTCTTGAAGATAGGAGTCACCTCCGCCTCACACCAGTCTCTAGGAACGCATTTGGCCCGGATTGACATGTTGAAGATTGCGCTCAGGTGTGACACTTGATCGCGCACTTCTTTCAACACTAGGTAGAAACCCATCCGGGCCAGGTGACTTATTCGTCATTAGGTCACTGATCTTCTTTTTGATTTCTCCTTCGGTGAAGTCCATATTCTCCAGCTTTCCCCCCCGAGTAGGAATCCGTCGGCTGGGGGATGGGACCACCCTCTAGAGTAAACACTGAAGAGAAGTAGTCGTTGAGGAGGTTTGCATTTTCTGCATCTGAATGCTTTAATGTCCCCTCCTCATTCCTCAAAGGGCCAATCGTTCGACGGATTGGTTTACGGCTGTTTACATATCCAAAGAACTCCTTGGGATTCTCTTTACAGAGTCTCGCCACTCGGAGTTCCTCAGACCGCTTAGCCGCCCTTATGCTGGACTTCACTCTCCTGGCTAGCCTCCCGTATTCGTCAAAGTCACCCGAGATCTTCGATTGCCGGTACACAGTTCTCTTCTCCCTAAGCAGTTGGCCAATTTCTCGATTAAACCACTTTGGTTGAACAGAAGACCAACGGGGGCATTTCAGAGGGATGAAACGCGATGGAAGACTCATGAATGTGGTTTTGAAACTATTCCACGAGTCTTCAACAGCATCGCACACTTCTAGCATCACGTCAGTCAGTCCAGCACGAAGGCTTGCAAAGTCTGCTGTTCTCAAGTCAAGTTTCCTTGATTGACTGGCAACAGACCTTACCTTCGGGATCTTGACGCTAAATCTAACTAGCTGGTGATCACTGCCACCGAGCTCTTCGCCTACAGAGAGATCCTCAACGATATCATCCTCAGAGGTGAAGACCAAGTCGAAAGCGCGTCAGTGAAAAGGCAAATTTCAAAATGTCTCCAGTATCCCTGCGAGTGAAATGTGTCCCCCTTTTTTTGCTGGTTTGCCTTTTCTGTCTTCCTGTTTGCAATATTTTGAAGGCAGACTTGTTACATTAACTGAAGGGCAGTGCCCATATAGCGACTGCTATAAATTCGAACCCGATCAACGAGAATGGTTTTTGATTTTTGTTAATAGCATTTACCGAGAGATTTATTTCTACACAGATTACTTATCTCGTCTATCGGGATTGCTCCACTATGTCAACGATCAATTCCGTGTAACTTCCTTCGACATTTTCTTTAGTTGACTGTTAAGTGGATGAACAGTTTTCTCCCTTACTCTGCGACTTCATCATCGCTGGTTTATCGGTGCACATCCACATGCTTCTTCAAAGAAGCTATTGTGATGCAAGTAATAAAGGTTTTATTTAAGATCGCCATTATTCTATTCCCTCATTCAGAGATTCTTCGTACCCGTTTCAGCATCAATTTTATAGCCTTACTATTGTCCTTTATTTCTATCTTTGAGTTCTGCGCTCCCTTGTGAGATCTTGTTTTTTCCTATCCCTTGCAGTTAACTTTTTAGATCAATTTTATCTAGCACTCCATCGTAGTCGTTTAGGTTACTTTTCTATAATTTACTCGTTTTCTTTGGTTATGTTGAGAGGGTAAGGTTGTTTTCTGTCTTGCGCCTTTAACATTTGTAAAGACTAAAAATAGGCGGTGTGTTTGGTGGCAATGACATCAAATATCTGTTGACTTATTTATTTACGATAGAGGTTTAAAGAAGTAAATTTCTAAAACCTCAGTTATCTCCAGAAACCTTTAAGAATCGTTAATTTTTGTTCTGCGATTGGACTGAAGCTCGTTCATAAGCCATTTTAGAGTTCTAGAAATCCCTTTAATTAAGTTGTCCCGGCTAAGGTGCATCCCTCAGTTGTTCTTGTGTGAAACTGTGTTGAACTCTTGGTGGTAGCAGGAGATTTTTGTATCGGGCAAGGCGGTGTGGTATTTGGATATGTTGGCTTTGAGTTGTGACCGCACCGGAGCGTTGCCATGGCCACTCTTTTGGGTTGACATCGGTCGGATGATTGAAGTCGTGATTTGGATCCAGAAGTGTGTGCATAAATTGTTTTATGGGTTATCCTTTCCTGGTTACGGAGTAGTGTGATAGGGTTACTTGGGAATATCTCGTGTAGTTTGCACGTTTTGTGAAGTACGGCGACTTATGCCCAAGGAGGCAGTCGCCAGATGAGCTCTTAAAAAAAATAACCCCCAAAAACCCTGTTTTGTGGAAGGAGGTGTCTTTCGGGTTTCGCCTTCACTTTGGGAGGTGCTCCAAAAATTAAGAC
Source organism: Ceratothoa steindachneri (assembly GCA_963969495.1). NCBI lineage: Eukaryota > Metazoa > Arthropoda > Malacostraca > Isopoda > Cymothoidae > Ceratothoa > Ceratothoa steindachneri. Next base: position 181,363,198 of record OZ018326.1, read on the forward strand.
TAACCCACACCTAGTTTTCCCAAATCAACCTGCCTCCAACACGTCCCTCCCCACTCCGAGAAATCAATTGAGCTGGGTTCCTGTGAAATTTATATCCGCTGTTCAATGAGTGTTGCTTTAAATTTTGGAATCTGGGAAGAAATTAGACCCTCAACCCCTACCTTTGTCCTTAATATTATCTTAGCAAGTATATTAATCCACAAGTTTAAACCAATTTGTTTTAACAAAATTTTCTTTAGTTATGCTGGGGTGTTTACCGGAGTGCAGTGGACTTAATCATTTTTTATAGCTTTAATATCTATGGTTACCCATGTGTTCGAGGAAATGGAGCTTTTTTAAAAAAGCGAGATCTTACGTTGCGTTGTAGTTTTGCTCATGTTTGTCTTTCTAAATATTAAATGACCAATTTAGTTGATAAGTATTGTAGTTTAAGATAGTCTTGCAAAGTCGTGTGTTAATTATTTGATGACAACAAACAAATTCCTAGTGAGCCAATAAATGTAGTGCAAGTCTGTTGGTGTGTTATCTATATGTATACTTAGGAGAAATGTATTAATCTGATGCTTTTAAACTGCGTCTAGTCGTTCTTTACGGGAAATATGTATATCTTCCATTCTGTTATTTCGCAAACCCCCCCAAACTCAAATCTTAAGCCATCTCCCAAACTACATGGGGCGGTGACCGCCTCACGTTACTCCTCCTCTGCGCTGCCTTTGTCAAGTCCAAACTGGTTTTGGCTACGCCGTTACCAATTCCTGATCCTCCTCATCTCTCCGACACTTTGATCCAATTCTGAACCAGGTCTTGGTTTGGCTACATAAGCTTTCCGCTCTTCTGTACTGGCCAGCTTTTATGCAGAATGTAATGTCCTTTCCCCATCATATATATGTGTATATATATATACGCACACACCATTATTTGTTCATCGTATGAGAGTTTTGTGTTTCGGTGTTAATGCGATGACCTTTTACATGTTTAAAGGTTAAATGGAATAATGGTGATACTCTCACCGGTGAGATGCGAAATGTTATGGTGTTAAAATTTTTTTGTTGATTCTTTTGTTCAAGATCTATAATTTCCCAGATATTTGTGGTGGGAGGATCTGAGCATCTAATGCTTTATATTTGCAGGTGAATAAATGTTTCAAGTTTATTTAATCTTATACTCTCGGTTCATTTGTGTGTAACATGATGTGAGACAAAAGTTTAAATTTGATTTAACTGATTTTCATTTAATTTTCGGCTCTGAGCATTTGCATTTTATTCTTCGATGATCTTAAGTGTGTAACCTACTCATTCACAGCCAAAGGTTTTGTGTAACGCTGTTCTCATATAATAAATTCGCCATGTGATTTTCTTGAGGATTTTTCCATGTAGGTTTTTGAGATTGGATGTCCTACCTTAATTTTTGTACTTTCAAGTACTCTTTCTGCATGATATCGCTATATTGTGGATTAATCTCGATCGATAGTCCTATATTCCAGCCAATGGTATTCATTTAATCGTTTGATGTACTGGTTTCCTTGGTTTAAACGAACTAGTCATATATTGATAATTATTACTTGAATGTTTGAATATTTTTTTAATTATAAAATTGGATTGTGGCTACATAGTTTTTTCTTTAAATCACCCTAAATTAGTTTAAGATTCCTCCGGATACTGGGAATGGAGTTCGCGTCGTTCAGGCAATGATGAAAATGCAAGCGAAATTCGGTAGGAAGGTCACACCGTTTTCGGATTAGGGGCGTAAAATGTGACTTAACCCCAAATAGAGTCTCCTAACCTGGGAAGCTTCTAACAGGAAAATTTGTGGTGGGGGGTGGGAAAGCAAGAGGAGAACGGATGCCAAGTATATCAAAGGGGAGTGTCTTCTAACACGGCATTTGGGAGTGACAAGCTGTCCTGGTGCAACCCAGTCTCAGGCGGGCCAGCTCTCTATGGTGGTAGGGGAATGAGGCCTAGTGAACTAGGTGAGCTTTAATGCCGTCAAGTTTTGTTTGCTGAAAGAATGAAAGGCCAGACAAATGAGGCCACTGCTCTTGGGAAGGGTCAAAGGACACCACAAATGAAGGCACCTTTGTACGATAGGCAAGAGAGTTATTCTGCGCAGACTTGAGGATCGACCCTGTAAGGGGTGCACCGATTTGCCATCCTGGCCCCCCCCGTAAGGGGCGCGGTGACTTGCCTTGCTCACGGGATCCAGCGCTCCGTTCGGCCCCAGCTTAGCCTCCCCTCATTCAGATCACTTGTATTTCTCACCTTCCTCACTTCCCCTACAACCTCTCCCACAACTTTCTCTGGTCAGCCTCTAATTTCACAGGGTAGATGCTGACCTTCTTAGCCAACAGTCCCGGATCGGGCCTGAGGGGGGAGGGGACAATGTTCCCTAACCCCTGAGCTCCGGTCTGGGGTGGTTGTTTTTTAACAACCTGCTTCTTTCCCACCCATACCTTCCTCACATCCCTTTTCCTTTTCTCGTCACACTCGGTTTTACGCCGTGCCCAAGGTGGAGCCGCCAGGCTGAAGGTCTGCCAAGTCACCAGGCGGGAGGGGTGGCCTTAAATGGCGTCACCTAGCTCTGCCAGGCCCGTACGCACCCCATGCAGAGCAGGCAACTACTGCGAGGGGTGATGAGCTATTGCATCCCGTAATTAAAAGAGGGTCACCATACTCAATGATGAGTCTATTAAAAAAAAACAAAATCCTCTTAATTTCCACGCACCCAACGTCGGAGCCACCCTCGGGCAGCTCCACAGGAAAAATGGAAGTCCCCCCTCGCCTGTGCCTACGCAGGGGACCCTCCATATTTCTCTAACCGGAGAGGAGGCTTGCTCCTCCTTCACCTACGGGTGTAGGGGACTCCCCTCACTCCCTTCTCTGGAGGTGCTTTCGGGCACCTCCCTTTTTCCAGCGGCAGTCCCCCCTTTTCTTTCCAAGGAAACTATCAAGATAGCCAGCAGGCAGCCCATAGCCTACCGCTCCCCAGTGAAGCGGCTCGGTAGGGCAAACTTCCATAGGGGGGAGAGGGAAGCCAGGCCCCTTCGGTCGCTTCCCTCAAAAGACCTGCTGGCAAGAATATTGAACCTTGCCGGGGTCAAGGCCTGTGCCTCCCCACACGTGACAAGTGACAATGCTGCCAACGGGACCTGCGATGTCGGGGGATGGGGGCAACTGGAGGCTTCCCCTGAGATAGACATGGTCCTTGAGGCAACCCAGCCTCAGACGGTAGGGCCTTCCATGAGGGGGAATCTGGAATCGGCGCCAAGCACCTAACCCGAATCCGTCCCATGCAAGGTCCTCCTCAAACGGCTAGGGTTTCCGAGGCAGTACAAGGAGGGGAGGGATCTCCTCCGACCGGTGCCCCTACGACTGCCAGGACCTTCTCCATTTCGGAGAAGGACCTAGCTTGGCGCTCCTGCTGGCGGAGGGGAGAAGCGGGTTCATTCCTCGCACTCCTCCCCTAAAAAGAAAAAGAACAGGATAAAGACTCTGGGCTCCTCTCCATCTGCGGCGGCTGCGGGGACGAATGGGTCTGCTGCTCCGGTAAGCGACCAAGCCAAGATCGGCATATCCTGCCCCTCTGCCCCACCCCCCCTCCCGTGTGCGGAGCCCCCGAAAAGGATGAAAAGAGCGCAAGGCGGAGCCTCGGTAACATCGGGGCCCCTTATTCAGAGGCTACCTGGCATTTTCGAGCCCGCTGGCTTTAAACGCTTCCTCGTTATTCCCTCCACTGATTGCAGCATGTTGGCCAAGGGCAACAAAATCCATCATAGGAGAGCATTAGCTAGTGTAATTGGTAGAGAGCCGAAGGTGACCCGTTTGTCGGACGGGAGCCTAATGGCGAATGCGGCGAATCCTTCCGAGTCGGCCAAGATAAGTGCTATTCGGACACTTGATGGCACCCCGGTGAGTGTAACCCCGCACTCTACCATGAACTTTGTGAAAGGAGTAGTTTATGCGAGAGAACTCGTTGACTACTCCATAGAGGACATCACCTTAGAGCTGGCCGACCATGGGGCGGGTAATGAGAAAACAGGGAGGGACCTTGAGACCCACCCCTACACTCTTTGTCACGTTCGACTGTGACAAGCTCCCTGAGTCGGTGCGTGCCGGTTGGTACCGCTACCGCGTGAAGACATTCGTGCCACTGCCGCTGCGGTGTTATTACTGTCACTGCTTCGGTCATACGAATCGTTCATGTACACGTACAAAGTCGGGTTCACCCGAAGTCTTTGTAAATTGCTCCAAGGCCGCACACGATAAGTCTAAATCGTGTGCGGCCAAGTGTGTCAATTGCGGAGAGCCGCACCCCGCTTCTTCGAAGCAATGTGGTGCATATCTCCTTGAGAAAGAAATCCTGGCCGTTCAGGCCCAGGATCGACTCTCATTCCTGGCGCGCCCGGCTCTGCCTGGGACGTCATATGCCTCAATAGTTAGAAATGCACTCTCTGCTCCTGGCCCATACAGGCCAACGAACACGGTTGTTTACACGCCCACTCGGAGCCCTTCTGTGAGTTGTACTCAACCCGGGCGCTCCCCTGGTGAAACTGGCGCCAAAGGGTTCACACTCAACCCCGGCTAAAACTAGGGCTCACCCTCTTTTCCCCATCGTGACCATTTCCCGTAAGGCGACCCGGCCACGCGCCTCCACCGAGTCGTTAGACTCACAGGAAGCAACACCCCTGAAGTTGGTCGCCAGGGTATCTTCCGGGGTTCCGAAAGCTGTCCCCCGAAAGGAGGACAGCAACAAAGGAACTTGGGCTTCTTCGCTCACGCCTAGTGGTCGGCTGAGTGGCTCCTCGAAAAGAGGGCCCCCCACCCTCGAAGCCGCAACGCCCGCCTAAGGTTTCGAGGTGGAGGGAGGAAAAGACTCGCATGGTGAGCCCAACCTTGCCTAATAAGTCCTCGAAGTCGACAGCGCTTTGTCCGGCCAACAACGCCCGGTGTTCTGCCTCCGGGAAGGGTAAGGCTATTCCCGTGAGGGTCTTCTGTTCGAAGAGGGTCTCCTCCGACCTAGGCCTGGAGGGCATATTCCTTCAATGGAATTGCCGTGGACTCCGGGCCAACTAGGAGGAGCTGCGGAGGCTCGTCTCGTCCCGTTCCCCGGTAGCTATTTTTCTGCAGGAGACAATTCTAGGCGCGTGCCCCCTGCCCGCCCTCCCGGGGTTTAAGGGTCTTGCGACCCCACCCACACGAGATGGCCGGGCTGAGGGATGGCGGTTTACACCCTGCATGATGTCTCCGTTCTTCCTTTCTCTTTAGATACCTCCTTTCAGGCAGTGGCTGTGAGGCTTCACCTGGATAGGAGGTATACTATGATTTTTGCGTACATTCCACCGTCAGTTGACTTCGACGCGGGGGACTCCGCCGCGTCGTGGCACGGTTGAAAAGACCCTTTCTCTTGCTTGGAGATCTGAACGGCAGGCATCCTCTCTGGGGAGATTACTCAATAAATCCCGGGGGACAAGTCCTTGCCGATCTGATCGAAGAGCTTGCGATAGGTGTCCTAAATGTAGATGAGTTTACGCATCACTGCCCGAGAACCGCTTCATTTTCTTGCCTTGACCCATCTTTGTGCTCTTCGGATGCACAGCCTGATTTTGATTGGGGGTTGGTCGATGACCTCCATGGTAGTGATCACTTTCCCATTCAAATATGATTTTCAGGGCAACTTCCGCCGGAGAGAACACCTCGGTGGTTCTTGGCGCAGGCGCGGTGGCCTGCATTTTAGGAAATAACGGTATTCTCTATCTCAGTCGAGGAGTTTAGGTCGGTAGATGAGGCCGTTGAGTTCTTCTCCGGTAACCTCATTGTTGCGGGCCTGACTTCTATTCCCAGAACGTCTGGCTGTTTTGCACGCCGACCACTTCTGTAGTGGTCGGCCGAGTGTGAGACGGCCCTCAAACAGAAGCGTTATGTCTACATGCGATTTCGCACCACCCGAATGATTTCACTGTCGCTGAATTTCGTCGGGCTAGGGCTAGGTTCCGGTATATTTCGAAGCACGCCCGCTGCTCTTCTTGGCGGGCATACGTGTTTTCACTCAACGAGAAGACCTCTCTGGCAGAGGTGTGGAGGCGAGACAAAAGGATTCGGGGCAAGTTCTCGCAGGACCCCCCTCCCGTTCTCCAGGAGAATGGGACCACAATCTCGTACCCCGCCTCAGGGGTGGAATCCTTCGCCACCACTTTCTCCGCATTCTCTAGCCGTGATGCTGCTCTGCCAGCATTCAATGCATGTTGTGATGTCAGGGACGGCCACCCACTGGACTTTACCTCCAGAGGTGGATAACCCCTAAAAGACAGGTTTAATGTGAGTGAGTTGCGTTCCGCTCTTGCTTCGTGCGCGGACACCGCCCATGTTCCGGATGATGTACCTGCGCTATGCTTCGACACTTGTGTGAGCGAGGCATGGCCTTCCTGTTAGATTTGTTCAACAGGATCTGGGTGGAGGGTCTCCTCCCAGATACCTGGCGAATCGCTTATGTGCTCGACTTTCACAAACCGGGGAGAGATCTCTCTATTCCGGCCAGGTTTCACCCAATCTCTCTAACCTCTTGCGTGTGCAAGTTGATGGAGAAATTGGTAAATGTTAGATTAGCCTTTTTCCTGGACAACGGAGGCCATCTGTCTTCTGCACAGTGCGGCTTCCGCAAGTTCCACTCCACGTCGGATGCTCTACTCCGACTTGGAAAATGCAGTCTGCGAGGCCTTCCTCCGTAGACAGCACTACACCACGGTTTTTTTCGATCTGTAGAAGGCCTATGATACCGCATGGCGATACGGCATCATGGAAACTCTCCACACGATGGGGGCGAGGGGACGCCTTCCAATCTTTATATCTGAATTTTTTTGCGAGATCGTCGATTCCGCGTACGGGTGGGGGGAGCCATCTACTGTCCAATGGAGCAGGAAGAAGGTGCCCCGAAGGGAAGTGTCCTCAATGTTACACTTTTTGCCCTGAGCATAAGCGGCATCACCTCGGTGCTGCCGGAAAATGTTCTCGCTACGCTCTACGTGGACGACCTTTCGATCTCTTTTGGCGCGGCCCAAATGCCAACTCTGGAGCATCGACTCCAACAGGCATTGAACTGCGTCTCTCGCTATGTCGAAGCGCCGTGGTTTCAGTTTTCTTTGACCAAGACTAAGGTGGCGCACTTCCGCCGCCATCCATGGCTCCACCCCGACCCAAATTTGTTTCTTAATGGGGTGCGACTGGATGTGGTTGAATCGCACCGTTTCCTTGGTCTTGTATTTGACCGACGTCTCACTTGGGAGGCTCATATTCGCAGCCTTAGGGTCTCTTGGATATTATCCGTTCCGTGACGTTCAGTGCTGGGGCGCTGATTGGGCTACTGCCTTACTTTTTTATCGATCCTTTGTTCGTTCGAAGCTCGACTACGGATGCAAGTTTTATTCATTCGCAGCCGAACGTTTATTGCGGAAGGTGGATTCGATCCACCACACCTGCCTTTGCCTTGCGACCGGTGCCTTCCGCAATTATCTTATTGAGAGCCTGTTGGTCGATGCTGGGGAGATGTCACTCCCTTTACGGCGCGTACAGTGCATCACTCGCCTGTACGCACGAGCCCAACGCCTCCCTCAGTCGCCAACAGCTCTCACTGCATCCGCAGCTGATTTTGACGGTGCCTATGCCTTCTAGAGACCCCAGTCATACCCTAAGCCTTTTGGGTTTAGGGCCAGGAAACTCCTTCGAGATCTAGGTATAGCTTTCGGGCCTGTGGCGCCCCTGGTTCTTCCCAGGACGCCATCCTGGAGGGTACCACATTTGGCTATTTGTCGCCACGCCTCTGCTCCCAAAGAATGTACAGCGCCGGGAGGATTGCGTTCGACCTTTCTGGAGAACACCTTGTGTCACGCTGGAACCGTGCCAGTGTATACGGATGGCTCCAAGTCCGAAGAGGGGGTCGGCTTCCACGCCGTATCCCCTCTGTTTGAAGTCACGGAGCTCTGCCAGGCGCTGCGTCTGTCTTCACGGCCGAGTTGGTGGCAATACACCACTCGGTAATAGAGATTACGCGACGTGCCCGGTTCAGAGACCGGATTATGATCTCTAGCGACTCACAAAGAACCCTGAGTTCTCTCTGGGCATTGGAATCTCCGCATCCCCTGGTTTGCGATATCCGTGACGCTACGGTTTTAGCGAGAGGGTGGATGTCGAGATTTTCTTCTGCTGGGTTCCTGGACATGTAGGAATTGCGATGAATTAGGGCGCCAAAGATTCCGCGAGGACTGTGCGACCGGACCAGCGTTTCACTCTTCCTCACACTGACTACATGGCAGGAATATGGGCTGCTCTTCGGACTGATTGGCGAAGAAGATGGGGACTGTCGAAGGGAACTTGAAGTTGCGTTCCATTGCGCCGCGACTGTTCCCATGGACCTACCCCCCAATGCTGCGACTGATTCAGGTCGCTTTCTCTCGTCTCCGAATCGGATACACTCGTGTGACGCATTGCTATTTGATGGAGCGCTCACCTGCGTCCTATTGGGACGACTGCGTCGTCCTCCAGACTGTTCGGCACATTCTTGTCGAATGTCCCAGTCTGGGTGATCTTCGCGCTCGTTACCTATCCCGGTACCGGGATGGGCGGGGTCACTACCGCCTGTCCCTTGTACTCAGGACGAGTGCGTTCACATTTCCTGGTGGACTTGTTGACTTTTGGGGAGAGGCCGGCCTTCACCCTATTATTTAACCAGGGGTTTTTTTGTTTTGTTTTGTTTTTTTTCTGCTTTTGTTTTTTCCCTTATAGGTCGCACGCTCCTGCTCGCTTCCTTTTCCCTTTTTTTAATTTTTGGTTTTGGGTTTGGGTTGTTTTTTTCAATTTGCTTTTAAAGTAGCCTAGTACTAGGCAGGTTTTTAATACGGGGACTAATGCCCAAGTAGGCAGTCGCCAGATGAGCTCTTAAAAAAAACAAAACAAATGTTTAGGATCGAAAAGCCTCTATAGGAAGTCGGAAACACGTTCGAAATTGGATCCAAGTAGGAGAGGGACGAAAGTGTAACGCGCCGAGAAGTGTAAGCGAGCGTTTAAAAACTTGGCTTGAATGATTTTTGGTTTAAGACCCAAAATGGCGCAGTCGATTGGCCGCTTTCAATCAGTGGTCCGGCGACGTGGGGAGCTGTTCGAAACTCTCTGCATGCTAATTTGGTTTATTTTTAACCTATCCCTCTTCATAAAGGTTGATGTATTTGACATCGTACACTGTGGAACAATTGAAAAGTTCGGATATAAATAAGAGCGGAATTTTGTCCGGGAGGAGGCGGGGGATTCATAAGATAACCAAATCAACGGCCGTAATAATGACTAGATGGCCTACCTAACGATTGTGCAAAGAGACGTACCACATTAGTAGGTCGTCAGGCTTGACTTCTGCTAATTGGACGGAGAGGAGAGGAAATGATGTAAACAAGTTATAGGTGATTGAGGGCCCAGTTGAGGGGTTCTAATTTCTTCAATGGAAATGCAGCGCGTTTGAGGGTATTGGGCTGACCCCAATTGGGGAAGATTATCGTCTCGTTTGATTTTCGCGTTGTAGGCTGGGTAAGGGGACGTTTGATTACCCGTATAAAAAATGTAGGCGCCAATCATACAATTTGGTCGGAGCTTACTTGAATTGTAAGTTTATTCATGTGTACAAGGGGATAGAAAGAAATTAAGCATGGAGTTTTGATTCAGGCCTCTGCTAGATAATTTTATCTTTGGGACAAAGATAACTTTAAGAAATAAGATTTCGTGTTTCACGGCTATTTGACAATAAACAGAGGCACAGCCTCATCCCTGTTTCTCAGCTGGTGTGTTTCGATAAGTATGTCTGCACAGATGTCTCGGCGTCTCTCAGAAGTTTTGGTGCAAAATGGTCAGGAAAGATAACGCGAGAAGCGCCTTTTATGCGTGTAACCGTGTATGTGTGAAGGCGTCTCAAATTATTTTTTGCTTATATAGCCCTTACAAGAATACATTATATGTATATTATTATTTACATAATTATGTACGTGCCCATTTTAAGACTTCATCGGATTCACATGACACTCATTTGTGAGTCTTCATTGTTGATCCTAATCCACCTTGCAATGGGGCACTACAAGGAAAAACTCTGTATGAACACCCTACTTTGATGCCAGGCTGAAGGGAAACTGTGTAGTGTGCAATCACTGCACACATACACACAAAGAAAGTGAGAGGGAGAGAAGGACAAATACACATTTTTCCAGGTCGAAGTATAAAAGATGGAATGGTAGGAGCAATAAAATAAGGTCGTTTGGAGCCAATTTGTGAACCAGCGGAATCTGATTAGAATGTCTGGATTGAAACCCGACCATAATTTAAGGCTATCGCGCACGAGTGTGAGAGCAAATGGGAAAACAGAGTAATTAAAGCTGTCTGGAATGGGGAACAGAATCAGCGACAAAAAAATGTTTCAGCTTAATGCAAAATTTGATAAGGTTATCTTGTAGCTTTAACAAACGGAGTCTCTGTGATACTGTCCCAGGGGAGAGACCCCAAATTAAGATACGAAGTGGAGAATTTCAGCCAAACACAGGCTAGACTCCAAACAATCACAGGCTCCACTGGACTGATAGGTAGCTAAGCACCGCATCAACGACCCAAGGAAGGCGGAGCTACGCGTCGCCTCCAAAATGCTGCCTGGTATAAATAAGAGAACATTTTATTCAAATGATGATTATTGACAAATTAACCTGGAGAACACAATTTTTGTTGAGTTAGGTCCGACAGCTGTTTTTAACTAATTTTTCGGTACTGAATCCAAAACTGATCTCCGTTTTTTTCCTATCACGTCAAGTTTTTGGAACTTTTTCAAATATTGACATACAATGAAATATGAAAGAAATATGCATGATTGCAATGTTTATTTAACACTATTATGTTTTAACAAAGGATATGGCTACTGTAATTATATAATTATAATTGTGTGAAAGTAGTTAAGGTAAAAAATTACGATTATAGCTCTTTCTCGAATGTTCAACTTGAAGACTATCACGTTTGATGCTCCAAAAATAGTCAGCCATCATATGTACATCCCATCTATCCTGATAACGTTCTTCCATAACCTTCAAATCTTGGTGAAATCGTTCACCTTGCTGGTTGCTAACAGCAGCAAGATCATCCGGAAAGCTGGCAAGATGACAATGCAAAAAATGTAGTTTAATACTCATGTTGCAACCAAGCGCCTTGATGCTCTCCAATAGATTCTGAACAATTTCTGTGTAATTACATGCACGTGTATTTCCAAGAAAGCTCTTGACGAGGTCTCTGAATGATAGCCAAGCATTCTTCTCAATGTTTGATATAGTCCAAGTGAACTGTTCATCTTTGATGAGCTGTCGAATTTGTGGACCATCAAACACACTGGCCTTGATTTTTTCAATTGACAGACCAGGAAATGTCAAGATTATGTACTTAAAACAGTCGCCATCAGTTGACCATACCTTTACAAACTGCTTCATAAGACCTAGTTTTATGTGCAGAGGTGGAAATATTATATTCTTCCTGTCAACAAGTGGCTCATGTAAAATGTGGGGATCTCCAGGTTTAAGATCAGATCTTGGAGGCCAATTCGTATCAACCCAATGCTTCCTTTGAGCTCTGCTATCCCACATACAGAGAAAGCAGGGATACTTTGTGTATGCACGTTGCTAACCAAGAAGAAAGCACACCATTTTAAGGTCAACACAGATTATCCAATTGTGTGTCATATTGCAGTAACTCAATGACCCTCTTTATATCTCCATGTTCTTCACGAAGACAGACAGAATGCCCAATATGAACTGCAACAAATAAATTGCCATTGTGCAGAAGGACACACTTCAAGCTCCGCTTTGAGCTGTCAATAAACATTCGCCATTCATTTGGATTGTAGATTGAAAGCCCTAATTCCTTCAGTAAACTAGGAATGTTATGGCAATACACAAAGCCGCTTTCACTTCGAAAGTACTGCATAAATGTACTTTCTCTGGTTCGAAAGTATGATACTTTCGCTCCTTGTTCAAGTAAGTTTTTCTCATTCAGTCTTGATGCTAGGATTTCTGAAGTTTTTTTTTTTGATAGGCCCAAATCACGTGCCAAATCATTCAAATCTTGCTCATCAAATCTCCTACGAACCGAATCCTCGTGAATTTCGAAATCTGCATCATTGCTATCACTGCGTTCGTCAACATCACTCAGATCTTCTAGAGGAGATAGTTGTTCGAAAACTGGCACTGGAATTTCAGCTGAATGAGGCATTGGCCTTATAGCTGACGGTAGATTAGGATATTCTATTTTACTTTTATTTTTCTTGTTAAATCCTGATGATTTCACTAAGCAAAAGTAACAACAGTCTGTGCAATGCTCCTTTTGCTCTAACCAAACCATGGGGTTACCAAATGGCAACCTTTCACGTGTTCCTTTGGTCCACATCCGTAAACTCTCGACACACTGCCTGCACACTTTATGGGGTGCCCAAGGCTTGTCTAGATCACCGAGTTGTACTTTAAAATATGCTAAATATGCTTGTTTGACAAATGCACTGATGTTTGCCCTCTGACTTGGAGTGGTGAAACTGCCACAAATGTAGCAGAAGGAGACAGGGTTGTTTAGGCATTTACGACTAGAAGTTGCAGGAGCAGACATGATCTGAAATAAAGGAAATATATACCTATGTAAATAAAACACTAAGATGGAATAGTTACCAGCTTTGAAAGCTAAAAAAAAAACAGCATATAACGAAATAGAACGTACAGCACACACCTCTCACCGCACTGTCTCAATGGTGACTGCACAAACAAGTTGCCACGTAGCCGTAGATGAATTCAATCGTAATCAGCAGGCAAATCTTATTACAGCTAAGCAGTGGAATTTTACTTCTCTGGGGGGTAAGCTGTGGAGAAAAAAAATAGACGTGCTAGAAAAAAAGGTGACTACAAATTTGGAATCAGCATGCTAATTTTAGTCTAAATCAGCACAAAATCTAACTAAACAGAATTTTTTTTTTCAATTTGTTTCCCGGTGTTATTGATTGATTCATTTAGTTATTCATTGATTAATGATTCGACTCTTAATTCACCGCTCTACGAATCTCCATTATTTTTGCTCTTGCCATTATAACTCCATTTAGCATATTCCGTTGCGAAAATTAAATCTTTACAGTAAGTGTAAACATTTCAAAGTGGTATAAAAATACAAGTGTTTAATTCCTTCACAAAGGAGCCTTTTACTTACAAACCTTGATCTGTTAATACCCTCGGACCGTACGTCAAAAAACCTGTAAGCAAGCCACTTTACCAAACCCTTATAGGATCGCCTTGCAATCAAAACAAGGCCTACTTACGCCGAACCTATTATTGGTGACCCTATAACTGCTATCGATCTAGATCCAGTTGTATAGATTCAGCAGGTAGTGGTGCGCCGATATATGGAGGTGTTAGATTAATCACGCGGGAATTTCGTCAGTAGCAATGGGCTGACAAGATAAAATGGCTTGGCACAGCTCTTCTCTAGAGGTCGACCGATCATTTTCTCATCATTTGGGAGATGGAATGCGATGGGTGAGTGGGTTGTTTGATGATGAATCGATCCGAATTGAAGCAAAGAGCAAAAGCCAGCTTTTTGGCAACTAGTCCTTCAAAAAGGAATGCGGTGCTGTCCTTGAAGACGGGTGGGTGTGAATTTGTGGGTTTCCCAACCACCCTGCGAATTCATCGCCAGAGGTCGTTTTGTGAAGAGGAAGCGGAAATCCCCAAAGAGTACGCTTTTTAAGAGGAGTGGTTTTATGTGTACTGATTACATTATTTTGCCTAGATAGCATATAAATACAATATCCTGTACCCATAAATTAGAGATTGATAGAAATGAAGGTTCAATTTCTAAATTCGGTCTTCGTGACGGAATGTAGTAAACACGAGGTATGAAAATATATTTAAGAATTAACAATGAAAAAAAAGAGAATTGATTGAATATAACTTGATTCAAATTGGTATACAACAAGTCACTATTTAATGGATATGTAAAATGATTAAAAAGGCAATTCACAAGATGTTAATTGGGAATTGAATGTATATAATAACAGGATACTAAATAGATAAAAAGGTATTTAACAGGCTAGAGTATTCACAGGATAAAGAATGTGAACCGGATAGTAACAGGGTATTAAGAGAACAAAGAATGTTAACGGTAGTGGAATAGTATATTAAATGTTAACAGGATCACAATAGTAATATGTAGGGCGGTTAAAAGTCAATAAAGTCAACTTGTATTTTACAAGACACTTTTGTAGCGACCGACGTGTACGTCCAAAATAGGACACACACGAGAGTCGCTACACACATAAAGTACACAGAGGGATAAAAATAAAGTTAGCGCCGTTTACGAGAATGTCACAAGGTAGTAAACGGAGCACAGTTATCTCTGTTAGAGTTGGTCGAGGCAATCTTAGGCCAACATTATAATCAAGGCAGAATCCAGAATAAACCCGATAGCTATCACAGTTAAACAAATAGAAGCCAGGTCAGGAAGCTGTTTCCATAGCAACATGCCACCGCCCACAGATAATTTTACCCAATAGTCAGAGTGCCTTCCTTATCAATATCTTCGACAGTAGCCAATCAAAAGTCGAGATATGTTAATACCGACAAATCAACAGGTCGGTACATAAGAGGGAAGTGTGGCTTAGTTGGACGAGGAACTTGTAGGGCGTGGCTTAAATTGAATATATAACCGTGTGAAGCCAGAACAAAGACAATAATTCGATTACTGTTTTATATAGCAATATATCGCGTTATATATCGTTCAGTCCGATCTCTCGGATAGGCGTAATTCTTCTTTGTATATAGTCGTATACATAACGCAGACATTAAGGTGTAACTCTTAAAGGCTATATTCATCTGGCCTCCTTTAGACCTTGCCCACACTTGACCTCTAACTTAATCTATGTCATAACTTAAAACTTATTTAAAGAACTTTTGTAAAGTGCAATAAGATCTAGTTGAATAATAATTCGAATTTTGCTTTGGTGACTTCAATATCCTTACGTTCCTCAGTCTCCCTGCTTCAAAAGCCTTATTAATCGGGTAAAACAGCCGTTGCGCATTCTCCTCGTTAATCGCCATTCCTCGCGATTACATAACTACCGAAATACCGGTGTTCTACCCCGGTGTGGTCTATCCCCATTCTCCGGGAAATTTAACCCCTTCGCTAGAATAAGCCTGCCCCTCGGCTTAGGGCACCCCATATCAATCAACAAATCACTCTTGTGGGAAATAAGAAAGGGTAACGCAAACCAACCGGTGCATCTGTATCGACCGGAGTCCTTGCCAAAAGATTACGTGATAACTCGGGAATCTATAATCATTACTGAAAACCAGCGTCCCTCTTCCAAGGCTTTTGGGTTGTCCTCACGATTACTTTCAAGGTTCCCCATAATTAGGGACGACCTTCAAGAGCCACCCATAACTAGAACAGCTATTAATGCATTAAAAATGATTGTAGGGGGAATAGTAACAAAGTTAATAGGTCAACAAAAAGTTAACCTTTACACGTCAGGTCAACAAACTTTTTATGTCAAGAAAGTAAAAAATATAGAATAAAAATCTGGTAACTTTTCGCTTACTAATTGGCAACTGGTGGCCTACCAATTATCAACTCCTGCCTTTTTCAGTTGCTGTTTAATGGCTATTGTACGCGTTTGTACTTGTTTTTTGGTGGTCCTTTTGGCAGTTTTGAATTATATATATATATATATATATATATATATATATATATATATATATATATATATATATATATTGACATGTCTAAAGTTGGGATGCTATCTACTTCTAAAGTGCGTGCTGTAATTAAAAAATACTCAAATTAATTAATTTGTTCAGAAAAAAATGAACTTTATTGTCAAAGTTGTTGTGTTATAGTGAAGTACAAATTTTTTTTTCATGGAGAAACATCGTTCGACTCAAAAACACCAACGTAGCCTACCTAAACGTGAGGAAACTGGAAAGACACAAACACTGTTAACGTTTAAGTCTTATGATTTTACTGAAAAGCTAGTGACTACGTTTTTGTCAGCCGACATAGCCATTCATATATTGTGCCATCCTCATATAAAACAATTATCCTCTGAGTTGTGTGTAGCAGTCCACAGTGTGACAACTTGTAGATCAATATCCATGAAAATGGCCGAGAGTGAATCCGCTAGGATAAAACAATTACTAACGGAAAACTAATTTTTCTCGTCTTTGATGAAAGTGAAGTAAAAGGTTATAAATATTTTAATATACTTGCGGGAATTATTCATGTTCCAGAAAAAAACTTATTTAATCAAATGTTATGTTCTTGTTGGATCTGTTAATGCGCAAAATGTCATACAGAAGATTGATGATACTATAAAAGAATTTGAGATAGCAAGAGAAAATTTCTGTTTACTTCTACCTGATGCAGCTCGTTATATGATGTCGGCTGGATCAACACCCAAGAAACTTTTCCCAAGACTTTTCCATGTAACATGTGTTGCAATTTACTGTTAAAAATGAGGAAGGCTTTGTTTCAAGAAATTGGTACTCCCCCCAAACCAATTTTAACACGTTGGGCAAGTTGGCTAAACGCTGCTCTCTACTATGCAGGCAATTTTCCAAGCGTCAAATTCATTGTTGAGAATTTTGAAGGTGATGGAATTATTGTTCGGAAGGCAAAAGATAGTGTGTCTAATAAAAACCTACAAACGGAATTACTTTCCATTAAACTGAATTACCGTCAAATTGCTCGCTTGACGCCTAGGATGGAAGCAACTGATTTCAAAATTAAAGAGGCATATGAGACTCTTACTACTATTAACGCTGATGATGATCCTTGTGAGATCAAGCAGTGCATTGAAAGAAGACTTTAGGAAAATGATATGTGTGAGATAGTTGAACTCCGTATGCCTGAAATAGTACCAATAATTTATTCTCATCTCCTTTGTTGTCAGCTAACAACACCTTATGGGGAGAGATCATACTCCATGCTAAACAAACTCTTAAATAGAGACTGCAACTTTCTGCCGGAAAATATTGGAAAATACTTTATTATGTACCACAATCAGCCAAGTAAAGTTTCATTCATATCAGTTATTGAAAATAAAGTAAACTTTTTACAATTATTAGGTCAACTTTTTCAATTTTTTAGGTAAACTTTTTATTGTTCTAGTAATAAGTAAATTGGGGTCTTGCGAGTCGGAAGACGAAAGCACAATGAGGACGAGCAAGGTTGGTTGGAACATATTTTAAGCAATTTACATTACATATACAAATTACTTTGAAGGATAATAAGTTGATTTTAATTTGGGGGGAATGTGCTACAGAAATACATAATATACATCATCCTATTTACTTTTGGAATACTGCTGATTATAAGAATCGGGCGGTGCTACAAATACTCCTCACCAAAGAAAGTTACCTCCCCCCTCTCTTAATATGGTCTTGCTAGTTCTGATAATGCCTAGGTCCCCTTATAACGCGACCAGAGCGTGTTACATGCCAGTGGTTCGGCTACGAGCACGCTGACATGTCAGGCACGAGCGAGTCCATTTAGCCTCATCCGCATCCATAGATGGCCATATGAAGCATCAATGCGTATGGCATAGATAGATGCCATGATGTAAAAATCCGTACATTTGGTTGGAAATATACCGACGTAAGCGAGAGGAATGAGAGGACGAGAACAGTTAGGCAATGAAGAGTCGGCCAGAATGCGCCTAGAAGGACTGTCTGTTAATTCGACTTCGCGAACAACGAGTTGGGATGAGTGACGCAGTGTTTGCGTGTCTTCATCCTGTTTCTGGGCCAGCGCTATTATCGCATGATCGATGGGCGCAGTGTGAGAGAGTTACGTGCCTGAAATCGCGGAAATACGAGAAAGTGCGTCTGATACGACGACGTGAACGTGGAATAAGACGAGCAAGCACCGACCAAAGGCTTATGGTCAGGAAAAGTAGTGAAGTCTCACCCTTCCAAATATGGATGGAGTGACGGATTGCAAGGTATATAACAAGCAGGTCACTGAGAACGTTCTATACCTCTTTTGAGAGTCAGAAAGAGAGCGTGAGAAGAAAGCAAGAGGTTTTCATAGGTCACGAATCTTCTGCTGCAAGGTTCCACCTACCTGTGTTGAGGATGCGTCTGAAGCGACGCTGATGGGGTCTCCTGGAGAAGAATGAGCCAATTCCACAGCGCGGGCAATATACTCTTTTGTGCGAGAAAACAAATCGCATACCTCAGTAGACCACTTGAGAGGAGAGTTCCTTTTTGGTCTTAGACAGTATGTAGTTGAGAGGTTGCATGACCTAGGCATATTTTAGAATGATTTTTTAGTAGAAATTGACCATGCCACCACATAAGCGTCTAAGTTGTTTGCGTGATGTGGGTTGGGCAAAGTTGCGCATCAACGTAACTTTGTCTTCGATTGGGCTAATCCCGACACTCGAAACGTAGTGTCTCAAGAATGAGAGATGCGAGACACCAAAAAGACACTTAGAAGTGTTGAGTACGATACCATACTCTTGAAGGCGAGAAAATACTCGACGAAGGTGAGAAAGGTATTCATCGAACGAGGAAGATGCTCTTAGCAAGTCGTCAATATAACAAAAGACAAAGGGAAAACCTCTCGGAATTTGGTCCATGAAACGCTGGAAGGTCTGGGCGGAATTTCGCAAACCAGATGGCATTCTAACCATTTAAAAGGAACCAAACGGAGTGGTGATGCTATTCTTTGAAATATCGTCTGGGCGATCTGGTTGAAAGCACGAACTAGATTCAAGTGATAAAAGATTATACGGCCGGAGAGAGATAAAGTGAAACTGGCTATGTACGGCAATAAATAACGGTCCGGGGTTGTTATCGCGTTTAGGCTCTGTAATCCCCAACTGCTCTGAGTTTCCCTGACGTGGATTTGGGAACGATATGGGGTGGGGAGACCCAAGGTGAAGAGGAAGGCCTACAATTGCAGGCATCTACCATCAATTGGAATTCATCATGCATTCTAGAAAGACTATCTGGGGCTAGACGAAGAGGGGGAGGGGAACAGGTCCTCCTTTCGTCTCGATCCGATGCACCACATTATTTTTAATGGCCCTTCCTTTGAAGGTGGAAGTGTAAGGTCGGGAAACTAATGCAGAAGGCGCTCTAGGGAACTCTGTGAAGCTGAGTATGAATCCGAAACAGTGGGTAAAGTTTTGCGATCGACAAGCTCGCGATGACAAGAATCGACCAAAAGGTCGCTAGCCGATAGAAAATCGAGGCCCAATATTGAACAAGCTATCCTGGCCATGACGAAGGTCCATCGAAAAACTCTACAGAGACCGAGTGAAACTTTTTGGTTACGCCTTCCCAAGGTCCTAATATTGGTTGCATTGGCTGCCTTAAGAACTAACTCTGAGAGAGAAAAAGCTTTGCCACCCTTAGAAATTGGTATAACACTGCATTGTGCACCAGTGTCAACCAGGAATTAGAAATGAGAAAGTGGACCAAAATGCGAAACGGAGGACCTACCAGAGCAAGTGAAGTGATGGCAAGGAATGTAGACCCTTTTGTCCCATGTCTTTCTAGTTTAAAGGAAAATTTAAGGTTGAAATTGAAGTTTGATTGAGATGAGTGATGTGCGGGGAGCGGAGAGTTGAGATTAGGTGAATGAGATGATACCGGTTGTAAATATGTGCACGGTTGTAAGCATTTTACAGCCTGTGCGCCAATTTGTTGTGGTAGCAGCACCATTGAGTTAATTCGGTGAAAGTTAGATTAGGCTTTAGGTTGTAGTGAGTTCGTTTTCTGAGGTGGATGCGGAAATCCCAAAGAAGTTCGCTTTTCAGGAGGAGCGTTTTTTTTATGTGTACTGATTATATTATTTACCTAGATAGCATATAAACACAATATCCTGTACACATAA
This sequence comes from Ceratothoa steindachneri, assembly GCA_963969495.1. NCBI lineage: Eukaryota > Metazoa > Arthropoda > Malacostraca > Isopoda > Cymothoidae > Ceratothoa > Ceratothoa steindachneri. The sequence continues at coordinate 181,383,126 of OZ018326.1, forward strand.
ATTAGATTGATAGAAATGAAGGTTTAATTCCTAGATTCGGTCTACGTGACGGAATGTGGTAAACACGGGGGGTTTGAATGCACGAGGTATGAAAACATATTTAAAAATTAACAATGAAAACAAAGAGAATTGATTGAATTTAACTTAATACTAATTGGTATACAACGAGTTACTATTTAATGGATTTGTAAAATGACTAAAAAGGCAATTCACAAGATGTTAATTGGGAAGTAAATGTATATAATAACCGGATACTAAATAGATAAAAAGGTATTTAACAGGCTAGGGTATTCACAGGATAAAGAATGTAAATCGGATAGTAACAAGATATTGAGAGAACAAAGAATGTTAATGGGATAGCAACAGTATAGTTAACAAGATCACAATGGTAATAAGTAAATTGGGGTCTTGCGAGTCGAAAAACGAAAGCACAATGAGGACAAGCAAGGTTGGTTGGAACATATTTTAAGCAATGCGGTTCTAGGAGAATCGTTTGAAATGTGGGAATTCTAAATTGAGTTATATTGTAGTGGTCGAACTACACCATAAGTATGCTTTATGCTGGATTAAAGAGGCCCTAAAAACACCTTCACAAAGTGGACGCGAATTGGCCCTTTTTTATCCAAGTATCCTTACTCAAATGTAATTTAAAGATTTAATATTGTATTGATTTGTAAATGTACATATTTATTTGTATTTAAGCATGAGACCATGAGACTTAGAGTGGGCAAAGGCCAAACGCTCGAACACCTGTTTGATAAGACTGCCCAAATCGTGTCTCGATGTAAAATTTTCAGACATGGAGGTTTACTTAGGAGACTCAATAAATACAGTTGCTGACCGTACGAGGCGATACAGCGGGAAGTATATCAAATGACACGAATATCTATTGGATCCAAAATGTCGACAGGTGTACAGGCAGCTTAGCTCCGCCCATGGGGTGGAGAGTTGAGACTTCTAATATGGATGCGGGTCCTTTCTGGTCACGCCCTCTGTATTTCGAGCATATATAAGGAAGAATCAGAATAAGAAAAGAAGATAAAGATCAGATCAAACTACTCGTAATCATTATTAGACGGATTACCATTGCTATTGTTACTTAGCTTTCACGCTCTCGGTTAATCACAGAGTCTTGACTCGCCTTCATCCCGTATTCGCGTTGTTAATACTTAGACATACTAGTCTCCGGTCGAATATGCTCTGTAATCGTGCCGCTTATAATATAACTTTCGTTAATTAAATAAAGTGTTTATTTTCGTAAGTTCATCTTTGTCTTAATAAATCACCGCAACGACACCCATCACTCAAAAGTTAGGACCCTGTCGAGCCCCTAAGCTGGTGCTCGTCACTTGCTTCCTACACCTAGTGACCCTGATGTCCCTCAACCATAACTGGTAACCATATATATATATATATATATATATATATATATATATATATAATATATATATATATATATATATATATATATATATATATATATATATATATATATATATATAAATATATATATATATATGTATATATATATATATATATATATATATATATATATATATATATATATATATATATATATATATATATATATATATATATATATATATATATATATATATATATATATATATATATATATACACACCGCCATAACTTGTGACCGAGCAGAGAAGACACTGAATTGAGAAAATGGACTCGTCAAGCAAGCAATCGCCAGGTTGGACAAAGTGAAAGAGATGTCGTGAACGCTGTTCGCATCAAGCCGCCAATTTTCAACGAAGCAGCAGTCTCAGGTTGGTTCCAAATAGTGGAGGCCCAATTTTACATCTCCAGTATAAAAGGGAAGAAACTCAGTTCTTTCACATTTCGGCCTCATTACCACCCGAGACTGTCTCCCAGTTGACATTATAGCAAGCCGTAACTACTAGAGTTTAAAGGAGGAAGTAATTGGCCTTTAAGAGAGGACTAAGCCCGAGCTTTTTGAGAATTGTTCGAATCCTACCCGCTCACAGACCGACCTTCAATTAATTTAGAAGAGTTACAGAAACGACCATTCAGGTAGGAATGGATGAACAGCTAGTACGTCTCAAATTCATCCAATCATTGCCACCTAATATCACGTTAATTATCGCCACTCAAAAAGAACTAAATCTAGCACAATAAGGGAAACTCACGGATGAACTTGTAACATTCAACCAAGCGCAGTGCCATAATATAAATACATATGGTAAATCGAGAGAACACAGTGGCGTTTAATGACACAGGTTCGAATCCAACTCCTTTATTCATTTTCTCATAATGGTTAAAATAGTCTGCCCGTATTTTTTATGTTACTATATCTTCCATTTTCCTTCTTAAGGTTTAATGGTACACGTAATAATAATTTCCTTAACGTTTTTACGGGTTGTGTTACCAGTTTTCATTTCTTTGGTCATTTTAAAGAGATCAATTATATATCACGTTTCATGTGATTTTCAATTATTACAAACAAAAAGCCCGTGCTCCCTCCTACTACATAAACATTTGTCTTGTCTCTCACTGGATAAAAACCTACACTTCGTTATTCAAAGGGCTTCTTGAATCAACCTTTTTTTGTGTTGAGGAGGGTAGCTCTCGCGATGAGCGTCGAGGTCATTTTAGCGAAGAGCGCTTAATGACACAGGTTCGAATCCAACTCCTTTATTCATTTTCTTATAACGGTTAAAATAGTTTGCCCCTATTTTTATGTTACTATATCTCCCATTTTCCTTCTTAAGCTTTAATGGTACACGTAATAATAATTTCCTTAGCGTTTTTCCCGGTTGTGTTACCAGTTTTCATTTCTTTGGGCCTTTAAAATACATCAATTATATATCACGTGTCATGTGATTTTCAATTATATATATATATATATATATATATATATATATATATATATATATATATATATATATATATATATATATATATATATATATATATATATTAGGCAATAGATTCGCCACTCCTCCCTACGGGGGGAGCTTGCGCTTCGCTATTAAGATTAAAATTTAAAATCTAAAAATGCTGCCATGGTTAAATTTTTATAAATTTTTTGAACTTCGCCAATTATAATAATTTAAAAAAGGAACTTTAAATTAAATTTCCCCTATTTTAAAATATCACGTTGCTAAAATATAGTTATTAAAGAAGATATATATAAAAATAAATTTTCTGAACTTCACCATTTTGTTTGTTTTTTTATATTGTAAAAGAATTATTAGAAATAACTTTGATAAAAAACATAAGTCATAACCAAACTAAGATGAAATTATTATTCAAATACTCAAAAAAATTCCCTTCTTAAACTATAGAGTTAGTGATATAAATATATGTATTTGTTAGGTGTCAAGATTGTATTCATATAGGAACCTAAGGCGAGATACGCCAGTTGTAAATGAAATATTTATAAAAATATATTAGGCATCATTGTATTAATGTCGTACGATATAGCAGGATCCAAAGTCTAGACAGGATGTACAGGCAGCTTAGCTCCGCCCCTGGGGTGGAGAATTGAGACTCCTAATATGGACGCGGGACCTTTCTGGCCACGCCGTCTGTATTTCGAGCATATATAAGTATAGATATAGGCCCATCGTGGTATGAACCTAGATAGATACTTCACAACAAACCTATATCTATAAGTTTTTGAGGAGAGTCATTGAATCGTAAAAAAAGTTTCAAGCGGCTAAGCTTATGGCGAAGTTTGGCTTAATGGCTGGACATGAAATCGTCAAGGAATGAATGAAATACAACGAAGATAGAACAAAATATATATTATTATAGATTAACAAGAATGGAACATATTTGAAATTGTATTGGTTGAATTTGAATTTAATTATACAAAATGAACATGAGTTTAATACTGAATTTTCGTCGTGATTAAACTTGGTGTAAGGTAGATAGGTAATGGTAAGCAGGTAACAAGGTAATGGTAAATAGGTAACAAAAGCAATGGTAAATATGTAACGAGGTAATGATATATAGGTAACAAAGGTAATGGTAAATATGGTTAACAAGGTAATGATATCAAGGTAACTAATTAAAAATGTAATTGTAACTAATTGAAATGTAATTGTAAATAATTCAAATGTATTTGCAGCTAATTGAAATCACGATGGTTAAAAGGAGAAACGTATGAGAGTCTGGAAAGGAAATATAAGGAATTAAACAGTGTTTTTGTTTGTAAAACTAAGGATTATATGGGGAAAGAATTCAACTGACCTTGACTTGGATTAGCGAGGGAACAAGTGAAAATTTTGTCTCCCATGAGGAATATTTGGAAGCATTATTACGTTCGTTTAAATGTTGCCAATTGTTTTTGAAGACTTTTTGACAAATATATAATAATTAAGAAAAATGGAATATAAATTTTTATTCAGATACCGACGAGGTCTCTTAACAAAGCGGCCAGAACATGTCACAGTGCCATGTGGCTGATTTCGATAATGGGGACATAATTGACTAGCGGGGTCAATCAAATGCGGCGAAACACTGTCGCGCGCGAGGGCAGGCGGAGCTTAGGACATCCGTTCTGCCCCCCCCCTCCAAACTGGCGTCTGACGGGGGCTGGCCGTTATGAGACTGGCTCTCCGCTGCTGACGAGGGCTCATGCAACAAAATGGCAGATGGCGACAATCGGGAAGGAGAATTGGGTGTTGGAGAATGGTTTGTGGGAGGGTTTTGAAGAACCTGCTGGATCACTAACACTCATAGTGGGAGGAGAAGACAGTGACTGTTTAAGGCGAATGGCCTCTATAAAGACGGGTTTCAGGCGATCGATAGAGACAGTATCCTGCTTGGTGCCAAACTGTAGTACAAAGAACTTCGGCTTCCTGGAGATGACGAGAAAGGGTCCGTCATAGACTGGTTGCAAGGAAGAACGAGTTGAGTCGCGACGCACAAAAACGTGAGAACAGGCTGTCCTCTCCTTTCGCACGAAAAGTTTCTGATGAGCAGGCACTATTGGGGCGGTCGGCTTAACTTCAGACATCGCCCGTACTAAATTAAATACGTATGCAGCAGGATAAACATAAGATGGTAGAGGACGGTCAGAAGAAGAAAAAAATTGACCAGGAAGACGAAGTTGAGTAACATAGACAAGTTCCGCCCCAGATGGGCGGAATACCCCCCCCCTCCCATTCCCTAATAACGCTCGCCCTCTGCGACGCGACCAATCATATCCCTTTCCTACTCTAGCTCTCCCTCACCCTCCGTTGCCTTGTCTCCCTCAATATTACTGTCTTCCCTGAGTGCCTTGCACAATCTCCACCTTATTGTCTTTCACAACCCCAACCAGCCATCCCCGAACTACCCTCTCAGACCCCATAGATTATCAGGAAACAAACGCCTCCCTTCCACATAGCCCACTCTTAACCTCCGCCGCTTATTTTCAAATGTGACCTTGATCTCCATCTGCCCATCTAGTCCTAAGATCATCCTCCTCATCAGCCTTCTTACTCTCATATCATAAGCTACTATTTCAGGCGCTACATGTAAAAACATCAAAACATAAAATGTACGCGTTCATTACATTGCCACGGCTTAAATATTATAATAAAAAGAGGCAAATTGTTCGCATGCCTCAATATGATTGCACATATTACTATATAACTAATGAATTTTCCCCTGTAAACCAAAGTATATACCATATATTATAATCATGGGGACTACTTAAAAGGTAAAAGACCCCGAAATGATATATATATATATATATATATATATATATATATATATATATATATATATATATATATATATATATAAACATCAAAGCCATGTAAGAGTGTAGCAATTGTTGATGCAGCAAATTGTTTACCCCCGAGACGGTGTATATTAGAAATCAAAGAACCTCATTTGTAATACCGTGGTTTCAAAGGGGAGTCTTTGTGACACCCAATTCGAAGGTGGAGTAGAGCCAACAAGGAACCTCACAAATGACCCCCTAGTTTGACCTATGAAATCTTGAAATTGGACACACAAATCGAACATTGAAATAATATGTCATCTTGTTACAATTAACTAATGTAAAACGAAGCAAATACTTGTAAGTAATGTAAAATAGCAATTTAATATGTAGCAATGCAAACAGAATATTTTGTAAGGATGCAAGTCTAATCGTTGTGTACTCACACTAATATACAAACATACAAATATTAGGTAACAGATGCGAGCCGACTGCATGGCTACAGAGATAAGGGAGACGGTGGAAAACAACCGTGTACCCATAAAACGGAATCTTATCCGATCCACCAGAATTTACATGAACCCGTGAAAAGACGAAATCAATCTTGCTATGGATGTCCGCTTGATAAACCCGGTCAGATGAACAAATGCAAATACTCTTATGGTGCACACGTGCCTACAACGAACATGCATCCACCCTTTGACAAGGCTCAGCATTCTTAGTAGAACTTTGACCCGATAAGCTCCGCCTGGCGTTCAGATTAAAAGAAGAGAAGCCACGCCCCCTTAATTGGCGTTAGTATGAATAGACGGACAAAAACATTCTTATTATTATTCTTATTCTGATTAGTATATTAGTGGCATTATTATTATCAGCATCTCCATTCTGTACCTCCTCCTCAATCCGTCCTTCCATAGTCCCAACAATCTGACGCAGAAGGAGACTTACAAGAACGACTGAACATTAACGCTATAATCAGCCAAAGACGTGTGCACACCAACGAACTACGGAAAACTCAACTATTTCACCTGCCCGAACTGAGATTAAAGGCTACAAATCCGCCATTTTTCTTTCGAGTCCTTCCTTCTATCAAGCAATAACCAGTTTACCACTTGAACCCAGCTTACAAGCGGATTACCTAAAAGAACAATTTGGAGTCAGACCAACTCGACTGTAAGGCCGCCTTAACCACCTAGCTGGACATCCATAAACTGGTAACCCATCGTCACCCCAAAATTGGTGACCATCCATCCCACTACCATCCGCCTACAAAAACCTTCGTCTTTACTCGGGTATGTCAGGCTTCTATCGCCGTAGGATACCTGGATACGCTAATATAGTGGCCCTGCCTACCGAACCTTTTCGCTCTCAGACTAACGCGAGGCGACTGGAAGTCAATCCCGCCAACGAAAAGGTTTTTAAATATGCCAAAACAGCAATGCGGAATGCCATAACCTTGTGCCGCCTCTTGCCATTTAACTCTCAATATCAACTAGTTTCAGCCACTCTGCTATAGCTGCAGCTGCCCACCTTTATCAAATGATGAACGGGCATCCACAAGCCTTGGCATTCTAAGTGAATAAATTTACACCGGCACGCAAATATCTTACTCCACTTCTGAATGAGTGTAACTTACTCTAACATTGAGAGCACGAAGAAACCATGTCACAAGAGATCTTCTTGAGCGTTACTTATTTTGCCATAATTATTGATAGTTTGGTTTCAGCTCTGCTAGTAGGGGTTCCACCGATCTTCTTTGTAGAAAATTTAGCTCTCTCCTACCTATCCCCACGCATTTTTTCAGCGCCTACCACCTGCATTGAGCTCTCAATTAGGTGTCCGAATGTAGGTTTTCAATGGTTTCTCCTTTTTGGTAACCAAGACAAAATTTATGCATTTTTACAAGGGAAGCGGTGTTCAGTTCCCCTAGCATCCCTTACTGGAAAACATTGAAATAGAAATGGCTGCCAAGTTTAGATTTTTAGGAATGGTGTTTATTTTGTCAGCCCAACTTTCTGCCATTCTTTTAACATTTCTCCTTATTTTACCATGACTTTCACTGATTTGATTCTTTTTAAAGACTAGAGGTATTTGAGATTTTCTCCTCCAATTTTGCTCTTCCGATCGTTTGTTACAGAAAATTCTCTCCGGCCTTGTACGGAACGTGTTCAGAGACAAGGTTTCTTTTTGTAGGCCCCAAAGTTATATTGTGCTCCTTGGTTCGATAACAGCCTTTACTATTCTAACGCCTTTTTTCTGTTCTGAGAGAATGCGTATGGGATCTGTATTATATGGAGAGAAATGATTACAGAGATGCTAATTTGTGGGCTGACAAGCACTCGATCCGTTATGGCCGACTAGCAATGAGAAGTCCTGATCCCTTGAGCTTGAAGTTGCTCTTAGTCGCTTTTTAAGTGCTCATATCTGGTTGAACCATGACATTTGACCTCCAGCGACGGACTCCTTACGACTACAATGCACTCTTACTATGATGGTGTCGAGGTATGCCTGTGAAGATCTGCTCGGAACAAAGGCACATACACACGCACGAGCAGATAGCCGACCCAAGGCCGTCTGCGATATGCTTTGAAGCGTTTAAAGGAGTGGGAGGCCGCCTCCTTGATTTTTATAGAGTGCGTTTTACGATTGACCGGGATTTATCTAGTGGCTTCCCAAGTTGCAGTTCAAACTATATATAAAGATCAAGACCCCTAAATATAATTTTACTATATATAATAAACGGGGTAATATATATATATATATATATATATATATATATATATATATATATATATATATATATATATATACAAAAAGGGAACAAATTGCTCATTAACGATAGGTTATTGGATCGTGACAGTTTATAATAGGAAGAGCTAAGTGGGAAGTACAAAATTATCGTTCACTCGACAATGGGTATCATTTAAGTTTGAGCGTAAAGTCAATTCAAAAGGGGATGCAGGTGACGATTGACGGGGGGTATAATCAAGGGATTACAACGCAAAATCGCTTTAGCTTGAAGCTTAGTGATGTTCGGATAGGGAAACCAACGGTACAGGTCTTCGAGGAGATACTTCTGTGAGTCCTAACGGGGAGAAACGTAAGATGGGGGTTTGAGTACTTCTTTTTGAAGAACGAGATTTTCCCTGCTCCAGAGAGATGGAATCTCAAACATGAAACGGTTCTGCGGCTTGGCAAGGAATCTCAGACACGAGAAACAGAAGTCTTTAAGGAGGGGGGGAGGTTCGAGATGAGGGGGCTGCAGAGTTTTCCGGGAAGAAGGTGGCTCGATAAGCTTTCCCCTCAACAAGGGCTAAAGCTTCACGAAGGGCGACCTGGTGGTGAGATCTTAACGATGAGGTACGACTCGAACAGGAGTTGCGAGACTTCGCGGGGAACAGACAAAACGGTATGAACGGAGGGACTGGCAGACTCTCAATCTCATCGAGGAATGGCGGACGCAGGGTAAAATTGCCAGGTGGCTGGTCCGATAGATAGCCCCAGGGCATGGCCGTCCCGAGAAGATTCTCGACGTCAGTCTATACAAACTTACTTCGAGATAAAGAGTTGGATCGGACAGCGATGTTTACCTCAGGATATGGGGTTGGAGTTTGTACGGCCGCGCTCGCGGGGGAACAGACATGCCTGTGAGGCATGGGTCGATAATTCCGCTTTTTCGCCGGGTAGGGTGAGCGAGGTGCGTCCCGAATAAGCAAATACAGCTGGTTCGAGTGACTCAACGCTGGACTGCTTCCTTCTCGATGATTCTAACATTCTCACACCAATGAGCATGTGGTTTGAATCGAAGGGGCTAAAGGGGTATTCCGGGGGAGGGGGCTTCATCTCATGCTAGTCCTTCGAGGGGCATCCCCTGACAGATGGCAAAGGCTCGGTTCTCTATCTGTTCCCCTTTTTCAAGCTGCAAACTTTGCTCGTCCTGCTTCTGAATCTCTCTAGTCCGTTTAACCCTCTGCATCACCCGACAATTGCCAGAGAAGTCCTTCTGCGATTGAGCCCAACTAAGGTCTTCATCTCAATCTTATCTACCTACCCTTTCACAATGTCACTCTCTTTTGTTTTCCCCAGTTTTCTTTCTTTCTTTTTAGCAATACGTGACCTGTGTAGGTTACTTCTTTATTTGCCTCGTCTTCTATTTTATTTTGCCAGCAAAATCCCGGATTGGGTAGCTGTCTCCTGGGGTTCTTTTCTAAATTTTAAAATTTAGCTGTGAGTGGTTAATAAATTGTTAAAATAAATTTATTTTTAATTCTTATTTTCATAGTATATATAAAAAAAAACGCTGGACGTAGATAAGAAAGAGTAACAGGTTGATGAGTCCTGGCATTATTGTCAAAACTTGAAGCTGGCTCGTTCTAAATCTCCATTTTTTCTGCGTCATTCTAACACGTGGATTTTCAAGGTCACTTTAGTAGGTCTTTAGATGAGACTAAGGTAACGATGATTTAATCTAAAAGAAACTCATTTCTTGGCCTTACTCATTTAGATTCGCTAAATGCGTATTTCGCCTACATGATGACGCTTTTACCAAACAACAAGCAAAACAATGAGTTTTTATTGCCACCTCATCCACCCCATGAGGTGCTTAAAGTTTGGGATTTTGAGTCTCAGTGTTCTTTGAGTTTATTCCAAGGGGCTTAAATCAACTCCTCCACTGCTTTCACCATTTGGCGTTGATGAGTTTTGCTGCAGAATTTGCTTTTATCTCTGATATTTTCCAGCATCCCCTTTTTATGTCCTCTCTTCACCCGGCTACTGGTTTAAGAAGCAGTTTAATATCTTGTCCCCGAAATGATGATGCCTTAAAAAAATAATAAAGATAATCGCATAGATTAATTTATACTTTGCGTTAAATAAAAATATATTAGTGTATCCTCGCGGTAATTAAAGCCGTTTTCAGAAGTCCGGGACGAATAAATGACCTATTTTGGGAAGGTCTGCCTCAAGGAATTCGCTTGCATCTCCGTTATTAATCCAAACCTCACCGCGTCATTCGCGTAGTTATTGACTGCTTCGCTGACTGCCGTGTTTTTCTTTGCACTCGTTGCTGCAAAAGTGAAAAATGGCGGGTTAAACCAAGAAAGTTTTCACTCAAAGAATTTTTTGTAATATTCATCAAGATGGTAGAAGTTTGAATTATACCTCGCCTCTACCACTGAGGATAGCGAGATTGTTATACCAGACTTTTATTTTTATCTTCTGTCAGAGCCCTCCCGCCATATTCTCTTCTAGCTGAATTAAAGCGTACCCATTTATACCTACATTTGTATTAATAAATAAATATTATTATTATTATCATAAACTTACTGCCCTCTCCCCCACAAATGTGCACTGGTAACGCGAAACTGCCATAGGATGGGGATACCCGGAGTAAATGATGGATTTAAAGATATTTAGAGTCTTCATGGGATTATTTTATGAGAGCAGGCTCCCAACCTAGTGCAGACACCTTTAATTGCTTTTTACGATGTGTATCTTACATCGTGGTTAATATTTTGATTCTTCCACAACCCCCAAATTTTTTTGATTTAATAATTATTATACATGGAAGCTGAACATGCCTTTTCTATACACCCATGACTAAAAGTATTGGCGGAGCTGATTTTCGTCTCTTGAGTACCTAAACACACTTGTAAATACAAAGAATGGTGCCAAAAGGCCCCCTAAGAGCAATTTAAAGAACGCTACATGTCAGAAAGAGAGAGAGAGTAAAACAGTCACGTGGAGCGAGAAGCCCCATGAGGTCGAGGAACGCCAAGCTAGACCATGAGAGAATCGAGTTACTTCCAGTGATAAGACAAGCATGGCCTGTCGAGAGCGCCGAAAAGATGACGCCGCCTCACCGCGCAATATCGAAAAACTCGCGAGGATTCACCCTCCTCCTGCGTTGTGAAGAAGCCCTTCTGGGTCCTGAGGCAAATCGCTTCCCGTTGAGCCATATTTAACCTCAGTCACAGGCCTTGCAAATTTAGTATAGGTCCATCTTTTAGAACGAGATACCACTATTTCTCGATTCGGCTTCGTCCCTATCTTCTCTCGAGCGCGAAAGCAAGAATTTACTCCGAAGGAAGGCAGCCCCAGTCAATTGGCTATTGCTGGAACAGGCTCCGTTCTCTTCTGGCACGAATACTCCCTCGAATCTCAATTCTCGAGGTTCAAAGCATCGATTGCGACCAACCCGTGCAATACCTGCCCCCCCCCCCGCCCCCACCACTCCTCCGGCATCTTCCAAAGGCCTTAAACCCCAAAGCTAGGCTCGCGACAACTTAAAATCGTAGATCTGTATCTAGTCATCCCGTGAATTGTTTGTTCTTACATTGGATCCTCTGCAGCCGTTCGCTGACTCCCAACTGAGTCTATTCACTCCCACGAAATCCTTAGTCTGATAACTGTAAATAACGAGTATCGATTTTCATTGCGTATTAAATCTCATTTTATTTGTATATTGTGTTTTGTAATTAGTAAAGTTTATTTTTGTACTGCAACTTTCTATATCCAGAACCACTAAGCATTTATCATTATCCTAACGGCCAACCGCCTGGAATCATCCCCCCCCATCCCTACTACTTAACCTCTCCCTCGTCTGGCTCGAACAGGGACGTACGAAGCTTACGCTTCTGACCTTGACCTCCTACCCCGGGATATATATAGTATATATATATATATATAGTATATATATATATATATATATATATATATATATATATATATATATATATATATATATATATATATATATATATGAAAATATATCACCGGTCAATCTACGACACTCCACTTTGGCGATGACTCATGCGTTTTCCAGCATCATATGTGGAAAACCAGGTGTCCTCCGACAGCACATATATATATGGGTCTATGGCCAAGAAACTCCCTAGATCTTAATCTGATCGAGACCCATTGGGTGATCCTCATAAAGACTGGATAAGAAACCGAAGTGACAACCCCCGGCCACTATTAAGCTAAGGATGAAGAACCACTGCTCGGGGTTTGCTTCTGAAGTTGATGTCGCCGAGAATGAACCTCAAAAGTCATTCTAAACTTATAAGATATAAATTTGTTTGTCCTGTAAGATGCACCAGAGCATGCAATGGTGTAGTTAAATAATCATGTGAAGCTAAGGAACCATAAAATTTACCTCTGTCAAAACATTTGGCTACGACTCTATGCTCAAACGATTATCCCCTTGGTGAGATGAGGTATATAATTCCTATTTTAAAGTGATTGTGCTGTTTCGGGTATTTTGATTAATCCATACTTTTCCTCTATCTCTCAACCCCCTTATTATACCTTCTCCGATGTGTAAAGATGCTTCCATTGCTTACACCACTTTACTTTCCTCACACATTTATAAAAAGTTTCTTTATACATTTTTCCAATACGTGGGCAAGTTACTACTCATCAACCCCCTCTTTACAACCCCTTTTCACCCATCCGCAAACGGGATGTGGGAAAAATTAAATGGTACCCTAAAGGCAGTGTTAAGAAAGCTCTGTAAGTATAGGTCTCGAGAATGGCATCGGTGCCTACAAGTCGCCCTCTTCGCGTGCCGAGAGATCCCTCATCGAACTCTGGGTTTTGTCCTCTTCGAATTGTTGTACGGTCGTAACCTCCGATGACCTATGGCATCCTTAACGAGCTCTTCACTAATCCCCAATTAGATGAAGAAGTTAAGTCCTCCTACGCAAATGTGATCGAGATGCGGGAACGCTTGGAGAAATGTGCAGAGTTGGCCTGCTCAAACGCGGAGTGCAACCTAGAAAAATACCGAAGTTATTTCGACTTAAAAGCAAAAGATCGAAAATTAAAGCCTGGGAACGAAGTATTGTTACTACTGCCTACAAAGACGAACAAGTTACCTTCCCAATTAAAGGGTCCCTTCCCGGTCCTAGAAGCTCGTGGCCCTGTTGACTACGTGATTGAAACTCCCTCAGGCCATAAACTGTATCACATAAACATGCTCAAGAAGTATCACCGCGGAGCGTGTATTAAAAATATTGTGACGATGGAAGAAGGAGGAACCATGAAAGCGTTATACCCCTGTGAACTTCTTCAGGTCGTAAACACTGTGTACGTAGACTCGGATAACCACTATCCCATACCCTCAGTAGACTTTCCCCCAGGACGACCCGTCCACTGAGTTAGATATAAGCCCCCACCTGGGCCCGTTCATACATTCACAATTGTCCGTTCGAGTGAAGAAAAATTAAGTTCAACTCCCATCCTTCGACTACCCAATCCCCAAAAGAAGTTTGGAATCCGAACCGATGCCTGTGGCGAAGGAATCGGATGTGTCCTGGTACAAAAAAAAGACGATGATACCCCTTTTGCCATAGCTTATGCAACTATAAAACAGGCAGCGCAAGCCGTAATTTGCGAGTTTAACGTGGAATTCAATCACCGGGCTCGGTCATATTGGCGTAACAGCAAAAACCAGAACGGTAGACTCATGCGATGGAGTCTATTGTTCATGGAGTACTAATTTAATATAAACTATATAAAATGCAATGATAATTGTATAGCCGATGACTTGAACATAAAATATATAAAAGGCTCCGATAAGTATAGAGCCGATAACTTGAGCCTAAACCCCACAGAGGGCTAATTAAACTCCCTTTTGTCTTAAGACCATTTTTTTGTGTTTTATTAATGTGTCAGTTTCATTTTCTTGTTATTTATGTAATCGATGTTTTTTTTTATTAAATTAAAGTGTGTGATCCGGAATGTTTGGCCTTACGAGGCAAGGTTAAAGTCCGCCGTTCACTTGCCTATGTACGTGCGCGCGTGTGCGTACAATGTCAATAAGACATAGTTTAATAAGATAGTTGACCACGGTATTTCCACGGTAACAATCGTACTTGAAATTGCATTCCAAGACATGTGTTTTTTATGTCGTTAATTTTATTTTTGCACTTGAGTTTTCTCCCCCTCCATTACCTTCTTTAGACAGGAGGAAATGTCGGGAAATCAATATCGCGAGGACAAACAGACGCTAGTTTGGTTACACAGCGTCAACAGTTACGTTCCATATGGTCCGATACTTTACCCCCCTTTCCCTTTGCCCCGCTGTCCCAACAAGCATAGAGATCGCTCGCAGAGAAGGATTACCATCAGCAGATTTCGTAGTCCGTTAATATAAACAAAGGAGGGTGGAATAGCCTTTAGAATGAAAGTCTATGAATATGCTCACTGTCCCCTCCCATTGTTTAGGTCTATTTTCGCCAAATAGACGAAATTTCACTTTCTCCGACGTAAGCCAGAAGGTAGAAGGGTCCGCCTAGGGGATACTCGACATACGAGTATATATAGTTCGATCTGGAGAAAAGAGGAGGAGAATCGAGGTAACAATTGAAAGAAGAAAAGCAGTCCTTGAGTAAAACAAGGAATCAAGAAAAAGTGGAACCGAGAGGAATTTTTCCTTCCGAGTATAGCAATGCCTCTGGGCATTCCTATAATAAAAACCTCCTGGGAAACTTAAATATATATATCCTCATTTATTATGTATAAAATTTAATTCTTTTGTCATTTAAATAATTCATGAGATCCTTTAACTTTGGTAATTTAATCATTCATTTATTTTACTCTAACTTTGTCAATTTAATTTTTCAATTAATTTACCTCAACTTTTGTAAATTAAATAATTTTATGTTAAACTTAATAATTAATTAATTCATTTATTTTCTTGTCAATTCAATTAACGTATACTGTTCCAAACAACATCTCTTAAATTTCACACATAAACAAACAAACACACGTTCCCAGCCCGATCAAAATAGCACGCTATATTGCCCACTCCACTCGCTGCTTTCTTCGTATAAAGGTCGGTAAACATTCCTTCTACAATTATTCATTTACCTCCAAACAAATCATACTGAGTTAATTCCACTCTCACATTCTTTGAAAACGACCATACGAGAGTAAGTCCTAATTATATTTACTTCTCATTGCAGCCCTAGTTCAGTCCATTATATATACTACATAGATACATTATACATACTCTAAATTACTACACTATATCAAAGATACTCTATATTAGATACTCTATTATTATTATACTCTATCATTCACTCTATATTGTTTCACCATATTATTCACCATATTTACTTAACCTACTTATCTCATTGTACATTCGTTGATTTTATGAATATATTTATATTTGAGTAATTGTCTTTCTTAACACCCAAGTCATTATTCCAAAATTTATTTTGCTGTCGCCTTTAGGCCTAAAGCTAACTGCAGACATCTTCGATCAAACAAAATTTATGGTTATGGTTTTCAAACACGCTATCTAGGCTGATTTATTACCCGAAGATAAATCACATTGATAACCATACACTATACCGAGGTTGTTCCTTTCGGTCACATCGAAAAGTAGTCCATCGGTATAGACAATCACTCTCATACCAATCTCGTTCAGAGAAATCCACAATCTTAGTTTTTCGAATAAAAACAGAGATATCCCTCACCATTGAGGAATACCAATGTGAAGTTCCATTCGAGAAAAGATTCACCTCTTGGTCAAGTCTCATCATCGAGAAGCCCGCAAGTGTAACCCAAGGATTGGAATAATCGTACATACACAATTCCCTCGCTTATATCGTCACGTCAAGAAGCATCGCCACGCGCTCCACACTCACTTTGGGATCAGCTGTTATTCCCGAATAACTTCCACCAACGTATCCTTCGCGCAGCGACACGGACAGCTGTGAGTCCAACTTAGCCTCACGCCTCTAATCATCACATCAACGAGGTTCTCGTTCAAGGTCATCCCACGCCAGACTCCCTCTTAGTTAAAGGTAAGAGGAATCCAACTTAGTTATGTTCTTTAGTTACCATTCCGTACTAAAGTACTTATTGGTAGTATTAATCTTTATTTAGATCCTCTTATTTTAGCCTTAGTATATTTATAGTTTTAATATTTCATTTTTTTTATGTAATTAAAAGTGTATTTTTGCCCTAGTTGTTTAATTAAATCCTCAAAACGCTGCATATGGCAATAAATATATAATATTACGAATCCTCCCTGGTTAAAGAATCAAAACAAAAGTAAAAAAGTAAAGCACTCTTAGAGAAAAAAGGAACGGAGTTATTCATGTACGGAACAAACGTACATATATACTCAGCCGTATACCACGACAGTTAGAAATGTTTAACGTAAAACTCATCTTTGTATTCTTTATTTTAAACAGCAATTAATTGGTGTCATCGCCGAAAGTGAGGGATCACCAGAGCCTACTTAAAATGTAGCTCTCTTTTTCGGAACCGATGGCAAAACAAACAATAGCAACCCTCTCAAATTAATTGCTCGTGATGCAATTATATTCGCTCTGAGATTTTACAAGAATTCATCAATAACCTTTGGTGTTATCCTTCTAACGCAAATTGTGATCCCACGATAAGTCGTTATTAACATTTATTCAATTAATTTTCTATGTGTCATCACATAGATAAGGAATCCAACTTAACCAAGCTTAATCTAGGTTAGGTGAGGTTCTTTGGCAGACAGAACATAACGGAGTAAATGTGTTGAAATCATATTAAAGGAACACCCATTCTTGCTAACTTTATCACTGTTTTTATATTCTTTGCTTCTAGAGACTTCTGGCAGAGATTTTTCTTGTTGCGTTTAGTTTATTATTTTGTAGTACAAAATTTCAAGGGCCAGACTACTCTCAAGTTTGCCATACATTTAAATGACCAGTAGTTTGATTCCACAGTTAAACTAGTTTCTTACTGTGAAAATCAATTTTAGAGCTCCTAAAAAATTAGTTTATCAAACTATGTAAATCTAACTTTCAAGTTTTGCCTTCATCGCGTGCTCTTTGTACAAACCTGTAGTGACTGTAGAAAATTTTCCAACAACAACGAGAGCGTCAAACGGGCTGCTCTTTTCCCGCTATACGAACTCCCTGAATGAAAGATCAAAGAAATGGGGAACTACACAGATCCTTAATCGCTCCGCTCTCAAGAAAAATCGTTCTTGGTTGATAGTTTCTTGCCCCAGTAATGCTTTAACGATTTTACAAAGTAGCTAGAGAGGTAGATAATGGTAGTCTTACTTCCATACACCTTATCAACTTCGTTACTACATATTCGCTTACTTGGACGCATTTCTAAGATTTTCCACTCGAATGCCTGCTAAAGATTTCATCTGCACTTTGACTTACAGGTTGTTCTCAATGGATTAACCCTCGTTGGCTTAGTCACATAGCCATCGGAAATTTACATGTACAAACCTTTCAAGGATCCTCACTTAATTCGTTTACCTCTTTACACGCTCTTCTTCTAGGGAATGTAGATCGAATCGTATTCATTTGATTATTTTCCAAAAGCTATCAAAAGGGAATTCTGGACCCTCTTCCTTCTATCTCAAAGTTTTTATTAATCAAACTATCCTAAGTCAGAAAATTTGACCTAAAATATAAGATTTGATAACTCCAAATTGTTTTTTTTTTCAATCGAACCAGATCTTTATTATTATTATTATTATTATTTTTATTTTATGGATAAGTTGGGTTGAATGTAAAATGTTCGTTTCCAAATATTTCAAGCATATTTTCCTCAAATAAACGATATGCACTTTTTAAAAATTCTTTCCTGCCATATTTTATTTAGCTATATTTGGTAATTCGGGATTACTTTGGGAGAAAAATAAATAATTAGGTAATCAAAAAACTTTGAAGTAAAAATATAAATAATAACTCACCGAATGTTTTGGCCAAACCACTGATTTCAGGGCACCAAAACGTGGCTGTGTATTGAAGTTGAAAGAGGGATGTGAAGGTGGGTATTATTTGTAGAAAACAGTGATCAGTAGGCGATTTCCCCAATTGTTCTGAGAAGCTAAATTGAGGAAAAGGTAAAAATGAATAAAAAACATATCTCGTTTTCAACCTCTGAACCATTCTTATAATAAATCAGAGTTCCAAAGGAATAATTCCCATTCTAAGATAGACCATAACGTCACTTTCTAATGGGTGAGTGACTGGGAATTTTGATGCAGTAAGCTTATTCTAAATCAGAATATCTAAGCATTTGATTTAACACGGAGCATCTTAACTTATTGGTGGTATCCGTCATCCGTTAACAACAAACCAAGAGAACTGTATGTAAGGTAACTACTAAATACACATTTAATTACTTCAAGTAGGGTTGTAAGAGGCATTGTAAATATGCTTAGATAAACATCAAATAACTTTGTAAGGTAAATTACTTCAGGTTTATAAATATAGGTATGGAGTGTGATCTATTTCGAAATTTTACAAGTTTTAAAAGATCTCTTACATTATTGCTTGATTTGCTATCCCGTTAACAAGGTCCACGGTTGGAAAATCGAAGAAAATTCCGAGGGTTGGCTGACCTAACAGGGCTAATGTGAGAATCACATGGAAGATTGAGTAGTTCTGTAAAAAAAAGCAATGTAAATTAAAGTGGATATTTTAACTAAGATTCTTTGAACAAGAATTTACGCATTCTATCCTAGTGGTTGTTTAGAAATTTAAACACCGTTCACTATTGATCTGAGCTATTTGGACGTGTCAAAGTATGAGAAAATGACAAACATAAAGAAAAAAAGAAATGAACAGAAAATTATAGAAATATTGAAAATGATCTGGGATGAAAATGTTTGCACTGGTCGATAGTGCTGCGTATTTGTTTATTCGTCTGTATTGAGACTTAAGGGTTGCTAATTAATTAAACCAAATTTAAGCTGGTTTAATCTTAAACAAGGTCGTGCAAAGAGAATTTTGTTCTTAACTATGAAAAGCCTATTTTTTTTCATAATTTTTAAGAAAATTTTCATCTTTTCTTTCAGATGTCAACAAATGGCTCGTTTTCCCATGACTGTTGAGGGTCCTTTTCTGTAGAAGTTGATATCATAAAAATGTACAGATAGTTTATGTCTTACGGCCAAGTTTCATTCCAATTTTGTGTTCGTAAGTCGAAATAGACGTAAGTAGATTTCGACTTAGGAATTCATACGTTTTATCCACAGATTCTTGTTTCTAAATTGTTAAAGTATATTTTAATTTAAGATTTTTCTCTTTATATTTCTTCCTTTTAAATTATTCCTAGGATATATTTAAGATTTTGCAGTTTCTCTTTCATCCTTTTAAGGTATTTAGGGGAAACACAAAAACGTAAACATTTTGTGTTTATTTACCTATTGAAGCACACCTTACTTCCATAAAAAATTAAAATGAGGTAAAAATGAGAGCGTATAAACAACCTCTGGTTAATCCTTATTTAAAGTTGAGCACTTCATGGCCTATGGACCACCGCCGAGACAAGAAGAAACACCGCTTATGATGTGAGCAAAGTTAAGCCACATCAGGAGTGGTTAGTCGTCGGATAGAGTTTGATTTGAGTTGAGTTCAGGGTGGCTGAGAGAACCGTGTGTCAGATCCTACGTTAAACTATAGATCTCCACTGATAAATAAATGGTTTCTACAAAGAGTGAATATTAGTGGTAAAATATTAACTTATTATTTAGTTTTTGTCTACAAAACTGAATTTACATTGGTTGGAAATGAGGCAGAAGAGAGGAAAATTGTTCAAATGAGGAAAGGATTCGATCATGGTAAAGGGAAAACATGGTCGGAGATCTTTAGGCCCAGGACGGTGCCTTCGGCGAAGTAGCAGTATCTACTACCTTCTATGATGATGAGCCATGTCAACTTGCGGCTCAGCGGGACGATTTTGAATTTGTCTCTGTTGGTCCTGATCTTCCATCCTCTCTCATACTGGTTGATGTTATTGATTTCTGCTATCATGCGAGCTGATTGTGCCCTTGCTTTCCTCTCCAAGCACGGAACGATTTGCGTGATGTCATCTGCGAAGTGCAAATACATCGTGTCTCTGTGCATCGGAGTTGGGAGGGCAATGGTGAAGACCAGGTAAAGCAATGGGCTCAGGCAGCTTCCCTGGGAAACGCCCGCTTTTACTTCAAATTCAGGACCTCTGTAGCCCTCAAGCATGAGACATGCCATTCCGTCCATGCCAAAATCACATAGGATCCTTTCCAGGATTGGATCTAGCTAGAGGTTAAGGATTTTGTATTGAAGTCTTTCCAGCCAGACTTTATCGAAGGCCTTTTGCACACCCCCAGCACAATGTCTACATAGCACCTATTCGCTGGGGAATATGCTACTTTCTCTGTTAGGTGCGTCAGGGCCGTATCAGTGCCCCCTTTTCTATGGAACCCGTGTTATTGGGGGGTTGTACGCTCCTAACTCGCTCAGTGAGCTTGTAGCCTCTCTGCTATAATCTTTTCAAAGATCTTTCCCTGCATCTCAAGAAGAGAGATCGGGTGATAGTTAGCCACCTGGTCTGGGGGCTCGTTTCCCTTAGGGATGAAGATGATTTTGGCCATCTTGTACCCGTTAAGGAAGTAGCCTGTATTTATGGCAGCGTTCATTGTGTTCGTCAAACCCTGAATAATTTGCCTTGGGGCATTCACGAGGTTGTTTTTCGTAATTCCAGACCAGCCTGGTGCCCTATGCTTGAAGGACCTTATGATGTTCAAGGTTTCTTAGAGAGTTATTTGGCGTCCGTAGCTAACCATCTCTCTTTCTTGAGATACTTGCGAGGGTGGGTGGGTTCTATGTTTTAAATTTTTGACCAAGGAAGGCAAGAATGCAAAAGAGATCCATGAACCCATGGTTGAAGTGTACACCGGCACCGCTCTTCTTATGCAAACATTGCTCGCTGGAATAGAGAGTTCCGCCATGGTCGTGAGTCCCTTGGAGATGACCCCCGTCCAGGACGCCCGTCAGACGTGACCAACGAGGACAATGCGGCCGGTGTGGAGAGGATGATCCTCGAAAATCGACGGGTGAAGGTCGAAGAAATCGAGCGAGAACTTGGAATATCACATGGAAGTGTTATCAACATCATCCACGACAATTTGTCCATGACCAAGGTCTCTGCTCGTTGGGTCCCTAGAAACCTCACGCCTTATGATCGACTTTAACGTCGTTAAAGTCTACAAGGCCAGAGTTGCACAAGCTGCCCTGCGCGAGTGCGGATTCGAGGAGCTCAACCATCCCCACTCCAGTCCAGATCTGGTCCTCGATTCAGTGCTACATAATCGCCCGAGGGCCTTTTGTGGCCTTTCACGTATAGACTCGTATTTGCCCTGATAATTATGATAATTTGTAAAAAAAAATTTCAAACTCTTATGTAAGTGATTAAGCATCTAATTAAATTCATAAATGACTTAGGTCAGGCCTTCTTTGTTTTTAAACCGAGATTTATGAATGAGAGTAACTTGACTCCGTTCTAGGTCTCACCACAACATGACCGCGAAAAGAGGCTGATATATTACTCACATCTGTGTAAACATGCCGTTTTTAATATAACAAAACATAACATAATTTCAGCGATGACCAATGCCACAAGGGTCTATCAAAAGAATGTGTCAAAAACAAAAAACTTTATCATCAAAACTCGTCAAAATCCAAATCAATCATAATATACAATAATAAAAAAACTGCATCCACAGGAATGAGTCCAGAATACTTCCCTGAAAATATCCAGGCTTGGACTGTCTACCGTCTCAGATGGCAAACTATTCCATTAATCTACCACTCTATTGTTGAAAAAATATTTTCTAACATCCAACCTGCACCTCTGTTTTTCAATTTTTAAGTGGTGACCTCTAGTCACCACTGACTATTTTTCATCAGTTTTTGTAAGGAAAACGACCTTAGATCTCTTTCCGCACCAGTTTTCTATTTCAAAATTGATGTTTGAAGATCTTACAATCATTGATGTGCTAAATGCATAAAAAATGTTAAAAAATTCTCCAACCTGTGACCCTGACAATATTCCTCCCATTGTACTGAAAAACTGTGCTACTGTTTTATGCTATCCCTTATTTCTTCTCTTCAGTAAAAGCCTCTATTCAATGACTCTTCCTTCACTGTGGAAGGTTGCTCATGTGCTTCCTTTATTCAAGAGTGGCATTCACTCCAATCCATCCATTTATAGGCCTATTAGTATGACGTCTAATTGTTGTAAAACATTGGAAAGAGTCATTGTTTCAAAAATGTTTAATTATCTAGAGTCAAACTCTTTACTCTCGCGCTCTCAATTTGGCTTCCGTGCTAACCTATCTGTGCCTAAACAATTGTAGGGGTCAAACCGAGTAAACATTCGTTTGAAAAATTTAAACGGTTCACACATTGAACCTTATAAATGAGAAGACAAACTTCCCGCTTTGTATTAATCTCTTTCGTAAATGGGAAGATAGACTTCCCGCTTAGTATTGTCCCTTTTGTAAATGGAAAGTTAAACTCCCCAGTATTATATCTTGTAAATAAAGGGACGAAAATCCCGAAATTCCCCAAACTTTACCTCCTTTACCGAGAATACACATTCAGTATCGTGTGCTGGATCCGAACTCTGATTGAGTGCTTAAAAAATTCGGAAAATGATGATGATGTAACAAGTGGGGAAATGTGTTGTAGGTATAGATAGTGGTGAAGAATAATTATAGTTTGCCCTGATGTAGAGGGCATCTCAAGCTTCTTACTTTTTTCTACTTCCTTTATTTTTCTTTCTCTTTCGATGGTGTCAATGTTTTAGCTGACTCTTTTGTTGCTGTTTTCTCATTTATTTTATCTTGTTTTTATTTGTTTACTTATTTATTGTTATCTCTTTCTTTTTTTAAATATATATATATATATATATATATATATATATATATATCCTCCGTCTTTAGGCATTCAAGCCTTTCAATTATGTTTCTGCTAACTCGTTAGCTTTCATTTTTATTTTTAATTAGGTTTAGTTTTCTTTCTTGTTTCGCCTGTTTTGGGCACTTTGCCTCTTTTTGTTATATAATTATTGTTTAATATTCGATTTAGTTATTTTAATTTTTTTTTTTTAATTATGTTGGGCACTTCGCTTCTTTTAATTTATTTCTTGGTTTTGTATTTATCACTTGGGCACTTCGCCTCTTTTGGTTTTTCTTTTCTCTCTTTGTGTTTGGTTTTCTCTTATCATGGAGTCTTTTTGGTGAGTGGAATCAATTTGTCTTTGTTATGTGTACATAACGGCTTGGTCTTCCCGGGAGCGCAGTCTTCTACTTGGGAATAGGGCTCTCCTGGTGATACGTCCGATTATGGGTTGTGGGTATGTCTAGGTTTGCCTCTATAGGCAGGAGTATTTCATTTTAACCTTTTCCCAGGTCTTTCTCCATAGCCTTTGTGGGACTTAATTCGGTGTCTCAAGTCCTGCTCTTGCGTGCAGTTCCGTCTGCCGAATATGGTCCATTCTGCTCGCGCCAGCTATAAGCAGGGTAGCACTGTTCTGGACATTCGGGAGATGAGGTGAGAGAAGCAGAGAAATAGAGTAGATAGCATGAGAGGGTTTTTTTTTGGTAGGGGTGGGGTGTGGTGAGTGTGAGTCAGTGGGTAGGAGTATTATTAATTTCCAGGATACTGGCCATTCTTCTTTATTTAGCTGTATTCTTCTATATTTATATATTTTTCAATGTTAATTCTAATTAGTTTATTTTAGTTTGTTCTAAGTCTTTTTTCTTTTATATTCTATTTCTGAGTCCGAGTTTTTTCGTTTGGGTACCCTTGCGGGTAGCGTTTCTTCTAATAAATCTTTCTATTTCTTTTATTTTCTCTTACGTTATTTCTGGCATTCATGCCTTTGTTTTTCCTCTTTTAGTTGGGTTATGTTTGCTTTTACTCAAGTGTACATTGGTTGTTCTTTTAGCTGTAGGTGGAGCCTACTGCTCGAGAATGCTTTCTTTATTTGGTTTCGGTTTACTTCCGATATTCTAAGTTCGCTATTCATTTCTACGAGCTTTTTATCTATCTTTCACCATATTTTAGTTGATCGTTCTTCTAGCGTCTTATTTATGGGTTGAATTTCAGTGTTTCTAATATGTCGCTTATTTTCTTCCTCTCTCTTCTTCTCTTGTTAGTGATAAGGTATGCCGCTTTGTTTTGGATTCTCTGTATTTTTTTCTTATTAGACTTCCGTATGACGTGCAGAGGGATCGGTGGATACACCAGAACTGACTCGACGAACGCTTTGTACAGCGTTCTTTTCTTTTTGGGGGGCTCAGATTCCCTAGGGTGTAGAGCAATCTTAAGCCTGATTTCGCCGTGGCGATCCTGGATTTCTCGTGGTTTCAGTATTCACGACGCACGACTTCCCAACTGTAGGCCCAGTACTTTTCCCTCATCTGAATATTGATACTCTGTACCTTCTATGATTAATTGTCTTTTTTTATTATTTGTATAGGGATTATTTTGAACTTGTTGATATTTATTTTTATTTTCCAACGTTTTTATAATCGTTTATGCTTTTATTTCTCTGGGGTTTGTATAGTTTGTCAGAATTATTTGGCTTATATCATTTACATATTGTATATTTATACTGTTAGGTGAAATTGGGATAGGTAGGTCGGCGGTAAAGATGGAATACAAGGTGGGGCTTAGGCACCCCCTTTGAGGGACTCCTGTTTGTAGGTCGAAAGTGGGGCCTTCTTGTCTTTCAATGCTTATTTGTGCTTTTTATTCGATACATAGTCGGCTATGATTATTTCCAATTTAACGCCGAAGTTGAGTTGGAGGAGTTTATATTTTAGGACTGCATCGACGTATCCTTTTTTGGCCGTGGATTGAGCTATTTTTTTTCTGTGAAGAAGATGATATACTCAATTTCAGCAGAATTTGGGATAATGGAAGATACAGTGGGTGAAAATTAGAGCGGGGAGGGGGTATTTTGCCCTAGTAGGGAGGGCATCGCTTTACTTTTATTTATTTTTAACTTTGCTCTTATTGTTTGTTTGAACTTTTTGTCCTATGTTTGTGTAATTTCGTGAGCTTTAGTGTTCTTCTTTTTGTTTGTTTTCAAATGATTAGGTGTATTTATTAGGTGTACTTATTCACTTTTCCTGCCTTTGTTAGCTCTATTAGCCAACAATTTACCTCGTGATTCTAATATGTTTATTAATTGTATTGTTCGCTACTTCGTTGATGTATGTATTGATGAAATGTTCTTATATGCTGTATTGTGTTTCATCGTCTATGAATAAATTGGTGTAATGTCTTCTTGTGTGCATAGCTTTGTGCTCGAGGACCAACGTTAGCCTGATACTTTTGCCCGTAGCTTCGCAGGTATATTAAGCCTGCCTCCTGTTCCCTGTAGCTCAATAATTACACCATTCGTTAGAGTGGATCAGACACCTTTTTCCAAGTTTTTGGTGATGACATTGATGTGCTCCAAACGTTTCCTCCTGTGCAAATCTCTTTGCCTAAGGCAATCACGCCTTCTGACTTTGTTGATAAGCAGAGATGCAGTGTTCTTGACACGTTGTAGCCTTTTCATCGAGGACTTGTTGGCCACTTGAATAACCACTGCGGGGTAGGTGAGCTTAGCCCGGACATACATCAGATATATTTTTCTGATGTTGGCCGAGTTAAGATCTCTAAACCTGTATAGGTTGGAGATTTTTCTCCTTGCCAGGTTTCACCTCTCCGTGTGGTGTCTCGAGTATTCATGGTCTGTGATGTTAAGGCCCAGGACGGTGCCTTCGGCAGAGTAGCCGTATCTCCTCCCATCTATGATGATGGGCCATGTCAACTCGCGGCTCAGCGGGACGATCCTGAATTTGTCCGTGTTGGTCCTGGTCTTCCATCGTTTCTCGTACAGGTTGATGTTGTTGATTTATGGTATTGTGCGAACCGCCTGTGCCCTTGCTTTCCTTTCCGAGCATGGGACAAGTTGTGTGATATCATCTGCGAATTGCAGATACATCGTGTCCCTGTGCACCGGAGTTGGGAGGTCGATTGTGTAGTCCAGGTAAAGTAGAGAACTCCAACAGCTTTCCTGAGGAACGTTCGCCTTGAGTTCGAATTCAGGACCTCTGTAGGCCTCAATCCTGAGACATGCCCTTATCTCCATGACAAAGTCACAGAGGATCCTTTCCAGGATTGGGTCTAGCTGGAGGTTCAGGAACTTGTATTGGAGTCTTTCTAGCCACACTTTACCGAAGGCCTTTTGCATATCTCTCAACACAATGTCTAGACAGAACCCGTTCACTTGGGAATATGCTACTTTCTTTGTTAAGAGCGTCAAGGCCGTATCTGTTCCCCTTTTTCTGCGGAACACATGTTGTTGGGGGTTATGCGCTCCTAACTCGCTCAGTTAAGCTTGTAGCCTATCTGCTATAATCTTATCGAAGATTTTTCCTTGTATCTCAAGAAGAGAGATCGAGCGATAGTTAATCACCTGGTCTGGGGGCTGGTTACCCTTCGGAATAAAGATGATTTTGGCCATCTTGTGCCCGTCAGTGGAGTAGCCTGTATTCAGGGCAGCGTTCATTGTGTTCGCAAAACCCCGAATAATGTGCCTTGGGGCATTTACGAGGTTATTCTTCGTAATCCCAGACCAGCCTGAAGCCCTCTGCTTGAAGGACCTTATGGTGTTCAAGGTCTCTTCGACAGTTATTGGGCATCCGTGGTCAGCCATCACTCTTTCCTGAGATAATTGCAAGTGTGGGTGGGTTTTATGAATCACTGTGACAAGGTCATCGAACAACTGGTCTTCGAACTCCTGGTCGAAGTCGTCGTTCTCCTCAGGGGATATAGCGAAAATCTCCTGCCAGTGAGTTCTAAATTTTCTCTCGAGAGACTCTGGGTCCTCAATGATGTCGTCTCCATCTTTGATTTGGGTTCTGGGTCTGGGTGGCAATCCCCTAATTCTTCAGATGTTTTTCCAAAACCTTACAGGATTTTTCTCCCTATCCAGCCTCCCAATGATGCCATTCTAGATTGTTCTTTGTTTTTTAATTATTGTGTTTTTTAGTTCGTCTCCTAGTTGCCTCATTCTGACTGTCCTTTCCTGATTGGTTCCAGTCCTGCCGATCTCTTCATAGACTTCTCTATGTTCCCGGTCGATTTCTCTCATCTCGTTTGTCCACCTAGGTTGTAGGAGTATTTTATAGGAGATCCTGGGGACGCATCTATCATCAGCTTGAATGAGGAGATTAGTGATGGAGTTTATCTCCTCATCTGTCTATTCGAGATTGGCGTCTTCCAGGTTAGCTGGTTGATATTCGCTGAGTATCTTTCTATATAGCTCCCAGTTAGCTTTCGCATTACTTTTCCTAAGTGGAACGGGCTTGAGTAGTGGAGCAAGCGAGATCGTGGTGAGAATCGGGATATTGTTACTCCATACTACTGGTCCGGGCTCAGTGACGATGTTGAAGGGGAAATTTTTGCTCGTTAACACAATGTCCGGTTTAGTTACCGAACGTTGTGTTAAGAAGGTCGGAAAATCTGGCCCGACCCTCTGGAGTCTGTCTCTTTCGAGTATCAGCTCCAGGTTTCTTCCCCTTTGGTCAGTGCTTCCGTAGCCTGATGCACCGCATCTGGCATTTAGATCACCGCCAAACAATGTAAGTTTCCAACGCCCGAAAAGGTTGTAGAAGTTAGGGATCGGCAGATATTTATGTATTGGAGGTTGATAGGCAGCCACCACGGTCAGGTTTCCCACCAGGGTTGGTATTGCAACAGACACAAATGACTCATTTATGTTTGGGAGTGTTCTTTATGTAATGTTGTTCGGATAGCCAAGGCTGCGCCATCGAAACGTTCCTCTGTGTTTTTTCATAACTGTGAAGTTTGGTATCTTTATTCTATTTGTGTTTGTATTAACGCCCTGTTCAGTGATGAGGATTAGGTCTGGATCCACTTTACGGAATATGTTTCCGTAAGGAATGTATTTTCCTTCCCATCCACTGATGTTAACTGTGACTATTCTTAATGTGTTGTTCGTGTTTTCCATTTTTGTGTTCTCTGGTGCTTGTGTATTTTTTTGTGTGTGTCTTCTTCTAGTGCTTTTTGTTTACGTGTCTTTTTTCTGTTGCTAATTTAGAAAAAATCTGCTTCGCTTACGGCGAGGCAGTAGTCCCTATAAAGTTTTATTTCGGCCTCCATGAGGGCTGCGTTAATTAGCGCTTCCTGGTCTGACGAATCATAAGTCCATTTCAGCATGCCATTTTTGACTCCTTCAATGATTTCCCTTATCTCGGGGTCCTCTGGGAAGGAGGTTTCAGCTTTTCTGTAAAACTTAATTTTGATGTCATCACCATCCATTTTTTTTGTTCTGACAAGAACTCGTCCTTTTGCTCTTGCTCCTCGCCCTCGCACGGATCTTAGGATGCTGGGAGCACTCTTGTTCATCCCCAGAGGAAGAAGCAGAGCTTAAGATGTTGCCATCAGCCTGTTTGATTCTTCTGTCTGATCTTTCCTCACTTGCTTCCCTTTTCTTCCTTGCCTCAATTCTGGGGTCCCTGTTTGGGGACCTTTGAGGAGCTGGGGTTGATTCCGGGATCGTCTTCTTTTCCTCTCTTTCTTCTTTGTTTCTTGGAAAAGCGATAGCTTGTGACTCTTCCTCTGGCCCGTATTGGATCTGGAGGACTTCCCCTGATGGTCGGTTCACCGGGAACCACATCTCTGCTAAGCCATTGTTTTTGAGCATGATGTTTAGCTCTTTGGCGAAGCAGCCCCGGTTCGTTAGGTTCCGGACATGGGCATATAGTATGCAAGTGAGGATTTTTGTAGTTATATATCCTCTTTGCCGATCTTCAAGTATGTTCGCCGCGCAGCGATGTTCTCTTCATTTGCTGAGGGGACAGCTTTTGCCTCTTGGGCGTAGGAGGTGTTTACCCTCCCTAATTCATTCTGCCTTCTTCTCTTCCGCCTTTTTTTCAGGGTCTCCTTTTTCCTGGGGCAGGACATCGCCATTGTCCCATGTATTTGTCCGCAGTGTGGGCACTTCTCTTCTTTAGCTGGGCATTCACGCCAGCCGTGGCCTTTTTGGTTACATTTGGAACAGGTCGACTCTACTCCTTGCAGTCCTTCGTGGTGTGATGCTCCAGTATGTAGCATCTGAAGCAAATCTGCAACGGGATGAATTCCTCCCGCTCGATTTGCTCACCACTTATTTTTGCGTTGAAGAGAAGTCGCCTCTCTCCTTCGCCTTTGTCACCATCTCTGTATCTATGAAAATGATTTTGAAAACATGGAGGTACTTTGTGTTATCTCGTTTATTTCTAAACTTAATAATCTCACCAACCCTCGCACATTGCTGGTTCTTCTCAATCTCTTCCTTAATTTCTTCTTTATTATGCTGGCCGATCTAGGGGTCCAGCCTTCTGCACACCACACACTTGTGTGCTTGAACCTGATGAGGCGTGGTTGGTTGAAGGTTTATATTCTTAAGGATTTTAATTCATTCCTCCTTCATTAGTGCTTCCACGTCTTTTTCACTTTCGCATATTGCGACGTATCCTGCCGGCGTATCTATTAGCTTTCGGACTGCAACGCTTAGCTTCCCAAATAGGGTCTCGTACACTTTGCCTTTGTTCGTTTTTTCCTGGCCGCTTAGACATCTCAGTGGGACCTTCGCGTCATTTTGGGTCACCATTATGGTGATGAACACCCCTTGAGGGGAGCGCACTCTTTCCTGTTTTTGTCCTTTATCTTCTCTTTTAGGGACTCACTAGTGTGTATGAGTTTCTGTTATTTATTTAAGAAATATTTGTTGAGTTGCTTTTCGGGAGAAGAGCCCCCATCCCCTCGATAAATCATTGCCTGCATGAAAAGGAAATTTGCCTTTGAGTGAATGATGATAATGGATGATATGAATCCGGGGGGGATTCTCTCGGGGGGGGGGGGATTGTATGGCGGACTTATTGACAACGTCGCCCCCACGAGGGTGTTTTAATTTCGACTGCATCCTAATATACCGTAGAAACGGATGTATGTCTCTCTATGGCCCTGGAAGGGGCCCTCGCTGTGATGAGCAGCGGAGGTAGCAGTCCATCCCTTATCCAGAATTGTTTCTGAAATTGTTACCGACTGTGGGCTACTCCTCAAGCCAGTTTCCTCCAATGCCCCCAATTATGGCCGTGCTATTGCCCGGATTAGTTGGGACGAAACATTAATGGCAATCCCCTCTCACATCCGACGGCAGTTTACGCAGGGGGGCAGGGCCAGGGGGCTTAACCAGTAATATGCTTAAGTGGGACCGCTAAAAAGAAAGATGAAATTAAACGGTGATGGTGAATAGTGAAAATGAGTATATCTCTCGTGATTCGGAGGCGTTTTGATGAAATTTACCCTTAACTTTCCCTTCTTTGCCGATTTTGAGATAGTTGTCGCAGTGAATAAACAATGAATTCTGAGCTGTCTTTTTCTGTGATTATGACTAGGAAGATGGTATACTCAATTTAGTAGATGATGGGATAGTAGTAGATAAAGGTGGGAGATATTTAAAGCCGGGAGGGGTATTTTGCCCTAGTACGAGGGCATCACATTATGTTATTTTTTTTAATTTTTCCTTTTTGTCTTATTTGTGGTATGTCGTGTTTTTCTGTTTGTTTATTTTTGTGTTGTTAGCGTGTGCTTCTTATTGTTAGTTTTTAATTTTTGTGTACTTATTTTTGGGTTAAACTTTTAAGCATTTAAGCCTTTAATAGATGTTAGCTCAGCAATTTACCCTGTGTTTTTTAATTTGATGTTATTTAGTCTCTCTCTTTTTTGTTTAGTTTGTACTGTGTTAGTTTTTTGTGTTCCTGTTATCTGTATATTGATGAAATGTTTTCTTGTGAGCAGAACTTAGTACTTGGGAACTGGCTACGACGTGAAACTTTCTCTCGTAGTCGTGCAGTTATATTAAGTCTGCCACCAGTTCCCTGTAATTCCGGAATGACAACATTCGTAAGGGTTGACCAGATCCTTCTTTCCAATTTCTGGGTGAAGATGTTAATAGGGTCCAGTTTTTTCCTTCTATAGAGATCCATCTGCCGATGTTGGTCACGCCTTCTGGCTTTATTAATTATTAGGGATGCGGAGTTCTGTACGCGTTGCAGTTTTCTAATTGAGGTTTAGCTGGCCACTTGAGTCACTACTGCAGGGTAGATGAGCTTAGCCCGGACATGCATCAGGTATATTTTCCTAATGTTGGTCGAGCTAAGATCTCTAAACCTGTATAGCTTGGAGATTTCTCTTTTTTCCAGGTTCCGCCTCTTCGTGTAGTGTCTCGAGTATCCCTAGTCGAAGACCTTTAGGATAAGGATCGTGCCTTCGGCGGAGTAGCCGTATCTCCTACCATTGATAATGATGGGTCACGTCAACGTGCGGCTTAGTGGGATGATTTTGAACTTGTCTCTATTTGTTCTTATGTTCCAGCGTCTCTCGTACCGGTTGATGTTATTGATTTCTGCTATTGTGCGCATTGCCTCATCCCTTGCTTTCTTCACCGGGCACGAAACGATCTGGGTGACGTCATCTTCAAATTGCAGATACATCGTGTCCCTGTGCACCGGTGTTAGGAGGTCGATGGTAAAGACCAAGTAAAGCAGTGGGCTCAGGCAACTTCCCTGTGGAACGCCCGTCTTGAGTTCGAATTTAGGTCCTCTGTATCCTTCGATCATGAGACATGCTCTTCTGTCCATGACAAAATCACAAAGTATCCTTTCCAGGATTGGGTCCAGCTGGAGGTTCAGGATCTTGTATTGAAGACCTTCCAGCTAGACTTTATCGAAGGCCTTCTGCACGTCCCTCAACACAATGTCTACATAATACCCATTCGCTCGGCAATAGGCTACTTTTTCTGTTAGGAGCGCTAGGGCTGTTTCCGTGCCCCTTTTTTAGCGAAACCCTTGTTCTTGGAGGTTATTAGCTCCTAACTCACTCAGTTGAGCTTGTAGTCTATTAGCTATGATCTATTCCAAGATCTTGCCGTGCATCTCCAGAAGAGAGATCGGGCGATAGTTAGCCACCTGGTCTGGGGGCTTGTTTCCTTCCGGGATGAAGATGATTTTAGACATCTTGTACCCGTCAGTGGAGTAGCCTATATTCAGGGCGTCATTGATGGTGTTAACCAGTCCCTGTATGATTTGCCTCGGGGCATTCACAAGGGTGGTTTTCGTGAGCCTAGGATAGCCTGGTGCTCTTTGCTCGAAGGACTTTATGGTGTTCATGGTCTCTTCGAAGGTAATTGGCACACGTGGCCAACCATCTCTCTTTCCTGAGATACTTGCGGGTGGGGGTGTGTTCTGTGTATCATTGTGCTGAGGTCCTCGAGCAGTTGGTCTTCAAAATTCCTGGTCGTAGTCGTCGTTTTCCTCAGGGGTTAGAGTGAAAATCTTTTTCCAGTGTGTCCTGAATCTTTTTGCGAGAGACTCTGGATCCTCAATGATTTCACCCCTATCTTTTATTAGTGTTCTGGCTTTGGTGGGCAGTCCCCTAAGTCTTCGGGTGCTGTTCCAAAAACTTACCGGACTGTCCTCCCCGTCCAGCCTACCAATGATGATGTCATTCCAGATTTCCTTCTGTTTCTCAATGATGGTGTGTTTTAGTTCCTCGCTTAGGTGTCTCATTCTGGATGTCCTTTCCCGATTTGGGCATGTCCTGCTATTTTTTAGAAGATTCCCCTATGTTCCCGAGCAATTTCCCACCTCTCGTTCGTCCACCTAGGTTGTGGGTATATTTTATAGGAGATCCTGGGGGCGCATCTCTCGTAGGCTTGAATAAGGAGATTAGTGATGGAGTTTATCTCCTCATCTATCTTTTCGAGATTGGCGTCTTCCAGGCAAGCTGGTTGATATTCGCTGAGTATCTCTCTATATAGCTCCCAGTTAGCTTTCAGATTACTTTTCCTAAGTGGGACAGGCTTGATAATTGGTGTAAGCGAGATTGTTGTAAGGATCGGGATATGGTCGCTCAGTACCACAGGGAAAGTTACGGCTCGCTAACACTATGTCCGGTTTGGTTTCCGAACGTTGTGTTAGGTAGGTCGGGAAATCTGGTCCTACTCTCTGGAGTCTGTGTCTTTCGAAAAGTAGTTCCAGAATCCTTCTTCTTTGGTTGGAGCTACTCTAACCAGACGATGTGCATCCGGCGTTTAGGTCTCCATCCAGCAAAACCATTTTTCCTCGCCCAAAGATGTTGAAAAAATTGCGAATTGGGAGGCAGTTTCGGCGGGGCGTCTGATAGGCCGCTGCCACATTTAAGCCTCCCACCAGGGTTGGTATTTCGACAGCAACGAATGATTATTCTAAGTCTGGAAGTGTTTTGTATTTGATGTTTTTTTTCGGATTTCGATGGCTGCACCATCGTACCGTTATTGTATATGTTCTTTTGGTGATCACAGTGTAATTTTGTATTTTATTGTGTTAATTTCTGTGTCTACACCGAGTTCGGAAATGAGGATCAGGTCGAGATTCACTGTACAGGATCCGAAGGGGATGGATTTCCCTCCCTCACCCTTTTGCACAAACTGTGGCGGCGACCATGTCGCCGTCAACCCCAAATTCCCTTACCTAAGTAAGGCCCGCTCTGACGCCGTAAAGCACTACGGTGTCCACAAAACACCAACACAAGCACACACTCTGCCCTCGCCCCTCCTTCCCTCACAAGAACATTCGCTGCTGCTGCCGGCGCAACGCTGTCCACACCTCTCCCTGTCCTACCCCAGCAGCAACCCAGACTCACCTACATGTTCCGACACCCGCCCACACCCTACACCCAGAGACCCCCACCACTTCCGACACCCACCCCTACTCCACACCACACACTCAACAAGACCAAACACCCAAAGCTACACCTGGCTGCCTTGCTCTCAACGGTGGCAAAATACATGTCGAAGGGTGACGCCCAACTACACACAAACATACTTAACACACTGTTCGCCTCGCACGGTCTAGAACAGATCACCTTCTCCGAGAAAGTGTTCGCCCTAATCGATGAGCATACACACAAGAGACCCGCACTCCTCCCCATCCCGATGGGCATGAACACCTTCCTCCCTGGACCTCCCGCCCCTCACACCCCGCCCTCCACCATCACCACGCTCCTGCCTCCTCCCGCCCCTCTCGCCACTGTACCCTCCTTACCTGCCCTTCCTACTGCTACCACCTCGATTCCTACTGCCTCCTCTCCTCCCTCCAGAGCTACCACTCCTTCCTCCTCTACACCTGAACTCCCAACTAATACAAGCACTCCTCCTTCAGGAACCTCGACACCCCACCTAATGCCACCAACCCCTCTCCCACCGTGCTCACCCCCTTCTCGAAGCCTCCAACCCCACTCCCACTAATAACCACACCTGCCACCTCCTCCACCTACACCAAGCCTACCACACCCTTCACAACACTCCGTATTAAACAAAAAAACTCCACCACGACCCCCACCCACACACAACCATGCGTAAAACCGACCAACCCACTCCCTGCTGTTCCTCCCTCTTCTCATTCCACCTCTCCTTCTTCACTGTCCCAACCTCCTCTCTCTCTCTCGCCACCTCCCATCTCATAATCTGCATTTCCTCTAATATCTCTAGCCCCCATCTACCAGCTATACTCCCTCCTCCTAACTCCTCGCTCCTAAACTCTACTCTCTCCAACTCTCCTTCCAGGACCAACACCCACTCTCCCACTATCTCTAAACTTCCCTCCACAGAATACACTCTCCCCTCTACCACGGCCTGCCCAACCAATGACACCACTGACAACCTCTGCACTCCCTCG
Organism: Ceratothoa steindachneri; assembly: GCA_963969495.1. NCBI lineage: Eukaryota > Metazoa > Arthropoda > Malacostraca > Isopoda > Cymothoidae > Ceratothoa > Ceratothoa steindachneri. Next base: position 181,418,414 of record OZ018326.1, read on the forward strand.
AAACCACAGCCGACACGTTTAAAGGTACTCGCTACCCATGCCTCCTGGGCAATAACCAAGGAGAGGAGAACGGTCCGGCTAAATAGCCTCACGCGCACTCCGACCACGCCAATAGGTCGCCTCACCGTAACACAACTAAACATACGCAGTTGGCACGGTATTCACCATACTGTTGCCAACTGGGTCCTAAACACACGAAGACCTGACATAATACTCTTGAACTCGACCAGCCTACACCCTACCAAGAACAGACTCTGCATTGCAGGCTACCACACATATCTAACTCCACAAGTGCTGCACCTAGGATCACCGATCCTAATAAAGTTCTCTATACACCACTCTCTCATTCAAACACGCGATTACTCTTTTCTAGCCTACAAGGTAAAGACAAGCGCCGGTCCCATCCTAGTGGCCATGCAATACAGACTACCACGCCTACAATTAAACATAAAAGTGCCACTCTGGGCTCTCTCAAACCACAACCTCCCTATCTTATTTGTGGGGGACATCAACGCTTTCCACCTAACACTCCTTCCAAACACCACGAATGAGGCAGGAAGGTACCTGGTCGGTGCCCTGCCGCGCTATCGCTGCGAGCACATCGGCCCGGCCTTCCACATATTCTTCGGTCCTCGCGGAGGAAACACGTCTCCGGACGTGGTCTTCAGCAATGACCACGCTACACGCTTCTACACGCACATCTCACCGGGTTCCCACGTACTCTCTGACCACATACCGATATGCCTTATTATATCCACATCTCCCATACTATACCCGCAGCACCTCTCTTAGACTACAAAAACACGAACTGGGAAGAGTTAAAGAGACTCATAACAGATAACACGCCACAAAACCTCGACCTGGACTACACCATTCCAAAAAATGATAGACGTCCACTGGTGCTCAATCTTAAACACTATAACCACAGCACGCGACGTACACACACCACACAAAACCTACACATGCATAAAACACTTCACATCTTCCATTCACAATCAGAGACTCATCACACAGTACAACAATTACTACACTAGAGGCCCACGCCAACAAAACATCACTTAACTACGTGCCAGCATCCTACAGTGCGTGCAACTAGATAGGAACTGGCAGTGGCGAGAGGTCGTCCGCATCACGGACGACACTCGTTGCAAAAAACCCTCTCTCTTCTGGCCGCACGTAAAAAGGATAATAGGCACTGATCAACCCAAACCCATCGCCCTTCAAGTAAATAACCAAACACTCACAGACACTAAAGTCATCCTCGACGCATTTAGGTCCCACTAGAACACAGTACACACACACAACCCACCCTAACCACACGCGCGGGAGCACTTCCAGAAAGTCCAGAGAGTGGTGGCGGGCCCACGCTCACGAACTAAGGCCCGCCCTCATATACAAATGGAGCCGCTCGACTACAGATCTACACTGACCATTCCCATCACCGTCGAGGAAACAAAACACTAGATTTAAACAACTCCAAAACGTGTACCTGGCCGCTCCGGGCTACTAGCCGCACTAATACACAACCTCTCCGCAAATATATAACCTACACTTACACACCTATTCAACGCCTCACTAGCTTTAGGCCACTTCTCCCAAATATTCAAAGTCTCTCACAACGTACTCCTACACAAAATGAACAACAATCCAAAACACCCAAACAATTACAGGCCTATTGCTCTATTAGAGCACCTAAGCAAAATACTCGAACGAATGATCAACTGCTGCCTACGGGACCACACGGAAGAGAGGGACTGGTTCTCCCCCACCAATATGGGTTCAGGAGGGGCCGGTTTACTCAGGCGGCTGTGACCATCCTCACAACAGACTACAAAAAACCCCGCCAGGTACGACAAAAGACTCTCTCCATCAGCAAGGACGTGGAGAAGACCTTCGATAAGGTGTGGCACGAGGGACTCCGTTGGAAACTCGTCAACAATACGGAGTTACCTCTCTGCACCAGAATTCTCCTCTCGCTCTACCTCACTGAACGGAGATGCCACATAAAATACAATAATACCCTCTCACAACACTTCACACCTCGCTCAGGCGTTCCCCAAGGAAGCGTACTTTAAATCATGTACACAAACGACATCCCACGCCCACCCGAAAACTGCTGTCACACATACACAGTGTACTACGCCGATGACGAGACCATTCTCTTCAGCATCCGTGGACCAGACGAGATCGCGCACCACGCACAAATAATACTAGACGTAAAGACAGAATACGACGATAAATGGCTGATTGCCACGGATCCTCAGAAGACATATATGACACTCTTCAGCGCAAGAGATCACTTCATGCATAACCTACAAATCTTCTCACACACACAATGCATGTACCACCTAAACCCCAAAAGGCTCGACTACACACAACAGACAAAAATACTTGGGCTAACTTTTGACAAGTCACTTAGGTTCAATATACACCAGAACATAACACAAGAAAGAGCCCCACGCACAAACAAAATGCTGCGCAGGTTCTACCCTGCGGGCAAGAAACTACAGTTACACCTATATAAAACACTCGTGCGACCTCTTGTCACGTACACCCAACTGTCACTCGTAGCTGCGAGTGCCACGTGGCAGCACAAAGCTCAGCACATTTACAACTCTGCTCTGAAGCGAGGTTGCCGCTCTCCCTTGTACGCGAGAATGTCCATACTACACGACAACAACAAATTAGCACCCCTCAACACATACGTTCATACCAGCCTCACAAAACAACTCGGGAAACTAGCCAGAGACCCAATATACACTGTACTATCGCGGTGGCACTGCAACTTATACCGTTCTACGCATAAGTTAAGAGCATCATGAATAACGCGTTTCCGACTAAGCAGACACGATCTCCTTCCTGAGAATGCCCCAACCGTCGTCCAGTCACGAACACCCCAAGACTCACCCAACCACACCACGCATCGGTGTCTAGCCACTGACCTGTCAACTCTTCCTATTCCCTCTCAAGTTATTTCTGTACCCTTTTCCTCTACGACTACCTGTTCGCCTGTGTTACATCATTCATTCATTTATTCATTTTCCGAATTTTTAAGCACTCAATTAGAGCTCGGATCCAGAAAACGATTCTGAATGTATATTCTCGGCAAAGGAGGTAAAGTTTTAGGAAAAAATCGACATCGATGGCGTGAACTTTTCTCTACGAGGTCTTACAAGGAGAATAACAGAAGTTCCCAAGTAGCATCGACTCAACGATGTCGCTCTCTGTTACCCGCCTGGTTTGTGCTCCAGAAGGTCCATCACATTTCCCTTTCTCTCACTACTCGGCACAGGATACAACGGTTTCGGAAGGCTCCTTCACTGACCGAGTACACTGGGATTTTCGTCCCCTTATTCACAAGAAATAATACTGGGGAGTTTAATTTCCATTTACAAAAGAGAGAATACTAAGCGGGAAGTCCATCTTCGTATTTACGAAAGAGATTAATACAAAGAGGGAAGTTTGTCTTCCCATTTATAGGGTTCAATGTGTGAACCGTTTAAATTTTTCAAACGAATGTTTACTTGGTTCGACCCCCAACTTCTAGCTACTCAGTTGATGTTAGTAGTCGGGTTCCACAGGGTTATGTAGTGGTATCGGTTCTTTTTTTAATTTATATAAATCACATTTGTGCTGGTCTCAGCAGTAAAATCGTCTTGATGCAGATGATTTGGAATTGTATTTGGATCTCCCGCATCTTGATCTGAGTAAATTTAATTATAATTTTGATGACTCTTCCTTATTTTTTAGTTAAATACACTTATGATTTGGATTTTTCATATAATTAAAACGAGGAAATGCATTAAGTTTAATGTTATTTGAAAGCACACAAACCAGCAAGCCTATTTTGTCTGGAAAATACAGTTTTATAGGTAAAAACTAGGCCCTGGGCCAAAATTTCATTAACTTTAAGATATAAATTAGTATCCCATCAAGGGCGGCACTGTTTTCTATAATTAGAAAAGCATAAAACAATCATGGATGTTGATGAAAATTTGTGTCAGAACTGAGAATTATCAAGCATAATTATAAATAGGTAGAAGGTTATTAATAATTTTTGAATTATATCAATAGAATGATTCTTTTCAATTAAAATGCTATATTATTTGATTTATAACAATGGATTTAAATATTTTATTTTAATTATTTTCGATAACGTGTATCATTTGTAATTTTGTAGAGGGCGAATTCGAGCAAAAGAGCCAGGCGACTGACTAGATAATGGGTTCAAAGCACGAGAGAAGTGCGAGGCTGAAAGCCTCTCACCACTGATCGGGGTTCGGGTTCCCATTTCTCAAATCAGGTTCTCTTTTAAAATATTTAAAACCAACGAAAACCAGCAGGGGCATCTCCATCCTCTAAGTTTTAGAAAAGAGGTTGGTACAAGAAAATGGGGACGTTAGAGTAAGTGATGGTATGTGAGGTACAAAGGCCGAAGACATAAAAGAGGAGACTACTCGGTGGGAGTCTCTAGGTCACAGCCCCAGGATCAAGGGCAAGTTTAGGTTTGATATCATGACTTATTCTCTGCAAGAGGGAGGGGGCCATGTAGACTTACGACTGGCATCTGGAAGAGCGGCACGAAATTGAAACTACCTGGGCTTTACTATCCCTTGACATTGCCATTTTACCCTTTATTTCGCCATTTTTTTCACCAATTTCCTTGACCGAGGGCTAATATCGTAGGCTAGTCGCTGACCAGCTTCCATCCATTCAGTCGTGCTCGGGGAAGGGAAGGGGAAGGAGGCTGGTTCAACCCTCCTATTTTGGCTCCCCTTTCACTGTCTAGAGGCCCCCCCCCCTCTTTCTTTTCTTTATTCAACATTTTACACAGTTTCAAGGGTATGTCAGGTGATATCTAGAGCTTTGCGTGTCCTCCCAGCGCCAACACTTTCAGTATGCCCTCCTAGCCCCAATATCCCCTGGAGGATCTGGAACTATTCATCTTCTCCACATTTTTACTTCCTCTATCATCACTACTTTCTTTACAGGTCTCTCCTTGCAAACCTTCTGTGTGATACGGCCTCGTTACTATTGCGCTTTATATTCGAGGATATAAAACGGGTCTAAGCTTCTCACGCGTTTCCCTTCCTTCCCTTTCTCATTTTGCCTCTGTCTGTTCTACGCCCACTCGCAGTGGCCTTGCTCTCATTGCATCGCGAGAACTTTCTTTCAATTCTAAATAATAATTTTTTTGTACCATTATTTACTATTCATCTACCAATACATGTATCTATGTGGTATCAGCCTGGGCATGTATGTATCTATAGTATGTACAGTGAATCTGCGCGTGCACGATTCGGTGGGGCTCATGGTTGTCGCTAATTGGCCTACCAAGATCGTACAACCATCTTACTGAAAATGAAATTAAATGCATTATTTTGGGACTCTACAGGGTGGTCCAAAAAGTCTCGCCACCCTCTGTAAATATAGTTTTAACTTTCTAATTCAAATATTGTTTTAATTTTATATTTCAGATGATCGAAAGTCTTGTCACCCGCTGCTAATATTGCTTTAATTTTCTATTTGAGCTGGTTGACACGAACTTCTACAGTTTGGAAGAGTGACTGATTGCAAGTGCAAGGGCTCATGATCGTGTGCATTCTCGCAAGAGCATTTAGGATGTGTGACATGAAGAGGACGATACTACTGCGTTGCGAACCTAAACGGTTTCTGACAAAATCAATAAAAGACAAACCGAAGACAAGGGTGACGAGACTTTCGGACCACCCTGTAGAACTCTCGATGGATCTGGTAAAGATGAGGCATCTCGAAGTTTTTCTAAGACCTAACTAAACCTAGCTTTAGTTAGCTTAACCTAACCCAACTTAATCTAGAATAGGCTTGGTTATATTAGGGACGAAAAACTCTCGGGATGCTTCATCTTTACAAGATTCCCCCAATTTTTTTAATCGAATCTCTTAAACAAATTTAGTCACTTATGTGACTTTAATTCTGAGTTGTTTTTAATTGTTTATTTTCTACATAAAAATAGACCTAATTCTGATGGATGCGTAAGTCACTTTAAGGCTTGGTCGATAACGCCCCAAATAGGCTCTCCTCTCAGGTACTCGAGTGTAGAGTGGTACACCTGGTACCAAGAGGAAGTAGCCTACCTTCCGAGTTCAACCGCACCGGCATTTTTAAACAGGATTGAGACTACCTGGATACTATTCCTTTGAAGCATCTTCATTTTAGCCATTTTTCGCCAGTTTCTTTTCATGCCGCTTCTCACCTATTTGCTTGGGCTAATTTCGTCGGCTAATCGCTGATGAGCTTTCGTCTATTCATCCCCAGTCGGGTTGGAGAGGGGGATAACTCTTCCTTCTTGGCCCAGTTGGGATGGTAATTTTAACGTGCCCCCATTCTTTCCACACTTTCTCTTCCTTTCTATTCCTTTAGACACTCGAAAGCGTAGCAAGAACAACCTCGCTGCGGCTCGCATCTGGAAAATTGTGTGCCCTTCAAGCCCCAATGTCGTCAACCCTCACTACTTTCTCTACAGATCTCTCCTTACAAACCTACTGCAGCAAATGCCCTCGTTAATTTTCGCTTTAAATTCGTGGTGGAAAAAAGTGTTTTTAGCTCATTTTCACTTCTAATTTATCAATTTTCGGGTTGGCCTTTGTCTTTAAACAAATAAAGTGATTTAGAAAAACACACACCTATCCAGCTTAACTTAACCTAACCTAACGAAAGTTAAAAAGCTTCGTAGCATTGAGAGGATAATTCTTTAATACATTAGCAAAATATAGATATGTTAGTCAGATTTATACATACCATTATTAGGATGTCCTTGAGCACTAACGCGCCCTTTGATCACCAAATGGAGTGGCGCTGCCCTCACAAGAATGGCACATGCGAAACTGATGGTCTTTATTTGGTCGGACCGAGTTACCTTCTTGCGCCGTTGCAAAGTTGTCCCAATTTTGATTTTTGCGGAGTCATGTGACCAAATAAAAATCAAGACACTCGACTGACTCTATTTTGAGTTTACAGTTAAATAAATATCTAAGAGACTGGTAATTGACTGTTACCAATCTTTTATTTATCTAATAGATCTCAAAAATAAAAGACAAATATTGTTTGAAGGGGACACTGACCCTTGATGTTAGGACAAGAGGGCTCACTAGCAACATATTGGACACTCCAAGTCAAAAAATAATTCGTTTAATGACTGATCTTCGACTCTTTTTATTTAATTATTATTAATTAGTTATTAATGATTTCATGATCAGTTCAATAATTTTAAACTTTAAGTGCACAAAGTAAATATTTTATCTTTAGTAAAGAAGATGTGGTGATGGGACCATAAATGATCCCTTACTTGCGGATTCTTTACTTCGAGATCCATCGAGCTGTGAGCGATGAGGTAAAATGGCGCACATGATCTCTTTACGTTCATCAGCCACAATGATCGCGCGAGACCTACCCTACCTACTCCAGCTAATGAAAGCTACGAGATACTCAGTAGAGCGTTAATAAAGTGCATCACTACCTCCAATCGCTAGCATCTACAGAAGCCGCTGACTCAGAAGCAGCTCGCCGACAGAAGAACCACGGATCTATTCCGTGCATTGGAGCTTTTCACTGACTACTTAAACTCTTCCGTCCTTGGTAATCTCCTTTGAAAGCTGTTCTTGCAGTGCCTCCCGAACCAGACGCAGAAGGTTTTACCTACCACATTTCGTAACTTTACTTTGGACCATGTTGCTAAATGGCCCCGATACAATACTAGACTTGTCTGGCTTCGCAGTGGCTGCAGTTAGCCCTTTCCCACGCAAAGTGTGATCGACACTTTGAGGTGCATTTTATCGCTTCTCTCGGAGAGATTCGAGAAGCTCTTGGCATCTGCATCTGAGGCTGCCCAGCGTCAGCAAAGGTCATACTCTCATCAGCGGTCGGGTCTCGTCCCTCACTAGGGGGCGAGAAGTTTTTTTCTGGTGCCATCACATCTTTAAGGAAAAGTCTTGCAAGTGCTTTTCCATAAAAGTCTTGCAAGTACTTTTCCCTTACTTCTTTCGGGAACACTAACATCCTTATGTCGCTCGGTTACCAAAGTTCGTTTTCTTGTGAATTTTGAACCAGCCAACAACATTTTATTGGTTGGTATTTATTAAAACAATTGGCTACCTTATTCTCTTCGATCCAAATCCACAAACGGCTCTTCAACCACAACTTGCGGCGATAAACGGCTGGCACTCAGTTTAGGGCTACGACGCTTGTTCACTTGGATTTTTTAATGGGGCACAGGTTTCACATGCTATCCCCCAAACCAAACTTTTAACTCATTTCGGCCTACTGGTCGACCTCAAACGCATAGGCTTATAGACGCGTAAACCGGATTTTCCTCAACTGGAAAGCAGGTAACCTTCTCTACCTTTCATTTTAGTTGTCTCCGCCACCATATGAACAACATTTCATAGATTTTTCCGCCCTGTCTCACCTAACCAATGTAAGCATACGTTTTTTTACCACATTATCACTCATGGTCCTCCCACTCACTTCCTTTCTCGAAGGTTTTTCCTGAACAAACTCATTGCGGAAGAGTTTTATGAGTTGATGAATGCTTTCATAAATCGAAAGTCCAAGAGCAATTGGGCGGCCTCACTGCATTTGGTTCTTAAATATTCGATGGAACGGAGGCTTTGTGGTAATTTGAGAAGCCTGAATCCCAAACAGTAAGCGACCGTTCTCCAGTGCCAAATGACCAAGTGTTCATAAGTTCTTGGGTGGCAATGTTTGGGGTCATTTCAACCATTACCAAGGACCGCGACCGTATTTCTCTTCATGCTTGTGGAAGGAGCTCACTTGTGCCCTTGGCACCAAAGACAATAAAACGAATATGTGGCACCTAGAGAATAGCATTAATCGAGCTTACCCACTGCAACCTGAAGGTGCCTCTGAGGACCACAACTTCGTTTCTCTAGGTAGAGAAACACTCTTTTTGGTTCTTCTGAGGCTCAGAAATTCAATGAAGGATGATCTTGGTGTGGTTATGGTCGACCTCGTGTTTTCCACTGGGTGCGAATGCCATTTAGTCGAGAACACCTCGCACATCCTTCCTATATCCAAATTTCTCGCCACTTTTAGGTGCAACATGGGGCAGATTAGGTCAACGCAGATCTTACACAAAAGGGAAAGAGCAGTTTACATTCCCAAAGATCTCCATGTTTCTCCTCCTGTTTTCGTTCGAGTAGACAATGTTAAAGAGATATTGCAGCATCCATACTCTTGGCCTTTCCAGGCCATTAGACGTAGACCTATACTTCCGCGTTATTAATAGCTTAAAACCTGCTCCGCAACGAACAAGCACTTCACCTAGGTAGGAGACCCCACATCAAAGGGGCAGGGCGATCATCAAAGCAAACGAGAAAACTCGTCTCTTTTCTTAATTAAATTTCCTCTTTCCTTCGGGAATTTCAGTGCTGGGCAGCTGTGGCATCGTCATTGCCTTATGCCCACGTACTTGCCCATACACGGAGATGCAAGACTCCCAAGCACGAAGACCTTCCAAGTAACTTTTCCCCAAGATAAAGAAGGATACATTTTCCTGTTTGGTTACCTCTTACCTGCGTCTTGAACTTGGCTAAACTGACCGGCCTCAAACCAATTCATCGGCGAATGTACAGGATTGGAAGAAGATCACCTTAATGACTTTTGTTTCAGCCGAACTAAGACTTTCATGACAACAAATTTTACCAATCAATGCGAAGTATAGAGTTTCAGCAAATGAAGAATAATAAAACTCGCTTACAAATGCTTAGAGGAAGACAAACCATTGAACATTCGCATGAGGAAGATGAACTCCAACCTAATCAAGTTTCTCCAAGACGCACAATTCCAGTCGATTTTCGATCCAGAGAAACAAACTACTCCCTTCCCTCTCTAACTACCTCGATTTCATTGAGTGGGTTTAATCTTCCGAGTAACTTTGCAGTATAACGGCAAAAGCCTGAGCGCGCAATTGTTCCGTTCTACTAACTTATTTTTCTGCTACTATTCATTCTACTCCTCATTGAGGTGCAGTGCGGCGAATAAATTCGAATTAAATCTGATTCAACTCCAAAAATATTTTTATACAAAACACCAGCATTTGTAATCTATGAAAGTATTTACTAAATTTACCAGTGCATTTTGGTAATAACTTGTGCATATATAAATGATTCGTACAATCCTTACTCTAACCAATTGTCACCATCGACAAATTTGCGTATTCTAAGTGTCAATTATATTAACTCTATCTCTAATGACTCGTGTGGGGAAAAGAATTCCGTCCCGACTCTTAATGCTAACACTGAATCCTGAAACGACCGTGAAGACGTTCGTAAGACGTTTTCTGAAGAAATAAGAATAACGAATTCACTCTTTTTGATGGGGTGATCAAAAGAATCTCTACACAAAAATGATTTAATGACGGAAATACGAATAAAATTTACTTGATTGGATTTTACTTCGGATCTTGAAACTCCAGTGGAAAGATGAAGTCTTCGTCTTGAATCAGGGCGCAGTCTACTTCCATTCGCATTATGTATAACACCGCCCTCAGTTTAGGTGGGATCCGGACCGCACGATAGAACCTCGCGTAGAATGGGCTTAAGGAAACGGTGAATTAAGGTGAAGCAAAATATATGTGTACTTACATATATATTTTGCTTCACTTTATTTTATGAATGAGATTAAATAAAAATACGCAGTAAAGAGTACAAAATTAGAAGCCCAATTAAATATAAAAGATTACTTGAATGACAAAATGAGAATCAATTTAAAATTCCAAATTATATACGAACACCTATTTAGATCCAACAGAATTGGAATGCTGTGTTTTTCTATTAAAAAATTCTTATAAATTTAGTGGGCCACGAACACACGGGAGGTTGGGAATCCTCCTACTTCACGAGTTTTTTAAGAACGTTTAAAGCCCTCTTTCACCCTTTGTTGGGTCTATAGCAATGCCTCTGGGCATTCCTATAATAAAAACCTCCTGGGAAACTTATATATATATATATATATATATATATATATATATATATATACATCAATATATAAAATTCATTATGCATTCCTTTCACTTTGTTAATTTAAGAATTAAATTATTTTACTTTAACTTTGTCAATTTAATCTTCCAATTATTTTACTTAACTTTTGTAAATTAAATCATTTTATGTACAACTTAATAATTAATTAATTCATTTATTTTACTTGTCAATTCATTTAACGTAATACTTTTCCAAACAACATCTCTTAAAATTTCACACACAAACAAATAAACACTCTTTCACCAGTCGACTCGCAGCTTTCTTCGTATAAAGGTCGGTAATTATTCCTTCTACAATTAGTCATTTACCTCCAAAAAAATCATACTTAGTTAATTCCATTTTCCGCTTTCACATTCTTTGCAAACGACCATACGAGAGTAAGTCCTAATTATATTTACTTCTCATTGCAGCCCCTAATTCACAGTCCATCATAGTCACTCTATTAGTCACACAATTAATTACTCTATATTACTTACTATATTCTTCACCATATTATTCCACCATATTAATTTCACATACTTCAATTCTCTTCGCATCTTGTTGCTATAAATCATATATTACAGTATCTTACATTGTATACCTAACCTACTTATCTCATTGTACTTTCGTTGATTTTATGAATATATTTATATTTGTGTAATTGTCTTTCTTAAAGCCCAAGTCATTATTCCAAAATTTATTTCGCTGTCGCCTTAGGCCTAAAACTAACGGCAGACAACTTCGATCAAACAAATTTATGGTTATGGTTTTCGAAACGCTATTTAGGCTGATTTATTAACAGAAGATAAATAACATAGATAACCATATACTATAGGTCTGGTCATGCACGGAAAATAGAGTGTAAGATTTAAAAACCAATACAAAAGGCGACTAGAGAGGACTAGTTTTTCTTGGGGCACTGGGGTTGGGGAGGGTGGCTAGCCACTCCTCCAGGTTTCCGTTGTAGCGAGTTGTCTTTATATTTCAGGGTGCCAAGAACCTCGGAAATGATGCTGTTACCTTGAAAATTACGAGAGCGAAAATTGGAAGTTGAGTGGCTTCAAACCAAGAACTAATCTGCACTGATAGAAATTCGACCCACGCCGAACCCTGTATCTAAGCCGAAAACGATGGAATCTTCAAGCAGATGCCTTTATTTCAAACGGTTTACTTAGCCAAGCACATGTAAATCCAGAGTATAATTAACCTGTTGAAGATTACATACGCGACTTTGCCAGGACGATAAAACGAAATTTAAGTTCGTTAGAAATCAGCGATGTAGAGATATAGAGTCAGCCGCGACTAAAAAATGAAATGAAATTGTTATTGAATAAAAAAAAAAAATCCGCTCAAATGTGACTAACAGCTTCGCAATAGGGGGGATCTTTAAGATATTTAATTAAAACCTATAACAAACTAAATAAATAACTACTGGCGGAAATCCAAAATATTCCCCACACCCCGTATAAGTAATCCATACTATTTACAGTATAGAAATAAGAAAGCCCTGATAATTAATCACTTTTCTTGATTCCGCCAAAGGGTAAACATTTACCGCGCCGTCACTCGCTTTTGAGCTGTTTTGGAGTCGATTTTGACTCGCCACAAGTTGGGCTCAGTCCTAACAAGTAGTGTTATAAAGTGTCCAACAGTTTCATTTGTTTCTACTTTTTAAAAAATTTTAATAATATGTTCAGCCGATTTTGTATTTTATGCTAAACGATACATTTTTAAAATAAGCCTATTGAGTTTACTCTATTCGATTCTTTCTCTAATTGTTTCATTCCGTCCTTTTTTTCGCCTTTTGTCTAAAAATATTTTTCGTCGCTTCACTTATTTTTCTGATAGTTGACGTCGTGGTATGACCAGGTGTACGCGGTTATACGCAGACTGGCTACTGGCTGACCGAAATTAAGGCTCTACCTGGGGATGGTTCTAAGAGTGCTTTAAATACACAGTTGCTAGGCCAAGGAATATTCAATCACGGCTACAAAAATATACTTTAATATGACTAAAGATTCCATATACATATAGGGCAAGTTAAATGGCAATGCAATTAAATATTGACGGTTCACTGCTAAGATGATTAACAATATGAATTAAGTTTGAACGGAAGGATAATTAATTAAGAAATGATTTTTCAATTATGTACTTCTAGAGCAAAGGAAATCCTTGAGGTTCGACGCAGTAAAGGTGGGAGGAGCGTGACGATGCGGGGGTTAAATCCCTTTTACCTTGATGTGCAGTGAGTAGGACCAGGTAAGTAATTTCGACCTTGAACTTGTGGGCGTCTCATGAGACGCTCAATTCAACTTCGGGAAACTGAAGTTGGAGGCCTCTTATCCTTAAGAGGCAAACGGAGGGTGCTTTTCCGATTCTTAAAATCCAAAGACATGGTGAGAAGGGTTGAAGCGCGCCTAACTATCTCCACGAACAACACTGAGTGACCACTATCTCATCCTTGGCTCTTCGACAATCACTTAATTCTTCTCTGGACAAGAATGTAGTCGATTCCCTCTTGACTAACGAAGACATTATGGCTAACTTACTGGACGGAGGCTTCAGACAAAATCTGCACGTGAACTCTGAAATGTCGAATATATACTCCGAAATTATCTTGACGTGGAAAGAGGTTCATCGCCAACAGACTTCCTTAATTGCCTTGGGTCGCGATAAAGGCCCAAAACTAGAAGTCGCGTGACCCCTTACTAATCTTTCCATTTAGAGCGGTTAACGGCGAACCGGGGGAAGTTAGGGGTGGGGGGATTCCTTCTCTCTCTCCTTATTCTTCTACAATGATCTTTTATAATTATTTCACAAATTTCCGCAATGTAAAATAGTTTATAGTATTTATTGTTCCTTTTTTTCTGTGAGGATTCCGTTACTTGAAAATTAAACTTGTTTGCAAGTGTAATTGGGAATGTATTTAATTCACCTTCGTTGACATTTTTAAGTGGCTTTCTTCTCCTTGTTTTGAGCTTAACTTTCTCTTGTTTTCGATCTATTATTCTGTTCTGATTTTTATCGTGAAGATTCTGTGGTTGCTATATATATTGAACGAGTTGTTAATCCACCTACTCTTAAGAAGGTTTTCAGGTTAAATTCTATGCATGGTATCTCCTTCTTTGTTCCGATTGGTCCCATCCATGTTCACGCTTTGCTTAATCTCTTTTGGAGGGAATTTATAATAAACAGTTTGTTCTATCTGTAAATTCGATTAATAGGCTTTAGTGTCAATTGCAAGGGGGATTAAGATCAACAATAAAGCCTCACAAATGAGTGTCATATAAATCCTATGAAGTGTTGAGATGGTCACGCAAATAATTATGCACATACACATAATCTAATAGTGTATAGCAGTCTCCATAAATAAGAATAACTCTTTGTGTAAATAATATATAACATATTTGAAAAAATAATAATGTATATCTTTCGTCCATGTAAATAATAAGACAAAAGTGCATTGAAAGACGGAATAGGTTCAACAATGAAGCCTCACAAATGAGTATCATGAGAATCCTATAAAGGTTTGTAACAGGCACATAAATTGAATATTGAAATACCTGTATTAATGAATTAATGTCAGAAAAACTTTTAAATAATGTGAAATTACAATTTATTAATCAGTGCAAAGCAGAATATTTTGTAATAAAGGAAGTGAAGTCATTGTGCTCCAACGCAAACATAAAAACATACATACATTAGGAAACAAAGGCGAGCCGAAGGTCTGACCATAGATATAAAGACGGAGGAAACAGCTGTGTACACATAAAACGGAATCTGATCTGATCAGCCAGAGTTTAAATGAACCCGTGTAAAGACAAAATCAATCTTGCTATAAATGTTGGTTGATAAATCACGGTTATGTTCCCAAAGACAGATACTATCTTGATGTACACGCACCCTTAGACCAAATAAGCTCTGCCCAGCAGTCTTAGTAGAGAACACACGTACATACCCTTCGATTCGATAAGCTCCCCCACGCGTTGACATTTGTGAAGCGAAGCCACGCCCCTTAATTGGCGTTAGTATAAACAAGTGGACAGAAACATACAAAGAATACTAGACGCGAAAACAGATTACGAGGATAAATGACCTATTGCCACGAACCCCCAGAAGACACAGATGAAATTCTACGGCGCAAGAGACCACTTCATGTACAACCTACAAATCTTCTCACACACACCAGACAGAAACCATCTAAACCCAACAAGGCTCGAATATACACAACATACAAAAATCCTCTCGGTATCTTTTGACAAGACCCTCAGGTTAAATATACATCAGAACATAACACAAGCAAGATTCTCACGTACAAATACATCGCTGCGTGGGTTCTACCATGCGGGCCAAAAAACTACAGTTACACCTATATAAAACATTCGTGCGACCTCTTCTCACGTACGCCCCACTGTCACTCGTCACTCGTAGCGGCGAGTGACAATTGGCAGCAGAAGGCTCAGCGCATTCAGAACTCCGCTCTGAAGCGCGCTTGCCACTCTCCCTTGTACACGAGAATGGCCACACTACACGACAACAACGAGTTAGCACCCTTCAACACATATGCTCACACCAGACTCACAAAACAACTCGGAAAACTCGCCATATACCCATTATACACCGCACTACATGTAAGAAGGTATGCGATGGCACTGCGATACCCTGCAGCCCATGACCACCCGCAACCCTTACCCTTCTTCGCATAAGTTAAGAACATCATGAATAACGCGTTTCTGACTAAGCAGACACGCTCTCCTTCCTGAACAACCTCCAATTGTCTTCTAGTTACGAATACCTCAAGACCAACCTAACAACACCACGCATCAGTGTCTAGCCACCGACCTATCAACTCTTCCAATCCCTCTTAGGTTTTTCGAAACCTTTTCCTCTACGACTGCCTGTAGGGGAATCGTCACTTACCCCCCCCCCCATCAACTATTGGTGCAGTCACAGGGCGGTTACTGCAAAGACATCCGGCTGAAGGCATCGGCGGGTTCAGCGCCTAACCGCAGTGTCGCGCCACTCGGCGAGCTGAAAGACCTAAAGGTCAAAATGTAAGATCTCCCCCAGGAGAGTGAGATCCAGTTTCACGTCAAATAAGAAATTGGAGACGTGTTTATTCCAATCTCGAAGGCTAACGAGGAGCCGATGTTTGACTTCGTGGGAAAAACCGTTGGTTAAAAGAACTCTCCTGGGGCCGTCCTTAAGCCCCTCCCCCCCCCTTACCACTCCCCCAGTGGGGTAACGAGGTATAAATGAGGAACTCTGAGGGAAATCGAGGTAGTATACGTCAGTCTCTAGATGACGAAGTCTTCGGATCAAACCGAACTACCGAGACTGGAGAGGTAGAGTACTTGGCTCGCCAGACCAAGAAGTACCCTGCAAGAGAGGCAGGGCTACCTACCTTAAGGGGCTAAGAAGAAGCTCATCCTCGAGCTAGTCCCAGGTTATCAAACCAAACGATAAGTTAACTTTGTTAAGTTCAACTTACTCTCGCCAGAGAGACTCCTCATATCCTGGTGTACCTTAAACACCAGGGGTATTCCTCGTCCTTGAGGAATTAAGAAAGAAGAAGGAAAAGGCCCCCCCCCCTCGAGCCCGTTATTCGGTGGCCACACCGAACTCCTAAGTTAACTTGGTAAGGAACCAGGTTCAAATTATTCTTGTCTGAGAAGCCCCCCTCCGTGATACTCGCCCTTGAAGAAGACCCTCCCCGAGTTCAGTCCTCGTCCATAAGGAAATAAGTAACGAAGGAGAAAAGCTCCCCCTCGAGCTCATTACTCGGTGATCACACCGCACTCCGAGTTAACTTGGTATAAGAACCAAGTTCGACTCACTCTCGCCAGACAGACCACGACTGCCTAGGTGTTGCATAAAGCACCGTAATTGTTCTCACCCTTGAAGACCTCCCCCCCCCCTCCCGGAATGCCGTGTGGACCCCCAGCTGCTACCCTCGCCAAAACGACCGTGTGATTCCGCCCATCTACATCTGGACGGACGGCAGGCGTCGTGAGTCAATAACATTTCTGAGGCCTTTAAATTCCACATGAGTCCGTAAGCCTAATTCTTATATTATTATTGTGTGTAGAGAAATTAACCAATTTTTGTGGGTAAACTAATTTAATTAATTCTTGTATATAATAATATTCCGAGTATTGCCGTAGTTAAAGTTTAAACGTTGTGTATTCAATTAATAAAGTTAAAATATAAGTTAATTTGGGGAATTAGTGTTGTTTCTCTTATATCCTTTCGTGTTTCGAAACGGCTCTGTTCGTTAAGATATTCAGATATTAATATATATTAGACACTCTTAGCTCTCTTAGAATAGAACAAAAAAGGGAGGGCATTCTACGACACTGCCTGTTCGCCTATGTTACACAGCAATTCCTCTCTGACCTTTCTATACACGATCTTCATCATCATACAACAGTCAAGGTAAAAGGATCGCTTTTACCTTGAGGCGGACTCGACCTGCAGCCGGCAGCAGGTCGACCAGTCGACGCCCCCATCCCCAATAAAAATACCTTTATTTTCTGGCAAATTATTACTGTAATGATTTGCTAAGACTCCCTACTCTCTGGCCCGCCGTTTTTTGCTCCGTGAACATGACTCACACACATTGTTCCGTCGCAACTAGCCGTTCTACTTACGAAGGGCATAATTGGGAACTTTGGGGAAAGGACTCAGTTACGAATGCGTGAGAGTTAATACCCTACCTTGCGATACCTGCCAGGATCAGAGAGGAAGACACTACCGTCTATGTGGCTTGCCGGATGTAACCGAGAAAAAAACAAAACACAATAATGGGGGCGGCACCCTCAACTGCAGTCAGTTGATTCGGGCTCCAGTTATCAGTAAGTCCGCCATGTTTTTACACCATCTTAGGATTCCGTCCAGGTCCACACTCACATCATTGATATCATCACCTACCGAGTCATGTTCATGGGAGAGTTATCGGCGGGGCTGGGAGTCCCAACCAAGAAGAACTAGAGAAGTTTTTACCCCCAACACACTCATTACGCATACAAATCAGCACACTATTAGCGGCGTGACCACTATCCGTCTCACAAACACAAAATATAACATGCACACTAACAATACTGGAAACACTCAGACTTTCTAACACACCTAACATCCCGATCACAAACATCATATGCACACCCAAAACACTTATACTCTTATTCAGGTTGTCTGACGACGCCCTGAAATTCCACACAACCGCACGAACAACACTGGCAGAAAGGCAACATCACACGCTGCTGCCTGACGAAATATCACGAAGACACCAGGTGCGGATACGCCGCAGAAACCCGCTGTGGCTGGAGTTCGCAGATGAAGACCTCCTTGCCGAACTCAGATCCGATTACGGCTGTGAGGCGATCAAGGAACTCCATTACAACCTCACCAAACAATGGCAAGTCTTATCAGTATCAGATCAAACTCACGCAGACAAACTAATTAACCAGGGCATCAAAGCCTTGGGCACATTAACATACGCTCACATAATCGAACAACAACTCAACATACGATTCCAACAAAGCATCCGCTGCTAAAAGGCTTGGCACAAAACTGACGAATGCCTAGCAGAGAAGATCTTCTCGAGCTGACTGAACACACACCTCCCACCCATACATCAACACTTTCTCCACAAAAACCACCCACATACACGAGCGCACTCTATTTCAAGACACCAACCTTCCCCCAACCCACAGTCCCACAATAGGCACACTCCAAGGTACACCTGGCCCCCATGCCTTCAAGGGTAGCAAAGGACATGTCTAGAAGTGATCCTCGCCTCTACGAGGCTCTCCTGAACCAGCTCTTCGCTACAAATGGACTCGAGCGTATCGTCTTCCTAAATTCGATATTTGCCACCATACAGGACTGAAAAAACAGAAAGCCAGCCCTCCTGCACACACCAACAAATATTAGGTTGAGGAATAAGTTCTTGCGGTTTTTTTTAAAATGTTGTGTTGATTTAAGTTTTGTTGACGTGATTTGTGCACATATTAAGAAACAATAAAAAATAATGAGATCAAAATTGGCAAAGGTTAGGCTGCGTCTCTTAACAGCGTAGACTATTAGGCTTTTGCTTAGGCTATGTCTTGAAGTTGAGTAATAAGTCATTGCGGTTTATTTAAAAGTTGTGTTAATTTAATTTTTGTTCTGTACCCTCAAAATGGAATGTCAAGTTGAAAGAAAGGCGCATTTTCGACAAATGTTGTTATTTATTTTCAATCGAGACGGGAACAATGCAAACACAGCCAAAGCTCGTCGCGATATTTGTGCTGTGTACGGAGAAAGTGCTTTATCAAGAAAGGACAGCTCAATGATGGTTTTCACGTTTCAAAAACGGTCATTTTAATCTTAATGACGAAGAACGTTCTGGTCACCCCATTAAGTTGGATGAAGATCGATTGAACGACCTTCTTCATGAAAGTCCTCGTCAATCGACTAGAGAATTGGCTGTACAATTGGCATGTGATCAGAAAACTGTAGTGAATCACCTTCATTCGATGGGGAAAGTTCAAAAACTCGGTGCATGGGTTCCGCATGCTTTGAGCGAAAGCAACAAACTTCAACGCTCTACGGTTGCCGCAGGTTTGCTTGCTCGTGACAAGGCTACTGGTAGATTAAAGGACAGATTTCTTCATCGCATCATCACTGGCGACGAAAAGTGATTTGTTTATGTCAACATGAACCATCGAAAACAATGGCTTAGCCTCAATAAAAACCACTTCCGCGATTAAAGCAAGGACTTCATCCACGAAAGATTATGCTTTGTGTGTGGCGGGAATGTGAAGGCATCATTCGTTATAAGCGCCTTTTGAACAACGAGATTGTCAATGCAGAACTCTACGTTCAACAAATGTATTGACTCGTCGAAGCTATACGTGAAAAGCGACCTCATCGACGTTATGGAGTCCTTCTGCAACACGACAATGCTCGTCCTCACATTGCCAATATGACAAAAGACGCCATCCAAACGTTTAATTGGGAAATTCTGCCGTATCCTCCATATTCGCCAGACTTGGCTCCATCGGATTTCCATCTGTTCCGATCGCTCTCCAACAATTTGCCCGGCCTTTCGTTCAATACTGATGTAGAATTAAGAACCTGGTGAGACAAATTCTTCGAGTCAAAATCCAGAGATTTTTATTGCAGAGACATCGAAAAACTAGTTGAACGTTGGGAAGAAGTCGTAAATAACAACGGAGAATACATTATTGATTAAATTGCATAGTGTTATCAATTAAAAATGAATTTCCTAAAATTGTTAATGATAATGAATAAATTTGATAAAACCGAAGAACTTATTCCTCAATACATTACATACCCACCACCCAATACACCCACACCGCACCTGCCCGCCCCTGTTTACCTATACTTCCTTCCTTTCTAGATCCTCCGACGCTTCCTCACCATCCCCACCCTCTCTTCAATCCCCTGCCTCACTGTCCCCATTCAGATCCCAGCTTCAACCTCTGTCCCTACTCCTACTTCACCCACCGCTTCGTCTCTTACCTCCACCGCTCTTCCCCCACTCGGCCTCCTTACCCTCCTATGCATCCCCCCACCTCAATCCCTGCTTCCATTAATAAATCAATACCCTCAATTATACTGGCTTCCGCACCCACACCTACGCCGACGACAACGCCACCTCCCACTCCCAGCACCTGTCACCCCCTCTCCCATCATCTCCAGGAAAACAGCCCCCATCCCTCTCCAGACTCCCAAAACTGCTCCATCTTCTACCCTTACCACACTCACGAAACGGACATCCCCATCCTCACACACCAACCCTACACCGAAACCACAATGTGTACAAGTCATTGCGGCGGCCTCTGCCTGAGTTTCAGAACGTGAGGAGCCGTAAGACAGCTACACGCGCACTGCTTTCTTGCCAGAAATAGGTCGTTTGAGCGTGGTACAACTTAACGTACGCAGTTGGTACGGTGTTCGCCACACCGTCTCCAACGCCATGACATAATTCTCCTGAACTCTACCAGCTTACACCACCCAAATACCATGCGCGACAGTTAGGCTCAGCGATCCTAGTTAAAGAGACGTCTCCTTGATAACCTGCAAAATCAACACAAACACTGGCCCTAGTTGCCACGCACTACAGACCACCCTTCCTACAACTACACGTAGATGTCCCACTCCGGGCGCTCTCAAAACATAATCTCCCATTCTCCTCTATTGGTGACCTAAACGCAAACCATCCCACATTTTTGTCAAATACAACAAACGATGCGGGAAGGTATCTGGTCCGAGACTTGCAGCGTTTCCGCTGCGAACACATCGGACCAACCTTCCACACGTTCTTCGGCCCGCGCGGTGCGACCTCGTCCCCGGACGTGGTCCTCCGTAACGACCACGCCACAAGATTTCATACTCACATAGTCCCGGGTCCCCATTTACTATCCGACCAAATTCCAATCTGTCTCCTACTATCAAAATCTCCGATACTAATTCCTACTCCGCCTATATACGACTACATTAACACCAACTGGGTAGAGTTTAAGAACCACATCACCACACACACACCACGCAACCTCAACCTCGACGGGAGCATCTCCCCGAAACTAGATAACCACTGAAAGGTTCTCATAGACATCATATTAATTGCCCGCAACACACACATGGCACGGAAAACATACAAACAAATAAAACACCACCTTCTCAATACACACACAAAGACTCATCACAATATATAACAATCACTACGGTAGAGGCCCACAATAACGAAATATAGAGTGCGTGCTGCTAGACCTGAATCGTTAGTGAACGAAGTCACCCGCATTGCGGAGGATGTTCGCAGCACGGAGCCCTCTATCTTCTGGTAGCGCGTCAAGAGTATGATGGGCACGGACCCTCCCAAGCCCATAGAACTACATATAAACAATCGCACACTCACAAACACGGATGACATCCTCGATGCATTTAAGTCTCATTGGGATCAAGTACACACACATAGTCACCCCAAAGCACAAGCACAAGAGCACTTCCAGGAAATTCAGGAATGGTGCCGGTGTAGCGCACGAGAAGTGCAGGCGAACGACTTAAAATTTTCGCCTGAATGAGTGTTTTTAGACTCAGGATGGCCGAGTGGATTCGCTGCTCGCTAACAATGTTCCAGCGACGTGGGAAGCTGTTCGCAACTCACCTACGCTACTTCCATTCTTTATTTTTTCCTCACCTCTTTCCTACTCTCCTCTAAACCGGTCAATGCCAACGTGCTGGAATCAGCCCTTCCTGATAAAAATAGAAGTGCTCGATAACACAACCATATTAACCACTCCAATCACCATCGAAGAAACAAAACATTTCATCAAAGCACACGTAAACGAGCTTGCCTCTCCCCCCCCCGGCCTTCCAACTACAATTATACATCACATGCCAGAAAACACCTACCGAACATTAACACACCTCTACAACGCCTTCCTAGCCTCTGGGTATGTTCCGAAAATATTCAAGGTTGAGTCACACAACATTCTACTCCACAAACAACACAAACATCCAAAACAACCAAACAGCTACAGGCATATTGCTCTCTTAGAGTAATTAGGCAAAATGCTTGAACGAATGGTGAACGCCCGCCTGCGGAGTTTCCTGGAGGAGGAGAACTGGTTCTCCTCCTCTCAGTACGGCTTCAGGAGGGGTCGGTCCACCGGCGCGGTAGTTAACATCGTTCACGACATCATACAAAGCACGCCAAGCACGACAGAAAACACTCACTATCAGCAAGGATGTCGAAAAGGCGTTCGATAAAGTGTGGCATGAGGGGCTCCGTTGGAAATTCGCCAACAACACGGAGCTTCCTCTCTGCACCAGAAGGACCTATCGCACTAACTTACAGGCAGGAAGTGCTATATACGATACAACAACAAATTATCACGCCCTTTCACGCTGCGCACTGGAGTACCCCAAGGCAGCGTGCTGGCACCTATACTCTTCATAATCTACACAAATGACACACCACACCCAGAAGAAAACTGCACAGAAACACACACACATTAGCGTAAGCGGACGACGAGACCATTTTTCTTCTCAAGTCAGCGCCCTGATACTCGCGCGCCGGGCACAAATAATACTCAATGAGAAGACAGAATATGAGGACATGTGGCTGATAACCCCTAATCCTCAAAAGACACAGGTGACACTATTCGGCGCGCTAGACCACTACATGCAGAACATACAAATATATGATCACATACCAATCCGACAATACTCAGTCCCCATAAGACTTCAATACAAACCCGCAACAAAAAAACTCGAAGCAAAATTTGACAAATGCTTACGCTTTCCCACACACCAAAGCAACATACAAGCCAAAGATAAACACATAAACAACATAATGAAGAAGTTCTACCCCAGCAGGAAAAAATGCAGCTACATATGTACAAAACATTCGTCAGAACAATGATTGCATACGCACCAATTAGACTAATGGCCGCAAGCCCCATATGACAGAGGAGCGCACAGCGCATTCAGAACTCTGCTTTGAAGCGCGCCTGTTGCCCTCCCCTGTACACGAGAATGTCAAAACTACACGACACAAATAAACTCGCACCACTAAATACATACACGTTCACAAGAGTAACTCGACGACTGAGGAAACTCGAGAGAGACCCCATATACAACCACGTTCACCACATACAATCCGCTTGGGTACGCAAATCCCCAGCAGCACAACACCACAAGCCACTTAAACCATTATACACCTAATAGGAGCATCACAGACACCGCCTCGCCGAAGTGTTTGTAACACTAAGCCGCCACGTTTCGGGGACCCTTACCTAGCCAACCATCCAACCTCACCAGTCAAGCAACACTTTCGAACAACACGCCAAAATATACCTCGCACCAGTGTATAGCCACCGGCCTATCTCTCCGCCTATCCCCTCATAAGTTATTTCCGAAACCCTCCTCTCTAACTGCAAGTTTGCTGCAAGTTATCGACAGCAATCCCTCTACTTTTCTTTGCATTCTCACCTCACCTCATACAATAATCTTATTATTATTATTTTTATTATTATTACCAGACAGTACCTCGTCCTCAATCCATCCGTCCATAGTCCCAACAATCTGACGCAGAAGGAGACTTACAAGAAACAATGAATACTAACACTGATAGTCGGTCAAAGACGTGAGTGCACAAACGAACCACGGAAAACTCAACTATTTCACTTTCCCGAATTGAGGTAGTCCTAAGCCAAGATTAAAAGCCTACAAAACAGCCAATTTTCTTCCGAGTCCTTCCTTCTGCCAAGCAACAACCAAGTTACCATTTGAACCCAGCCTACAAGCGGATTACCTTAAAGAACACGTTGGAGTCAGACCAAACTCGACTGTAAGGCCACCTTACCTTCTCTACCAAATAAATCGGATCATCAACCGTAACCCCTATAACTGGTGGGTGACCTACCATAAAAGGGTGGCACACCTATAAACTGGTAACCGTTCATCTATAAGGCTTCTTCGTTCATTTCCTTCACTTTCTTCGATTTTTCTAGTGATTGATTAGGTATAGGCTTGGCTTGCCTGTATGAAATGAAGATATATCCGATATTTTAATTACTAGTTTGATTACTTTACCGTATATTCCTATAACTTCTCTTATGAATTGTACTATCGGTGTATGAGAAATATTACCCCAGGAGTGGGTCGTTTTTTGAATTACATATAGAGTTCCTTCCTTCCACCTTATCTTGCTGAGCCTAATGAAGTCCATTTGTTCGCTTTAGTTCTTATATATCAATATTTGAGTGTTCGACATTGTGCGTATGTAGAGTTTTCAATCATCTACATACAGTTCCGTAAACCCGTGGGTTCTTAGCATTCTATGCTGCCGAAGAAGCGGAAAATGACCTAGATCGAAATAAAATGACTTCAATGAGTTTATGATGAGGTAATGAAACAAAGATTGCGATAACGTCATTATATATTTTCCACATTTTAAGGATTTAAAAATTAGTTTAATATTGTCCTACTTATTTTTTTACATATTTAATTTAAATGACAACCAAAGAAAGTTAAGCGTAATGAGAATTGGAAGACAATAAAATAAAGTCAACATAATTTTAAGAAACAAAATTATTTGTAACAAAAAATTTCACTGGCCCACTGAGAGGAAAATTGACCGTGACAAGCGATCACATTACAATAATTTGTGTTAAAAATTTTTAATTTCCAAACTAGTTTTATTTCATAGTTATACCAGGAAAGAATTATAATTGGGGGTATACTGAGTAATTATTATTCAGCAGTTTAGGTTGAAGTTTATATTGTTTTAATACAACCCATTTCCCCTCTTACTTGGAAGCCAAGTTACACGGAGTATAATCTCTAAAGCTGAACGAATCACTAAAAAGGAAATTAAGAATATCATTATAAGTTGGTTTCTTCGATTTAACTTAATGAGAAAAATATTTCCTGACTTTAAAATTCATTTCATTCTATCTTTAAAACAAGATTTCTGGAATGAATAAATACATTTTCTTCATTAATTTTTGTCCCTAGGTCGGATAATTTTTATTGACTTAACATTGAAGTTTGTCTTGAAACTGAAACTAGAATTATTCCAGCTAGAATTCAGCAATATTGACCAATCTCAAGTTGTCAATCTAGAGATGGCTTTATCAAGTGCTCACTCAATATAATGTGTAAAATCAAAATACAGAATTTGATATTTTGGAAAAATGTTTGCTTTAAATGATGAACCACCTATTGCGTATATGAAAAACTTTATAAACTTTAACCATGTAACACTCATTGATTTGCATTTTAAATCTTCTTTGTATAATTTAAATATATATATACAGGGTGGGCAAAAGGTTTATTGACAATAAGGAAAAAATACTCACCTTTTGTCAACTTTGTTTAGAGTAAAAGGCTAGTTAATTGGTTATCCTTCTTTATCTAGACAAAAAAAGTAGATAAAAAAGATTAATCAATTTATAAAATTTTTTTAGGGCAACAGAATTGATAAAAAATGACTATGTTTTGTTATCGTCAACAAACTCTTGGCCATTCCTGTATATTTCATGTTTTCGCCGTTAAGATTAAAATGCCACTGAATAATTTGGATAAAGTAGGAAAAATCAGCATTTTTAAAAGTATAGCATTTTGTATGGCTTATTTAGATATATTCCTTAACTATTATATTACTCGGTTTAGATTTCCATGTAGTGTGTGTGTGTCACAAAAAAAGTTAATCAAATCTAAAAACCATTTGAAGTTCAGTTGCCTCTTTTTTGCGTCCTATCCTCAGGCCTCCCCCTCCCCACGCTTTGAATATTAACAATCCTCTCCCGAAGGATGTCAGTGTCCATATCGAGAATTAATATCAGATCCCCGCCCCGTAGTTTCTCTAAAGCAAGTCCTCATCATTGGCAATAGGCAACAGAGTTCAAATTTTGAGGCAACACGAACGAGTGACTTAAATGCTTTGTGGTGGCGTTCTCTCTCTCTCTCTCTCTCTCTCTCTCTCTCTCTCTCTCTCCACTCGGATTTAATCCAAGAATTAGACGCCTCTTCTCTTCTCTGATCGATATGGTGTGAATCACAGTAAAATATGACTTAATGATGAGTCAAAAGTTTACGTCATTCTACTACCCTCAATAAATTGATTCTCATCCCTCTTGTCATTTGCATCAGGATTACATTGTCCTGTATTTATTCAAAATAATCTTTATTTTCATTACAATTATCCTCATTCTTTCTCTATATGACCTCTTCATACTTCATCCCCAGTGGATGCTCTAATTGGCGATTTGACTTTCGTTTTTTAACTGACCAGTTTCTCAAAACCTTTGAAAACATAGTGAATATCTTGACCGCTTACATGCTACTCCGGAATAACCGTGAATACTCTAAAATAAACCTTGATACTTGGACTTTTCCTGGGTGCGCTGGCCACTATCTCCGAATAATTTGAAGACCTCGAGAGTACTCTGATCACTTTCTGAATACTTTCAAAACCTCATGCATATTATAAGCACTTCTTGGATATTCCAACTATTTCATGAATACCCTGACCGCTTACAAGTTACTCTGATTACCCTATGAACATCCTCATAATCTCTTACGGTACTGCAAATACTCAATGAAGACCATTGCCACTTTCCAGATAATCTAAATATCTCGCGAATACCTTTTCCCTTTCTTGTTACTCCGAATTCCTTGTGAATGCCCTTACCACTTCCTGGATATTCAGAATACCTGATAAATTGGATACTACGTGGATACTTTGACAACTTCATGAATACGCTGAATTTCTGGTAAATATTCTGATTATTTCTTAGATACTCAGAATACCCAATATACATCTTGACCACTACCTGGGAACAGTGAAAAAATCATGAGTATCTTAACAACTTCCCTCGTGAACACCATAACAACCCCGTGATGTTATGTGGAGTATTCATATTGACATTTTTATCTCTCGTGCTGAGGAATTTGGATAGTATGGTCCGCAGCCCAATGCATGGGACGGAGATATAAAAACCCGACTCCTCCGCTTTGTTGTGGGATGCATGGTTGTATGTCGATGGTAAGAATTTTTGTGGAAATTATTTGAATTGCCAGTTTGAAGAAACAGGGTAATCCAACGAAGAAACATTAACACAGAGGCAAAAGAAACAATAGTCGGTAAAAAGAAAGGTCAGGGATTGTGACCAAGGTCTGCTGACCAGTGTCGCGTACTCTCACTTATTCTGATTTATGACTTTACGATCCTCAAAACTTTCAATAATTTCCATACTAACCTTAGGAGGATATTGGCAATTATATTATTCAAAAGAGAATGTAAAAAACATAATGGTTTCAAATTTTGTTAGAATCGGCCAAATAGTTATGAAGTTATTGCAAAATAATTCCCCGGCTAACCTTGGGGGGACTTTGCTAATTATACCGTTCGAAAGAGAATGTAACACAACATAAAGCTTTCAAACTTCGTAAGAATCGGCCGAATAGTTATAATGTTATTACCAAAACAAACAAAGCAAAACGGGAACCGACGGACCGACCGACCGACATAGTGAGATATAGAGTCGCACGCGACTAAAAAGGCCTGATTAAGATAAAGCCTAAAATGACTATCTCGACTACTCAAAATGTTGAGTTAGGAGGATACATTTCAAGAACTGAGGAACACGTTCATAAAAAAAAACGAATAATAAAATCCCAAACTACGAACTTACATAAATTCCTTAAAGGCCACTTCTTCTCAATGCAAACCTGACAAATTTAAGTAAAGACATTGCTACCTGTCTTTAAATCTATGGGTTTGCAACAATTGGACAGCCGTTGACTTTATTCGAAATTTCACTGGAAACATCGCTCATAGCTGGAAGTTACCAGTCTATGAAGAGCATAAAAAAGTAGCAAACACAAAGAAAGGAAGCGAAAACACGCAAGAAGAATAAGGAAGTAATTAAGAAGGACTATGGTGGATGATACCAAAGACCTAACTACTCAATCTAGCAAATCTTCTATCTAAGTCGGAACGAGCGAATCTCTCCAATATATTACAAAATTATCCACCTATTCAACATGGCTGAAAACTGTTCGGAAATGAAGTGATATTAAGGGACGCGACATCTGAAATACTATAACAATGAATACCCTGCCAACTTCCTGGATACTCCGAATACATTATAAATATCCCTATTACTCCCTGGATACTTCAATATACTCGTATTTCCATCTAACAATGCATCTAGCCATCTTATCAATTAATTCTGTATACGAGTTAGCTGCAGTCATGTGCAGTATCTGCACATGAATACTGCCCAAATGCATTCCTGTGGAATAAAGGGTGGGGAGAGGGGCATGACTGAGAGAGTTAAAGAATGAGGTGTAAACTGTAAAAACTGAGTCAATGTTTGGAGGACGTAGGCTCAATCTTGAGAATCGGCGAAGAGAAAAAGAGTAGAAGCGGAAATTCTAAATTTTGAAGAGCGTCGGAAAAGAACAGGCACCATCGGCACCTGACAAGACTCCGTTAGGCCAAATAAGCGACCCTTTGACAGGCATCGGTGGTTTGGTAGTAGAAATTTTGCGGTGTAAAATTTGTTATCGATTCAAACGAACGATTCTTCCGTATTTCTATATTGGATAGATTCATTTTACCGGTTTCCTAATTTATAAATAGGTGCCCTTAAAAACACTTTAACTCTCATACATGAGATTATTAAGCATTCAATACATTACAAGGGGTCATAAATTCAGTTAATTCTCACATTTTAAGTTAATTGATGTCCATCAGAACAATGGAGGGTTAATCACCTTTAATAGGATTTTGGTATTTATTTGTTTTCTTCATTAAACTCTATTATTTAAATTACTCTATTTTGTAATGCTTTAAATCCTTCTTTAGTTTCCTTACCCTTTTAATATGTCCCTGCTAAGTGGTGCTATATTTGTTAATGCGATATCCCTAATTCAGAAGGATGGATAAAGTAAATTATCTCGATTATTTGAGAAAAATTGCCCTTTTCATTACTTTACTAGTCATAGGAATCTATTTTTTTTCTTCTATGCAGACAAAATAAATATAGTGTATTTGGCACGAGTTCAGAATGGAATATTCTGTTATCTAAAAGAATATATTCAGTGTTCTGTGCACTATTTGAAGCTTTATAAAAATGAGCTAATATCCATGAATAATATATTTATATTTTTTACCTATATATTACTATATTCCCAATTAGGGACAAAAGTTCATTAGAACATATATATATATATATATATATATATATATATATATATATATATATATATATATGTGTGTGTGTGTGTGTGTGTGAAAGATAATGGTAAACCACAATATTTGAATCAAGATTTTATTTATAACTATCGGACTAGTTTCGGCAAGATGCCATTTTCAACTAATAATGAAAAAACTAGGCAAGGAGCACAGTATATATAAGGTAAGACAAATCCTAAATAAAATAAAACAACAGGAAACGATGAAATTGCAGATAAAGTGCAATTTCATTGAACTAAAATATCCAATTCACCTCATAAATAGATGGCATTCCAAAGCACGAAAAAACTTCTAGGCCACCTCCACACCACGAAGGGATGATTTTAAAAAATGTATTAGTTTCCCATACAGTCCAGCCTTGGTACCTCTAAAATCATATGCGAACGGAAATCACATAAATATTCTAATACCATCCGAAAACCCTTGACTAGAGTACGCCCAATCAATCTCGATGCTGGAGTTTACAGTATACCATCCTATAATTGCAAATTAACATACATCAGAGAGTCAGACCACTTTAATAAGAGGATGAAAAAACATTTAGCTGATATCAGAAGGTGTACGAACTCTTCGAGTCTCTTTACGCACATGCAAAAGCACGACCATAGAATTGATTTCAACCATGCCAAAATCATTTACAAATCAAACAATTATATTGAGAGGAGAATTGCGGAATCCCTCATCATCAACAAATTTGATAATTTAAATTTTTCTGAAGGGCAATACAAATTTTGTTTAGCTTGTGATTCACGCCAGATTCACTCGAGTTATTTTTTTTCCAGATTGTTTCCTGCTGTTTCATTTGGTTTAGGATGTGTCTTACCTTATATATACTGTGCCCCTTGCTTAGTTTCTTCATTATTAGTTGAAAATGGCAACTTTCTGAAACTAGTCTGATAGTTATAAATAAAATCTTGATTCAAATTTATATATATATATATATATATATATATATATATATATATATATATATATATATATATATATATATATATATGAATCCATTAAACCACAATGAAAGAGAAAACGGAATAATTTTTCCTTGCAGTAATATTTTTATAACCTTTTTCGAAAAATCCGTGCAGGGAAACGATTCGAACGAGGCACAGTGAGACAGCGAGCACCGCTTTGATCACAGTTAAAAGTATGCCGTTAGACACTACGCTACGCAGAGAACCAAAAAATTCTCTGAATAGAATAGCTTTTAAGGAACACTTTCGCAAGCTCGAACGGAGACTATGAAAGAAATAGAAAATTAATTAGGAATTCAAAGATATACAGATATACAAATGTATATTTCTTTCAATGTGGTTTAATGGATTCATTTTTATCATTCTCTCGTGCTACTTTGAGAGAAATATACATTTATATATATATATATATATATATATATATATATATATATATATATATATATATATATATATAAAGAAACAGGGCAAGGAAATTGATCGAACCATTATTACAAATTTGTTGAAATAGCGACGTTTCGACTTTTAATCTTCTTAAGCCACTAAACAGTCAGATAATTTTTTTTTTCGTAGTCTTTTGATAATTTTACATTAGTTATTTTGAAGGACCTCAATTGAATTCGTGATTATTTCAAGATTTTTTGAAGACTATTTACCAAAATATTGAATATATGTACAATAAAAACCAAAAGACTTTTTCAAAGTACATAAAATTTGTTAATCACACACTCTAATAGACAAAGAAATTCAGTATTTTAAATCTTCCTTTCAAAATACATAACTGCTCTCTCTATCCCCGCAAAAAAATTAGATGAAAGGATTCATCCATCGTTGGTTGGTGTCCAAAACACTACCATCTGGACAACTTTCCATCTGTAACGAGGACTGGCGCTCGGTGCTTTTGGGTTAGGAAGTGATTGTCAATCTGATCTTTATGTGAATTTTTTATATGGTCGGGGGATCTCTTCCACGATTTAAGGAACGAAGGACGCTACCTACCTACAAGGCGTCATTGGTAACCTTTGCTTCAGTCCTTCTTATATAACTCTGCTGACCGTTTAAGGCAATATTAACAATTTTACTCAATTTTTAAATAATTTTAATTAGGAATGGTATAAATTCTTTGAGTTCATAATCATTATAATTACCTGCGGCGAAGCGCCAGGTCAGGGTGTCGCTCTTTTTCCAAAAGGAGTAAAGTTCAATTCTACCCATTTAGAACCATAAAATGACCTATATGACCATGGGACATATGGTTATTTACCTTGGAGATCTCAAAGCTGCCTTCGGAGTTGGCGTTGGGTGGCGCCATCTAGTGTCAGAAGCCCCATTTACCCATTCAAAGGCACTTATGAGTGATTTGAACCATGGGAAACCATCAATGCAATAACCATTAATCATCTTATCACAAAACGCCGCAGGTCATTGGAGAGACTTTTCCTCTTATTTTAAACCCATTTCAACGCTTATACTCCTTTACTTTATGTTTCGTAATTAAAATCAAATTTAGTTTTAAAAAGTTCTAAGCTTTTTTCGTAATTATGTTTGACTCCGTCGGAAAATCCCTTGGCTGCCAAAAGAAACATTCGGCGCCTTCAATAAATAACAAATGATCGAGCTGCCAAGTTACCATGCCTTGGGTTTCTCCATCATACATATAAAGTATAGACTTTGCAGAAGCGAAAATTCCTATTTATGACAAGATGTTGCATCTATTATCTCATTAATGCGTTGTTACAATGCTATCAAATATCCGAGTTATTTTTTAACCCAGGTGGAAACTGTGATTAAAGTTTTAACCAAACTCAAGTGAAATTCAACGCAAATCAGTGACTCAAGCGAAACGTTTATTCTCCTATTCTCCCCCTCGTATATTTATATTAGATGGATTAAACGATTTAAGAAGTTTAGATGATCTGGAAATTAAACCAGACAGGGAAGGCCGTCGACTTCGACAAATAACTGAACTGTGGCTCTCACGCAGAAATCGATGATTAAATACCATAGAATTCATGTAAGTTCGATTGCTACTGAAGGTGGAATTTCGTAATGATCGACTGATTCAATTTTAACTGAACATCTTGGCCTTAGGAATCTGTCTCTCCATTGAATCCCTAAGGAGCTCTCTGAGGACTGATTGAATTATAGGGCTAACCTTTCGTGGTATTTTCAACAAGATAGTTTTTGGTGATTAGATTCTCAAGTATGACCTTGAAATCAAAATTCAATCGAGTGTATCAGTATAGTTTCGATTACAGGAGTTGGCTCAAAAGGTTATAAAGACGCGTAATTACAGTGCATTTAACAGAATATTACTCAGGAAGATTATGTCAGAGTTTAGAGGAAATTATAGATGGCTTTAACAAAAAACAAAACAAAACAAAAAACAACCATAAAACAAAACAACAACACCCGGCGAGTGAAGTTGATTCTAGGAAATTGGCTATGAAACCCTTCCACACTCATCATGTTCTCCAGAGCACCCTTCTCCTTCCAGTTCGAATCCACGGAAGCTGCAGAAAACGTGGTTTTGCTGTAATTCAAAGCAAAGCACAGAAAATTTTGTCGATGGAGGTTAGAAGGGCGGAAACACCACTTCTTAGTATCCTAATATATATATATATATATATATATATATATATATATATATATATATATATATATATATATATATATATATATATATATATATTGTATATCTCTCATGAGCGTGAGAGAATGATGAAATAAATCCAGCATGTCGCATTAAAGAGAATTCACAATTAATTTCTCTCTTTCTCATAGTCCGGATCGACCCAGCCGAGTGGATAAAAGGCCTGGCTTTAATTGAGATCAATGCAGTTGCTCGATACCTCATTGTGCTTGGTATGAATCCCACCCTAGTACGGATTTTTCGAATTAGGAAATAACATTTTTCCGAAGAGAAAAATAATATTCAGTTTTTCTCTTTCATACGGTTAATGTATCGCAAAATTAGACAACTGACTCTGTTTCAGGTCCAGAGGGACAACTCGAATCTTTGACCTGGTAGACAACTCTCAAGGAATCCATCCCTTATAATGTACCTTTGGTGTTGTTTACCAGATTAGGATTAGGGTTGTTCCTCTGGACCTGAAACAGAGTCACTTGTCTAATTCTGCGATACATTAACTGTATCAGTGGGTCTTGGATTTTTTCCATATATATATGAAAGTCAGAAAGACGAAGTTGAATATCTACATTAAACGGAAAAGAATTGTAATTGTAATGGTTTAGAAGGTAGATTATTATTTTGTTTTTTTTTGCCTTGCACTTTTAAACCCCGTATTAAAGTGTATATATATATATATATATATATATATATATATATATATATATATTTATCATGCTTGTCCTATACATCTTTATAAATATTTACACTACAATATAAATGGTTTGACTTATTAATAGCTAAGCTTAAATAAACGCTTACACCTCAGGTTTATTTATTGAAAATAATTGTCGGCATATATATATATATATATATATATATATATATATATATATATATATATATATATATATATATATATATATATATATTATATATGCTTAAAATTTAGAATGAATGGAAACATAAGTGGTTTCTTTGTGCTATTGCTGTAAAGAGGATTTAGCAGTTCCCTGAAGAACTATAAATTTCACTCCCTTTAGTAAATTCCTTTCTTGAAAATTACTGAGGTTTCGGCTGACAAAACTATTTGGAAAATTGTTTTGAGAGATAAAGGTTTAAGTGAGAAAAATGTACGACGAAATATTATCTTTCGATAAGTAAAACAACGCATTTCATTAAAAAAATACACGAAATCAGAAGGAAAATTCATAGTATATATACAAGTCTTAACTTAAAAGCATGAGTCAAAATATTTACTATTATTCCTAGATTTAATCGTTATATTTTAATTAAGTTTGAGGGATTTTTAAATTCTCTTTCTCCTTACTGATTCGTGAATAACAAAGAACTTTATGATTAATAAACCTGAAGGTGGCAACAAACCCATTTCTACTCGAAAAAAATTTTCCCCTTCGACTCAATTTAATAATAAATCCCAACAATAAGAAAGGCGAGAATAGCATCCTTTTTTTTCTTATCTTAGAGCTAAACTTGATATAGAAATCCCAATTTAATAATTTGGTTAAGTGTATGGAATACCCGAAGGTGCTTTGATGAGCTTATGCAATAAAAGCAGGCAAATTCAGCTTTCTTGATTTTGTTTATTATTAACATTATATATAAATAGCAATAGGAATTTGTATGACTGATTTATATCAGTAATTTAGTTGAATTTTACCTTTATAATTATTAAAAAATGTAAGATCTTTTGCTCAACGGTAACCGTATATATGCTTTTAAAAGCTAGGTGACTATCTATAACTGGAAATAATATATTTTTTTAAATTGCCCTACATTTGAATTTTGTAGACGTTATTGGAACTATTGCAAAGTAACTATAAAATTTTATTAGTAATATCGGATAAAAATTAAAATCCTCAGGAAAACCTCTTGAATCAAAGATCTACATTGTTAATTTCACAAAATATTTAAGAAACTTTGATTATTCCGGTTCAGCTATTTTTTGACTTAAAAAAATTAAAAAAAGAAAATTTCAGCTATATTTATATTTACAGGATTTAACAAAATATCCTGAATATTAATGATAAAGTTACCTTTCTCACATGCAAGAGTGATGCAGCAATTATCTTTTAAAGCAACCTTGAGGGTGGTTGCCAAATTAATACACTGGCCTGAAATAAGACCATACAACGCAACAATTGAGAATTTACTGCCACTACGAAAGTCTTCATAAGTCACGTAAATGGTTTGTTGGGATAAATTACTCCCTCTTAGAGGGATATTACAAGGCTCCAAGACAGAAAAAGAGAGAAAAAAGTTCTTATCTTAAAGCTTTTTTTAAAATAATAAAATTATATATATATATATATATATATATATATATATATATATATATATATATATATATATATATATATATATATATATATATATGTGTGTGTGTGTGTGTGTGTGTGTGTGTACTTTAACCTACAGAAACTATAAGACAAGTTGTCCTTAATATATATATATATATATATATATATATATATATATATATATATATATATATATATATATATATATATATATAATCAATGGAGGAAAAATAATAATGCTTACTAACAATAATAATCTGCAGATTGTAATATATATTTTATTTATTGTATGTACAGTTAATCTGCCATTAATGATATTCTGCAGCTTCTTTAAATTACATCAATTACATATAATTTTCTGAAAGATAATTATTCCAGAGATAAGATCGACATAATGCTTATAATGGCGTCGCAATTTGAAAATTTTGGAACTTTCAACCAACAATGCTTCATAAATAGAGGCATAAAAATTAGCCTATCGAAATCTTGACTTGACGAAGGCTCAAACAAGGCTTGTTAAAGTTAAATAAAACGACAGCTATAAAATTAGAATTACGATTAAAAAACTGCTTTAAATTTAAATGCAATCACTCGATGGTCTAATTAAAAGTTATTTTTTTTTTTTCATTCTATGTAAATATCCTCGGTGGGATACGCCGTTTCAATGAATTTCTTGTAAAACCGTTGAAAAGCCCGTCTGTAATAAATAAAAGCATAATTATTCTCTTTGGGCGCTTCTCTTTATAACTTTTGTTGATTTTATCTTTGATTTAGTAATTGAAAGTTTTTTTATGAAACTGGATCAATATTCTACTTGGATATAGCCAGTAGTAGCCTGCCCTCAGTAAATAGGTAAATTAAATTTCTTTGCTTGGCGAAAAATCTGTTTTAAAGCTAGTTTTAGAATTACAGATGGTGTTTTAAAAAATTAGGGTTTTAGTCGTTAATATATTATAGATACAAAGGGTGGCAGTTATGAATTGCTGGACATTTTTGTGTTTAGAAAATGAGCTTTTTATATATTTATGAAAAGTTTGTATATGGATATGAAAGCCTGAACATGCAGCCACATTTTATGGTTTCAACTACCTAATGCACACATCTGTCCACAAGTTATTCATATATAATTCAAAAACTGAAGAAGCGTTGTTTACTAATGCACCCAAATCTCAGGGCAACTTACTAGCATATTAATGATCGAAATAAACTCACCCAACTGCTTCTGCTACTGGTCTCGTACTATCAGCCGACTCGAAAACGTGACAGGCAAACCGCTGCAGCGCCGGGTGCTTCGTAATGAAGCCGAAATACCTCGGGTCTTTTGGGTGGAAACCGCAGAATGAAATGTGCTTAAGATGATAGAAATACTCGTGGTCTAAAGTGCCTTCGGTCTGCGAGAGAGAGGAAAATGGCTGTCAGATTTGATCGACCATTGATCATATAACCTAACGAGTCTTTCTGCTCCCAACATTATTTAATTTTTATAAATAAATTTATTTGCAAGGCACATGGCGCATTGCCTTTAGTTAAAAGAGAGAGAGAGAGAGCGCTACAAGGAGCTACAAGGATAAAAAGTACCTTAGAAGACCTTAGGGTCCATTCAGAGAGGGTACCTTTGGACTAGCAATCGAGCAGGCACAGTTCTGCTCAACGGCTTACGTGCCCAAACGGCCACTTTTCAATACTTTGTCCAGTCTTGACTTGAACTGATCAACATAATTGCTGTTGACAACTTCCACTGGAAGTGCATTTCAGCTACCACAGATGCTGTATGTGAAAAATTTCCCACACAGATCCCGGCGGTAACGCTTCAGCTCAAGTTTGTAGCCGTGATTTCTAGTTCTGCCCTCACTAAGTTGGAAGACATCAGTGCAGTCTACATTGTCGAAGTCACGAAGTATTTTAGACACTTCGATAAGCTGACCACGCAGTCTCTGGGTCTCCAACGAGAACAGATCTAGTTCCCTTAATCTATCACCGTAACTTTTGTGTCTGATAGAGGGAATCAGTTTGGTTGCCCTGGCTTGCACACGTTCCAATCTCGCGATATCCTTTCGAAACGAAGGACTCCAAAATTGTACGGCATACTCCAGGTGCGATCGGACAAGTGAATCGTACAAACAGGGTACTATTTCCTTGTTCCGATATCCAAACTGTCGCTTTATATAACCTTAACATCCTTTGGGCCTTTAT
The DNA here is from genome assembly GCA_963969495.1 of Ceratothoa steindachneri. NCBI lineage: Eukaryota > Metazoa > Arthropoda > Malacostraca > Isopoda > Cymothoidae > Ceratothoa > Ceratothoa steindachneri. The sequence continues at coordinate 181,456,321 of OZ018326.1, forward strand.
ATCAGCCTCTATGCACTGTTTCGAGAACTTGAGGTCACTATTGATTGTTACACCCAAGTCCTTCTCAATATCAGTGCCTTCTCAATATCAGGGGTTTTCGGTAGCTGATATGCATTACTTTGCATTTGTTCACGTTAAAGGTATTTGCCACGTGTCCGACCACTCCCCAATCTTCCGGAGATCTTCTTGTAGGCGGGCAGTGTTTCCTTCCTTTGTAACGTTCATACCAAGCTTGGTATCGTCGGCAAATTTAGAAATCTTCGCAACCATGTCACTATCCAGGTCGTTAACATAGATGATGAAAAGTAGTGGTCCTAGGACAGAACCTGGGGTACACCGCTGGAGATGGGCATCCACTTAGAAGCCTGTCCATTCAGCACCACCCGTTGCCGTCTGCCGTTTAGCCAGTTCTCTATCCAACCTTTTACCTTTCCGTCTATGCCCAGAGCACGCACTTTGCGGAGGAGGCGGCAGTGTGGTACCTTATCGAAGACTTTCTGAAAGTCTAAGTAGATAACATCCCCCGCCTTAACACGATCGTGCTCACTAAACACGAAGTGGAAGAATTCCACAAGGTTTGTTAGGCATGACCGTTGCCTTCGAAAACCATGTTGGGAACTCTTCAGTAGCAGGTTCGACTCTAAATATGACGTCATTTTGTCCACCATGATGCTTTACATGAGTTTACCGCCTATTGAGGTTAAGCTAATAGGTCGGTAGATCGACGGCTGGCTAGGGTCTCCTTTCTTGAAGATAGGAGTCACCTCCGCTTCACGCCATTCTCTAGGAACGCAACCGGTCCGGATTGACATGTTAAAGATTGTGCTCAGATGTCGTGACACTTCTTCGCGTACTTCTTTCAACCCTTTAGGCATAAACATGTCCAAGCTAGGAGATTTATTCTTCTTTAGATCAGTGATCTTGTTTTCTATTTCTCCTTGGGTGAAGTCCATTTCCTCCAGCTTTTTCCCCAAGTAAGAATCCGTGGGATGGGGGATCGGACCACACTCATCAGTAAACACTAAAGAGAAGTAGTCGTTGAGGAAGTTAGCATTTTCTGCTCCTGAGTGCTTTGAGGCGCCCTCCTCATTCACTAAAGGGCCAATCGTGTGATGGATTGGTTTATGGCTATTTACATAACCAAAGAACTCCTTGGGATTCTCCTTGCAGTCTCACCACTCGGAGCGACTCGGCACGCTTTGCCGCCCTTATGCTGGACTTCATCCTCTTAGCTAGCCTACGGTACTCCTCAAAGTATCTCCAGAAATCTTTGACCGATATATATATATATATATATATATATATATATATATATATATATATATATATATATATATATATATGCGGTTAAGATAATGGTTTAATTAGACAAATGCTCTGCTCCAGGTCCAGCAGGCGATCTTGTCCTCCTTGAACTAGAAGACAACACTTAAGGATGGTCAATCCGTCAGCCCCAAAAAGCTGATTTCAAAGTCACTCCCTTATGCCGTCTCGCTTACCGTCACAGTTTTTAATTATGCCATTATCTAAACCGCATTAATTTGTCTTGAATATTTTTCCATATATATATATATATATATATATATATATATATATATATATATATATATATATATATATATATATATATATATATATACGAGAGGCGGTCAATAAGTTTTGCAATTCGGATATAAGGAAACGAGATATGAGGAAAAGTGTTTTATTATTTTTCAATATAACTACCCTCGACTTGCGCCACTTGTCCCTGAGGCTTCGAATTCCCGACAACCAGAAATCTCCCGACTGCTGTTCAATCCACTCCTGGTTGGCGAGCTGGACATCTTCATCGTCCCCAAACTGGCGTCCACGCAGTGCAGCCTTGAGCTGGCGAATAAAAAGTAGTTGATAGGGGCCAGATCTGGACTGTAGGGAGGATGGTTGAGCTCCTCGAATCCGCACTCTCGCAGGGCAGCTTGTGCAACTCTGGCCTTGTGGACTTTGACGACGTTGAATTCGATCATGCGACGTGACGTTTCTAGGCACCCAACGGGCAGAGACCTTGGTCATGGCCAAATTGTCGTGGATGATGTTGATAACACTTCCATGTGATATTCCAAGTTCTCGCTCGATTTCTTCGACTTTCACTCGTCAATTTTCGAGGATCATCTTCTCCACACGGGCCACATTGTCCTCTTTGGTCAAGTCTGACGGGGGTCCTGGACGGGGGTCATCTTTAAAGGACTCACGACCATGGCGGAACTCCCTATTCCAGCGAGCAATGGTTGCATAGGAATGGGCTGTGTCGGTGTACACTGCAACCATCCGTTCATGGATATCTTTTGCATTCTTGCCTTCCTTGGTCAAAAATTTGATCACTGCGCGGTGCTCAACCTTCTTCATTGTTGAAAAATTTGTGACTGACGATCTGCGATCAGCTACTGCTTCTTAAATAGACGAGGCCGGTGCGTGCGGCTCCAGGTTCTGACTTGTCATAACTTGTCCTAACACCCCCACAAACAGCCATCCCCCTTCCTCTGTTTTGCCCTACCGATTCGCAAAACTTATTGACCGCCTCTCATATATATATATATATATATATATATATATATATATATATATATATATATATATATATATATATATATATATATATATATATATATATATATATATACATATATATATATATATATATATATATATATTTATATATATATATATATATATTAAGGCTTGTGGATGAATTAGACCTTGCAGTTGATTAGAGGCAGGTAAGATTTTATCTTATTGTGGCGTGTCCTGGGGTACAAGGTCTTGGATTCACGCACCTTTGTACTTGGATTTGATTCGCAGGGAGAGTGCACGCAAAAATTCGAAGGTGGAGTCAACTCCTACCCATTCTGGTGGGGCGTTGAGTCTCACGCACACGGGCATAACCTATTGCAACACGCTGCCATTCGCTGTTTTCCTTCCCACACAATAATGCATTGCTCTTCCGTATATCGAAATCCGATGAAGAGATTTTCAGTCTACACTTCCCTGATACTTACCGGGTGGCTCCTCCTTGGGCCACAGAACGATCCTAAATACTAATTGGCTGGTAACAAAACGGAGTATTCCGTTCTTAATCCCATACCCCTCTAACGAGGATCAGCCTACTAGTACTGTTGGGCTTGGCAGTGAATATTTTAATGATCTTTATGCTGATTTCGCATTCTTCCTCCGGGAAACTTTACTAAAAAAAACCAAACCTGTTATCATTCGGCCTTAAAATGGAGCCTGAACCCAAGAACAGAAAAATTATTTAAAAAATTCCAGACGCCGAAATACAACAATAAATTTTAAAAGTATCCTAATTTATAATAAACAAATTGAATAATAAACTACCATAAATAAACAAAAATAACAACAGATACACCATAAAAGAAAAGCCATTAAGAGGCCTTCTTAGGTGCCCCTTAGAAAGTGTCGCCTCGCTTGGGTGCCCCAGTGGAGGCTCTCCTCGCTTAGGGACCAAATCGTACAAGCAACAATTAAAAAACTTCCCATGATCTGGAAGAAGTCCCGCAATCCGAGTGCAGCAGCCCCTTCCCCAAACAAGGGAAAAATAGTAGAGACCGCACTTGTCGCGGTACAGGGATAAATAGTCCACACGAAGGGCTTCCAGCATAGGACATTCAACCAAAATTTGACACACAGTCTGGGGTACCAAAAAGTCTTCGAGGAAAGTGTCAGGAGAATGCCCCATCATATGGCGCCCCGCTCCGCGACGGTGTCCGATTTGGAGAAGACAGAAAGTAACATGGCACCCTCAAGGGATTGGAAATACCTCCCTGAGAGAAGCTGAGATGCAATGGCCCTCAATTTTAAGTTCACGAGTGCCGTCTCCCATCTTCTTTGCCATGCATCCTAAAGGTCTGACCCGATCACTTTTACGTATGTGTTCATGTACCCACCAGAGGACAATCTCGGCATCACAGATCCTGAGGACAAGGGAAGGTGTGTATTTTAAGGGTTTAAGGTCACTTGGCATGCTCCTTGAGTGGCTAAGGATTACAAATAAGCCTTTGAACTTGGTACGGCGAATCTATTGCATAGAGCTCTGTAGTATGATCAGCACAGCCGCGAGCAGAAATACTGCGCCTAAAATGATCACACCGACTTCAAAAAAAGAGGAAGTAGCATCGAAACCAACCCCCCGTCTGACTTGGAGAGATATGTGCGCACTGGCATGGCTCCAGTGTGACATAATACATGCCGCAAGAAATGAGAAGGCAAAACTCCATGTGCCGTAGAAACTTTGGGAACTTAAGTGTAGTTATAACGATTCAAAAGTGGCATCCTTAAGGTGTCTTGTGCAAAACCATCGGCACCACCAGCCAGATAGTGAAACAAAACTTGCGATGAAGTTTCTTGGCTCTGATCTCGAAATATTCAGGGTAGTATTTGGCGTAGTCACAGTCGAAGCGGCCACAAGAGATAATAAAGCCGTAGGCGACTGGGAGCGAAAAAATAATCCTTGCACCCATAGTCAACAAAAGAATGGTTAAATAGAGGTAATTTTGCTCTATAAGCATTATTGGTGCTAAACACCACATATATTAGAATCCTGGAGAGGGGTAATTCCGCAACAGCGGCAGAAGTGCACCACTTTGGTATTAACCAAAGAAATTCGAAACCCCTGCATCTCAGCATAAGGAAAGACGCTGTTCAGAGCCTGAAAAGAGACAAGAGAGATCGGAAAGGGGTCTTTGTAAAGCGTACCGAGAACATCTTACCATAGTAAAATGCTTCATGCGAAGGAACTCTTTTCAGATAACACTCGTGAGCTAGGGCCAAGCATCCGACATGAAGATTAATTTACATCGACTCACCTGTGTAGCCTTGGAAACGCATGGAAACTAAGAAGTTCGACTTACTACACAGTTATTCCGCCTTAAGTTAAACCTCAGGTAAAGAGGCAGTAGCTACACGAACTGTGATCGGGCCAACAAATTCGGTCTCCTCTGAGGTGGTGAGATCACCGCGAGGGAATTCTCCCAATAGGGAAGCATGCTATAAGAAAGAGAAACCACGCAAAAAGCGGTTTTAACTCAACTCTTTTGTAACTCGGATAGTTACAAGATGTTGGGGCTAAATTTGAAGATTCCTTTTTTTCAGGAACATGTTGATGTATCGGTGAAGAATCAACAGAGTTAATAGTATACCAAGCGGCTGACATTGGAAAGGAGTTACTTATTTCATGATTATTCGCGCCGGGTATCAAAATGCCGACGTTATTACTACTACCCAATGCACTGTAAACTCTGCAAAAGCTCTAAGATGTGATATTGATACCCGCAACGGAGAATACGAAGCCATGGGCAGCAGAAAAGGACACACCAGGTGTTCTGCTTGCATCCGCACGCCGAAATTCATCCATTAACACCAGGACAAAGAGATGGAAGACCTGAGCAAGGGATTTTGGGCTCTGACGAGAATGAAGGGTGTTGGAGTTACCAGCATGAAACTGATCCTGAATGAGAGATCCTTCGCTTTCATTCGTACAAGAGGAGCAAATGAAAATTATGACATTTAAAGCCAATGAGATTCGCTTGAAGAAGGTAAAGAAGCTCATGAACAATCTGAACCATCCTGTTGAGACGAGGACGATCTGGTTCTTCTCGAATTAAAAGAACTTCTGCTTCTGCCAGGATATGTTGCACAACACCCAGAAGAACAGATGGATTGTTTATACTCTATTCAACGTTCAGGTATCATAAAGACCGAGTTCCTCAAAACTATGATGGTCTGTGGGTGTCTCAGTAATTGTGACGCTATGTCACCCCCATCTTTGAGTAAGGTCTTAGGCTCATTTATGACGGCTATGTGTAGCTGCTTGAGATTGCAGTAAATTCTGACTGGAGAAAGTTGCTGCTGGAATGCCATAGTTCCGGAAAGAGTAAGAACTGGTTGTCGGGGAATTTATACGACTTTATCAGCCCAACCTTCTGGCCTCCTAGATCCCCGTTTGTAATCCCATAGACTACTATGTTTGAGGCGTAATTGAGAAAGACATCGAGCGCTCTGACTTCGACCCCGAGACTGAGCTGGTTGCTAAATTAAAGGAAGATTTTAAAGATCTTTCCTGGGACACAGTGAGGAACGCAAGCACCAGGTTCCGGAGCCGTCTCGAGGTCGGAGTGAAAGACTAGGGAGGCTACTTTGAGTAAACTTGTATCTCTCATCCATAATCTAATTGATATTAGTGCGGGTTCGTTTTATTTTATGCAAACCGCCAAATTTAGCCCGAATAACCTGTAAGCTTTGGTCAAACGACATAAGATTTTCTTAATTTTATTTTTATATAATAGAGTTAAAAACGTTTCGTTCCTTAATTACAATCTTACTGGGATAGTATTAGCACAACCTTCCACCGCCTAGAAATCTTGCATTCTGTGTCCGCCAGATTTCACTCAGCTGAGAGTTTTACGTAATCTTCCACTAATGTCGGGCGCATCTATTCCACTTACCAGAAGGGTCCAGCCAAAGATACGAGAAGCCTTTGGTTCTCTTCCAATAAGCTAAGCAAACTCTGATGCTGATGGAACACTTATCCCATTGGGAAACTTTGTTTCTTCAGTTGAACGGATAACTTGGAAACGTTTGAAGCCGGTAGGTTATAAAATACCCGGAAGTCTCCTAAAGAGGGGCGCATAAATTTCGCGGTTCCGCTCGCTTTCTCCGTCTTCTTTTTTTAGTAGAGAGGGGTAGTGCTTTCACCACCTCTAAAGAGCTTCGAATTCGAAGGTGCAGCCTCAGCCAGATTCATCGCTGAAATGGCGAAGGACCCGCCTGTACCCGGAGCCCCCAGAAGGAGAGCCATCTTTTTTTTATTTTTGCGCAACCAAATCCCCTTAGAAGTGACCTTCTGCGGAGTGGCATCAGACTAGGGGGTTCGGTCCCTCCAAAACACTCCCACTTTGGTTATTCTATACCATTTGAATTGAGCCCCCCACGGTCCCACTGTTAGGGTCTTCGTTCACATCAGGGTGCCATTTTGGGGAAATCTCCCCTATGACGCCAGAGATCCCATCTGGAGCTTACCGGGCTAAATGATTATGTGGCCAGAACTTTGGACTGGTACGCCACGATGCACGGCTGGGAGCATGAGGAGCGCCGGCTCCGAATGAAAAAGATCACGGAGAGGGTACAACTACCCCCATGAAGCTAACTAGTCTAAATTCTAGAAATAGTGGCAGACCCCATAGTGGTCTACCACTGAGTGTCCCACTAATGGAATCTCCGCCATCTAGCTGTTTTTGAGAAGGGCGTCGCCTCATTCTGCCATTTCTGGTCTTATGACAGGGCTTCTGAGAAAGCTTAGGGGCAGGGGAGCAGGTCTCCGCGGGGCCGGTGGAAGACTGCTTTCAAATGTCTGAAATTAAAGGGAAAATCGCTCTATCGGGAGGAGATAAGTTTTTTTATATTTTTTCCACATTCGGTCATGATTCTGCGAGTTTGAAGAAAATTGAAATACACTAAAAATGTAAATCACCCACAGGAAAAGGAAAAGTGAGATTTCAAGATCTTAATTTTTGCCCTATGGCTGCGACCGATCTGTATTTTAGGTCTCAGGAGATTTTGTGAGTTTATTACTTTGAGTCGCTCACTACACGAGAAACTCGCAAATCCAGCCTTCGTGCTTGCCAGTGATTGTCATTCTAATCTGTATGTGAATGTCATTATCTAGTCAGATGACTTTATCCAGGATTTAAAAGTGAGTGACATAACGCAATTAATTAAATAACATTAAATTAACTTATTGATGTCGAAACGGGGCCTCCTGACGCTAACAATTAAGGCTAATGGTAGCTATTGTAGTTTTTATTACTCTATTTGATTGTTTATTTCTGGCTCTAGTGTCATTATTTTTATGTCGAGGAATTAAAAAATAGTTCTCATTGATATACATACAGTACCATCTAAAAATTCAGAACTCCTGTATTTCTATCACATCATCTTCAATAACATTTTGTTGAGAAAATACTAAGGTTTCAAAAATTGGTGCACAATATCCCACATAAATTACATATGGGTAAACTTCCTGCAAATTTTGATTAATAAAACGAAAGTTATCAACACATAAGAAATTTACTATTTTGCGTACGTCATTCTCTTGCTAGCTGTCGTCCAGATAACATGCCTAAGAAATCTGTCAAGCTGATCGTACAGCTGCGCCATAAAGATAATATTTCAAAACATAGCGGTTTTGGAGACTGTGAAGAGTTTCAAATGTGTAGTCTCTGATATTCTGTCAACCTAAGATAAAACAGGTTTATGTAAGGCTTGTAAATCAACCCGAATGTCAAGGAAGACCTTCAAAAATCGGAAGAGCGAGCCATAACCCAGATTGTTAAGAAAGGAATAATGAGAGATCAGTGAGATTTTGTCCATCAATATCTCCAGCAGACTGTCATGTCGGCTAAGGAAGACAAGCTTCACCTTCGCGCACCCGCGGGCAAACCATTGACCAGTCCGAAGGAAAAGAAGGCTCGTCTTTATTCACCGCTGAACAAGTTACATAATCAGGGTGTCTAATTGATCCAAGTCCACTTCATGACAAATCAAAGTTCCATTTGTTCGGACCCGAAAAGCAGAAGTTTCGTTTGTCGCATAGTAAGCAATAGATTGTCTGACAATGGCACCAAAATGAGTCTGAAGTTTGGCGGAGTGAGTGTCATGGTTTGGGTCATGATTTCGGTAGAAGGTAATGGGCAACCTGTGTGCTTACGGACCAAGGCCAATGGATAAGTGTACAAGAAATTATTGCAACAGCATGCTTTGCCTCCTATCCGAACTCTAACCTGCAATTTTCATGCAAGATAACCTTTTCTGTCACCCGGCCGAGTCGGCGAAAATGATCCTGGATGACGATCGCATCACTATTATGAAGTGGCCGACATCCCATTAAAAATATGTGGAAGCCACTCAAAGAGAGGTCTCAAGCGAGGAATCCTAAAAGAGCTCAAGAACTCGGAGAAATTCCTAACATGAATGGAGCAAAATTACTGCGCAAGAATATCAACAGTTGGTTCGTTCCCTTGGAAGGAGATGTCACATTAATACATAACTTGAACAAATGTTTTCGACTGAAAATTAATTGTTATATTACAAGAGATATTGGTTTCCGCTGTCGTTCGGATCATTTTGGAAAATAATTTTTATATTAAATTACTTATCTGCTGATAACTATCGTTTTATTCATCCAAATCTACCATTTACCTATACGTAGTTTATACTTGTAGGTTATCGTAAACCAATTTTATAAATCTTGGACTTGCTCTGGAAAAGGTTATGGAAGATGTGATAGATATACAGGCGTTCTGTGATTTTTGGACTTAGTGTGCATATAATACATTATTCCGAATGCCTTTTTTTCTATATCTCCAACTTCATTACTCCACTCTCTGATATTGTAGTGTTTGAGCAAACGATGGAATTAGTAGTAATATATTCCCAGAGGCTTTTGCCCTGGCGACACTAGCATTAAGCGTGATAAGATCTGCTTTAGATCCATTTTCTTAACTAATATTTGCCAGACTTTTTTTCTCCATCGTCATTATTATTTGGTCAGTTCTCTCCATATTCCACATGTGGATAGACCTAAGCCAAAACTGATAAACAAACCTAAACTCCCTTAAAAATTGAAATTGTAGTCCCTCTCCCATAACAACCAGGACACCACCATGTTAAGTACTTTGAATGGAAATGGTTAAAGGATACATTACTAACCCCAGGTCTGCTTTTATCGAGCATCCGAATTCCCTGGTCGGAGACCTCCAAAATACAAGACGACGGTTTTGCCGTTCTTCCCGCGTCTTCTCGAGCAATCTTGCGAACGGCTTGGCATAGCACCTGGAAATACAGATTTCTTTAACTTTGCGCCTTTCTTTTGTTGCGTCAAATCAATCATGGATGATTGGTCTTCCTGCAAGTTGCAAGAGGTAAAATGTAAACACACATCAGAGGATATGGTGGGGGTAAATGTCTTAAATTTTATAAAAATAAACTGTAATGATAGAGCTGTGAAGAGCGGTTATCATAGCAATCGAGCACTCCATCAGCCGCTTCTCATCCACACCAAGTAAAGGTCTATGAAAGAAACTATTGCTGTTTTAACCGCGTAAATGTTATGAATTGAAAATTATAAATAATTTCCAGCATGTTTGGTAAATGAAATAAGCTTTAATAAATTATTCAAGGTAATCGGTAATTTTTCATAGTTATAAATCTTCCTTCTTAGGAGAGAAATTTAACTAGAATGACTAAATTTAAGTTAGGAAGATTGGTAACTGTAAAATTAGCATAGTGTACTAACGGCAAACTTTTAATTGTGATCAAAACGGCGCTCGCTGCTTCAGTGTCCATGGTTCGAATTGCTTCCCTGCAAGGATTTTTTCCAAAAAGGTAATAAATATTACTGGAAGAAAAATTTATTCCGTTTTCTATTTCAATGTGGTTTATTGCATTCATATATATATATATATATATATATATATATATATATATATATATATATATATATATATATATATATATATATATATATATATATATATATATATACACGAGGGGCGGTCAATAAGTTTTGCGAATCGGTAAGGCAAAACAGAGGAAGGGGGATGGCTGTTTGTGGGGGTGTTAGGACAAGTTATGACAAGTCAGGACCTGCAGCCGCACGCTCCTGCCTCATCTATTTAAGAAGCAGTAGCTGATCGCAGATCATCAGTCACAAATTTTTCAACAATAGGAAAGGTTGAGCACCGCGCAGTGATCAAATCTTTGACCAAAGAAGGCAAGAATGCAAAAGAGATCCATGAATGCATGGTTGCAGTAAATACCGACACCGCCCCTTCCTATGCAACCATTGCTCGCTGGAATAGGGAGTTCCGCGATGGTCGTGAGTCCCTTGAAGATGACCCCCCTCTAGGACCCCCGTCAGACGTGACCAACGAGGACAATAAGGCCTGTGTGGAGAGGATAATCCTCGAAAATCGACGGGTGAAAGTCGAAGAAATCGAGCGAGAACTTGGAATATCACATGGAAGTGTTATCAACATCATCCACGACAATTTGGCCATGACCAAGGTCTTTGCCCCTTGGGTCCCTAGAAATCTCACGCCCCATGATCGACTTCAACGTCATCAAAGTCCACAAGGCCAGAGTTGCACAAGCTGCCCTGCGCGAGTGCGGATTCGAGGAGCTCAACCATCCTCCCTACAGTCCAGATCTGGCCCCTAGCGACTACTTTTTATTCCGCCAGCTCAAGGCTGCACTGCGTGGACGCCGGTTTGGGGACGAAGAAGATGTCCAGCTCGCCGTCCAGGAGTGGAGATTTCTGAGTGGTCGTGAATTCAAGGCCTTAGGGTCAAGTGGCGCAAGTGCATTGAAGTCGAGGGTAGTTATATTGAAAAATGATAAAACACTTTTCCTCATATCTCGTTTCCTTATATCTGAATTGCAAAACTCATTGACAGCCTCTCGTATATATATATATATATATATATATATATATATATATATATATATACTGATGATGGAGTCATTCCTTGGGAACCTAATCCGTAGTAGGAATATGAAGACCAATGTGATAGTTTAAAACATATAATTTTCGGACCTTTCGGTCATTAACAACGACCATCTTCAGCGAATTGAACTCTACTAGGAATTAGGAATACAAAAGTTTTTTAAGACTTACATGACAAAATTGCCAAAAAAAGGGCAAACATTTTAATATTAATCAAAATATGAAAAATATGTTATAATCAACAAGACAGGAATCAGAAACGAAACCATTTACGAATATATAATAATGAAAAATTATGTCAATAAAACAGTTGAATGCAATGGGTAAACCGATCAATAAATACGATAAATAAAGGGATATCCAGGGAAGATCGTGTTTAGAACCGGTTTTTAGTTTCCCCCCCCCAAAAAAAAACTCCCATTGGTAATAGGCCCTTAATACTTTGATATTCCGCTGTTTTTTGCAGAAAAGGGGGAATTATCTAATAATTTCTTTGAGTGTTCATCAAATAGACGAAAATAAATTATTTCATAATTCTTCGTTTTTTGTAAAAACAGCGAGAGATTAAACTATCAGGTTGAGTGGAAGTAATGGCCGATTTTAGGGTATATATTAAAAATGATAAAACTTATGACCATGGAAATCTTCAATCATAAACATAACCTCCATCGCTACCTAGAATCTCATTCAATCTGTCAACAAGCTTATATATGGCCCACTTGTAAAATTATTTGGGTTTTGATTCGAAATATGATTCCAACTCATTTTCAACGACTTCTCTTGATGTCAACCCAAGATCATTCAAATGGTTCTGTCATCCCTTAAACAAGTGATAATCAGAAGGAGGCAAGGTCAGGAGAATATGGAGGATGAAGCACTACTTCACAACCGAGCCTGTGGGGGACGGACATTATCGTGATGAAGGATGACAACCCATTCTGTTGGGCTTTTAGCCAAAGCCGCTTTCAAACGACGAATTTAATTGCAGTAGATCTTAGCACTAATTGTTTGACTTTTCTCTAACAGTTCTTAATGGATAATTCTTTTAATATCTTACCCTACACTCAACATGATCTTTTGGTGAGGAAGTCCTCCTCTCCGTTGTTGAAAAATTCTGCTTGCTTGACTGATCCATGAAAGGCGGAGTTTAACATTATGATAAAGCATCCATTTCTCATAACCATTAACAAGAATGCCTCAAAATGGTGCCTGAAGGTGTCGTGACAGCAATGACACAGCAAACGACACGCTGTTGCAGATTTGCTCCGTCAGTTCGTGTGGGACCCATTTTCCAATCGCTGAAACCTTTCTAATTCTTTTTAGTTGGTATAAGGCAGTCCTATGGGCAAGGTTCGATTGTTCTTCGAGTTCCCTATAAGTTAGAGCAGGATTTGATGTCACAAAAGCTTCCAGCTCTTGTGAATCAAGTTCTTTTGGAAGACCTTCTTATAATCCATCTTTTAGACTGAAATCCACACTTCATTTACTGCTCATCCACATATGTAAGTGCTCTCAATGGAGATTTCCGCTGTACTTGCATTGAAACTTTTATAAAACTAGAGTGTGATCTCTAGATGGGACGAGCATATAGGGAAATACCGATGATTATGAACAATATTTTTAGAATCTGAAAGAAAATGGTATAAATTATTAATTGTAGCATTCATAAATGATAACATGAGCCACTCTTTTAATAAATACTATATAAAACTTTCATGAACGCGAAAGAATGTTTAAACGGGATCATTTTTCTTCGGAAATGTTATTTCCTAATTTTCAAAAATTTTGTACAGGGGTGGGATTCGAACCGTGCACACTGAGGCAGAGAGCCACCGCTTTGATCTCAATTAAACCGTCCCTTAGACCACTCGGCTACGCAGAAGACAAAAATCTTACAAATAAATAAGCTTTTAAGGTACGCTTTGCAAGGTCGATCGGGACTATGAAAGAAAGAGAAATTAATAGGAAATTAAGAAATAACATTTTAAAAGTAAATTATCCTGTTTTTTAGTTTCTTGCGGTTTGCTGGATTCATATATATATATATATATATATATATATATATATATATATATATATATATATATATATATATATATATATATATATATATATATATGAGAAACTCACAAAGTAGTGGGTGAGTTGAGCAATAGATGCAAAAAGATCTTTGAAATAAGTAACAATCTTTGGTACCCTCATAAATTTCTTGCAGGATGCCTAGATTTGGGCAAAAAATCTTTTTACCGAACTGAAATCCTTCCCGCATAGAATTTTAAAAACTCCCTTGTTTTACCGTTTTCTGAGTCCTTTTCCTTGCTTCCTCGCCTCTTGAATAAGTTAAATATTTGTTATATTCAAATATCAGTCTACCATGTATAAAATGTTGATTCATAATAATAACAATAGTATAGGGGGAGGGGGGTATTCTGTGGATTGTTCAATTTGCCTTAAACAATACTTTGTGCGAACCGGTAAATCATTAAGTGTACGCTTGACCCAACATAAATACAATATTATGAGGGGGGATAGCGGTAGTGCTTTCTTTTTCCATATTTATCTGAAAACATTCACCATATCAATTGGAATTTGGCTAAATTTATTTATTGGGTTGAGGAATAAGTTCTTGCGGTTTTATCACATTTATTCATTACCATTAACAATTTTAGAAAAACTTCATTTTTAATTGATAACAATATGCAATTTAATCAATACTGTTTTCTCCGTTGTTATTTACGACTTCTTCCCAACGTTCAACTAATTTTTCAATGCCTCTGCAATATAAATCTCTGAATTTTGACTCGAAGAATTAGTCTAACCAGGTTCTTATTCCGAGATCAGTATTGAACGAAACGCCGAGCAAATTGTTAGAGAGCGATCGGAACAGATGGAAATCCGATGGAGCCAAGTCTGGCGAGTATGGAAGATGAGGCAGTATTTCCCAATTAAGCGTTTGGATGTCGTCTTTTGTCATATTTGCAATGTTAGGACCAGCATTGTCCTTATATCTACGAGTAGCCTTGTTACGAGCATGCAAACCTGCGGCAATCGTGGAGCGTTGAAGTTTGTTGCTTTCGCTCAAAGCGTGCGGAACCCATGCATCGAGTTTTTGAACTTTCCCCATCTAATGAAGGTGATTCACTACAGTTTTCTGATCACACACCAATTGTACAGCCAATTCTCTAGTCGATTGACGAGGATTTTTATGAAGAAGGTCGTTCAATCGATCTTCATCCAACTTAATGGGGTGACCAGAACGTTCTTCGTCATTAAGATTGAAATGACCATTTTTGAAACGTGAAAACCACCATTGAGCTGTCCTTTATGATGAGCCATTTTCTCCGTACACAGCACAAATATCGCAACGAGCTTTGGCTGCGTTTGCATTGTTCCCGTCTCGATTGAAAACGAATAACATCAAGTGTCGAAAATGCGCCTTTCTTTCAACTTGACATTCCATTTTGAGTGTACAGAACAAAAATTAAATTAACACAACTTTTAAATAAACCGCAATGACTTATTACTCAACTTCAAGACGTAGCCTAAGCAAAAGCTTAATAGTCTACGCAGTTAAGAGACGTAGCCTAACCTTTGCAAATTTTGCCCTCATTATTTATTATTGTTTCTTAATATGTGTACAAATCACGTCAACAAAACTTAAATCAACACAACATTAATAAAAACGCTAGAACTTATTCCTAAACCTAATACAAATCGGATGACTTTATTCGAATAAATATTGTTGAATGCTCATTCATTAATTCTTCGCCTAATTTTAATATATCCCACGGCCTCTTTAGACCGGAGCCTGTTATTAAAAGGCTTATTTATAACGAAATTGTCCCTTTTAAATCTTAGCCCTTCGATTTATTAATTTAGTTATGTTTCTCTCGTTTATTTTTATGAGCACAATTAGGTGTGTATGTATTTAGTTTAGTGACCTAAATGTCTACATTATGTGTTGACAGTTAGAATTTCCGGAAGTAGACCTCATCTATTTGGTTTTATACTTCATATCAGTCTATAATAATATTTCTCAATTTTGTGCCCTTTTGTTGTACATGGGCGGGGCATTACTGTACTGTCTCTCCTATATATACCAGCTTTGTAAATTTTTAGTTATTCCTTGATAAATATAATGAACTGCTGAACAAGTTCGAAAGTACTTGGAATCCGCCTTTCATTTTCCTGTGGGAATTTTTTGCATATATATATATATATATATATATATATATATATATATATATATATATATAGTCTTTACAAAATTAAAAACAAAGTTTAAATTTACTATCTTTAAATAATGCCAGGACAATTTCTCTTATAGTTTGTAATTAATTTCTGCAATAAACCTTAAATTTATTAACTAATTTTTGAGTCAGTTTTAAAGCAAATTTAACTGTTGCCAAGTCATATTTAATAACAAAAAATTTAACTCATAGCACATTTTACTGATATTTTATAATTGGTCACCTTTTAATATAATGTCTTGTTGGCCTTTTTAAGTTTTCTTCTTATGTATTAGCAATTTTTTGAGTCAGTTTTAAAGCAAATGTAACTGTTGCCAAATCATATTTAAAAATTTTAACTACTACATTTTACTGATATTTTATAATTGGTAACTCTTTAAAATAATTTCTTGTTGGCCTTTTCAAGTTTTCTTCATATGTATTAACTTTGTAAACTTATTCTAGCCCGAAGATGAAAACTTGTAGTTTTCGAAACGTTGTGAAAAATTAAAAGATGCAGCCTCCGTTTCTCGTGGCTCTGGGATTTATCCTCAATATTATATATATATATATATATATATATATATATATATATATATATATATATATATATATATATATGACTAAGTGGCCACGGACCGTACAAAAGGTCTTCTTGTTAAAATATGGTTTTTGATTCAGTTTACCTTTGGTATAGAAAACGGGTCTGATGTGACGTCACCTCTCTTTTCTTCCCACGGAGCTCTAACGCAATTTTTGTTTGCTAGGTAATTTTGTGATATTTTACGTGTCTCATGGAATGTTTACGAGCTATATTATAGTCCATAGTGTTAGTGAATATTGCGTGATTCCGCTGGTTATGGTTTCTATGGTGAATATGATCATTGTTAAGGCAAATGAGTGTGATTTCATAACGGTGACCAGCGAAGGGATTTCTGTGTTTACAGTTTACATAAAATGGCGCGTAGTGCAGGGTCCGTAAAAATTTGGAAATTCATGAAAATTATACTAATAAAGATTTCGTTTTGAAATTACTATATGTTGATCACATAACATTATTTTGTGTTTTAAATATGAAAAAGCGACCAAAAAATAAATGAAAAGCACAAAATATCAAAGAGCAAATTTGACCATTTTTATCAGTGTTAAATGATGTTATTTTTATTTTTGTTATTATCTAACATTTTTTCACGTTAGATGCAATATTTAACGATATATAAGGCTGTGCTAAGTGTATTAAGTAATAAGATAAGTGTTTATATTTTAAAAGTATTTTTGAAAAAATTGAATTTCAATTTTCAATTTTCCAGTTGCATCATTGAAGTAAAATGGGGATTTTATATTGCCTAATTAAGTTATTAATATTTTTATGCAATGATAAACAATGAGGGCTGTGCATTACTTGCTTAAAAATGTTATATAGAATTAAAATAATGTTGATGACCAAACCACTAGCAGTACGATCCATGTCCATCTGACCATATTATTTATATATATATATAGAAGAAGAGAAACCTCAAGTTCTACAGGGTTCTTTATTAG
Source organism: Ceratothoa steindachneri (assembly GCA_963969495.1). Lineage (NCBI taxonomy): Eukaryota > Metazoa > Arthropoda > Malacostraca > Isopoda > Cymothoidae > Ceratothoa > Ceratothoa steindachneri. The sequence continues at coordinate 181,473,643 of OZ018326.1, forward strand.
TGAAGTTTCTCAGAGTAACAAGAAACTAAGATAACAGAACGGGACCACCGGCCGGCTTATATTTGCATAGGACTGAACATTACTCTGACCATCGTCAGAGTAATGTTCAGCCCTAGTTTCTTGCTACTCTGTTGTAACCACTGTGGTAATTAGGTATAATTTCCGCTAATTAACCACTTTTATATAGACTCAAAGATGCGGACCATTGCTATAGTAACATGATACTGTGGCTGTGTAGAGTTCAGTTTAACTGACAATTGCAACATTTACTCAATGCATATTTAAAAGATCTGTTTTCAAGTAGATTGTGGAAAAGGGATGAATTAGGAATAACATCTGTTTAACTCCTCTGAGGAAATTAATTTATTAATTCTTTTCTACATTTTTCTCGCGGGTTAAACTGGTACCGTGATTTCCATTTAGTTGCTGAAAGGTTTTTGCTATTTAAAAAAAATAAAATTCTTTCCTTTGATTTTTCCTTCACGTTTGCTTAGATTCGACTGAGGAGGAAAGAGGCAATTTAACCCTTAGGAATCCTTCCTTTATCATAATTGTGAACTTTCCCTCCATGGTTTATTTTCTTTTTCTCCTCAAGTATTCTTCGTTTTCGGTTGTTCGGTGTTACCTTCTACGCATTTTTCATATTGCTGAACTTCCCCACTTTCTTTTCTGCTTCTTTCAAAACCATTGTGTATGGGATGGAATCATTCCTCTTTTAGAATAAATAATTATATTAATAAGTTTTATAAGAAGGAAGCGAATGATTTTAAGCCAAGGTTGTGCCCGCATAAAATGGTACAATATTTCTTCTACTGAATTCTTTTCCTCTGAATTATCGTTATTAATTTAACTTCTCTTTATATTTTGAAAACCTCTTACAGAATATAATATTTCATTTATATTCATTCAGAAACACTGATTGATCTTCTTATATTACAAATAATGCTTTCCAATTTAAACAATTAAGAGTAGAGTGATATAAAATTTCTTCTAATCAACTATATTATTTTACCTGAAAAGCCTATATTTTAACTGAAAAAGCCTAAATTTAACTGAAAAATATTTTAAATGAATAACATATTTTAACCGTAAAAGTCTATATTTTAAACTGAAAAGTCAAATTTGAACTGAAAACGCCTATCATATTCATTCATAGACTGGAAGAGGCTATTATGCAAATCACTAGATGGATGAAATTGATCTTAATAATTCCTTCGATTATTTCTTTCGTCACCAACTACATAAAAACCTCTTAAAATGAATCTAATGCATATATATATATAAATTTTGAGTTTAGTTTGATCTCAAAATCCTGAATGTGAGTGTTTTGTTCCCTGACGCTAGTGATTGCTTGTGAGAAATATCTTTATTACAGATTCCTTTTTTTATTTGTTCTATTCATTTTTATTGTTTTTTAATCGGATTTCATGCTTTATTTGTGTTTTTATCCCTTGAATCATTATGGTTAGCCTAAAAATAATGTCACTTCAGAAGGGGAACGAAGCTTTGAGTATTTTTATGTAGATCAATTTCAAACAATTAATAGGTACCTGATTTCCTTTATGACAGAGCGTTTCGATGGACCCGAGGTAGTTCAATAAATATCTCTCTTTCTTGACCTTAGTGATAGTTGGATCAAAGTCTGAGTAATCCACGTCTGTTACGTGAGCTGCTGGGAAGATTCCATGCTGCCCTGATCTTAAGTTTACTCCTGAATGGGAGAGAAAAGAATAGAAAAGGTAAAGTTATCTTATTTTTTTATAATTATTCTTAAAATGTCAATCCTTCGTGCTGTGAATTTTAATATCTTTGTAAAATAAGTCATTTTTATTTCTATCTAGACATGAAATATTTTCATCCTCTTATTTGGATTTAATTTTCTATCCGACTTAGCAACGTAATTCAAGGCTGAAGATTAGGATTTTGAATAATTGAGAGGTGTATTGGCCAAAATAAAAGGAAAATTATTTTCCACACAAGAAGAAAGTAGCCCAAAAGAATTTTACCTTCATAACGAAAGTAGAGGGAGAGGTGACGCCCCCTTATCGCGGGAAGAGAGCTTGTGTGTACCTTGGACTTTTCGAGCTATGTCGGCGGGGGTACCTCTTCTGGGTACCCCTGGTAGGGCTTTCCTTGATGATTTGGTCGGAAACGAGGTTCCAGACTAGTGCGTCATTCCTTCCTTTTTCTACTCTATCCCTCTCCTTTTTTTACTTTTATCCTATCTCCGACTTATACAAAAAAAACAACAAAATAAACCTACTCCTATCATGTCACTCTTTCCCTTTCTTCCTCTATCTACATATAAGGACCTGGCAGCTACCTCATGCGTCAGAAGAGAGGCTTTGGAACCTCTATAAAAACGCCAATCGACGCTCACTGGTTGCGAGAGACTAGGACTAGAGGTATCTCAGGCGTTGGGGTACGATGAATGGGATGAGGGTAGTGCCCCGTTAACTCCTTCCCTGGCGCGTAATTATTGAACATTCCTAGTGCCCGTTGACGGGTGCTTATGGTAGCATTGGTCCGAGGTGACGGCCCTTTGTTCCCATGTTGGTTGCCAGGCCAATAAAAAGCCTTGGGTCGAGTTCCTTGGTGGGACGGGATATCCATTGAACGCTACTCCGAGATCCTGGCCGTTGTGAAGGGAACTAGTAGGAGTTTAGTAAGGGGCGTGCTTCGTTGTTGTTCACCTGGTGACAAATCGATGACCCCTTCGGGGACCGTCTGTGCTACTTGGTTGGGAGCCACGGCACGCCGAGGTTTGACGACTCGGTCGGACGAACAGCAGCACATGGAGCGTGCCTCCTGAAAGATCCGAAACCTCTCCGATCGATAGGCGGGAGCAACTCACGCGGGGAGAACTCACTAACCCCCCTTTTTATCATTGATTGGTCACAAATTTTCATAAAGAGAGAAAGCGCTCAAAATGACAGGCAAAAAAGGACCCGTTCGTCTAAAACACAACTGTGCAACATGCCAGTTAGAAAAGTGGTGCGTTGACCTTCCGGAGGGCTGCTACTCAAAATGCAGCCCTGAAAGTATCCGTACTACTTGCATATTAACGCGAGAGGTGGGGAAATTAAAATATCTCTATAGAGCCTCAGATGAGAGAGCTAAATCCTTGAAAGAAAGGTGCAGAAACTCGAAGCCCTTAACGCAGCTCAGATTCGATGCCTAGAAGAGGCGCCGCCCACTGACGTGTCGGAATCCCTGGTACCCAAGCGGAGATTCCCGAATCATCTGAGGATAAGCTAGCTGAGGCGAGAGAAAAAAGCGAAACAGAAGAAAGGAAAAACAAAGAAACAAAAGAAAAAGAATAAAGTTGAAACAAAAGTAGAACCAAAAATAGAAGAAAAACAGATAAACAAGAAGAAAAAGAAAGATAAGAATGTGGAGAGTAAAGAGGGAACGGGAAGGCCTCTTCTACAAGGGAAGACCCCGTCTTCAGAGACCAAGTGTCCGAAGGTCACCCTCATTGGTGACTCGCAAACACGGGATCTGCAGCCGCTGCTAGCGGCCTGCCTTTGCACTAGCGTGAAGGTAAGCTGCCTGTCAGGACGGGGTAACCACAACATCAGAGTAGAGGCAGAGAAAGCTAAGATTTCTGAGAATTCAGTTGTTGCTCTGATGGTAGTTGGGATGCTTCCGAGAAGAGGTCCATCCCGAACCGCTCACGAAAGAAACGCCGCAGTGAACAGAAGGTTGGCGGATCTCTGCACGGCAGAAAGTGGCTTCTTCGTGGACCATTATCGTACCTTTATCGGTAGAGACAACCTCTACCAAAGGGACGGGGTACATGTCTCCTTTAAAGGGTAGGCCTTTCTCGCCAACCTAATTCAAGATGTCGTGGAACGCACTCAAAGTAACGTTCGAAACAGAGCGAAAGCGGACGTGCGCCAGCACGCCCGTGTCACTCCTGGAATGACCTTTTCGGAGGTCGTCAAAAAGGGTGTGACCACGAAAACAGAGAAGCCGGGAAACGGAAGAGCGTAGGGAGTCCTACACTAGGGGATTCCCTTAAAGTTCTTCTGTTCAATGCGAGGTCAATCAGGAATAAGTTTCTTGAGCTCCGTGGCCTCGTAGTAACAGAGGAACCTGAGATGGTGGCCATAACGGAGTCGTGGATAAAAACCTCAAGCCGAGATTTTGAAGGTGAATTCACGATTCCCGGTTACCAGCTCTTCATGAAAGATATGCCAGACAAAGAGGGTGGCGGTATAATGTTGTATGTCAAGGATACTCTCAACTCGACGGATTGCAACATCATATCCGACCATGAACTACTAGGTGTTGACCTAGAGATAGGTCCTGCCAAATACAGGACCCTGGTGCTTTATAGACCTCCTGCTCAACTCGTTGAAAAGGACAGAGATCTGTATCAGCTACTAGGAGAACTTGTCGAAGACAAAGTGTGTATCGTCATGGGTGATTTCAACACACAAGTTGACTGGGAAACCAGAAAACCCTGTGGCGAGAACGCACTACTCATGAAGTTCGCGAACAACGAGTTCTTGACTCAATGGGTGAGAGAGCCAAAAGAGGAAACAATATCCTCGATTTGGTTTTCACCTCTGAGGATGACATCGTTGAGGACCTCTCTGTTGGCGAAGAGCTCGGTGGCAGTGACCACCGACTAATTAGATTTGTAGTCAAAGTCCCGAAGGCAGGGCCTGCAACTAGTAAATCGAGGAAACTCCATTTGGAAGGAGCAGACTTTGCAGGTCTTCATGCTGGACTGACTGACGCGAGGCTAGAAGTGTGCGATGTTGTTGAAGACTCGTGGAACAGTTTCGAAACCAATTCATGAGCCTTCAATCGCGTTTCATCCCTCTGAAATGTCCCCATCGGTCTTCTGTTCAACCAAAGTGGTTTAATCGAGAAATAGGCCAACTGCTTAGGGTGAAGAAAACTGTGTACCGGCAATCGAAGATCTCGGGTGACTTTGACGAATACCGGAGGCTAGCCAGGAAAGTGAAATCCAGCATAAGGGCGGCTAAGCGGTCTGAGGAACTCCGAGTGGCAAGACTCTATAAAGAGAATCCCAAGGAATTTTTGGGATATGTGAACAGCCATAAACCAATCTGTCGAACGATTAGCCCTTTGTGAAATGAGGAGGCAGCATTAAAGCACTTAGATGCAGAAAATGCTAACCTCCTCAACGACTACTTCTCTTCAGTGTTTACTGAAGAGTGTGGTCCCATCCGCGAGCCAATGGATTCTTACTCGAAGGAAAAGCTGGAGGATATGGACTTCACCGAAGGGGAAATAAAAAAGAAGATCAGTGACCTTAATGACGAATAAGTCACCTGGCCCGGATGGGTTTCTACCTAAAGTGTTAAAAGAAGTGCGCGATCAAGTGTCACGACACCTGAGCGCAATCTTTAACATGTCAATCCGGACCGGTTGCGTTCCTAGAGACTGGCGTGAAGCGGAGGTGACTTCTATCTTCAAGAAAGGAGACCGAAGCCAAAGGTCGAACTACCGACCTATCAGTCTGACTTCGATATTCGGTAAACTCATGGAGAGCTTGATGGTGGACAAAGTGACGGCGTATTTAGAGTCAAACCTGCTACTGAGGAGTTCCCAGCACGGCTTCCGAAGCAACGGTCATGCCTGACGAACCTTGTGGAATTCTTCCACTTCGTGTTCAGTGAGCACGATCAGGACAAGCCGGTGGATGTGGTGTACTTAGACTTTCAGAAAGCCTTTGATAAGGTACCACACCGCCGCCTTCTCCGGAAAGTGCGAGCGCTGGGCAAAGACGGAAAAGTAGCCGGCTGGATCGAGAACTGGCTAAGTGGCAGACGGCAACGGGTGGTGGTGAACGGACAAGCTTCTGAGTGGGGGCCCGTTACTAGCGGGGTGCCTCAAGGTTCTGTCCTGGGACCACTACTATTCATCATATACGTCAACGACATAGACGGTGACATGGTTGCCAAGATTTCCAAATTTGCCGACGATACCAAGCTTGGTATGAACGTTACAAAGGATGGAAATACTGCCGCCTGCAGGAAGATCTTGCGGAGATTGTGAAGTGGTCGGACACATGGCAAATGCCTTTTAACGTGGGGAAATGCAAAGTGATGCATATCGGCCACAGAAACCCCCAATCTCAGTATATCCTTAAGGGCACTGCTATTGAATCCACCGACATTGAGAAGGACTTGGGTGTAACAATCACTAGTGACCTCAAGTTCTCGAAACAGTGCATTGAGGCGGAGAAAAAGGCCCAAAGGATGCTAGGTTATATAAAGCGCCAGTTTGGATATCGGAACAAGGAGATTGTACTGTGTTTGTGCAACTCACTTGTCCGACCGCACCTAGAGTATGCCGTACAATTTTGGAGCCCTTCATTTCGTAAGGACATCGCAAGATTGGAACGCGTACAAGCTAGGGCAACCAAGCTGATTCCCTCTATCCGACATAAAAGTTATAAGGATAGACTAAGGGAACTAGATCTGTTCTCGCTAGAAACCCGTAGACTGCGTGGTCAGCTCATCGAAGTTTTCAAAATACTTCAAGTGTTCGACAATGTTGACTACCGGGATATTTTCACACTGAGTGAGAACAGAACGCGCAATCACGGCTTCAAACTTGAACTGAAGCGTTACAACCGCAATCTGTGTGGAAATTTTTTCACCTACAGTATCTGCGGTAAATGGAACGCACTTTCAGTGGAAGTTGTCAACAGTGAATCTGTTGACCAGTTCAAGTCAAGACTAGACAAAGTCTTGAAAAGTGGCCGTTTAGGGACGCAAAACAATTGAGCAGCCATGTGCCCTCTCGATTGCTAATCCAAAGGTACCCTCTTTGAATGGACAGTAAGGTCTCGTAGTGTACTTTCTTTCCTTGTAACTCCTTGTAACTTTCCTTTTTCTCTTATTTTAAGCAGCCCCCCCCCTTTGTAAGAAAAGCAATGGACATACATTTTGATTAAAGGAAATTCTTCACTGTAACTCTTATTTTTAGGTCGCGCTAAAATTAATTGGCAACCTAGCAATTTTTAAGGGAACAGCAGACACGACGATTACCTTCACACCAAAGGTCGTCTGCCTCTCTTTGCACATAAATTGGGTCTCCAATTTCGATTTCCACCTCGTCGGAGTGTCTCGGGATAAACCGGTAAAGCCCTCGATGGGTTGCGTCCAGTACTTCTAATTGGGAAATCGAGACCTGAAGACCGGGAGACAATGGCGAGATTTCTGTTGAAAAGATAATGTTTGTCACCTGGTGTTTAATCTTTTGTTACCAATGAAACCATCTGCAATTGAAATGGATCTCACTAAAACTGGAAGAGTGGCAGGTTTAATAAGGGAAGATTTTAGAGAAGATGTAACCTTTGGAAAGGCTTGGTAAGGGAGAGATTATAGAGTACATATAAACGTTAGAATGGTTTGGTATAAGGAGATTTCAGAAGACATATAACCTTTGAAAAGACCAGAGAAATTAGAGAATTTAGAGGATATGTAACGCTTGGAAAAGCTTCGTAAAGGGGGAGATTTCATAGGACATATAAACTTTGGAAAGGCATAATAAAGAAAAGATTTTAGAGGACATATAACTTTAGAAATAATTGTTAAGGAGGAAGACTTTAGAGGACATATAACCTATGAAAAAGGAGATTTGAGAGGACATAAAACCCTTGGAAACTTTTGGTAAGAGAGAAATTTAAGAAGATGTATAACCATAAGGTTTGATAAGGGGGAAATTTTAGAGGACATATAACCTTTCAAAGGACATCTAACTTTGGTAAGTTTTGGTAAAAATGAGATTTTAGAGTACATATGTTCTTTGGAAAAGGTTGGTAAAGGGAAGAATTGAGAGTTCATATTACCTTTGAAAATTCTTGGTAAGGGGGAGATTTTAGAGGAAAAGATAATTCAGTGATTATTAATTTTCCTCTACTGGTAATGGCCAAAATGAGAAAAGAATAATGATTCGACAATTAAATACACTGAAAATTGAAATATATTCAAACACATTCAAGTATCTTAAGTGTCTAGAAAATCATTTAACGAAAATAATCAGCGCTTTAGATAAATAGGATGTTATTGAGACGAGTGAAGCAGAGCATGAAAAATCGACACTAATACAGTTATTTAATGTTTCAGATTTAGATAAATGTTGTGGACATTTTGAATATAGTTTGACGAGTAAAGAGGAAATCATGGAAAAGAAGGTGAAAATATTTTATTTAACGAATTTGTAAATAATAGAAATATTATTTTTTAGGGAAGGATTTTATTTTCATTTTTTATTTATTCTACCATTTAGTGTTGCTGATCAAGAAATAGAATGGGAATTAAATGTAAACACATTCAATGGCAAATAAAAGATAGGATATAATAACACAGCTGACCGAACTCCCGTGTTTGTGGGCACTCCATGCCCCATTGACAGCACGATGATCTACTGTCTATATCTTACACACATCTTCACTACATTTTGTACGCATCTCTCCTAACAAACTTATCGCCAGAGATGCTCTCGATGGTTTTCGTTTTAAATAAACAAACCCTGTGGGCGAAAGGTTTCCCCACAAGAATTTGTCGAGTATTGTAGGAAAAACAATGCTGCAGCTGTCATCTGGAGGATTGCGTGTCCTCTACGCTAAAACAGAGACAGGGATGTATCAATTTTATAGTTTGGGGTGGATTCTGGTGAGTTGCGTATCACCCCAGTTAGGAACACCTTTAGTCTCTACTCTCTAAACTAGTCTGGTAGCTTAAATTTATAAATATTGTGAATCCAATATCGTTCTAAATAACTAAAGAACTAACGGAAGAAGAGAGAGAGCACAAATCCGTCTTTTCCATAGCCATGGATTATGACAAGTAGAAATTGCTAACAAAATAAAATCTTCAAGATATGCTGTCCAGACTAGTATAAAACGATATCAAGAGACCAAGATATGCTGTCCAAACCAGTATAAAACGATATCAAGAGACTGAGATATGTTGTCCAAACCAGTATAAAACGATATCCAGAGACCAAAAAATGCTGCCTAAACCAGTATAAAACGATACCAAGAGACCAAGATATGCTGTCCAAACCAGTATAAAACGACATCAAGAGACCAAGATATGCTGTCCAAACCAGTAAAAGGCAACATCAAGATACCAAGACATGCTGTCCAAACCAGTATAAAACGATATCAAAAGACCAAAATATGTTGTCCAAACCAGTATAAAACATCATCAAGAGACCAATATATGCTGTTCAGACCAGTATAAAAAGACATCAATAGACCAAGATTTGCTGTCCAAACCAGTATAAAACGATATCAACAGACCAATATATGCTGCACAAAACAGTATAAAACGATATCAAGAGACCAAGATATGCTGTTTAAACCAGTATAAAACGACATCAAGAGACCAAGATATTCTGTCTAAACCAGTAAAAAGCGACATCAAGAGCCTAAGACATTCTGTCCAAACCAGTATAAAACGATATCAAGAGACCAATATATGCTGAACAAACCAGTATAAAACAATATCAAGAGACTAATATATGAGGTCGAAACCAGTATAAAACGTCATCAAGAGACCAAGATATGCTGTCCAAAACAGTATAAAACAAGATCAAGAGACCAAGATAGGCTGTCCAAACCAGTATAAAGCGATATCAAGAGACCAAGAGATGCTGTCCAAATCAGTATAAAAGGACATCAAGAGACCAAGATATGCTGTCCAAACCAGTATAGAACGATATCGAGAGACCAAGATATGCTGTCCCAAACAGTACAAAACGATATGAAGAGACCAAGATATGCTGTCCAAACCAGTATATAACTATATCAAAAGACAAAGATATGTGGTCCAAACCAGTATAAAACGACATCAAGAGACCAAGATATGCTGTCTAAAACAGTATAAAACGATATCAAGAGAACAAGATATGCTGTCCAAACGAGTATAAAACGACATCAAGCGAGCAAGATATGCTGTCCAAACCAGTATAAAACGATATCAAGAGACCAAGATATGCTGTCCAAACCAGTATAAATGATATCAAGAGACTAAGATATGTTGTCCAAACCAGTATAAAACGATATCCAAAGACCAAAAAATGCTGCCTAAACCAGTATAAAACGATATCAAGAGACCAAGATATGCTGTCAAAACCAGTATAAAACGACATCAAGAGACCAATACATGGTACCAAACTAGTAAGGGCGACATCAGGGGACCAAGACATGCTGTCCAAACTAGTATAAAACGATATAACAAAAAAAGATATGCTGTCCAAAACAGTATAAAACGACATCAGGAGACCAAGATATTCTGTCCAAACCAGTAAAAGGCAACATCAAGATACCAAGACATGCTGTCCAAACCAGTATAAAACGACATCAAGAGACTAATATATGCTGTACAAACCAGTATAAAACGATATCAAAAGACCAATATGTGCTGTCCAAACCAGTATAAAACGATATCAAGATACTAAAATATGTTGTCCAAACCAGTATAAAACGACATCAAGAGACCAATATATGCTGTTCAGACCAGTATAAAAAGACATCAATAGACCAAGATATGCTGTCCAAACCAGTATAAAACGATATCAACAGACCAATATATGCTGCACAAACCAGTGTAAAACGATATTAACAGACCAATATATGCTGCACAAAACAGTATAAAACGATATCAAGAGACTAAGATATGCTGTTTAAACCACTATAAAACGACATCAAGTGACCAAGATATGCTGTCTAACCAGTAAAAAGCGACATCAAGAGCCTAAGACATGCTGTCCAAACCAGTATTAAACGATATGAAGAGACCAATATATGCTGCACAAACCAGTATAAAACAATATCAAGAGACTAATATATGAGGTCGAAACCAGTATAAAACGTCATCAAGAGACCAAGATATGCTGTCCAAAACAATATAAAATGATATCAAGAGACCAAGATATGCTGTCCAAACCAGTATAAAACGATATCAAGAGACCAAGATATGTTGTTCAAACCCGTATAAAACGGTATCAAGGTACCAATATATGCTGTCTAAACCAGTATAAAACGATATCAAGAAACAAGATATGTTGTCCAAACAAGTATAAAACAATATCAAGAGACCAAGATATGCTGTCCAAAACAGTATAAAACCTTATCAAGAGACCAAGACATGCTGTCCAAATGAGTATAAAACGATATCAAGATAGCAAGATATGCTGTCAAACCCAATATAAAACTACATCAAGAGAACAAGATATGCTGTCCAAACCAGTATAAAACGACATCAAGAGAACAAGACATGCTGTCCAAACCAGTAGAAAACGATATCAAGATACCAAGATATGGTGTCCAACCCAGTATAAAACGACATCAAGAGACCAAGATATGCTGTCTAAACCAGTAAACGATATAAAGAGACCAAGATATGTTGTTCAAACCAGTATAAAACGATATCCAAAGACCAAAAAATTCTGTTTAAACCAGTATAAAACGATATCAGGAGACCAAGATATGCTGTCCAAACCAGTATTGACCGACATCAAGAGATCAAGATATGCTGTCCAAACCAGTATAAAACGACTTCAAGAGACCAAGACATGCTGTCCAAACCAGTATAAAACGATATCAAGATACCAAGATATGGTGTCCAACCCAGTATAAAACTATATCAAGAGAACAAGATATGCTGTCCAAACCAGTATAAAACGACATCAAGAGACCAAGACATGCTGTCCAAACCAGTATAAAACAATTTTAACAGACAAAGATATGCTGTCCAAACCAGTACAAAACGATATCAAGAGCCCAAGATATGCTGTCCAAACCAGTATAAAACGATATCAAGAGAGCAAGATATGCTGTCCAAACAAGTATAAAACTATATCAAAAGAGCAAGATATGCTGTCCAAACCAGTATAAAACGACATCATGAGATCAAGATATGCTGTCCAGACTAGTATAAAACGACATCAAAAGACCAAGATATGCTGTCCAAACCAGTATAAAACGATATCAAGAGACCAAGATAGACTGTCCAAACCAGTATTAAACGATATCAAGAGACCAAGAAATGCTGTCCAAACCAGTATAAAACGATATCAAGAGACTAGGATATGCTGTCCAAACCAGTAGAAAACGATATCAAGAGAACCAATACATGATACCAAACCAGTAAAAGCGACATCAGGGGACAAAGACATGCTGTCCAAACTAGTATAAAACGATATCAAGAGACCAAGATATGCTGTCCAACCAGTATAAAACGACATCAAGAGACCAATACATGGTACCAAACCAGTAAGGGCGACATCAGGGGACCAAGACATGCTGTCCAAACTAGTATAAAACGATATAAAAAAACAAAGATATGCTGTCCAAAACAGTATAAAACGACATCAGGAGACCAAGATATTCTGTCCAAACCAGTAAAAGGCAACATCAAGATACCAAGACATGCTGTCCAAACTAGTATTAAACGACATCAAGAGACTAATATATGCTGTACAAACCAGTATAAAAAGACATTAATAGACCAAAATTTGCTGTCTAAACCAGTATAAAACGATATCAACAGACTAATATATGCTGCACAAACCAGTATAAAACGATATCAAGAGACCAAGATATGCTGTCAAAACCAGTATAAAACGACATCAAGAGACCAATACATGGTACCAAACCAGTAAGGGCGACATCAGGGGACCAAGACATGCTGTCCAAACTAGTATAAAACGATATAACAAAAACAAAGATATGCTGTCCAAAACAGTATAAAACGACATCAGGAGACCAAGATATTCTGTCCAAACCAGTAAAAGGCAACATCAAGATACCAAGACATGCTGTCCAAATGAGTATAAAACGACATCAAGAGACTAATATATGCTGTACAAACCAGTATAAAACGATATCAAAAGACCAATAGGTGCTGTCCAAACCAGTATAAAACGATATCAAGATACTAAAATATGTTGTCCAAACCAGTATAAAACGACATCAAGAGACCAATATATGCTGTTCAGACCAGTATAAAAAGACATCAATAGACCAAGATATGCTGTCCAAACCAGTATAAAACGATATCAACAGACCAATATATGCTGCACAAACCAGTGTAAAACGATATTAACAGACCAATATATGCTGCACAAAACAGTATAAAACGATATCAAGAGACTAAGATATGCTGTTTAAACCACTATAAAACGACATCAAGAGACCAAGATATGCTGTCTAAACCAGTAAAAAGCGACATCAAGAGCCTAAGACATGCTGTCAAAACCAGTTTAAAACGATATCAAGAGACCAATATATGCTGCACAAACCAGTATAAAACAATATCAAGAGACTAATATATGAGGTCGAAACCAGTATAAAACGTCATCAAGAGACCAAGATATGCTGTCCAAAACAATATAAAATGATATCAAGAGACCAAGATATGCTGTCCAAACCAGTATAAAACGATATCAAGAGACCAAGATATGTTGTTCAAACCCGTATAAAACGGTATCAAGGTACCAATATATGCTGTCTAAACCAGTATAAAACGATATCAAGAAACAAGATATGTTGTCCAAACAAGTATAAAACAATATCAAGAGACCAAGATATGCTGTCCAAAACAGTATAAAACCTTATCAAGAGACCAAGACATGCTGTCCAAATGAGTATAAAACGATATCAAGATAGCAAGATATGCTGTCAAACCCAATATAAAACTACATCAAGAGAACAAGATATGCTGTCCAAACAGGTATAAAACGACATCAAGAGAACAAGACATGCTGTCCAAACCAGTATAAAACGATATCAAGATACCAAGATATGGTGTCCAACCCAGTATAAAACGACATCAAGAGACCAAGATATGCTGTCTAAACCAGTAAACGATATAAAGAGACCAAGATAGGTTGTTCAAACCAGTATAAAACGATATCCAAAGACCAAAAAATTCTGTTTAAACCAGTATAAAACGATATCAGGAGACCAAGATATGCTGTCCAAACCAGTATTAAACGACATCAAGAGATCAAGATATGCTGTCCAAACCAGTATAAAACGACATCAAGAGACCAAGACATGCTGTCCAAACCAGTATAAAACGATATCAAGATACCAAGATATGGTGTCCAACCCAGTATAAAACTATATCAAGAGAACAAGATATGCTGTCCAAACCAGTATAAAGCGACATCAAGAGACCAAGACATGCTGTCCAAACCAGTATAAAACAATTTTAACAGACAAAGATATGCTGTCCAAACCAGTATAAAACGATATCAAGAGACCAAGATATGCTGTCCAAACCAGTATAAAACATCATCAAGAGACCAATATATGCTGTTCAGAACAGTATAAAAAGACATCAATAGACCAAGATATGCTGTCCAAACCAGTATAAAACGACATCATGAGATCAAGATATGCTGTCCAGACTAGTATAAAACGACATCAAGAGACCAAGATATGCTGTCCAAACCAGTATAAAACGATATCAAGAGACCAGGATAGACTGTCCAAACCAGTATTAAACGATATCAAGAGACCAAGAAATGCTGCCCAAACCAGTATAAAACGATATCAAGAGACTAAGATATGCTGTCCAAACCAGTATAAAACGATATCAAGAGACCAATACATGATACCAAACCAGTAAAAGCGACATCAGGGGACAAAGACATGCTGTCCAAACTAGTATAAAACGATATCAAGAGACCAAGATATGCTGTCCAACCAGTATAAAACGACATCAAGAGACCAATACATGGTACCAAACCAGTAAGGGCGACATCAGGGGACCAAGACATGCTGTCCAAACTAGTATAAAACGATATAAAAAAACAAAGATATGCTGCCAAAACAGTATAAAACGACATCAGGAGACCAAGATATGCTGTCAAAACCAGTAAAAAGCGACAGCAAGAGCCTAAGACATGCTCTCCAAACCAGTATGAAACGATATCAAGAGAACAAGATATGCTGTCCAAACCAGTATAAAACGATATCAAGAGAACAAGATATGCTGTCCAAACCAGTATAAAACTATATCAAAAGAGCAAGATATGTTGTGCAAACCAACATAAAACGACATCAAGAGATCGAGATATAATTTACAAAACAGTATAAAACGATATCAAAAGACCAATATATGCTGTCCAAACCAGTAGAAAACGATATCAAGAGACCAAGATATGTTGTTCAAACCAGTATAAAACACTATAAGGAGACCAATATATGCTGTTTAAACCAGTATAAAAAGACATCAATAGACCAAGAGATGCTGTCCAAACCAGTATAAAACGATATCAAAAGACCAATATATGCTGCACAAACCAGTTTAAAACGATATTAAGGGACCAAGATATGCTGTTTAACCCAGTATAAAACAACATCAAGAGACCAGGATTTGCTGCCCAAACCAGTAAAAAGCGACATCAAGAGACCAAGACATGCTGTCTAAACCAGTATAAAACGATATTAAGGAACCAATATATGCTGCACAAACCAGTATAAAACGATATCAAGAGATTAATATATGCTGTCCAAACTAGTATAAAACGACATCAATAGACCAAGATATGCTGTCCAAAACAGTATAAAACGATATTAAGACATCAAGAGATGCTGTCCAAACCAGTATAAAAGGACATCAAGAGACCAAGATATGCTGTCCAAACCAGTATAGAACGATATCGAGAGACCAAGATATGCTGTCCGAAACAGTACAAAACGATATGAAGAGACCAAGATATGCTGTCCAAACCAGTATATAACTATATCAAAAGACCAAGATATGCGGTCCAAACCAGTATAAAACGACATCAAGAGACCAAGATATGCTGTCCAAACCAGTAAAAAAACGATATCAAGAGAACAAGATATGCTGTCCAAACCAGTAAAAAGCGACAGCAAGAGCCTAAGACATGCTGTCCAAACCAGTATGAAACGATATCAAAAGACCAATTTATGCTGCACAAACCAGTATAAAACGATATTAAGGGACCAAGATATGCTGTTTAACCCAGTATAAAACGACATCAAGGGACCAGGATTTGCTGCCCAAACCAGTAAAAAGCGACATCAAGAGACCAAGACATGCTGTCCAAACCAGTCTAAAACGATATTAAGGAACCAATATATGCTGCACAAACCAGTATAAAACGATATCAAGAGATTAATATATGCTGTCCAAACCAGTATAAAACGACATCAATAGACCAAGATATGCTGTCCAAAACAGTATAAAACGATATTAAGACATCAAGAGATGCTGTCCAGACCAGTATAAAAGGACATCAAGAGACCAAGATATGCTGTCCAAACCAGTATAGAACGATATCGAGAGACCAATATATGCTGTCCGAAACAGTACAAAACGACATGAAGAGACCAAGATATGCTGTCCAAACCAGTATATAACTATATCAAAAGACCAAGATATGCGGTCCAAACCAGTATGAAACGACATCAAGAGACCAAGATATGCTGTCCAAACCAGTAAAAAAACGATATTAAGAGAACAAGATATGCTGTCCAAACGAGTAAAAAACGACATCAAGAGAGCAAAATATGCTGTCCAAACCAGTATAAAACGATATCAAGAGACCAAGATATGCTGTCCAAACCAGTATAAATGATATCAAGAGACTAAGATATGTTGTCTAAACCAGTATAAAACGATATCCAAAGACCAAAAAATGCTGCCTAAACCAGTATAAAACGATATCAAGAGACCAAGATATGCTGTCAAAACCAGTATAAAACCACATCAAGAGACCAATACATGGTACCAAACCAGTAAGGGCGACATCAGGGGACCAAGACATGCTGTCTAAACTAGTATAAAACGATATAAAAAACAAAGATATGCTGTCCAAACCAGTATAAAACGACATCAGGAGACCAAGATATTCTGTCCAAACCAGTAAAAGGCAACATCAAGATACCAAGACATGCTGTCAAACCAGTATAAAACGACATCAAGAGACTAATATAGGCTGTACAAACCAGTATAAAACGATATCAAAAGACCAATATGTGCTGTCCAAACCAGTATAAAACGATATCAAGATACTAAAATATGTTGTCCAAACCAGTATAAAACGACATCAAGAGACCAATATATGCTGTTCAGACTAGTATAAAAAGACATCAATAGACAAAGATATGCTGTCCAAACCAGTATAAAACGATATCAACAGACCAATATATGCTGCACAAACCAGTGTAAAACGATATTAACAGACTAATATATGCTGCACAAACCAGTATAAAACGATATCAAGAGCCTAAGATATGCTGTTTAAACCACTATAAAACGACATCAAGAGACCAAGATATGCTGTCTAAACCAGTAAAAAGTGACATCAAGAGCCTAAGACATGCTGTCCAAACCAGTAAAAAATGATATCAAGAGACCAATATATGCTGCACAAACCAGTATAAAATAATATCAAGAGTCTAATATATGAGGTCGAAACCAGTATAAAACGTCATCAAGAGACCAAGATATGCTGTCCAAAACAATATAAAACGATATCAAGACACCAAGATATGCTGTCCAAACCAGTATAAAACGATATCAAGAGACCAAGATATGTTGTTCACACCCGTATAAAACGGTATCAAGATACCAATATATGCTGTCTAAACCAGTATAAAACGATATCAAGAAACAAGATATGTTGTCCAAACCAGTATAAAACAATATCAAGAGACCAAGATATGCTGTCCAAAACAGTATAAAACCTTATCAAGAGACCAAGACATGCTGTCCAAATGAGTATAAAACGATATCAAGATAGCAAGATATGCTGTCCAACCCAATATAAAACTACATCAAAAGAACAAGATATGCTGTCCAAACCAGTATAAAACGACATCAAGAGAACAAGACATGCTCTCCAAACCAGTATAAAACGATATCAAGATACCAAGATATGGTGTCCAACCCAGTATAAAACGACATCAAGAGACCAAGATATGCTGTCTAAACCAGTAAACGTTTCTTAGAGACCAAGATAGGTTGTTCAAACCAGTATAAAACGATATCCAAAGACCAAAAAATTCTGTTTAAACCAGGATAAAACGATATCAGGAGACCAAGATATGCTCTCCAAACCAGTATTAAACGACATCAAGAGATCAAGATATGCTGTCCCAACCAGTATAAAACGACATCAAGAGACCAAGACATGCTGTCCAAACCAGTATAAAACGATATCAAGATACCAAGATATGGTGTCCAACCCAGTATAAAACTATATCAAGAGAACAAGATATGCTGTCCAAACCAGTATAAAACGACATCAAGAGACCAAGACATGCTGTCCAAACCAGTATAAAACAATTTTAACAGACAAAGATATGCTGTCCAAACCAGTATAAAACGATATCAAGAGACCAAGATATGCTGTCCAAACCAGTATAAAACGATATCAAGAGAGCAAGATATGCTGTCCAAACCAGTATAAAACTATATCAAAAGAGCAAGATATGCTGTCCAAACCAGTATAAAACGACATCATAAGATCAAGATATGCTGTCCAGACTAGTATAAAACGACATCAAGAGACCAAGATATGCTGTCCAAACCAGTATAAAACGATATCAAGAGACCAGGATAGACTGTCCAAACCAGTATTAAACGATATCAAGAGACCAAGAAATGCTGTCCAAACCAGTATAAAACGATATCAAGACACTAAGATATGCTGTCCAAACCAGTATAAAACGATATCAAGAGACCAATACATGATACCAAACCAGTAAAAGCGACATCAGGGGACAAAGACATGCTGTCCAAACTAGTATAAAACGATATCAAGAGACCAAGATATGCTGTCCAACCAGTATAAAACGACATCAAGTGACCAATACATGGTACCAAACCAGTAAGGGCAACATCAGGGGAACAAGACATGCTGTCCAAACTAGTATAAAACGATATGAAAAAACAAAGATATGCTGTCCAAAACACTATAAAACGACATCAGGAGACCAAGATATGCTGTCCAAACCAGTAAAAAGCGACAGCAAGAGCCTAAGACATGCTGTCCAAACCAGTATGAAACGATATCAAAATACCAATATATGCTGCACAAACCAGTATAAAACAATATCAAGAGACTAATATATGAAGTCGAAACCAGTATAAAACATCATCAAGAGACCAAGATATGCTGTCCAAAACAGTATAAAACCATATCAAGAGACCAAGATATGCTGTCCAAACCAGTATAAAACGATATCAAGGGATCAAGATATGTTGTCCAAACCCGTATAAAACGGTATCAAGAGACCAATATATGCTGTCTGAACCAGTATAAAACGATATCGAGAGACCAAGATATGTTGTCCAAACCAGTATAAAACAATATCAAGAGACCAAGATATGCTGTCCAAACCAGTATACAACCGTATCAAGAGACCAAGACATGCTGTCCAAATGAGTATAAAACGATATCAAGATACCAAGATATGCTGTCCAACCCAGTATAAACCTATATCAAGAGAACAAGATATGCTGTCAAAACCAGTATAAAATGACATCAAGAGACCAAGATATGCTGTCCAAACCAATAAACGATATCAAGAGACCAAGATATGTTGTCCAAACCAGTAAACGATAACCCAGTATAAAACGATATCAAGGTACTAATATATGATGTCTGAACCAGTATAAAACAAAATCAAGAGACCAAGATATGCTGTCCAAACCATTATAAAACGACATCAAGAGACCAAGATATGCTGTCCAAACCAGTATAAAACGACATCAAGAGACCAAGACATGCTGTCCAAACCAGTATAAAATGTTATCAAGATACCAAGATATAGTGTCCAACCCAGTAGAAAACTATATCAAGAGAACAAGATATGCTGTCCAAACCAGTATAAAACGACATAAAGAGACCAAGATATGCTGTACAAACCAGTAAAAAGCGACATCAAGAGACCAAGACATGCTGTCCAAACCAGTATAAAACGATTTTAACAGACAAAGATATGCTGTCCAAACCAGTATAAAACGATATCAAGAGACCAAGATATGCTGTCCAAACCAGTATAAAACGATATCAAGAGAACAAGATATGCTGTCCAAACCAGTATAAAACTATATCAAAAGAGCAAGATATGTTGTGCAAACCAACATAAAACGACATCAAGAGATCGAGATATAATTTACAAAACAGTATAAAACGATATCAAAAGACCAATATATGCTGTCCAAACCAGGAGAAATCGATATCAAGAGACCAAGATATGTTGTTCAAACCAGTATAAAACACTATAAGGAGACCAATATATTCTGTTTAAACCAGTATAAAAAGACATCAATAGACCAAGAGATGCTGTCCAAACCAGTATAAAACGATATCAAAAGACCAATATATGCTGCACAAACCAGTATAAAACGATATTAAGGGACCAAGATATGCTGTTTAACCCAGTATAAAACGACATCAAGAGACCAGGATTTGCTGCCCAAACCAGTAAAAAGCGACATCAAGAGACCAAGACATGCTGTCTAAACCAGTATAAAACGATATTAAGGAACCAATATATGCTGCACAAACCAGTATAAAACGATATCAAGAGATTAATATATGCTGTCCAAACTAGTATAAAACGACATCAATAGACCAAGATATGCTGTCCAAAACAGTATAAAACGATATTAAGACATCAAGAGATGCTGTCCAAACCAGTATAAAAGGACATCAAGAGACCAAGATATGCTGTCCAAACCAGTATAGAACGATATCGAGAGACCAAGATATGCTGTCCGAAACAGTACAAAACGATATGAAGAGACCAAGATATGCTGTCAAAACCAGTATATAACTATATCAAAAGACCAAGATATGCGGTCCAAACCAGTATAAAACGACATCAAGAGACCAAGATATGCTGTCCAAACCAGTAAAAAAACGATATCAAGAAACAAGATATGCTGTCCAAACCAGTAAAAAGCGACAGCGAGAGCCTAAGACATGCTGTCCAAACCAGTATGAAACGATATCAAAAGACCAATTTATGCTGCACAAACCAGTATAAAACGATATTAAGGGACCAAGATATGCTGTTTAACCCAGTATAAAACGACATCAAGAGACCAGGATTTGCTGCCCAAACCAGTAAAAAGCGACATCAAGAGACCAAGACATGCTGTCCAAACCAGTCTAAAACGATATTAAGGAACCAATATATGCTGCACAAACCAGTATAAAACGATATCAAGAGATTAATATATGCTGTCCAAACCAGTATAAAACGACATCAATAGACCAAGATATGCTGTCCAAACCAGTATTAAACGACATCAAGAGATCAAGATATGCTGTCCCAACCAGTATAAAACGACATCAAGAGACCAAGACATGCTGTCCAAACCAGTATAAAACGATATCAAGATACCAAGATATGGTGTCCAACCCAGTATAAAACTATATCAAGAGAACAAGATATGCTGTCCAAACCAGTATAAAACGATATCAAGAGACCAAGACATGCTGTCCAAACCAGTATAAAACAATTTTAACAGACAAAGATATGCTGTCCAAACCAGTATAAAACGATATCAAGAGACCAAGATATGCTGTCCAAACCAGTATAAAACGATATCAAGAGAGCAAGATATGCTGTCCAAACCAGTATAAAACTATATCAAAAGAGCAAGATATGCTGTCCAAACCAGTATAAAACGACATCATGAGATCAAGATATGCTGTCCAGACTAGTATAAAACGACATCAAGAGACCAAGATATGCTGTCCAAACCAGTTATAAAACGATATCAAGAGACCAGGATAGACTGTCCAAACCAGTATTAAACGATATCAAGAGACCAAGAAATGCTGTCCAAACCAGTATAAAACGATATCAAGACACTAAGATATGCTGTCCAGACCAGTATAAAACGATATCAAGAGACCAATACATGATACCAAACCAGTAAAAGCGACATCAGGGGACAAAGACATGCTGTCCAAACTAGTATAAAACGATATCAAGAGACCAAGATATGCTGTCCAACCAGTATAAAACGACATCAAGTGACCAATACATGGTACCAAACCAGTAAGGGCGACATTAGGGGACCAAGACATGCTGTCCAAACTAGTATAAAACGATATAAAAAAACAAAGATATGCTGTCCAAAACAGTATAAAACGACATCAGGAGACCAAGATATGCTGTCCAAACCAGTAAAAAGCGACAGCAAGAGCCTAAGACATGCTGTCCAAACCAGTATGAAACGATATCAAAATACCAATATATGCTGCACAAACCAGTATAAAACAATATCAAGAGACTAATATATGAAGTCGAAACCAGTATAAAACATCATCAAGAGACCAAGATATGCTGTCCAAAACAGTATAAAACCATATCAAGAGACCAAGATATGCTGTCCAAACCAGTATAAAACGATATCAAGGGATCAAGATATGTTGTCCAAACCCGTATAAAACGGTATCAAGAGACCAATATATGCTGTCTGAACCAGTATAAAACGATATCGAGAGACCAAGATATGTTGTCCAAACCAGTATAAAACAATATCAAGAGACCAAGATATGCTGTCCCAACCAGTATACAACCGTATCAAGAGACCAAGACATGCTGTCCAAATGAGTATAAAACGATATCAAGATACCAAGATATGCTGTCCAACCCAGTATAAACCTATATCAAAAGAACAAGATATGCTGTCAAAACCAGTATAAAATGACATCAAGAGATCAAGATATGCTGTCCAAACCAATAAACGATTTCAAGAGACCAAGATATGTTGTCCAAACCAGTAAACGATAACCCAGTATAAAACGATATCAAGGTACTAATATATGATGTCTGAACCAGTAGAAAACGATATCAAGAGACCAAGATATGCTGTCCAAACCATTATAAAACGACATCAAGAGACCAAGATATGCTGTCCAAACCAGTATAAAACGACATCAAGAGACCAAGACATGCTGTCCAAACCAGTATAAAATGTTATCAAGATACCAAGATATAGTGTCCAACCCAGTAGAAAACTATATCAAGAGAACAAGATATGCTGTCCAAACCAGTATAAAACGACATAAAGAGACCAAGATATGCTGTACAAACCAGTAAAAAGCGACATCAAGAGACCAAGACATGCTGTCCAAACCAGTATAAAACGATTTTAACAGACAAAGATATGCTGTCCAAACCAGTATAAAACGATATCAAGAGACCAAGATATGCTGTCCAAACCAGTATAAAACGATATCGAGAGAACAAGATATGCTGTCCAAACCAGTATAAAACTATATCAAAAGAGCAAAATATGTTGTGCAAACCAACATAAAACGACATCAAGAGATCGAGATATAATTTACAAAACAGTATAAAACGATATCAAAAGACCAATATATGCTGTCCAAACCAGTAGAAAACGATATCAAGAGACCAAGATATGTTGTTCAAACCAGTATAAAACACTATAAGGAGACCAATATATGCTGTTTAAACCAGTATAAAAAGACATCAATAGACCAAGAGATGCTGTCCAAACCAGTATAAAACGATATCAAAAGACCAATATATGCTGCACAAACCAGTATAAAACGATATTAAGGGACCAAGATATGCTGTTTAACCCATTATAAAACGACATCAAGAGACCAGGATTTGCTGCCCAAACCAGTAAAAAGCGACATCAAGAGCCTAAGACATGCTGTCTAAACCAGTATAAAACGATATTAAGGAACCAATATATGCTGCACAAACCAGTATAAAACGATATCAAGAGATTAATATATGCTGTCCAAACTAGTATAAAACGACATCAATAGACCAAGATATGCTGTCCAAAACAGTATAAAACGATATTAAGACATCAAGAGATGCTGTCCAAACCAGTATAAAAGGACATCAAAAGACCAAGATATGCTGTCCAAACCAGTATAGAACGATATCGAGAGACCAAGATATGCTGTCCGAAACAGTACAAAACGATATGAAGAGACCAAGATATGCTGTCCAAACCAGTATATAACTATATCAAAAGACCAAGATATGCGGTCCAAACCAGTATAAAACGACATCAAGAGACCAAGATATGCTGTCCAAACCAGTAAAAAAACGATATCAAGAGAACAAGATATGCTGTCCAAACCAGTAAAAAGCGACAGCAAGAGCCTAAGACATGCTGTCCAAACCAGTATGAAACGATATCAAAAGACCAATTTATGCTGCACAAACCAGTATAAAACGATATTAAGGGACCAAGATATGCTGTTTAACCCAGTATAAAACGACATCAAGAGACCAGGATTTGCTGCCCAAACCAGTAAAAAGCGACATCAAGAGACCAAGACATGCTGTCCAAACCAGTCTAAAACGATATTAAGGAACCAATATATGCTGCACAAACCAGTATAAAACGATATCAAGAGATTAATATATGCTGTCCAAACCAGTATAAAACGACATCAATAGACCAAGATATGCTGTCCAAAACAGTATAAAACGATATTAAGACATCAAGAGATGCTGTCCAGACCAGTATAAAAGGACATCAAGAGACCAAGATATGCTGTCCAAACCAGTATAGAACGATATCGAGAGACCAATATATGCTGTCCGAAACAGTACAAAACGACATGAAGAGACCAAGATATGCTGTCCAAACCAGTATATAACTATATCAAAAGACCAAGATATGCGGTCCAAACCAGTATGAAACGACATCAAGAGACCAAGATATGCTGTCCAAACCAGTAAAAAAACGATATTAAGAGAACAAGATATGCTGTCCAAACGAGTATAAAACGACATCAAGAGAGCAAAATATGCTGTCCAAACCAGTATAAAACGATATCAAGAGACCAAGATATGCTGTCCAAACCAGTATAAATGATATCAAGAGACTAAGATATGTTGTCTAAACCAGTATAAAACGATATCCAAAGACCAAAAAATGCTGCCTAAACCAGTATAAAACGATATCAAGAGACCAAGATATGCTGTCAAAACCAGTATAAAACTACATCAAGAGACCAATACATGGTACCAAACCAGTAAGGGCGACATCAGGGGACCAAGACATGCTGTCTAAACTAGTATAAAACGATATAAAAAAACAAAGATATGCTGTCCAAACCAGTATAAAACGACATCAGGAGACCAAGATATTCTGTCCAAACCAGTAAAAGGCAACATCAAGATACCAAGACATGCTGTCAAACCAGTATAAAACGACATCAAGAGAATAATATATGCTGTACAAACCAGTATAAAACGATATCAAAAGACCAATATGTGCTGTCCAAACCAGTATAAAACGATATCAAGATACTAAAATATGTTGTCCAAACCAGTATAAAACGACATCAAGAGACCAATATATGCTGTTCAGACTAGTATAAAAAGACATCAATAGACAAAGATATGCTGTTCAAACCAGTATAAAACGATATCAACAGACCAATATATGCTGCACAAACCAGTGTAAAACGATATTAACAGACTAATATATGCTGCACAAACCAGTATAAAACGATATCAAGAGCCTAAGATATGCTGTTTAAACCACTATAAAACGACATCAAGAGACCAAGATATGCTGTCTAAACCAGTAAAAAGCGACATCAAGAGCCTAAGACATGCTGTCCAAACCAGTATAAAACGATATCAAGAGACCAATATATGCTGCACAAACCAGTATAAAACAATATCAAGAGTCTAATATATGAGGTCGAAACCAGTATAAAACGTCATCAAGAGACCAAGATATGCTGTCCAAAACAATATAAAACGATATCAAGACACCAAGATTTGCTGTCCAAACCAGCATAAAACGATATCAAGAGACCAAGATATGTTGTTCACACCCGTATAAAACGGTATCAAGATACCAATATATGCTGTCTAAACCAGTATAAAACGATATCAAGAAACAAGATATGTTGTCCAAACCAGTATAAAACAATATCAAAAGACCAAGATATGCTGTCCAAAACAGTATAAAACCTCATCAAGAGACCAAGACATGCTGTCCAAATGAGTATAAAACGATATCAAGATAGCAAGATATGCTGTCCAACCCAATATAAAACTACATCAAGAGAACAAGATATGCTGTCCAAACCAGTATAAAACGACATCAAGAGAACAAGACATGCTGTCCAAACCAGTATAAAACGATATCAAGATACCAAGATATGGTGTCCAACCCAGTATAAAACGACATCAAGACACCAAGATATGCTGTCCAAACCAGTAAACGATATAAAGAGACCAAGATATGTTGTCCAAACCAGTATAAAACGATATCAGGGTACTTATATATGCTGTCTAAACCAGTATAAAACGATATCAGGAGACCAAGATATGCTGTCCAAACCAGTATTAAACGACATCAAGAGAACAAGATATGCTGTCCAAACGAGTATAAAACGACATCAAGAGAGCAAGATATGCTGTCCAAACCAGTATAAAACGATATCAAGATACCAAGATATGGTGTCCAACCCAGTATAAAACTATATCAAGAGAACAAGATATGCTGTCCAAACCAGTATAAAACGACATCAAGAGACCAAGACATGCTGTCCAAACCAGTATAAAACAATTTTAACAGACAAAGGTATGCTGTCCAGACCAGTATAAAACGATATCAAGAGACCAAGATATGCTGTCCAAACCAGTATAAAACGATATCAAGAGAGCAAGATATGCTGTCCAAACCAGTATAAAACTATATCAAAAGAGCAAGATATGCTGTCCAAACCAGTATAAAACCTTATCATGAGACCAAGATATGCTTTCCAAACCAGTATAAAACTATATCAAGAGAACAAGATATTGTGTCGAAACTAGTATAAAACGACATCAAGAGACCAAGATATGCTGTCCAAACCAGTATAAAACGACATCAAAGACCAAGATATGCTGTCCAAACCAGTATAAAACGATTTCAAGAGACCAAGATATGCTGTCCAAACCAGTATAAAACGATATCAAGAGAGCAAGATATGCTGTCCAAACCAGTATAAAACTATATCAAAAGAGCAAGATATGCTGTCCAAACCAGTATAAAACCTTATCATGAGACCAAGATATGCTTTCCAAACCAGTATAAAACGATATCAAGAGAACAAGATATTGTGTCGAAACTAGTATAAAACGACATCAAGAGACCAAGATATGCTGTCCAAACCAGTATAAAACCTTATCATGAGACCAAGATATGCTTTCCAAACCAGTATAAAACTATATCAAGAGAACAAGATATTGTGTCGAAACTAGTATAAAACGACATCAAGAGACCAAGATATGCTGTCCAAACCAGTATAAAACGACATCAAAGACCAAGATATGCTGTCCAAACCAGTCTAAAACCATATCATGAGACCAAGATATGCTTTCCAAACCAGTATAAAACTATATCAAGAGAACAAGATATGCTGTCGAAACCAGTATAAAACGACATCAAGAGACCAAGATATGCTGTCCAAACCAGTATAAAACCATATCATGAGACCAAGATATGCTTTCCAAACCAGTATAAAACTATATCAAGAGAACAAGATATGCTGTCCAACCTAGTATAAAACGATATCAAGATATCAAGGTCAGGTTTTTTTTCAGTTGACAGTCGGCTTAAAGCAGTGGTGCTTAACCTTTATTCAGTCATGGATTTCTTTAAGAAGGTGATGAAAGCTATGGACCCTCTCCAAGGAAATTTTCCCATAAAAGTCATATAAATAACTTTGCATGCATTTAATATATGTACTTTATTTTATTGACATAATATATTTATGATTGCCTCATACATGTAGGCCTATAGCATACAAAAGTATAGATAAAGTAAACAATCCTAACAAATATCTCACTCCTCTTCAATTTAAAAGTAAATTCTACTCATTTAAATAAAGGAAATACAGTCATCTTGTGCAAATTAAACAAAATTATTTTTATCCTGCTCAAATATACCACAAATACTACTTTCTCTCTTGTTAGCTAGTTTATTTTAGTTAAACCTATCCATTTTTTTTTTCAATCTGACTCTCACGAACCCCTTGAAACCTATCCATGGACCCCAGGTTAAGAATCCCTGCCTTAAAGGATATCTTTTCCGATAAAATTATTTACTTGTCTGATTTTATCGTTCTTTTTGTGTCTTTAGTTTGCTTCACTGAGTATTACGAGGTTTTTAATTGGTAAATAAGTTTATACACTATATTTAACTCTTATATTCTGGGTAAAGGTAAATTATTTCCTGTCCCTTTGATATATCTCGCATATATATATATATATATATATATATATATATATATATATATATATATATATATATATATATATATACATATATATCCTTGATAAGGAACTTAATAAAGTTCGAAAGTACTTGGAAACACCTTTTCATTTTTTCCTGCGGGACATTGCATTCATTTGCTACCCTCACGTGATACTTTGTGAGTTTTTCATTTCATATGTATATATATATATATATATATATATATATATATATATATATATATATATATACAGGAAATAGAACTAATTATCTCCTCTTAGGGCACTCAACAAATATTTTATGCATGAACATGACGCGAGTCATTTACTCGAGTCATTGCTGATTCTAGAGCCGATTCTGACGGCAGCAGTGGCACTCAAGAGCTACGCCCAGAGAGAGGCTACTTTCTTCCTTTCTTCATCGGCTGTTTAATCATTCACTGCATCCACTCTCCCATTCCTCTCTCTCTCTCTCTCTCTCTCTCTCTCTCTCTCTCTCTCTCTCTCTCTCTCTCTCGGGAAATTGAGTCAAATCTAGTGTGACTGATGCGCCTCTCAAATCAGCGAGACTCTCGTCAGCTGGAGAGCAGGACTAAGCTCTTCATTATAACGCCGCGTCGAACACAGAGAATGATTTTTGATTTTTTATTATTTTAATGAAAGGAGGAAAACATGTTTTGAAAATGAATATTTAGGATTCAATAGAAGAGCTGATGGGAGAGTAAAAACAGATACGAAAGGTTAGATCAACATTGGAAGGAAGATCAAATATACAAAAAACTTGGTTGTCACACACAAATTATATATATATATATATATATATATATATATATATATATATATATATATATATACCTATGTATTATGACTGATTTATTTGTAGCTTTGAGAGTTACATATTTCTATTTTAGAAATTTTACATATGAAGAAACTTACCTACTAAGTTGCGCCATCTGTCGCTTGGATCGTGGACGAGATGCCCAGACCGAATAATGAAAAGCACATAAAAATCAGAATGACAATCGCTGGCAAGCCCGAAGGCTCCTCATTTTTTCCTCGTATTTAAAGCGCAAAACCAACGAGGGCAGCACCTTTTGGAGGCATTGGAGCCTGGAATGAAAGTGCGCGGCATTTGTTCCTGAAGGAGACACGACCATCCAGATGTCAGCTGCAGCACGGTTGCCTCTGCTACACCTAACATCACCTCACCGGAGATGGCACGACGGCCAAATGCTCGTTACGAAGGTGGGTGTAGTATTTTATTTTGAGACCAATCAGCGACCATAGAACACTTGGTGGTTCCGCGTTAGGAGTCTGTGGATTTGAGGACTACCATATGGGCTTCTAGTATCCTATGAACTTTACCTGGTTATGGTTTGATGATTCAGCTCTATGGATGGTGGTTGTAACATATTAATGGGGGTTTTGGTTTCGCATGTGCTGACTTGGATGACATTTGATAGTCTCAAGTAGCTCTTGTCCTCCTTCAAGTTATGTTTTCATGTTAGTTCATGTTATGTTATGTTATCTGATAAGGAGTTTCTGAAAAGACTAAAATGCAGCCCTGGCCATAATGTTTAAAGGGAATTAAACTAAATTTTTATTCGATTTTAAAAGGACATAGTGTTAATTTGGTAAAACTAGGAGGTGGCGAAGATGGACAGAACTCAATTCATTTCTGTAAAGTTGCAGACCTTGAATTAGTCTGAGAAAGATTGCAGGTTATATGTAAAATCAAGGAGTTGTGGCAGAAAGATTTGCATTGAAGTAGTTATTAGAATACGGATTGGATGTCATACTGAGAGAGTCTCATATTTGTAGCGTACCGAGAAGTGCAAGCAGACGGCTTACAAAGATTCGCTTGAATAAGTCTTTTTTGACACTCAGGATGGCGCAGTGGATTCGCTGCTAACCAGCGCTGATCCGACGACGCAGGAAGCCGTCCGCAATTCACATCACGCTATTTTCCTTTTTTTATTTTTACACTGTCCTTTTCATAGACCGCTCTATATACACAGCCAAGGGAAGAGTTAAGATTGTTGCATGTCCTCTCAGCTTTTAAGTCCCCAAGGTGGCCTATTCTAGACCTTGCATGTTTTATCACAATTCTCTCAAAACTATTTCCATTTTTAATATTTGCGTAATCTGCAAAGGCTCACTTATTTCTTTCCTAATTTGTGTAAGGAGGATGCCTAGTACCACGTAGTGGCTTATTTTAGTTATTATTTTTCTTATTATAATGCAGGCTATCCAATGGTTCTGTCAGATAATGCACAAGTATTGATGGTAGAGTGGACCAAAATCTGAGCTGTGGTGGTGGGCTGGAAGTTCGTGGTTTTCGTCCTTAGGTAATCGCGCCAGTTCCAGCGAGGCTAACGTGGTTCGGCACCCAGAAAAACTTTTTTTCACCTTGAGGTTTGGAGAAAATAAACGGATAGTTGGAGAAAACATACTATGGGCTGGGTGGGATAGTAGTACTAGACTCCTTGACGACACTTATGGAGTCCGAGTGGATGACACAGTGAGTTTCTGACAGCGATAAAATGAATGTAGTGCATTTGCCGGTGCGCCACCTCAGTGTCAAGTCCAGCAGAGCATAGTCTAAGGTCGTCATCGTATGGGAGTGTTTACGACCATACTCATGGTCAATAAAAAACAATGGAAGCTAATGATGCAACCTTATGATACGTTCGTTTCATGGGTATTGTCTTCCGACAAAGTGGAAACGTCTTATGGATAGAAAGTTGCTGACAACGGTAAGGAGTGGACTAGCGAAACCGTGCTTTCGAAATTTTTAAAGATGTCGGATCGGCGGATAGCGTCATAGGCTTTCTCATTATAAAAAAATGACCGTGAGTATCCTCTGTTGTTGTGAGAAAGTTGCTTAGATGTTATGGCCAAGGAGTTCTGGATACTGGCTTTGATTCTTGAGCATTTGCGTAAGCTATGCACTTACCATCCTTTCTAACACCTTACATA
This sequence comes from Ceratothoa steindachneri, assembly GCA_963969495.1. NCBI lineage: Eukaryota > Metazoa > Arthropoda > Malacostraca > Isopoda > Cymothoidae > Ceratothoa > Ceratothoa steindachneri. Next base: position 181,504,883 of record OZ018326.1, read on the forward strand.
TAGAGTTGCTTAGATCTATGAGGCGGTACTTGTAGCATTAGTGTTATTCTTACCTTGTTGTGGTATGATAATCACTATAACTTCTCTATAACGTGTTAGAAAGATTCCTTTCACCTATATTCTATTTTAGAGGTCAAGGACGAACGTTTGTAGGGTATTATAAAGGTGACGGAGCAGTATGTATGCGATGTTACCAGAATGAGACGAAGAGAAAATGAAATATGAGAGGTCTGTCTGTAGTTGACTCGTGGGGGAAATGTGGTTTTAGGTGCTATTTGGTACCTAGTACCTCTCCATATTCTGGGATTCAACATGAGACAAAATGGAGATAAGGATGGATGGACGAGTGGTTGATACAAGAAAGTACTGCTGGCGCGATTGTAGATTGAAGGTGGTGGCTAAAAAAATGCATTTAACTCATCCCACTTTACATTGTCATTTAAAGGAAATAGGCAAAGCTTCACGCTTGGGGCAATGGATTCCTCACGATCGGTCAAAGGTACACTTGCAACGAAGCCTCAACATTTGTTGATCTCTCCTTTCTCGACTAAAAATTATCTATTTTTATTAGGATTATTACAGTACACCCTGTACTATTAATTATTAATATTTGTGATATGACTTTTGAGATAGGAGAGAACGCATGTTATCTCACAACATGTCCTAAGAAGATACAAACAGGAGATGAAGGCAAAGGTGATGGCAAAGACTGAGCAGGCTGTATGGTGAGACTATATAAACGGGTCTAGTTTGAGTAGTTTTAGTTTCACCGAGATAGAGGCAGTTCCACACATAAGTTTGAGGTTAGCTGTTAAGGTATTTCATTGAACAGTCTCCTAGAAGATCGAGGATAGCTGAAGCAAGCAAGGTAGAACACGTGTTAATCCATATAATGTGATCGTTGTTTAGGAAATAAAGTAAGAAAAAGGTACATGGAAGTTGATACATGCGTGTGAACAAGAAAACCTAAGACCTGTTCTTCCAAGCAGATGCATGAATGGTTAGATAAACTGAATAGAAGTGCAATCCCATTCTTAGTTGGCAAGATTCCACGGCTGTTCCAATGAAGAATATTAGTTACTAAAGGTTTTGATTAGGAGTATTCCCATTTGCTTGTGTGCTCTCTTAGAGGGGCAGAGATAGGAGATACAGATCGCTTATTATGGTTGGAACGTGTCCTTCTTGAGACCGGAAACATGTTTTCGGAATGATACTTTTGTTCGCCTACCTAAGTTCGAAGGAGGTGGAAAGTCACATATAATAGAGGCGTTTTTGCGGGAGTTAGCGTGGAATCGTTGGGCCAGGGAGTTATAAGTAAGGGACCGGAGACATATTTGATAGATGGAGAGGCTAGTAGGCAGACTATTTGTGCTGCCTCTAGTGTTTGGACTCAATTGTGTGCTACTAGAAAATAGAGAAGATTTATATAATATTTAGGGCGTAAACGGGGTCAAGACTCTTTATGGTGGTATATGCAAAGCTTAAAGGCAAAGGATACAGTTAAATTCTACACTGACATACTATAGTGACGAGCCATGTCGCAACCAAACCATCCTGGATGAGTTGGAAGCAATCAGATTGGCTGAAGTTGGAAGGAAGGGAGTTTAGTCAACTAGCCTAAAATTGCTCAGTGTGGATTGTTCAGCCTACTTGTAATTTTCCTGTTGGGGCGGCGTTATTGAGGTTAAGGTTTCATGAATATATTCACAAAGGAGGCGGGTGCAATCAGTTAACATTGTCAATAATTTGAAGTGGGTGCTTTGGTTGCAAGAGATGGAGCTTCTTGGGGACTGTTTGATGTTCCCGGGAGATTGGAGAAGGATATAGGAGGGCAGCTGCATACAAAAAGCTTATTCTGTCTTCCATTGGTTTTGCCTTGTCATGAACTTTCCGCACACTGATAAGGTTCGAATGCAGAAAATTTGGGCTTTTTTTTCGCGGGATGGACAGCGCAAACTACCTGCTCTTCCTCAGGTTTCTTGGTCACACCAGTATTTAATGAGGAAGGATCTATCAAGTAGATGTGAATATCGTATCTGCATTTACCACTCTTCTGGTGGATAGTATAGAAAATCCGTTTCGCATACGTTGATTGAGAAGATTTGTGATTCGAGCTCACTACCAAGAAAAGCCACACAGGCCTGGGTGATCGGTAACCAACCAAGCATTGATCAAGTTCTTTTAAAAGTAACAGTGAAAAAAAATCCGACTTTAATTTTTTAACAATTGGCTAAAAAAATCCATTAACTCATATATATATATATATATATATATATATATATATATATATATATATATATATATATATATGAGTTAATGGATTTTTTTCGCCAATTGTTAAAAAATTAAAGTCGGATTTTTTTTCACTGTTATTTTTAAAAGAACTTGATCAAATTCTATTGGTCTTCCTGAGCGGAATTCATCTTTGAGACTGTTTTCCCTTAGCGAAAAAGTCCTAGATCACTTATGGGATGGCCTAATAAGTATTAGAACGCTAGAAAATATATAATAAAGTAAATTAAATTGTTGTAATTAAATAAGAACAACTTGTAATAAGTAAAAGGGATCTTCAAGTAGTGAAAGGAACCGGAATTTTTCCATCAGTCAAACAAATGATTAATTAGAAGAGATCTTGAGCTTAAAACATTTAAGAGAGTCAAGGTAACTACTCTATTAGAGCCCGCGAAAGAAATACGTTTCTGTCAACGTCAAATCTATCGCAAAACACCAATTTTAATATTTTTTCTTTATTTCTACAGCAAAAAGATCCTTTGCCCTTAGGCAGGAAAATGCCGAGAAAACATTCTACTAAAACTCGTCCAAGGCCATAACTGAATGTATCTTCATATGCTAGAGTACACGTATGCATGTGTGTAGGCCTAGATTCTTGTTACTGGTAAAACGCCATGTGATTAGGGAGATTAGAGGACCCCACCCTTAGGTCAACAATTTTCATCGTTCAGCCTCCTTCACAGGCGGCGTGTTATTTACTGAAACTATATGAGATGTAGAGACATTGAGGATATCTTCCATAGGTTGGGGTGATAGGGAAGAGGGGGATTAAACTAAGATCATATGGGGCCAAAGGCAACACAAAAGAGAGGGAAATGTCTGTAGTTGTAAGCGTTTATAAATGGTGACTACTTTTTTATTGTACTTAGGGATAAATGGAAAACCGAAGAAGGCATAATATACCCGGGTGGTTTTTCAAAAAAGTGTCCATACAGAAAGTGGAGAAATTAGAGGCGATCAAGTCCTCATGGGGAAAAAATTGTTGTGGTAATTTCGTGAAAATACGTTGAGCTGAATGGTCTTTATTGAGCTGTTCCTTGTCCTCTTTCGGCATAAATATCATCATTAGCCAGTTTGATTTCATTGCTGGGCCAAGGAGTTTCCACGGATAACTGCTCACCGGTCAAACTTGTCACGTTACCTTTTTCATTGGGCGAAATGAGGTTTCCGCTTTGTAAGAGGTCGTCCTTTGGGTGGCTTTATGTATAAGGGGATGAAACGTGAGTTACTTCTATCATCTTGTGTAGTTTTTGCTGACAAAATTACTTTTGTCAAGTGAATCCTGACTGAGATATGGCCAATTTAAGCTCCTGGCGGCCATTTTGGATGCCATCTTGAAAATTATGCCTTTCACATAACTAGATTTTCTTAGGTTTTTAGTATGTTAATAAGCATGCCCAATAGTACCAGAATCCATTGAAAAACCTTTTGAAGCAATTTGTTCTGGGTTAGGTAAACGTGGAAGGTATTCTACAAAACCCCTTTGTCCAATCCACCTGTTTTGCAAGATCTCATTAATGTAGGATCTAACATTGTGCTGGCAGTGAGGGAAAGGGGGGGGGGTTCTTGCTGAAAATAAGACTCCTCATCTTCCAAGTCCTCTCTAATGCTTGGGATGATAGACTGTCGCAGCATGTTCAAGGAAACGGAACCAGTCATATTAGTCTCAGAAGCAGAGTGGTCCAATTAATCATCTTAATGATAAGTCGCACCACACTGTAACTCCAGGTAAATTACGATGATGTTCCACCATAAGAAGCAGATTCTCAGGTCCTCAGTATGTGCAATTGTGACGGTTAAATGAACCATTTAATTTAAATGTAGCATCATCACTCCACACAATCTTTGTTGGAAAGTGTGCATCTTCTACACATCGTGCCAAGTACCACTTGCAATACTCCACTCTTCGGTCTGGATCATCTTCATTAATAGCAAGGACTAATCTTCGAATGTAACTTTTCCATTGATAGAGCTTCAAAATGCATTGGAAAGACAATTTTGAATCACCTTCCTCACGACTCGCTTGCTGCAAAGACTTTCTTGGATTACAGTGATACGTTTCCAGTACTCTTTCTTGCTTTGTTGGACTTGACAATGTCCGTGGTCTTCTGGAACGCTTCTTGTGGACATTTAAAACAGATTCATCGGCTTCAAACTTATTTCTAATTCGAGTGATGGTAAGTCACGTTGGTGGATCTTTTTAAAACTCCCTCCTAAACTATATTTGCACTTCAACTGCGTTTTAACACTTCCAGTAGCATTTTAGAATGAATTTCCTTTGTTCAAAGCTTAGTTTGAGTGCCATTATTAATTCTTATAGGTTTAACCTGGAAATAAAAAGATAATTGAGCTATCAGCTGTTAAAGTGTGTATACATTTTTTTGGGACATCCTGTACTATTAATTATTAATATTTGCGATATAACTTTTGAGATAGGAGATAACGCATGTTATCTCACACCATGTCCTAAGAAGATACAAACAGGAGATGATGAGAAGATATTTAATCGCCCCCCCCCTTCCTCTCCTAAGGGCAAAGAATGTCGGAGCGAGGGGTGCCATGAGTACTCACATCTTCATTCCCTTCCCTGGCATCCCCCATACGACGAAGGAATAGTCAAAAGTGCTATAAATGGTATTGCAAGCATAGGGGCACGCAACTCTCCAGAACCAACCTACATTCGGCTGGAGAGGTATGTGTCCCTTTAGGATTAGAAAACAAGGAAGGGCCTGGAGTTCCTAGGCTTGACCTACCTCTCACAGCTTGGGGAGACATGGATTTCGCCCCGTCGGGAGAATGCTGAGTTGAGTGTCCTGAATCGATGTCCTGCGGAGGAGGCCGAAGATCCGTCTCGGGGCTGCTCGTGTCGTCTGCGAAGGGGGGAAACGAAGACCAAATAAAGTGGGAGAGCCTCACGAATCCCTTTACCCCCCCCGAGCTAAGTCACACTCATAGATTTGCAATTCTCCTAACTTCACCACTTTCTCCCCAGGGATTATCATCTTTAGAGGGAAGGTGTCCGGGTCGTATTGTGCGTTTTCAGTGACTCTTGCCTCGACGTCAGAAATCTGACGCCGAATAGTCCAAGTTATTTTGGTGTGTGGGTTTTCTTTAATGGTTAAGTTTTTTTTTGTGTGTATTATTTAGGATAGGTTAAGGTGTTTAGGTGTGCTGGTTTAATTTTGTGATTGTGAAGTGTTTGCCGTTTGAAGGTAAGGTCAGGTTGTTTGGGTTTGTTCGTTTAATTTGATGATTATGAGTCATTTGTGTTACGGAGGTTATATTGACTCCACATTTAACATCAATTTCTGAGTTTCAGGATCCATTTGCTTTGGTTGATTCGACTCCGAAACCAACGAGGTCATTGGCAGCTTCGGAGCGAAATGAGGAAGTTTGAAGTATATTTTACTCTCTGGAGGATGCATGAAAATGGATTGATTTTTGGTGCTTTATTATTACTAAACACTGAATCGTATTGATTGATTATACGAGAGCTCTAACTTTTTGTTGAGTAAATAATTTCTGGATACATAAAGTAATAGAGTGATAAAAATTCGTTACAGCAAAAGTGGTATGAATAATTTAGACAGTGGTTATATTATTGCAATTTATGGTGAAATCACTTCACTTATTAGCACTGCGGAAACATTTTGTATGAAAATAATTATTTGGATAAATTAGATTTATTTTAACTAACATTAAATCGCTGCACTTCAGTCTGCACTGTATGGATTAAAAAATCATGTAGTACCTGCTAATAAACGAACTGTTTTGAGCGAGGTATCATTGCAGTCTCGGGTACGCAATTTGTTGGGGGCGGGAGAGGGCTACATATGGATGGAAATTTGGCCGGAAAGTTGTGTCTTGATGGAATTGGAAGATTTCTTCTCTGGCGGGAGATGTTGCGTGTTTCTATACAAAGGTTCAGAGGCTGTCTCTGGTGTCATTCTTGGCAGAAGAAGCAGAACAAGGCTGAATTAGTGCAGCTCACAAGATGGATCGTCGGGAATGTACTCCCGTGATGGACTCTGTCTTGTGGTGTTTACATTCGACCATTTATGTATTACCTTGAGAGAAAGGAAGGCATTTCTTTTATCATTCCTAGGGTTAGGTCTTTTAATTTCCTACTTCAGATTTGGCTCTTCCTTTCTGGCCTTATGATTTTCTTCTACTCCTTGTGCATTTGTCCACTGGTTAAGTACTACTTGTACTTTCAAGACATCCCCTAATGCAGGGTTCCCTAGGAATCACATTTTGTTCGTGCCATTTATGAGCTCTGTACCCGGATTCGTTGCACTTAGAGCATACTTCATTCAGAGCTTTGCAGTCTTTTGTGCGTGCTGCTCCATTTAATAAAAGAGAAAGCAGAATTGGACGTGAGTAAGTTATTTTCTCTTAATCTTCTCCAGCTGATCTTTGCGTTGAGCAACAGCAGTTCAATTCTTTCGCCTTCTTAACCATATAGTATCCGTGAATACGACCTTGAAGAAGTGAGAATAGCCACATGTCGTAGAATAGGGTCGAGTGCAACCCTTCCTGAGTTTCTCAGCCGAGATAGATGACGGCTACGTGCGTGGGAGATTTATAATAAAGACAGAGTGCAAATTAACCGAATTTTAGGTTAGCCAATTGTCGGCTATCTTGTAGGTTCCAGGACAATAAAAAACAGGTACAAAAATAACTTAACTAATATGCAAATTAATATTCTTTTACAAAGGTTTAAAGGGTTTTTAAACAAGCCATATGACACATTAAACGTACGCAGGTCTCAGCGTCTAAGGCGCGGGGGCTTAGTGAGGACGCTCGCCGTATACACAAAGAACAATACTGACATAAAGGTTTCTCGAGTGACTTTGAGCGTACACGATGCAGATGATGGAGGCTTACATTGGGGGGGGGGGCAGTAGAGAGAGCACTTGCACAAGAGAGTTGTTTGTTGCTGTTATCTCGAACATTTGGTTTAAGGGAGTAATCCTTGCCTTGGCTCAAAGTTCAAATAATAGTCTCTTGACAATGACTACTAACAGGATGAACTTAGATTTTGCCTTCAGGATGAGAGCAACCGAGTCAAGACTGGGCGCGTTGCGTTCGATGAGCGGGTAACAACGAGTACAGGGTAGACTCACGCGAATTAAACGAGAATACCCGAAGCTTGAGGGGTTCTGTGAGGAATTGTGCAGAGTCTAACGGGACGCCAATAGCGGGTGCAAACGGGGAAGTACAGCGGGCAGGTACTGACGGGGTTGGGCAGACAGCATATACTGACGGGGCGGGCAGGCAGCGGATATTGCCAGGGCGAGCAGGTGGCTGATACTGACGGGGCGAACAGGTGGCAGATACTGACGGGGCGGGCAGGCAGCGTATACTGACGGGGCAGGCAGGCGGCGGATGCTGCCTTCCAACTCTGGTGCCAGAGGATTTATAGTCGGGTCGAATGGGGTTTTCCCCCCTCCGTCTGAAGGGAGTGTTCCAGGGTTCCAGGCAAGAGTAGTCTCGCCCTATTAGCACGATTGCGGGAAGGTTCCTAAGCTGGCGAGGTAAAACTTTGTCCTACTTTCAATGGGACCTTTTTGGGCTCTAAACTTGCCGCGGCTTTCTGCGATGGCGGGCTTTCAGGCCACCACGGCGTCTCATGATTTCGCACTTTTATTAGCACAGACAAAAATCGTCGACTAGGTTTCTGTTCTCTCTCTCTCTCTCTCTCTCTCTCTCTCTTTCATCTCTGACACTCCTTCATCCCCAGATGGAACTTCAGAGGAAGAAGTGACATCGGAAAATGATTAACGAGGGGGGAAGGGATTATAACTTAAAGTCGCATGACAATAGCGGTTAAGTTGGCTCCATTTTTCAAAAATGGAGCCAAAGTATAAAATAGTCGAGCTAGTGGGATATTTTTTTCTATGATGCCATTAAGTGTGGCTCACTGGCACAAGGGTGAGTTTATTCTACGATTATACAAAAGTAAAAAAGGATTAAGGATATATAAGGAATTCATTGTATACAAATAAACAAACAAACAATATATATATATATATATATATATATATATATAAAGGATACGCGTTTCCTTATTATATGGTTGAATATACGTATTTATTTTATGAAAAAAATTAAAACACGGATAAAAAAAAGGAAATGGCTCTGAATTAGTTTGGAGAAGGATCTAACAGGTTCCTACTTAAACTATCAGCCACACAGTTATCGGTGCCTTGAAATACAAAATGCGGAATTGGAATTCCTCGAGGAACAAGCTTCAACGCATCAACCGACCGTTATTATTCTTGACATTATGTAGATATGATAGGGATTTTTGTTCCGTTTCCACTACAAATTCCTTCCTACTACATACATTCTAATTTTACGGATTCCCCAAATGATAGCGAGGGCTTCTCTCTTAATTGCCGCATAATTTTTATCGCCCGCGAGTAATTTTCTGCTTGCGTAATCGATGGGGAAAGTTCCTCCGTTATTCTCATACTGGAGGAGGACACATCCTATACCGTCATTCCTGGCGTCGGTGCGAATGCTAAACAGTTTATACGTGTTATGGAGGCTGAGGATAGGAGCGGATGTCAACTTCTCCTTGAGTTGGTTAAAGCTGTGAGTCGAAAATGGCGTCCACTCGAGGAGTTCGGGGGCTTTTAATAAATCTCATAGGGGGGTGGAGATAGTCGCAAAGTTGGGTATGAAGCGGCGATAGAACGATGCAAAGCTTGTGAAGGATCGCAGCTGCTTTTTGGTAGTGGGTAACGGCATGTTCACTTTGCCCGGATCTTTTCTTTTTGGGGGGCTAACCGATTATTCCTGATGTGGAAGCCGAGGTAATCGATAGTGCCAAAAGCGAAGTGGTATTTGCTGGGGACAATTGTCAAATTGTGTTCCCGAAATGGGTACACAAGTGCTTGAAAGGTGGTCGAGTGTTGATCCTAATCTTGGGTGTCCACATAAACATTATCAAAATAGAAGGTGACGTTGGATAAGCCTTCTAAAATCCCCCTCATCATCCAGTTATAATTCCTGCAAGCCGTTACCAGACCAAAAGGGAGCCGTCGAACCTGCATAAGCTCCTTCTCAGTGGCGAAAACAGTAAATTTCTTCACTTCCTCCCTCAGGCGAATCTGCTAATAGGCCTTGCATAAATACAACTCGGAGCTGAGCTTGGCCTTCTCAAAAAGGTTGAGGTCCTGATCTACGGTGGAGATTGGTTCGGAATCGAAAACGGTAACCGAATTTAGCTTCCTGAAAACGATGCACATTCAATAAGAACCACCAGCCTTCTTTATCACAACAACCGGGGAACAATAGCTCGACTCCGAAGGTTCGATGATCTGCAACCCTAAAAGTTTATCCACTTTCTTCTTGAATGCTTCCCAGAGGTGTATAGGCAGGAGATATGATTTGGAACTAATGGGTTCCAGGGTGGTTAGAATTGGATATTGTCCTCAAGTTGGGTAACACAACGGGGGATCTCGGTGATGACGCCATCAAAACGACTCAGGAGCGCTTGCAGTTGATCCTTTTGAAGAGATGATAGCTGGTCGCATATCTTAATTTCCGTAGGAGGAGAATTATTAAAGTAGGTCAAGATATGCAACGGGTATTCCTTGTGTTGCTCCACGCAGGCGACTTGAATTACGTAAAGGGGGTCCAGGAAGTAGCCAGATTCTATGGGAGATTCTTCGTGGATTGCAACTATCTAGTTGATGCTTGCGCGCCCGGTGGTACCGCTTGAGCATATTAGCATGAAAAAGCTTTCTTCCTAAGGGGGTTTCAATAAGGTAATCGACGGGGCTACGCTTCTCGACTATGTGGTAGGGGCCTTTCCACTGGCTCAACAATTTATTGTTGTCCGTGGGGAGGAAAAGCAAAACTTCTTCTTCGCGGTTAAATTTCCTTTCTTCTGACTTGTAATCAAAGTATGTGTTATACTTTTCAAAATTAATATCGGCTTTCTGAGATGCATTTTGGGTGCACTTTTCCGCCTTCCTTCTTAAATCCAATAGATATGAGTAAGAAGTCTGGATATTTTGATCTAATTTCTAACGGGGCGGGCAGGTTGGGGATACTGACGGGGCGGGCAGGTGGCAGATACTGACGGGGCGGGCAGGCGGCGGATACTGACTGGGTGGGCAGGCGGCGGATACTTACTGGGTGGGCAGGCGGCGGCTAGTGCCTTCCAACTCTGCCTCCGGAGGATTTATTGTGGGGTTGAATGAGGTTTTCCACCCTCTGTCCGAAGGGAAGGGTTCCAGGGTCCTATGTATTGGCAGGCAAGGGTATTCTTGCCATATTAGCACGATCGCGGGAAGGTTCCTAAGCCGGCGAAGCGAAACTCTGTCCGACTCCCAATGGGATCTTTTCGTGCTTTCAAGCTTGTCGCGGCTTTCTACGATGGCGGACTTTCAGGCCACCACAGCGTCTCATGATTTCGCACTTCCATTGGCGCAAATAAAAATTCTCGACCAGGTGTCTGTTCTCTTTCTCTCTCTCTCTGATCTCTGACACCGCAATTATCACGTTTATGCCTTCTTCTAAAAACCTTTGCTCTTTTCTGGTTCTTCACGATCTCTTCTCGTATTTCCTCCTTGGTGTGTTGGTTTATCCATGCGTCCAAACTCTTGATAACGACCCTCCTATGGGTCAATATCTTTGGGGAAATGGCAGTCTGTAAGCCCATCGCACGAAGTGTCTCCAAAGCGTCCTCTTTAGTTATTGCCTCTACGTTATTTTCTTTTTCGCAAATTGCGACGTAACCTGTGACAACATCCAATAGCCTGAGCATGGTAATGTTCAGTCGTCCGTACACAACTTTGAATATTTGCTGTTCCCGCTGATTTTCCTTCTTAAGAGCTCCTCATTCCCCCCCCCTCGAAATAGCTGCTGTTAATTTTAGTTGACACGTCTTCTGTGGTCGTCGAAACATTCGTTATTACTTGAAGTTACTTGTAGGTAGCCCCATATCTGTTGCGAATTAACTTCCGTGAACGTGGACTGCCAAATGGGATGGATGAATGATGAGGGGTGAACTTGGGAGCTATCGAGGTGTAAAATGTGACGGACCTTTTGTTGGTTATCGCGGAATAAACAATCGCTAACCGGGGGTGCCGTCCATCGAGGGTTTCGGTATCAGCACTATTCCTAATGTGCACATATGCGGGTGGTACTTCCCTCTGTGGTCCTGGTTGTACCCTCGGGATAGAGAAGGGCGGCGTCCCATTACCGTAGGCTGCAGTTCTACCCCTTGCCCAGGTGCCCCTGGTGCCGAGTTCCATACCGGGCTCGTCCTCAAACCTGCTCTTCCCGTCTCCTCCAATTATGTCTTTCACATAGAATGGCATAGTTGGGACGAGGTGAGATGTGTGGCAGTCCTGTTCCCTTGACCTTCGTCACTCCGTTGAGGAAATTGCAGGCGGATGGGAGAAAGGGGCAGGCTGACATAAAGTCGCCTATGCGCATCTCCAGTTAATTTTCTTTTGTAAAATCGCCGTATGAAAAAGTGAAAAAAATTTCACGTTCTTGAGGCAACCTTCCTTGCCCAGACCTCCTTTGGGGATGAAATAGTTCTTGATTTAGTCAAGAACTATTATGACTCTGCAGTCAGATGAAGTCTTTATGAACTTTTCTTCTTGGTCTGTGCATTCTATTTTCTGTGCGTGCTCACCATATGGTTGTTTGTGTGCATGGAAAATGCTGCCTCCCATAATTAGGTAGGGTTGTTTGAGTTTGATGATTGAGAGCAGGCTTACGTATGCTGAAGGTAAGCTCAGGTTGTTTGCGTATGTTTGTTTTATAATATTAAGATTTTTTTCACAATGGATCTTAGGTTAGATTGTTTGGCTTTGTTTTCTATTTATTTTGTTTCTGATTGTTATTTTTTGGATGAGGATTTTTTATTTTCTATCTTAATCTAACTCCAGCCGAAAAAAAATGTATAAGATAAATATATTTCTGTATCTTCCAGCGATCTCGTTTTTGCGACTAAACACCAGACAGAGATCGAATTTAAAAAAAATTATTTCAAAAAGATTTAAAAAAATAATTCCTTATTATTTTGTTCTTTGGATATTGAAAATATTTTATTTTCTTTATTATTTCGGGTGGGGGTTGTCCAGATTCGTCTCTACTTAGATTAATCCAGCTCTCTGGAATATTTATCTCCCTGCAAACAGTGTTGTTTGCAGTCGAAATCCCATAAAGGGTGCACAGTGGGAAAATAAAAAGGTTGGGAGAGTTTGTTTCCTCTCTCTCCTTGGTCCCCACGGTAGTCTCTTCCTTTGTCAACCCATTCATCTACTTTCCGTGCAATTTCACTCCTCGTAACTTTCCCCAAATTAAATATTAACTTATTAAAGTGGATTTAAGAGTTCATATATTTTATTAATTTAGATTTTGCAGATTTAATCTTAATGTGTTGGTTGTCATAGGAGCGGTTAAAAACGAGCATACATATTACAGGGGCAATTACAGGTTGAGAGCCTCAACTTAGGCTAACTCCCCACCTCAGACTCCATTAAAAAGGCGGTACGAAAACAATTCGCTCTTCAAAACTCAATTAACTGGTTCAAAGAACATGACCAACTTTTTCATAAATAAAATAAAATAATCATATTTTTGTTAATGTTCTTGGTATTTATTTTATATGATAATAATTAAAATTAGTCTTATGTAAAGATTTTCTGTGCACTTTCGTCGGCTATGAGCTTGTTGACCATCGCCAGATGAGTTCGCTTTTATCACTTCCCCCATTTACGTTTCAAGTAGTTCTGTACGATCACGCGAAGATTCTGCTCCTCGCAGGACTGCTATTGGAACATCCACTTTGCTGGGGGAGGACCCCTGTGAGAAATTTGCTGGTGAGAACGAAAAAAGGTGTTTTAAGCAAAAAGATAAAAATGTAACATTTGGACTGAATTGGAACAGAGAAGCAAAATGCCCTAAGGTTTTGCTTAGGGATGCCATAAAAACCTAAAGAACTGCATCTTTGATGCCAAGTGAAGAATTCAATTAAATTATTGGATCTTTGTTTGCCAAAAGAAGACCTCAATTAAAACATTAGATTTTTGTTTGCCAACGGAAGTCTTCAATTAAGTCATTGGATTTATGTTCATAAGCATTGCTAGAGTGAGAAAATTGGAATAAGAAGAGTAACCAGGAAAATAGGACGCGCAGAAGACACCATTAGATAGCTAAGTTGTGCAATTTGTTCGTCGAATCATGGGCGAGATATCCCGAGCCGATAACGAAATGCACATAAATATCAGAATGACAATCACTGGTGAGCTCAAAGGCACCAGGGCCCGGTCATTATTTTAATGTGTGGAGTAGTATTGCGTGTATTTGACACAACCCTTGAGCGTGGAACCCTCTCAGACCTCAAGAGGACGAGGACCGCTCGTTCCGCATCAGGTGAATGTGAATATGAGCGCCCCAATTTGTCAAACTAGTACCCGCCACTCGTCTGTCGGGTACCAGTGTGGTAAGTTAGTATTAAGTTAGCTCTTTAGGGTTAAGATGCTTGTAGCTTTTCGCTCACTGTGCTGCTGCTGATGGAGTATGTGGCGAAAACGCAATATATAGCCCCTCCAATGCCCCAAACTCGTGGTGTGTCTCCTCACAGCCACACCCGGCAACATAGTGCCCTGCAGCCATCGGAGATCTCGGCGCAGCAGGGAGCCGCAAAGTCACCTGTACCGACCTTCATCAGAAAATGGTTTCCTGGGATAAATTTTAATTTTTTAGAACCTCCACTCTTGTTGAACGTAGAAAGTGTTTTAAAACCTACACTCTAATTGAACGCAGAAATTGTTTTAGAACCTACACTCTAATTGAACGCAGAAAGTGTTTTAGAACCTACACTCTAATTGAACGCAGAAAGTATTTTAGAACCTACACTCTAATTGAACACAGAAAGTACTTTAGAACCTACACTCTAATTGAAGGCAGAAAGTGTTTTAGAACCTACACTCTAGTTGAACTCCTAAACTGTTTTAGAACCTCTAGCCTTGCTAAACGCGAAAAGTGTTTTAGTACCTTTGCTCTTGCTAAACGCAGAAAGTATTTAGAACATCTGCTCTTGTGAAACGCAGGAAGAGCGTTAAAACCTCTGTTCTTGTTATCGCATAAAGTGTTTTAGAACATCTGCTGTTGCTAAATGCAGAAAGTGTTTTAGAACCACTGCTCTTATGGAACGCAGAAAGAGTTTTAGAACCTCTGCTTTTGTTTAACGCAGAAAGTGTTTTAGAACCTCTGCACATTCTAAACGCAGAAAGAGGCTTAAAACCTCTGTTCTTGCTAAGCACATAAAGTGTTTTAGAACCTATGCTCTTGCTAAATGCTGGAAGTGTTTTAGAAACTCTGCTTTTATGGAACGCAAAAAGAGTTTTGAAATCTCTGTTCATGTTAAACACATAAGTGATTTAGAACCTCTGCTCTTGCTAAACGCAGAAAATGTTTTAGAACCTCTGCTCTTATGGAACGCTGGGAGTGTTTTAAAACCTTTCTCCTTGCTAAATGCAGAAAGTGTTTTAGAACCCATCCTTTTGTTAAACACAGAGTGTTTTAGAACCTCTTCTCATGTGGAACGCATAATCTTCTATTGAAACTATTGCTCAAATGTAAATATCTTTCGCTCTTGACCTACTAAAAATGCGTATTTTTATTCGTTTTTGTTTACTTTGCTTATCCAAATTCATGTGCAAAATCAAAGCGACGATACGAGATTTAAACTTAGAAAAACCTTGTTATACTGGTATTTATCCCTCGCAAATGGTAGCCTAGGATATACAGTATATACAAACATAATTTTACACGTTAACTAAGATTTGGGCAATATATGGTACACTGATAGTCTCAAATAATTGATTCCTACTGTTTTTTAGATATCGCTTTCAAAGTCTTAACACTTGTCTCGTTCATAGCATCTAACAATCACTGATGCTGTCACACTTCATCGCCTAAAAAACGTTTACCAAAATCGTGGGAAGACACCCTTTTAACAAACAACAACATAGTGACAGTAAGGCTGTTGTCCACTATAAAAACGCAAAGTCAAAGCCCCTCAACTGTGTTCCGTTGAAGAAGATTCGATCGTCCGCACGTCGCGCTGCTCCTAATTCCTTCTAATTGGGCCGCTCGTTCGGAATGAAGTCTGAAGCAACCATTCTTCCAGAACAAAAACAAACACCCTTCGAAAGAATCAGTCTCACATATTTGCAATTCGCAAGCAACCTCGTGCTTTAACTCTTGCATTCGCTTCACTACACTCGCCTTCGACGCTCGCCCAATGCTTTCTGCCCTCGAGGATTTATCTCAACAGATAAATCGTTAACATCAAGAGCCACTCATCTGAAACAGCAGAAATCCTAACAATATCCAACTCTTTACGGGAAAGAATTCTTCATTTTTTCCTTTTTTGATGTTTTTCAATAGCTATCAATTTCCTAAAATTCTACATTATTGAAAACCTATCTATCATTTATACCAATATACCTTTTTCTAATACCTCCAGAGTTACCTCAGCCTCCCTACCCCAACATGAGCCAATGAAAATCCAAACCATCCGTAAACATATCAAAAGAACAGAATACCAACTGTACACACCTGCCTATGCATCCTGATACCAAACTACAAGCTAGCGTTGGACCACCTCCAAACTAAGCAAGAAAATATAACATTGTTGTGGTTGACGTCAACACCAAAGAATGCCTGTCTAGTATACCAATGCATATAAACAGTTGCATCTCAGAACACCTGAAACATCTATTCATCGTGAATCGCCCTTTCCACCCCACACAGAAACTTCAGCGGTTAATCCCAAGACATTTCCGTAGACAACACCCAGTGGCCCTCTCCCAATCATCTTGCAAATTCAACTATAGAACCCCATACCCAATTAACCTACTCCAAATAACTACAACGTAGCTAACAGAGAACTTTTCACAAAGTATATTGGACAAAGCTCCACGACTACTCAATCACCAATTTCACTGAAATAGATAACGTCTACACATACTCTAGCTACTTTCAACATACGTAACCAACTAATCCCAAGCGTAAGCCTAACTCAGCTCACAAAAACGCCCCATGAACAATATGCGATGAGAACATCGAATCCTAAACAAAATAGGCAACTTTCAAACCACACAGGATTGAATCCATGATCCAACGGCAAAAAATCTAACAGTAGCAAACTTTCATAGACACGAAGTCACAAAGGAGGCAAGAAATTTTGGAAAACAATCAAGAGACTAGCTAACCTCTAACAAAGGTGAATAAAGCACGTATGAAACAGAGTCAAATTAACCAAACTAGCGAATATTTCTATAAAACACTACACAAAATTAATAACAAACACGAGATCCCTCACATAGTCACAAACAAACACCTACACTCACATGCAATATACCGCGATATTCCAAAGCAATTCAAACCACAAATGGCTTCACAAGCTGTTTGCCAGAATATATCAAATAAAACACTTCCATTCAAGAGGCTTTGATAGCCTCACACAAATATACAATTTAATCTTCCTATCTTCCAGAACTTTATTCCAAAATTTTGTAAATATGTCAACTTAATGGTCTTTCTCAAGCTAAACAAACTACCCACTAATATGACTTCATACTACCTACTCTGCACCACTCCTATTCCAAGAAACATCTTGTACTAATCAAAATCAACCTACAGTAGCAGCCATAATATAAGGGTCATTAAGAACAAGAGTATTTAAATATATATTATAGAAGTTTAACAAAACGTTGAAACTATTATACACATATTTAGATATGTGTATAAGTTATGATGAAATAAACAAACTATCTTCCAAATTACAGCGGACAAAATTTAATGGTCACTTAGAAAAACAATGTAAAATAGAACAAAAACGAAAGAAACCTTTACTATTAATATTGTGTGAACATTCCTTTAATAGCAATGTCCTTCCGACATTTGTTACCACAGAACTGAATTAATTTTGGAGGGAAATGATGGGGTAATATTGCTCCATTCGTTTCTCAATAATTCCCAGAGTTCATCTTGGTTCTTTGGATTTCTCCTTCGCGCCCCATCTCCAATAATCTTACAAACGTTTTCTATAGGGTTGATTGGTTTGATTTATTTGATTGATTGGTTGGTTTTAAGTTGCGCAACTACTAGGTTATTGATACCTATAGGGTTAAGATCGGGACTTTGAGGTGGCCAGTCCATGAGATTAACACCTTTATTACTCAAAAACTCTTTGACTCTCTTCGCAGTGTGGCAGGGAGCGTTTTCCTGCACGAAGATAGGAGGTTGAACTGACGAGGATCGGAGATGTGGAAGAGCATGCTGTCTAAAGATCTGGTTGTAGATTTCAGCATTGGCAAGTCCGTTGTAGGCGAATAAGTGGACCAGGACCAGCGGCAGAGATCACGCCCCATACCATTACACTGCCTCCTCCATATTTCACTGTCTTCTTCACACATACACGAGAAAACCTTTCACGACATCTTCGTCGGACGTACATCTCGCCATCGGAATCAATCACATTAAAATTAGATTCATCGCTAAAATGAACCTGCGCCCACTGTTTTTCTTTCCACACGACATGTTCGTGAGCATAACAAATACGGGCTCTTTGATTCTTCGTTGAGATCAGAAGTTTCTTTGCCGGTGCTCGATCAAGCAACCCACAGCCTCGTAACTTTGAGGAAACTATTTTGCGCGATAAATTGATATCGGAGGTGGAGCTGAACTCGCGGGATATCAGTAGCACTCTTAAACCTATCCTTCAGTGACATTCTAACCATAATATGATCCTGTCTCGGTGACATTCTACGAGGTCTACCGGTTTTTGGTCTAGTATCTGTCGATCCTGATGACTTAAAACGAGCTACAATTCGTTGCACAACACTTCAAGACCTTCCTCAGGTAGTTGAAATCACAGAATTTGACTTGCCTTCTTGATGAATGCACACAATCCTTTGTTTTTCACGACAGGACACCGGTTCTCTCTCACAAGCTGCCATGTTTACACTTGAATGTTCCAATATCATCAGTTCATAAGAAGTAGTAACTGTTAGCCTATCGACAGTCTCCTAAACACAAATACTTCGGTTGGTAGTTCATTTTTTTCTAAGTGACCCTTAACTTTTGGCCGCTGCAATTTGTAAGATACGAGGGGTGGTCAATAAGTTTTGCGAATTGGTAGGGAAAAACAGAGGAAGGGGGATGGCTGTTTGTGGGGGTGTTAGGACAAGTTATGACAAGTCAGGACCTGCAGCCGCACGCTCCATCACAGGGATCCAGAGACCAAGTTCGAAAGCATGGTCTGGAAGCCCAGGGGCTCTCCGACCCCCATCAAGTTCCGGACCCAAACCTCAGCCGGGAAGATCATGGCTACTATCTTCTGGGATTTTGAGGGAGTGTTGATGATGGACTATGCACCTCGTGGAAGGACCATCACAAGCCAATATTATGCTGGGTTGAAAAAGTGCATCCGTCAGAAGCGGCGCGGCAAGTTGACACGCGGTGTCCTGCTCCTCCACGACAATGCCCCTGTCCACAAGGCCAGAGTTGCACAAGCTGCCCTGTGCGAGTGCGGATTCGAGGAGCTCAACCATCACGCTACAGTCCAGATCTTGCCCCTAGCGACTACTTTTTATTACGCCAGCTCAAGGCTGCACTACGTGGACGCCGGTTTGGGGACGAAGAAGATGTCCAGATCGCCGTCCAAGAGTGGATTGGACAGCAGTCGGGAATTAGAAGCCTCAGAGACAAGTGGCGCAAGTGCATTGAAGTCAAGGGTAGTTATGTTGAAAAATAATAAAACACTTTTCCTCATATCTCGTTTCCTTATATCCGAATTGCAAAACTTATTGACCGCCCCTCGTAGTTTGTTTATTTCCTCATAACTTCCAAAATATTTATTCTATTCAGTTGAAATTTTCATTTAAGATATATATTAGATATATTTAAATATGTGTATATAATATATAGTCTCAACCTTTTGTTAAACTTCTATAGTAAATATTTAAATACACTTGTTCTTACTGACCCTTATATTATGGCCCCTAGCGTACATAATTCATTAGATGACTATCTATCGGATTCCGCCTCTTGCGCTTAAAAAGCATCATATTTACTAACACCGCTTAGCTTATACAAGAATGATTCCAACAAATCACACCACAAGGCAATAACAAACATAAAGCAAAGCCTTAGACAACTTAAACATATCCTCATCAACAAATAACCTTGCCAATTTTTCACCAGCCGATATGCTTTGTTACACTCTCCCTAACCCACAAACTAAGGTACGACAAGCGCACACACATCATCATATCAAACAGTCCACTCCACTTAAATAGAACACCTTCAGTCCTTGGTGTCGCACTGAACACAGGATTAATTTTCCGGAAACAGAAACAAAACAAATTTAACACAAAAATTAACATACTCCGATCACTCATATAAACCACGTTCAAGTAATCTAAGGAACCCATCGTCTACCTTTGCAATCACTATATCTAACCTTTACTTACATATGTCTCTATGGCCTGGGCACCCAATCTCTCATCCATTCCCTTCCGTACCTTCATCACCCAAATCAACTACTTACATTCTGAAAGAAAGTTCGTGCCCATAAAACACCAACTCCATCTTCGCCGAACGCAATTTCTCTATAGTATGCTAAACCCAAATCACACCACCCACCACGAAACATCCGTAAAACCCTAAGGACATATTACAGGGAGATACTCCAAGAAACCCACCTTCCCGGAACTAGGACACCATTACTCATAAAACAATCCACACGCTCATTTCTTAGCATTAACTCCAATCTTTGGGTTCAAATCACACACCTAATTCCACGTCACTGAATCTCAACCTAGAAGAAACATCCCTCTGACATCACCTATGGGTCACTCTATCAATGCTCTGGTGCAGTAGCCCTCTAAAAGTAACTACATACAAATGTCGCACCGTCTGTTAGATAGAGACATCTGCCCATGCTTCTACCTGAACCAGATACAGTAAAAAGCATATTCACAATATGAGACCAACACAAGTACAACTGAGATACAATCTGAAAATACACGGAGCAATGGATCTCCTGTAGAACAGGTCGGGTTCGCTGAGTTCATCTAGGTTGCTGACGTAAGGGAAATATCTTAGCCGGCAGAAACTTAAGTAAAACACAAGAAACTTCCGAATAAAACAAACATAAATATACACTACACGACAAACATTACAAATACTAGAAATCACATAGCGATAGATCAAACACACTGTGTGTAATTACTGAGTTTTGGTCCGATACTACTCAAAACGGATTCAAATATTATTTTTCTATTTACACGGGTAATATCGTCCCGCAGCCCCTCTTTGAGGTAGAGCTCAGGATCGATATTCTAAAAAACTACAGCAGCATAACTACAGATGATTCGCGGTACACTAATGGCTTATTAGCTGAAATTAGCTTCATGGAACATTAAAAGTCCGTAGGCCTATTAATTAAAGAGCATTCAGGCTGTGTTAGGGTCAATGCTTCTCGCATTTACCTATGTTTTCTCACTCTAATTATTTATAGGGTAATGTAATGAGAAGTGATAGACAAAATTCATCTTTTTGCCATGTATCCGTAAAGGCTACCTGATTTTCCTGCCGAACGGTGTGAGAGTCGGGGACGGGACAGGCTGGTTCTTGGAGGTTGCCTTCCCCAGTGAATACCACCTTAAGTACAATCCTGTTTACCCGTTTACCTCTTATAAATAAAAGTAATGAGGTCAAGGACGTCTTCTTCTTCGACGGTTCCTACGGTGGATAATATGTAGCTGTAGATGCTTTGGTTCCATACATTTATTAAAAGGAATGTCCTCATATTTTTAAAATTATTGAGGTTCTCAATTTCTTTTCTCCACTAACTCCATGAAGGATCCCAGGAATACCAAAAGAGCCCATAGTAAATAATATGGTAAAATATATTCCCAATTTGAGTGGTTATATTCATAATTCGAACAAAATTGTTGAATAATAATGTAATTTATATTTTAACGAGTTTTTAAAATTGATTTTTTCTAATATTTATGTTTATTTCTTATGTAAATCAGACCTTCATATGCAGATGTGTATAATCAATTAGAAGGGCGCCCTCTATGTTTTAAAATAGTTTATATTAGGTGCAAAATTTGTCAGCTTTAAACAAAAGTCTCTTCATTCTCCAATGTTCAGTTTGTTTCTTTCTTTTGGAAAAATTTGATTTGCATTGTTGAAACCAACTTCGAACATGTATGACGTAGGAAAAGCAAGTAAGAATAACAGAACATTCCAAAAAGGTTTTGGGTATCTCTAGGAAATGGTCTCATTTAACCCAAACGATCAGCTTTTTCTTTAACTTTAACAGATATGTCGATAAGCTCGAATAGAATTTTGGAATTATTCATATTTTTCTCGATGTCGGCATCAAAAGGTGAAAAAATACAGGCGGGGAAATTGCGATTGTCACTGCTTGCGAAACTCTCATTAGAATTTTGGTCAAACTTTCAAGATTTTTCATATATACATATTTCTAAGACATCGTCACTGAGAATTTTTTCTTCGTGTTCCATTTTCAATAAGTGAAAAATAGTAAAAGAAATCGACCATTTAAAGATGATATGGACAATCCTATTCTTTTATTGAAGTCAAGCAAGATTGTCTGACTTTGAATAATGGTTGACGTGTTTACCTTCGTCAGTTTTTACACGTTATTGAACTTTGAATAAAGTTTAGCAATATAAAACATGATTTTTACACTTTTGCAATATTGACATTAAGAGGGATCGAAGTCGATCAGAAATTCTGTCGTTGAATCATACAATTACACGTCTTTACAAACATTGACTATTCGACAATCACTTAAGATATGCAAAGGTATTATAGTTAATTCAGATTTTCATCAATTGATTCGCATAGTCTGGTAAACATTCTTGAATTCAGGGGATGAACTTCAATCTTATTGATCGCTCTTGCACAGAGCTTTAAGGCGTTATGTAATTCGTAACCCTAAATATTTCAAGGTTTTGTCTATGTAAGTCAAGTACATTAAGAGGAGGTTTACAATTGTAAAACATCGATTTGGACGCGAAGTTAAAACCAGTTAATTGTCAATTTGTCCTTTGATCCATAAAGGATCAAGCGACCCAGTATGGGAGGCAAATTTTAATCGACTCTTAAGTGACCCTTATCCACTTGCAAATCACTGGAAACTCGCATCGAACCTGTAATGTCGCTAGCAGAAGTTGATCTTAGTCACCCCACTACTGATAGGTGGGGAGAGAAGGAAAGAATGAAATAGCTCCATATGATTTGACCTACTGATTAACATGGAGTCCGAACCGAAACCTACATTATTTTTTCTATTCCATTCTTTACCTGCTGCTTTACTGGTAAGCAATTTCACCTTTGTAAAGTTGTCGGGTGAACCGACCAATCTCCGTTTTCTGAATCCTTTTCTCGGTACTTTACTATGTGTCGATTATTAATAACTGAATTAAAAAGAATATTTCTGGTATTTAGAAATCTTTTTGGCATTAAATTTAAATTCGGTTATTTAGACCCTCGCCATTCAAATACCATATTGTTAGCAAAGTGTTAAGAGTGAGTAAAGTAGACAATACTTTTCTGAAAATTTGCATTTAAAATGGTGTAGAAGTGGAAGTGAAATTTTAATGGCATTATCCATTTTAATTAAGAATAGTTATCTTCCCAGTCTTGTGTAATAGCTTTTGTTTCGCGATAGCTGTTTCTCGTATACCAAAATTGTTTCTAAAAATATTAGGCGGGAAAGAGTAGAATAGTACTAAGGAAGGATTCAGGAATACCACTGGTGTCCAGAAAACGTCAGGACCATCTCAATTTACGAGTTCAGTTTCAGAATCATTTTAATACAAGAAAGAGCTAGGTTATATGTAATTGATAGCAGGAATATGTATTTAGGGTATCTATATTTACGAGTATGTTGAGACGCAGACACTTGTCGATGCAAGGAGAGTCCCAAAGCAACCAATATTTAACATTGTAAAAATTAAAGACAGGTTATTTGTCGAATTTAAAAAATGGAACAGTGGAAGGTTGATCTAGTTATTTTACAGGTTGAGGCTACCACGGGTATGGTAGTTTGTCAAAAACGAAATATTGTGGCATCATTACTGAAAATAGCCCCATATATAGGGTCGATTCTCACCTCATTAAGCTCTTTCAAATCTCTTCTGAAAGTCAACGATCCAAGGTCATTCGAAGATGAGCTGTGATTTCACAGCAAGTTGAAGTACCCTGTTATTGGACCAAAGGTGCCTTGAAGTGGCATCACTAAAAAGCGCATTGAAATATTGAATCGATGGCTTAGAAACTCCTATGTAGAAGAATGGCAATATAAAGCCTCCCGGAGGGCCAGACGGACATATACCTTAAAGTCCCTCCCCCCCTTGTGGAAAAAGCCGGAGAAGCGAGCCCCATGAGGAGACTTGTGGGAACAATAGCCGGCGAATAACAGTAACTGCCTACCCTGTTTGATCTCCCCACCGCCTAGGTAGTTGGAGCGACCATCTGTGTTAAGGCAACCACCAAAGGCCCTTGAGCGACGCTCTAAAGATCCATTTACCTACGAGATACGTAGGTCCGTGTTTATGTAATCAAAAAGCGATGCCAGTCAAAAGGCACGCCAAGGAGTGTGGCGGTTGAGGGTCTCACTAATTAACAAGTCGACTTGGGCACCTCAGTGTCAACCTATGCACTTCTCGCTCTCCCAGATGCTAACTCCCCATTCGCACTCCCCTCTATGGCCTCGCCCCTTTTCCCTTAGATGAGGCGGTCGTCCACCTATAAATAAGCCCCTGAAAGAAAGAAAAGTGATGATTATTCGGTGAGAACGACGTAGGATCAGTTCGTGAAGATTGATCCTTCAGCCAGTCAAGATTATTCGGTGAGAAAAGATAAAGGATCAGATTAAGAAGATCAATCCCCCCCCCTCCTAGGGCTGAATTAACATAAATCGTCAAGTTTTGTATCGGTGCCATACCGAAGAATCCTTTACAGACTTAGAAGAAGTCTGACTGGAGAAAAGAAAACCCACTCACACTCGAGTGACTCTCACAGCTCAAGCTCCGTAAGGGTAAGAGGAGAATAACCAAACCACAACGAGGTTCCGTTCGTTAATTACGGTAAAAAAAACCCGTATACCCCCAAACTAGTTAGGCACCCGGCGTTAAAGAATAAGACACCAAGGGGCTTCAAGATTATTCAGAAGAGGACTCTTGGAGCGAAGAGCACCGTAACTCTCTCCTTCTTCTTAACTTAACCTAGCTTCCTCCATCCCATCTCGACGAAATTCTAACATCGGCCCCTCTAAATCTCCGAAGCGCGAGATAAGCCCTCCAACGACATCCGGCAATCCCTGATCCCGTCTGTCATGTAAGAAAGAACATTTATATTCATATTGCGATAGTATGAGTTCTTAAATGAACTATTACGCCATTGCCTTTTATTTTCATTATTTAACAGCGTGCGCTTAGCATAATATTAATGGAAATTTTATAAACTACCGATTTAGAAAGTTTACCGTGGGCGTCTATCTTATATTTGGGGATTTTCCAATGAATGACAGAAACACCAATACTTTTGACGATCGGCTGAATATATTGGCAGAAATCAAGACGCAAACCATTCAATATCTTATGACTTGTCTATTATTATCCGTGAATGACAGATTTTTTAATTTTTTTAATAATTTTAGTTATGAAGCGAAAGCCATTCTAATTCATCTTCATTTTTTTTAGTAGAGCACTTCTAGTCTACCTTGTATAAAAATTAATTCAATCTATTTAAATTTTAATTGGAATAAATTTATCGTTATGATGTTTCTTTTATCCTCTAAAACTCAATCCTTTAATTAATCATTGTTTCTCTCTTTAACTTCAAATTTTATAAAGGCATCATTGTTCACAGGCGAGGTTGAGGACTTAATTGTATATCACTTGGCAAACCGTTAGGTGTTACGATGACTATACTCTTGTCTGTTGCTGCCATGATGGGTTTTAAAATCTATCAGTCATTTTAACATGGCATCATTTATTGGTGTATTTACTAAGTGTTTTTTTATGTTATTGTAAATGAAACACTAATTAGTTAAACTGTTTACAACTAATCTTAAAGTGAAAGTTTAAAAGTGTAAATAACCGAAGAAAAAGATGATAACTGAGTGAGTGTTGATTTTGGTTAAGTAAATTTGAAACCAAGTCGAAATAACTTTTCTCTAAATACCATATTTGATTAAAAAGCCCTTAAAAATAACCCAAAATTAATCGATTGGTTCTACTTTTGTCACTTATAGGAGAAAATACGACTTTTCGAAGCAAAAATGGCTAAAAAAGTAGGTAACTCTCTTATCTTTTAACCCATTATCATATTTGGAAGTAAAAGCCCTTTTAACACCCACTCGCCTTACCTCGAATGTACGAGTGGCACTTGAGCACAAGTATGGGCCGAGAGTGGGAAGACATGAGTGAAAATCCTTCTGGCGTTGATGACCGAGACCCCATTCCAGATTCAGCTTCCTGAAGCTCTTCCGCCAAGGTAGGCGTCCGAAGAGCCAAGAGACTCGCTGAGCTGAAAGCTAGGAGAGAGAAGAGAGTTAATTCGAAGCATATTAAAAGTCAAGGTTGGGAAAGATGAGCAGGTCCATTCAGAGTCGGAATTACTTACGTAATTTGTAACCTTTTGCAATGGTCATTTATATTTTAGATGGTTCTTGAGCTTATTTATAAAAATTAACAAATATTTTGAATCAATTTAATTATCGTTAAGAAATCTACAAAACCATTAATGTTAAATATGTAAAGGTACAAGTTTTAAAGAGAAGTTATTTTTGGATGTTTTTATTTCGCTTTAGAGGTTTGTTCACGCGATCAGAGGTAATATTTAAACATTATCTCTAATGAAATATTTAGATATGAAAAGAACCCTGTTTGAGATTAAGGTTTGAGGTATTCACATTTTTTATATTGAATTTTTCTTTATATCTTTCTATACATCCTAGAAATTTTGCTAGAGTTTAGCAAATGTTACTCGTCGACCAGAACGAGTATAAACGCTCGCTTTTCTAGCATTCTCTTGGGTATCTTGGAACGGATTCCGCGTCACTGTAATTATTGTCCCTACTCTCTGTTAATTATCCTTCATTCTGTTCCGGCGCATCTAAAATTACGGGTTTATTTACAATCAATCTACTATTTGTTGGTTGCGAACAATTTTCTTCTCTGTTATTAAATATATTCGTGAATTCCGCCCGTTTTACTCTGTCTATCGATACCGTATCCTGACGTCCATTAGGAAATTCTAATTTATATACTTTGTCGTCGCGTTCGACAACACGGAACTGGCCTGCATAAGGCGCTTCTAAGTGTTTTCGAACGCGATCAACCATTGGGTACGAACGATTTCGGTACCAAGTGCAGATGTCTTTCAGAGGTTTGTGTAAAATCAATTTGCGACATGGTTTTTGCTATTTTAATGATGAATTTGGATTCCGCTTTTGAAGATGAGGATAAAACTAAGGATTGTCCCCGTGACTGCATTAAACGGTGAAAACCCCGAATCATTATGCAGTGATCGGATGCCCAAAAGAACAACTGGTAGAGCCATTAACCATCCTTGCCGACGAGCCATTATAGAGCTCTTCAAAGTTATATTTGACCTTTCCACTATCCCGTTTGTGGTAGGTCGGTACGCTGTAGTTCGCAGGCGATGAAAACCAACGAAGACTAATAACTTCTTGAAAAGTTCGGATTCAAATTCAGCTCATCTGTCAGTTATTACATATAAAGGAACGCCAAACGTGGAGATTTAACCGTCTAAGAAAGCTAAAGCGACCGTTGCAGCACTAATGTCTGGAATCGGTCATGTTTGAATCCATCTTGTAGCTCTGTTTATGCATGACAGCAGGTAACGGTTATGAGACGGGCAGGATTGCCCAAGCAGTGTGCACAGCGGTAGCGGACCAACAATATCGATGTGTGCCGTTTCAAATCACGAAGTGGCCATACTAATAGGCAGGATCGGTGACTTGGTGCGGCGATTAACTTGAGCTTCTTTACATGAGAGGCATTCTCGCGTCCAGGAACGTATGTCTCTGTCCATATGGCGTCGAAGCGTGCAGCTTACATTTTTAAGACCGAACAGCAACCTCAAAAATTCCCAGAGGCCAAATGGAGTTGAGACACCAGTTTTTTCGATGTCCGCTTGATTCATGGGAATTTGGTAATATGCCTAACTAAATCTAGTCGGGAGAAAATTGTTTTCCCATGGAGAGGGTCAACGATGTTCTGTATTCTTGGCAAAGGATAACGGTCTTGTTTTGTGATAGAGTTTAGGGATCGAAAATCACCCACAACTCTATATTCGCCTCAGGTCTTATTTTGCCCCATATGAATATGTGAAGACCATTGTGACCTTGACGGACGCCCCACACCTTCTTTCAACAGAGCTTCGAATGTTGCTTTGTAAATTTGTAACTTTTCCATTGAAAGTGGCCTTGGGCGGGCGAAAGTTCGTGGAGCGCTAACAGTCTCGATAATATGTACAAGAGAGTAAGGTGGAGGAGAACAAACATCTCCAAACTTTGGGTTGTATATAAATTCGTATTTACGTAACGCTGACCTACAATTTGTTGGGAGATGGGGGAGGTCATTAATAATTGATTATATCACGGGTGCACTGGACTACTTAACTTTAGATACGAGCATAGTCTGGTTATCAATGAAGATACCACGAGCACAATCCACTAAAGCATCAAAGTGAGCAAGAATATCGGCTTCTAATAATGGCGATGTAGTATCTGCAACTAAGAACATCCATCTAAATGAATGACGCCGACTAGGAATAACTATATCTAATTGCACTTCACCGTCTACTTTTATCTTTCCTCCATTAGAGGTAGCGATATTTACACTCAAATTACGCATCTCACAAAATTGCACAGAATTGGACGGAGTTATAGATACGCTCGCACCTGTATCTATTAAAAATTCACTTTTGTTCTTATTAAGTTTGGCAGCGACAGTGAGTAAAGTTGGCACGCCCGTTGTCAGATTTACTACAGTCTCCAGTTTTAGTTTTCCAAGGGTGCCTGGTAAGATAGTCTTGATCATTGTTCTATTTGTATGTTTTCACCTTGCTTTGGCCATCTGCACCACGGTTTACAATATTTAGCATTCGACCCAAATTACAAATATGAACGGCACACAACAGGCTTTTCGTTATTACAGAACAATCGTAACCCTAATGGTACACATTTTGTATTATCACTGTTATAATTATAAGCACAAAATTTGATCGATTACCATCGGGGTACACGCCGATGTGCACTGAACGGGCACTTTTTGTATATTGCACATTATTCATTGGATTATTACTTATATCGGGAAAAGATGTGAGGCCACTTTCAATCATTTCATTATTATTTACTCTAAAACACTGAGACCTGTAAAATGGTATTAGTTCGTATGCCAGTTTCCCTAATTAGGCAAGAGTCAAGTCCTTATGCGTGGCGATGATGGGCGCGATGTTTAGAGGTAAAGACTAGATGAACTTGTGTCTCACAAGGTCCTCACCAACTTAAACTTGCAGTGCTGTCCGTCGTAGCTCTTCGAGATTTACTGATGGTCGTCCGGTAAATGGGGATGATACTATTAATTTCTCCAAGAGTTCAGGCTTCGAGTAGCTATGAGATGAAAGGACTGCAGCAGGAAGACGATCGACTCTCTCGAGAGGTAAAGCAGCAAGGATATGGTAAAACTTTGTGTCCTGCCGAGTTATCCTTGAAATGTGGAATTGTGCTTCCATTATCTTAAACCATCCCGTTACAGTGCTTCGTTGAAGACAGGAGGTTTGGTGGTGATCATATTGGAAAGTTCTACTTCTTGGTGTGAAAAATGAGCAGCTTGTTGCTCACTTCGTGAATCCATTTCTGTTTGATCACTCTTCTTGCTCGACCAACCGTCATATGGAAAAAATCGATCTTATGACCTAACGTCCTTTTAGTACTTTTACAAAAGAGAGAGAAAGTTAAACTTCAGGGACCAGCGCTCTTTTAAAGAGCAGTCCTCAGATTCCCCTACGTCGAATGTTTTTATGGTTCAACGTGTGAGTCATATACGATTCTACAATATGGTTCTAACACCACGTGAGCAGAAGATTTAAGGAAGCTGGTTTATCACAACCGGCTTATTCAACGAGAGCAACAAATCTCATATAATATCACAAAAGGGAGACTTAAAATGTTTTGAAAACAAGATTTAAGCTGAAAAAAACACGCCTTGAAAGGGAGAATTTATATTAATTAAATTTGATAAATAATTTTAAAGGAGATTAAAAGTTATAAGCATACTACTAATAAGATTTTAAAATCGATAGAAAAGAGAGAAATGGAACCGAGCATTTCAATGCCACTGGATCCTCGTATTGCTCCACTCCGGTTATGCACAGGTGTTTTGTCTCTCTTCTACCTTAACTCTATAGTTTTTGCTGCGTGACTATAGAATCTAGACTCTGATTGTCTTTTTCTCATCATTACAAAATGCATCACATCTTTGCAATAAAGATCGAGTGACTGTTGGCAACTCGCTATCCATGCCCCCGCGCTGTCTCGATATAAGACGGAACAAGGACTTTCACGCCTGAATTGCTACCACAATGGAAAATAGCCTACTACTAGATACACCCATTTTGTTTACCTATATATACCAGTGTTTCTACATTCTCTCCTCTTCGTCTCACCTGAGTGTCCTTTGACTTTCCTTTTAAAATAAACATTTTTTAACTAAACATATTCCAAACATCTATTTCTAGCACAACATTTTGTTCTAGACTCCTTCAGCTTCAATCTTACGATAAAATGAAGAACTTTAAAAAACTGGTAAATTATCTGTCAAATATATTTTAGCTCTCTCCTTTTTAGCAAGACTACCTCATCGGATAAAATCCTTTTACGTAAAAGGAAAACTTGAGTGCTTAAAATATTCTTTGTATTTTAAATTGAGTTCTGAATCGAATACCCATTTTTTATGAACTCATCCTAATCTTTCGAATTTATAACCCTTACTCTTTCGTATAATGCAATATCTTCCTGTTTTAACCTTTGGCAATCTTTTTTTTGTATTCATTTTTATGAAAAAGTAGCCTGACCTTCCTAAGTTTTTTCTCATTGCGGGGATACGTTGGCAGTTGTTGAATTATTGAGTAAAGGATGAGTCCTATATGAGTCGGCCACGCGCCAACTAGGCAGTTCTTTTGAATGTCTTTGAATTGGGTTCAACTCACAATGAGCTAAGCGCTAGAGCGTCAATTTTGATGAAATTGCCTCTAAAAAGGAGTGCCCATAAAGGAACGTAGATTCTCCAATTTATTCAAATCGAAAGAAATCACGAAGTTGAACTGAATTATGGAGATATTTAGATCGAGATTAAGAGAACGGTGGATCTTTTACATTTAAAATGTGCTTGCAGTCTTCTTCTTCTTGCTGTTTTTCTTCTTCATATTCCTGCTATTATTGTTCGGCTACTGCTGAACTATGCATATATTTAATATATACATTGATGAAGCCTTTTTTAATTTGAAAGGGAAAGAAATAAGTGCCCTCACTTATTCTGATTTATTCCCTTACGACCCTTAAAACTTTAAATAATTCCTGGACTAACCTTTGGGAGACATTGGCAATTCTATCATTCGAAAGAGAATGTAAAACACCATTAGGGTTTTAAATTTTGTTAGAATCTGCCTAATAGATATGATGTTATTGCTTAAAAAAATAATTCCTTGGCTAACTTGGGAGGACTTTGACAATTATAATATTCGAAAGATAATGTAAAACAATCTAAGTTTCAAATTTCGTAAGAATCGGCCGAATAATTATGATTTTATTGCAAAAACAAAATAACTCCCGAGCTAACCTTAGAAGTAGTTTGGGAATTTTAGGATTCGAAAGAGAATGGTGATTTATATTTCGTTAGAATAGGCCAAATAGTCATGATGTTATTGCCCAAACAAAATAATTCCCTGGCTAACCTTAGGAGGACCTTGTCAATTATATCATTCAAAAGAGAATTTAAAACAAGATATGGGTTTCAAATTTTGTTAGAATCGGACGACTAATTATGATGTTATTGCCAAAAAACATAATTCTCGAGCTAAACTTGGGGGGACTTTGGGCAATTATATCATTCGGAAAAGAATGTAAAACAACATAAAGCTTCGAAATTTCGTTACAATAGGCCGAATAGCTATGATGTTTTTGGCAAAGCAAATTAATTCCCGGGCTAGCCTTAGAAGGACTTTGGTAATTATATCACTGGAAAGAAAATGTTCAACAACATCAGGGTTTTAAATTTCGTTAGAATCGGCTGAATAAATACAATGTTATTAGAAAAACAAAACAAAGCAAAACGGGGACCGAACGACATAGTGAGATGTAGAGTTGCTCACGACTAGACTCGCACGAGACTAAAAAAGGTGGATAAACTGAAAAAAACATAATCAGATAAAAATGTTAATGATAACATAAACTACCAAAAAAAACCCTCTTCACTTAGAAATACTAGGCTTGGAGACAGATAATTAAGGTCTGTAAAATTTTGCATACTAAAAAGCCTTCTTATCTTTCAATTTTAGCGCTTTTAAATCGGGATTCCAAGGAACAAGGTCTGCTGACCAAAAAGTCGCGTGCCCTCACATATTCTGATTTATGACCTTACGCCCTTCAAAACTTTAAAATAATTCCCGGAGTAACCATGGGAGGATCATAGTATATCCACATACCTTAGCATATCATAGTAGAGAACAGCTCAGCCTAGCATAGCGTAATATTGTCTATTATAGTGTAAAATAAACCTCTGACCCCCTCCCCCCGAGGTGAGAAACAGCCACGCTGTCTTGCACCTAGCTGCTAAATAATAAATCGACTCCTCCTCCGGATTAAGATGTCTGGAGCTTGTGACTCCTTTCTCCAAACTCCTCCTTCCCCTCCATAATCGGGCATACAAATACTCGGGCTATTCTGTAGTTCGAAGAGTGCAGCCCGCACCTCAAGGCCGTTTTTATCATCTCGTCCTGTGAGCGTTCGTCAGACAGCAGACTTCTTCAGCCGTGATTCTACCCAAGTCACTTGGTAGCTTTTGTGAACGGAAAGCCTTTGAATTTGCGCAACAATCTTCCTTCGGTTAATCGAACCGAAGAAAATCTGCATCGATTACCTTTAATGTAAAAGAAGTTTCCTCTTCCAGTGGAATTACAAGTAATCTCACATTCCCGTCGAACGTCATCTTTGAAGTTTGGCTATCTTCATCGGAAAGTTGGTTCGGACCGTGCCCCACCTGCCTCATTCGGATCGTTCCCCACTTGCCACATCGGATCGTTCCCCACTCGTCTCATCGCAAGAAGGACCTTCCTCGAAGTCATCGACCCGTAAGATTGAAACCCCCTCCATTATTAGTATGGCCAAGTTCCTCCTTTTGATCTGAGCCTAGTTACATTAATCAATTAATTCCATTTGAGAATCCCTTCTCATAATAATTATCATGAGACTCTTTCAATTTAAATATTTCCCCTTTGCCTATTATTATTCTTATTTTGATCTGTGTAAATAAAATTATATTTTTGTTGTTTCATCTTTAACTAACCTTGAACGATACTCTCGGCCTATTCAATTAAATCTCGCCAACCATTTATGCACTCTGTTTGATTGTTAAGGATTTGAAACCCAACGCCTCAAGTTTGACGTCCTAGTCGGTCGTTAATCCCTGCGAACAGTCCTTCAACGGTTCGCGTTGCAGTAGGTGATAAGTCACCCCTCCCTACATAATATAGGAGTAGTGTATGGTATAGAGTGGTTGTACCACGACACATTATAGCCTAAAAAAAGCCTAGCCTAAACTTGCCTAGTATATCATAGCATAGTTTTAGCTACCCTGTATTAGCCTAGTATAGCCAAGCCTAGCCAAACATAGAATAGCCTATCCTAAAATAGATTAGCCTAGCTGTGCCAGACCGAACGTAGCCTAGCTTAGTATAATCTAGCTAGCTTAGTATAACCTAGCATAGTATAGCCTACTTTATCCTACCTTTGCTTACTATAGCCTAGCCTATCGTATCCTAGTATAGCCTAGCCTGACTTAATACATCCTAGTATAGCCTAGCCTGGCTTAATACATCCTAGTCTAACCTAGCATATTATAGTATAGCCTAGCGCAGCCTAGCCTAGTATAGCCTTGCCTAGCGCAGCATTGCCTAGTGTAGCCTAGCTTACTATAGCCTAGCCTAGCCTAACCAGGTATGGCTTAGCATTGCATGCCAGAGCCGAGCCTACCGTCGCATAGAGTAGCTCAGCCTAGTATAGTCAAGCTAGAATAGGCTACTATAGCCTAGCCAATATATCTTTGCATACGATAGCCTAGCCTAGCATAGCATACTATAGGCTAGCTTGGTATAGCCTATCCTAGCATAACCACGCCTAACATAATATAACCAAGCATATCCTATTGTAGCCTAGCCTAGTATATCTTAGAAAAGTATAGCATACCATACCCTAGACTAGAATAACCTTGAATATCTTACCCTATTCTAGCCTTGGTTAGCTAGCCTATCGTACCCTAACATAATATTACTTAGCGTAGCCTAGCATAGCAGAGCATAGCCCTCCCTAGCATATTATACTTTAGCCTGCCCTAGTATAGCATAGTATAACCTTATCTAGCCTAGTATAGCTAAGCTCCGCTGAAGAAAAAGATGTTTTTCTTCTTCTTCGTAAGTGCAGTCATTTTGAGGTTAGGAATACTTTCGAAGTTCTTTCTAACAGCCAACGTTGACAACTTCAGCTCTTCCTGAACGAGGTCGATCTTTGAGCTCTTCCCCATTCTTGAGCTTCTCCTCGACTCTGTCGACAGTCATCCGGCTGACGTTGAGCCGCTTGTATATTTGGACTTGTTGTACCACGCGCGCTAGAGAGCAGAGATCTCGATTCTTTTCACTTCCATCTCTCGAAAGATAAAGAAACTCGAGTGTAACAGAACTTTTGAAAAACCCAGTATATATATCGCAAGTTAAAAAAATATCTTCGGAACTTGCTGGAGTTTAATGAAGCTTAAAGTTAAAAAATATCACCCATGAAGTTAGAAGGAAACTAAAACATCAAGAGCTATAAGGATACAAGGCGAAGAAGAGGATGATCTACCACTTAAACAATAGAGCTCCGAAAACACAAACACTAGAAAAACACGAACTTTGCTTTAACAGAAAATTGCTGGAGGAAAATACAGAAAAATTAGACTCTACCCTATACTTGTTTTTTTCCTTCATTTAATTATAAACCAACGTTTCGAGGGCCAGCCTCATCCTCTCGGTACTGATATTCTAGTTAATATATATACATGGCCAACAAAATAATTCTAATTAATATGGAAGTTGTAACATAAAGAGAATTGTCTAAAGTGCCACTATTTGTATAATTCATGCTACTGGAACTATAGTTAATGAAAATGTCTTATTAATGGCAACAGTAATTCAAATTAACATGAAAGTGGTAAAGTAACGGTAACTGTCTAGGGTACAATATGCAAAACGAAAGACGAAGTTTGGTTATTGAGTGTGGATGACTTTGGGAAATCGTCGATTTTTACCTGTGAATTACAGGATTCGGCGTGAAGTCTAATAATAGTGTAGTCAGGTTTGGCCAGGGACAAACTGTCTGGCAAGACCTTCCGGCATACTGCTTGACTCTTGAATGGAGAGTTCGGCTCATCGACACAACGTAGGTCGCATCGCACGATGGACACAAATATTTATACACGATCGACGAACGGCACGCCTTAGGAAGGCAGTCTTTATAGCGAAAGAGCGAGTCGATTGAATATTAGTTTGAGATGATTATCTTGATATCCCCAAAGGCAGATTTTTTTAATTATCGAGCAAATTTCACCTATCATTTTTAATGTTTGTGAGCACAAGAAGGGTCCAACCAGAAGTGTAAAAGTTTAAAAAGTTTATTAGCCGTGGATTTAACTGTAATTAGATTAAAAAAAACATCAAGGCATTTTGTTTTCGGTTTTCTGTAAAAAGTGTTAGGAATCCATTATCTTGGAAAAAATTCTTAAGAAAAGAAAACTCTTCATGTAATAGCTTGTAATTAGAGCATATTTTAAGTGCTCCATGTAACAGAGTGTCAATATAATAATTTTCAAAGAGAGGAAGATAAAGCAAAAGAACCTTGTTGCTAGGCCAGTAGAGGTAGCTTTGCGAAATACACTTGTAGATAATCCACTGAGGATGCTGGTTGAATTGATGTCTAAATTAAGTGAGTAGCAATTTTTTCTAGGTCCATGGAGAATTGTATTTTAGGGTGCTGTTTAGGATGCATTTTCCAACATGAATTTTAACGCAATAATTTTTAAGTTCCTATATTAACGGGCAGACTCCTCCATTAATTCCATAATTTGAATGTTTTAATTTTAAATTTAAATTTTAGTCTATTCATGAATTTTTAAATTTTCAGTACCAGAAGATTGGTGAAATTTGTAATAAAAAGAATTTCTTCCTCTACATCCTTTCGTTCATCATATATATATATATATATATATATATATATATATATATATATATATATATATATATATATATATATATATATATATATATATGCGCGCTCTTCCGATGAAGCCTTAGGCAGCAAGATTTCCATTCTATAGGCTTTCACACCCTCCTATGTTTATATTAACGAACTAGAAAATCTGCTGACTGAAATCCTTCTTTGCGAGTGACTTCACATCTTGGGCAGCGGGGAAAAAGAGGATGAGGGGTAAAGTCTTGGCCCATGTGGAGCGTAACGGTTGACACTGTATAAACAAACTAGCGTGGGGGAATGAATATCACGAGGACAAGCAGACGCTAGTTTGTTTATACAGTGTCAACCGTTACGCTCCACATGGGCCAAGACTTTACCCCTCCCCCTCTTTTTCCCCGCTGCCCAAGATGTGAAGTCGCTCGCAAAGAAGGATTTCAGTCAGTAGATTTTCTAGTCCGTTAATATAAACATAGAAGGGTGTGAGAGCCTATAGAATGAAAATCTTGCTGCCCAAGGCTTCGTCGGAAGAAAATCTATGAACAGGCTCAGTGTCCCCTCCGATTGTTTATGTCAATTTTCGCAAAATAGACGAAATCTCACCTTCCGCGTGCGTAAACCAGAAGGGGTGAAGTGTCACTGCGTTGAAAATTTATGCCCTAGGAGAGAGGTTTAACTGTGGGCTAGTCAGGGTCACCCCTCCTAAACTCCCCTTCTTCCCTTCCCTTCCCCCAGGGGATAATCGACGTATATAGAGTTCGATCTTGAGAAGTGAAAAGGAGAATCCGCGTAGCAATCGAGAGAAGAGGACGAGTCCCTGAGTCAAACAGGGAATCAAGAAGATAAGTGGAACTGAGCTGCACTTTCCCTCTCAAGGCCGTTCCTTTGGTCGATTAGAAGAGCATTCCAGTGGTATCGAGACCAACTCTCATACCATTCTCACCCAAAGAAAATCCCTTATCTTAGTTTTCTGAAAAAAACAGATATACCCCTCACCAGTGAGAAATACCAACGTGAATTCCCATTCGAGAAAAGATTCACCCCTTGGTTAAGTCTCATCATTGAGAAGCCCGAATTTGTAACACAGGGATCGGGATAACTTCCATTCATCCAAGATCCCCTCACTTACATCTTCAAGTCGAGAAGCCTCACCACGCGTCACCATCACCCAGTGAGAAGCATCAGCTGTTTTCCCAACCCTCCTCACTTCAGCGAGGAAGTGTCTAGTCCAACTCTCCCCAACTCAGCGAGGAGGCTCAATTTCAAGGTCACCCAACTGTCGACTCCCTCTGAGTTAAAGGTAAAACGAATCTAAAACTTATTCATTTTTTGTTATTTCCCATTCCGTGCGAAAGTGTATTTAAACATTTAATATTTCATTCTTTTATGTAATTAAAAGTATATTTTTGTCTGAGTTGTTTAATTAGATCCTCGAACACTGCAAATGGCAATAGATATATCATAATACGAATCCTTCCTGGTTAAAGAATTAAACTAAAGCAATCTTAGAGAAAAGTGGAATGGATTTACTCATGTACGAATCAGACGTACATACCTACTCGCCCGTAAACCACGACACACACACACACACACATATATATATATATATATATATATATATATATATATATATATATATAGAGAGAGAGAGAGAGAGAGAGAGAGAGAGAGAGATAACGCCAGGGGAAATAGTATATATATATATATATATATATATATATATATATATATATATATATATATATATATATATATATATATATATATATATATTGAGTATCTCTGTGACTCTGACGTTGAGCCGCTTGACGATGGGAGAGAGAGAGAGAGAGAGAGAGAGAGAAAGATGAAGAGATTACTGTATAGGATTTTAAGATAATCTTTCTGAACATTTTAGTATCAAGGTACGTTAGAAATTTTTTTGAAAGAAATCTTTGGAATGACCGAGTATTGCAAAAGTCCTGTTACACTTGTTACGACGCTCTCAATAAATGAAAAAAACATAGTTTTGATGCAGTTAGACACATTTTATTGCTTTAACATAGAAATATGTGTCTAAATTGTAATATTAGTTAATATGGTCACTCTCAGCTGCAAATACACGCTCCATACGAAATCTGAAGAGCGCGCATATGTTGCGGCTAAAATTTTCGTCATGCTGACCCGCACGCGGTTACAGAGGACTTCAACTTTATATCATTTATAGTTTTAGTGATTTAAAAAAAAAATCCTCAATGAAATTTGAATCAGTGTTGTTACTCTAAGTTTATGAGCTATTTGTTGGTATTTCGCCAAAATATGTTTCTTTTTTAAATTCTTAATTCTACTCTGCATAATTGCTCTCTCTCAATTTTTGTTTAAGTTTCCATTTGTGTCAGTATTTTACACCATTTCTTATCACAGCGTTAATGGTTTTATTTTTTAACGTATATACTCTGTTTTTAATAAATAAAATGTCTAAATTTCATAAGGACGAGGTTTGTTTACAAAAGGCAGTGTTGGCGTCCTTTAAACATGTAGGAAGTGAAGTGTTTTACATCATTTTTAGAGCTGAAAGAACTGGAACGGAGACATATATGTCATTCTATTCCTTTTAACATGTCATACTATTCTTATAAGCATACTTTACAGTTAAACAGGTATTTAAATGAGAGATGTATTAACGGAATGGGGAAAAGGTAAGAATAATATAACTCGACTTGCAGTTATCATCTCTTCCTTATAAAGTCGAGCTTTCCTTTTTACCAGTAGAGAAATGTTCACCTCATTAATAAGTTCTAGGCGAGACATTGGATGAGATGAAATCTCCCTCTTTCCTCTCTCTCTCTCGCTCTATCTCTCTCTCTCTTTCTCTCTCTCTCTCTCTTGCTTGCTCGCTCAAGCTCCATTCGAAATAACCTTTTCAATAACTCGAAATTAGTGGGGTTTTATAATAAAATTATTTTCGAATGCAAGTAGATTAATTATTATGATTGGAATGATGGGAAGAATCCATTGCTTTACGATGCATAATCAAGACTAAGCTACGAAAATGAGATGTATTGAATTTACCCCAAAATATGTGTAGGCAAACCGGTTTGAGGAAATGAATGATGGAATTATATTCCTCGCCGAATTTTGTGAAACTTTTGAATAAGTTCATGATATACCCAAAAACAAAATAGTCATATTTTTAGAATATTTGAATGTATTGTTGCTTTCAATTTCGTTTTAATGGTTTATAACCCGATTTCATTTTATATGCTTGACATTTCTATTTATAGTTTGGAAGGCTTGACATGAATACAATTATTTTTTAGGAAAATTAATGACGAGAATTTCTTGTTTAAGGAAAGATATGGCATAGCACCTTTGTTTTTAATTAATCATGTTACGGGATAACTAGATTGTCCAGTCCCCCCTTATTTTCAGAGTTTAAATATTCGGTTTACTTATAGGATGTTTTAATTTACTTCCACTGTGAATTAATTATTTTATTTTGGAAGTCATTAAAGTTCAAATTAACTGATATAATTTTATTGAGCATAAATAGTAAATTTGATTATCTTTTAATTATAATATATATATATATATATATATATATATATATATATATATATATATATATATATATATATATATATATATATATATATATATATATATATATATATATATATATATATATATATATATATATATATATATATATATATATATATATATATATATATATATATATATATATATATATATATATATATACAGCGCGGTGTCCGTGGACTTGATCTTGTGAAATCAGTGCTGGTGTGGCGAAATTAAATTATTTTCCTGTTGATAACTTTGTCTAGTAGCTTTGCCATCGTCGCCAGCAGCGAGATCGGGGGGAATTTCTGTGGTGAGTTCGGGACTTGCCTGGCTTGTGTAGAAAACTTAATTTTGCGTTCCTGAGGGCGTTTGGGAAGTAACTTGCACTGAGCACCACGCTGAAAGGCCATTCAATTCCTTTTAAGAGACCATCCGGCGCTCTAACCAACTTTTCACGCGTTAGGTCTGATTTGCTTGGTGCCTTTTTGTTTTGTTTTTCCTATCAGATCCTTCAACTCTTCGAGAGTCACTAGCTCAATGCCTTGATCTTCTAGAATTGTTTGTGAGGATGTGTGATAGGAGTTAATTCTTATAGGTGTTCATTCAGTTTCTCCATTATTCTCTCTTTGTATTCTCGAACGAAGTCTTCATTTTCGTCCGATGGGATGGTGAATATCATCCTCCAATGGTCTCGGAAGATAGCTTCTATCTCATGTGGTTCTTCCATAGCTATCCAGCTTATTTTGATATTAAATTTAGTATTTGTTTGTCTTTTCCTCTTTTGCTCCACTGATTTTCTACCAAAACTTCGCTGGGTTAATCTCTTCGTCAAAGGATTCTATTAAGTGACTTTACCTTGCATTACGTTCCCCTGCTATTGTTGCAATCATTTCGTTCTTTATTTGTTGCATCCTGGCTTTTTTGTCGTCATGTACGTTGTTCTAGATTCTTACTTTAAGTCTCTTTTGGTTAGCGCTGTTGTTACATCTTATACGCACTTACTGTATCTATTTCCTTTAGCGTTGCTTCTTTAAGGTCGACTTGCCGGAAACTGGTTAGTTTGGGGGGTGCTCGTTCTAGTTTGCCTTTTTGTAACTCTTGCGGATCGTGCAAGCTATTTGGATTGGGTCTGATGAGAGTGTCAACAAACTCATCTCGTGATCACTATTGAATAGCAGTTCTCTTTCAATCATGTACATAGTTAAGATGACCACCTGGAATAGCAATATCAGGCTTCGTTGCCTGTCTCTGTCCATAAAAAGGTAAGGAGTCTGGGTTAATGTGCTCTGCTATCCTTCCTTCCTCAAGAGTATCTAGTTTTCGTCCGATGTTAGCGAAATTGCGGGTATATCCCGTTTTCTACTACGGGCGTTCAGGTTGACCAGCGACATCACCTGGTCTCCACAGCAGAAAACCCTGCAAAGTTGGGGATGACAAGTACCGTATCTTTGAGGGTTTGTATCCTGTCATCAGTATTATTCTTCCTGTGGAGATCTCAATCTTAATCGCCAGTTATGCTTCATCTAGATCTTGCAATATACTGAATTTTACGTTGTTGTTCACTGCTACTACTACTCCGTCATAGTTAATATCACCCGTGGTCTTAGTTAGGACTGGATAATTAATAATCTTCACTGGGTGTCTGGCTGGATCGATATTTATTTCGTTCACTAATATTACGTCCGGATCTTCGTTTAGGTATCGCATAGTGAGTGCCCTTTTAATTCCAATCCGGCCACATTGTGGTAGATTATTTTGATCTTCATGGTGTTTTTATCCATTCTGATAAAAATGGTTTTACGGTCTGGCTCTCACTTGGTGATATAGTTCTTCCACTACTTTTCTTTTTAAGCACTTCCTTCTTGACCGTGAAGCATAGTTCATTTGGAATGCCCAGGTGGCCTCCGATCAGCATCTTGTATATGTCACGATCGGCAAATGGCCCATCGAATTCATATTTGTATATCCCATTCTTTAGCCTCTCGACTATTTTTTTCGTGCTATTAACAAGAAAAGACTTATACTCTGATGCGTAAGCTTCAGAATAATTAATCTCTTGACGTTTATCATTGGGCGGCTGCTCACTCTTACTTGCGCATTTTTCACTTGCTTCCACCGTAAATTTACTGTGGGTAAAGCTGGTGCTGGGTAGTGGTTCTTGTGTCTCAATATCATCATCTATATCCGCTGATTCTTCTGGCTGTGTTTGTCTCCCCTTCAACTTTGGGCCTCTTTGCGCTGCGGTACATTTAGTTTGCGCTTGCTAAGGGCTTTTGTAATTGTGTGTGTAGGGGGTAGAGGTCACATTGATCTTTTGCTGCCGGTGTGATTGAACATTTGGGAATTTCCCGGACGGTGTATAGTTCCAGTCCATTATTACTTGGCATTCTATCAATTTATTTGAATACATATGTGCCAGGTTTTGCTATGTTGAATATATGAGCATAGAGAATGCATGCTAGGATGTTTTATGTTTTTTCTTCCTTGATTTGAATTACATTTGGCAGGCTGGTACCGATCAGCTATAACTTTGGTCATTTTTGCATGTCTGATTTTGTCTATCCTCTTTCTGTTTCTTGTTTTTTTCTGTCGATAATTTTCCTTTTTACCAGGCATGCCA
Source organism: Ceratothoa steindachneri (assembly GCA_963969495.1). Taxonomy (NCBI): domain Eukaryota; kingdom Metazoa; phylum Arthropoda; class Malacostraca; order Isopoda; family Cymothoidae; genus Ceratothoa; species Ceratothoa steindachneri. The sequence continues at coordinate 181,546,981 of OZ018326.1, forward strand.
TAGCCATCGTTCAGCAATTCCCATAACAGTTAATGCCCCTTTTTTATCTGCCTGGTGCATTCTCTCCACGTGTGCGAGTTTGAGCTACATTCTGAACATACTCTAATCACTCTTTGCGAGCAGGCCCTTGAGGTGTGTTTTTCAAGCGCATAGCAATTGAAACGTCGATGAACTCATTACTTTTAATTTGTTCTGGTGTTATCTTCAGATTGTATGCTAGTATTGCCGTCTCTGGCTTTTCTGACCATTGCTCTCTCTTTCTCGACACTACCCCTCAATTACGTGGGACTACTCTGTATTCGCATTCTTGTTGATGAACTTCACCACTTCTTTGACATTGGCCCAGCTCTGTCTTCTTTCAATTTTTTTCTTTTGTTTCCACTGAATTATGCTCGCATATCCATGGATTCAGCTACCTACAGTAATAATGTCTTTTTTATTCTGACATCTTACGATGTACTTTGTTGCGTACACTAGTAATCTATCTAGCACAATTCCAAGTTTGCCATGTATAATCTTAAATATGTTTGTTCTGTGGGAATTTTGCAAATCTTTAAGGATTCGCAAAACAAAAGGACCCTTTTAGACAAGTCCATGGGAATTTTATCGTATCTATAAAAATTAGAAAAGTTCAGTAGTAGTTAGTAAGTTAGAAAGGTGCGGTCATGATTCAGTGGGAATTCTGGGTTATTTCGCTGGCATGTCGGAAGCCTTAGCCTATTCTTACCTAACGCCTAGCCATATCCAACTTTTGCTCCCACCAACACAAGGCTGCCGTTTCCATGGTTTCGACCTGTTCCTTGTTAAGCTGTAGCCTTCGCTGGGTAAGACGCAAGGTTCAAATATGGCTCATGCTTGTGTGAGTACCTAAGGAGACTTAAGCTTCCCTCAGCCTTTACGCCCTAAAGAGGGGCGTAAGAAAGAAAAATGAGTATGTCCGTGTCATGCGTCGAGTCACGTAGACTCGTAAAGTCTTGATGCATTGTCTTTTCTTGATATCTTCTAGATTACTCTATTGCTGAAAGGTTTGGTGGTTTACCTCTCACCCCTCTTTTAAAGTTGCCTCAGGGGGACTTTCCACTTACAGTGTGCCCCCATTTTCTTTCTCAGGAACATACCAAGAACACAGCGAGAAACAGGACGCGCCGCCTCGGTCTATGCCCCTTCCGCTGGGTCGGTCGATTTACCACAACCTTCCTAGAGGGGTAAGAGGTGAGGTGTCATCGCTTCAAGGACCTTACCACGACACCTCGTAGATCTTAAGTTCGTAACATTGGGGAGCCGGCATGCTCGCTCCCCAATTCTTCTTATGCAGGTCGGCATGCCCGCCGCAGTGAAAACGGAACGTGCCATATGCCCTATAAGTCCTCGGTTGTGTGATACCCGACACCTTGAAGGGGATAGCCAGTTGGAGGCTCCTCGCGAAGTTGAGATGGTTCCGAAGCTCCCATGCTCCCATTCCTCCCCAGATTGCAGAGTCTTCTACGGGAGGCGAACATGGGTTTGGTGCCAGGCACTAAACCTGAGCCAGCCTCTGTGTAAGCTCTTTATCAGGGAGCACGTGCTTCCGAGAATTCATAAGGAGAGGAGGGATCTCCCCCTCAGTGTCTTCTTTGAAGGCCAATATCTTTTCCATCTCGGATAAAGATCTGGCCGAAACTGGCCCGACCGAACTTTATCCCTTTTCGTGGGAAGAGAGAAGCGGATTCACACCCCGCCTTCCTTTCCAAAGAGGAAGAATATAGGAAGAAATCGAAGAGAAAAGGTTCTTCTCCCTCCGTGGGATCCCGGAGAACAGAAGGGACCACTGCCGTTGTGGCAAGCGACCAGGTCAAGACCAGTATGTCGGGCTTCGGGGTTCCCTCGGGCGGGAAGGCCCAGACGAAGACCAAAGTCGCAAGTGAGGTGAGCCTCGATTATGTCCTGGTCGTTTATTCAGAGATTACTTGGTGCTTTTGAACCCGCTGGCTTCAAACACATTTTAGATATTCACTCAAAGAAAGGCCACATGCTCCAGACTGGTGAAGAGCTGAAGATAACCCGTTTCTCGGAGAGGAGCATTCTGTCAAATGCTGCGGGCCCTTTCGAGGTGGCCATAGTTAGTGCCCTTCGAGAACTTAATGAATCGCCGGTGTGTGTGACACTGCACTCTAACATGAAGTTCGCGAAATGCGTGGTTTATGCGAGGGAATTCGAGGACTATTCCTTACAAGACATCGTTTCATATCGCGTTATTTCGCCAAGCTTTAATCTCTCTAATCTTTTTCCACGTATATTTTCAATTAACGTTCCACATAATGCACTGAAAGTGGATACCAATGACAGTCATGTTGTAGCTGACATATAGAGGATTGCGTGCCCTCCGGGCTCAACGCTCTCAGGTGAGTCTGCTGATATATATTTTCCACATATTTTCACTTTCCACATCTTTACTACTTTCTTTACACATCTATCCTTAAAAAAACACTTTGGTGAATATGCTTTTATTACTTTTTACTTCTTAGTTTTAAGTAAGCAATAATAATAGTAAAAAGTCACATAATCATCTGGAACAGTTTCCTGGGTTATATGCATTCATGAGTGCTATATAGAGGCCTCAACTACTCTTGAGTATGATGCTTTACTTGTAAATAATACCTATTCAATATTTTATTTACAAATTTGATTAAAATATCGGATATTCCTATAATTTCTGTTAATAACGCCGTTCGATTGCGGTCTACGAGGTATCCTGAGCCAGTAAAAAGTATGTCGTTTCTACCTTTCTAAGTATGTGATCGTTTACTAGGAGTTTACTATGACCGTTTATCCAGTGTTTGTGATTCTTTTCATCGTGAAAAATGCTAATTTAATTGGTCATTTATTTGGATTTAAATTGGATCTAAATTCTTTTTGTATTATAAAACTTTAACAGTCGTAAAAATTTAACTTTTGAAAACACATCGAAGAACTAAGAAGAACTAAGAAGTTTTGGAGGTATTGTTTTCTGTTAGTTTTACATAAGCGTAAGTCATTAGATGGGCGCTTATAATAAAACAATCACAAGTGAACCCCCATTGGAGGGGACCGAAAAATATTGCTATGCTATTTTTCTTGTTTTTAAGATTGAGGGCCAAAACATTAGTTACGCAATTAAATAGGATAGGTTCTTGATTGTTTTACTTTGGTGACACTCTTTATAGAAGTCTTAGGGGTATAAAACAAAGAAATGATGACTTATCAAATATAACAAATAATTGTACATTTCAATGAACTATGATTATCGTGTAATAGGGAAAATTACACTGCATTTTCTCCAAGCCGAAATTGATCAATTTCCTCTGGTGATCTCAAATCGTTGATTATCAGATTGAAGGTGAATCCTTCAACAATCTTTTGTTTTCCAAATCCGCGTCCATATAAACAAATGGTTAAATCGTTAGGAAAATTGCTCGTATGTCAAAAGTGAATTGTGAGTAATTTTTTAAAGATTTATGAGGCAGTGAAATCCCAGAAAAGGTTGAGATGGTGTTTAGGTGAATCGAAGAGAGGCTGAAAAGGAGAAAAATGGGATCAATTTATCGGCTTTGGGGATTTAGAATCTGGCTGGTGGAGAAGAATTGGATCTCTTGAACATTTTCCACACTACACACTCACACTAGTAAATTCATTCAATTATCATTGGTTTATAACAGAACCTAACTTAACATAGGATAGATATGGTTAGGTTTTGTTGTAGACCGTACACTAATGAGTGAGTGTGTTTTCAAGGGGTTATGTTAGGTCATGTCAAAAATATGGAACCCAATTTCACTATGTCATCAATAGCTACTCCAAAAGTTAATATATCAAAAACAGAGACCCCAATATAAGTATAATTTAAAAGAAAAAAAATACTTATGTGATTTTCACTGAACGGTAAACTAATTTGTTAAAAAGGAAATTGAGTGGCAATTGTGCTATAGAAATAGATCAACAACTTTCCATCCACAGTTGTAAATAATCTGGAGTAAATTCACATTTGCATCCTAACGTGTTAGGTTTTGCCAATTTGTCTTCATCAATCCGATTTAATATGTGGTACCTGCACGCATTTCTGTGGATTAACGAAGTACAAAGAGTGGTGGAGGATTCTGTAGTGGTAATTTTGATAATGGACCAGATCTATGGGAGCTCGCCATTCATTACTAAGGGACAACCGATGCGTCTATCACCACTTTTCCGATTATTGACACCGTTTCCTGGTCTCTGCGTTCAACTACTTCTATATACCAAACTTCTGGTGAATAACTAGAACCACTAGGCCAAACACTCAAACTTGACGTCCATGGCACCCCTCCTCATGGTGTTTTGATTAGGTAAGGATAGGTTAACATGGGCTAAACTAAAGTAATCTAAACCTACCATTCACGGTTATGAAAACGTCCTTAAGGACTTGCTGTCAAGAATAGCGAACCAAATTTTACCATGGCAAGAATAGAGACCCTGCGGGTTTGGGGTTTCCTATTCTTGGCACGATCCAATATGTTCAATCGCGAAATCTTGGTGGAAGTACAGGGTGGTCTGAAAGGTTTTGTCCCCCCTCCCTGTAAATATTGTTTTAATTTTCTACTACATATGGCTAACACGAGCTCCTACAGTTTGGAAGAGAGGCTGATTGCAAGTGTATGGCACATGATCGTGTACATTTTGGCATCTCGATATGTGACAGTGTCAATAAAAGGGAATACACTAAAACCAGTACGTGTGTTTGATATTATTATATTGTTTCTTTATTGTTTTTATTTCTTTTTGGTAGGAGGTGACAAGACTTTCGGACCATACTGTATGGTCAATCATCAAATGCAAGAATTGAAGGTAATTGGTCCAATGCACTCAACATGGTATCATGTTTGGTCGGAATAAGTCACAAGAAATGCACCCACTCTGCCTTTTCTAGCACCACACGTTACTCTTCTATTGCTTAATCAGGTTAGGTAAGCTTCCATACAATTTCTATTTTCATTAAATCACTACTTTACTAAGTTCTTTCTCAAAAATTTCTGCCCGCGATACCTTACTGGTTTTCGCCTGTTTATTTGTTGAATAACATAAATGAACTAAGACTCATTTTGGGGGCCTATAACATTTTTGCAAGTGTCAATTTTCAGATTGTTAGTTTATAATCCGATTAAAAGAGAATTTAAGTTCTTTTTACCCCACAATTGCCTTTTCACCTTACAAAAACTGATATTCGTATTATTGTATACACATTACAGGAGACATCTAACTTCCGCTTTCGAGAAAAGAAGTTAACCTAACGTTAAAAAAATTTTCTATCCGCTTGCACATGCATGAAGTTAGAGAAATTGGGCAGAAACTGGCTGACGTAGAATGATCTCCACCCGGTTTGCAAAGAGCATGTACGATATTCATGCGCCAGTAATATGGGAAGATATACCCCTTTCAGATCCTGTTGAACAAGAATAATAAAATGACCATGTCTCGCTAACTCAGGTGTTGAAGCATGACGTAGGGAATAACGCTCGTCCTAAGAAAGGTAACCGCGCACGTAGGGAAGGCTGAATGCAACTTACTGACTGTAAACAGCTTACGAAAGATTTCCCGACTCTGGAGGTAAAACTGAGTCAGCAGCTTTTTGCGAGCCTAGGACGTGCTCTAAATGTTGGTGTAGCAGCAACCCAGCCGGATAATTGGAGAAATAGTTTGCATGGGATTCTGCCATGGATGCTGCCTTCGAGATTGAAGTCCCATCCTCCCAGAGGACAGGCTGGGGTTCCTGCTAGAACTTACACTCAATCCTCTTGAAACGCTTCTACATCTCTGCAATAGGGGTCTTCCTGTTGAGTGAAGGCAAATATGTCCGCCAAGAAGAGTGGTTGGCATGTTTCGAAGCATACGTAAACCTGGTCTTCGGTCGACGAAATTTACACAAGATGAAATCGTTTGGGTGGCGCTTGTAGCACTTATTGGCATATCGCTTCTCTCTGAGGGCAATCTCACACTTGCACGACCACTCTAGGTAGTCAAACCCAGGCAATGAGGATCCCTGAGAAAAACTCAATGGCCTCATCAACCTACGAGTACCTAAACCCCTTAACTGAGATAGAGAAATCAGACAGTTCATGAAATGCAAGCCATAACACCTACGCCAAGCACTACCAAGGGGTTTTCTTAGGTGGCAAATATGTCCGCCAAGAAGAGTGGTTGGCATGTTTCGAAGCATACGTAAACCTGGTCTTCGGTCGACGAAATTTACACAAGATGAAATCGTTTGGGCGGCGCTTGTAGCAATTCTTGGCATATCGCTTCTCTCTGAGGTCAATCTCACACTGGCACGACCACTCTATGTAGTCAAACCCAGGCAATGAGGATCCTTTAGAAAAACTCAACGGCCTTATCAACCTACGAGTACCTAAACCCCCTAACTGAGATAGAGAAATCAGACAGTTCATGAAATGCAAGCCATCATGCCTACGCCAAGCACTACCAAGGAGTTTTCTTAGGTGGTAGGTCCGCGCAAGCAAGAAAGGATATGCTGCCGTTTTTTGCCTTACTGAACAAGGCTTATTTCGGTGTACGAGAATTTCTTTAATCCTGTCTTGAAGCTTTTGACTGTAGGTAATTTGTCTCCTGTGAGTCTAACGACTTGGTGGAAGGGCGCGGCCACTTCGCGGTTTATGAAGTGGTGGCCTGAAAGGGGGCAAGGTTTGCCTGTACGAGGTACGAGTCAGTATTACCGCCATCTTTACCAAGGAGACGCCTTTGGGAAGTAGACCCTGTAGAAGTGGTCCAAGTTGGTGAGGTAGCTAGGGTGCTCGTACGCCTGGAAAGGCCAGTAGCAAAAGAGAGCGTTTTAACATCACAGGCGTAAGAATTCACAGTTTTTGCAGGGCATGGCAGGAACAATTACTTGGTCTCCTGATAGAGCGTCTGTTTGCAGCCCGAACGGGCAGGGCATCATTTTTGAACAAGTAGGAGTTACATTGCTTTAAGAAAGAGAGTTGCGGTTCGCCACTATTCGAACCCTTTCTCTGACATCATACACCTCTATCGTGTAAGAGTGTAGAGGAATTTGTACAGATTTCGCGTTGACCCGACTTTGCACGCTGACATGTTGTATGAGTATGTCCAAAGCAGCAACAACGATAACAATTCCAGGGTAATAGCACAAATGGGTTAACGCGGAGCAAGTCTACAGACCCCTCTCTGTTTCCTCTTCACACGCTTTACTTTGAACAATCCTTGATAGGCAAGCTCTCCTGTGATGTATTCTAAGGAGTAGCCAACGAGTTACATCGCATAAAGAACTCCCTTCACAAATTTCATGGTAGAGTTCTGTGTCACCTGAACATGGGAGGTATCGAGTGTCTGAAGAGTACTCACTATGGCTGGCTTGGCATTGTCAGCTGCATTCACTAGAAGAGTCCCGTCCGAGAAACGGGCGATATTCGTTTTCCTTCCGAGAATTTTAGCTAATCCCTGATACTGATAGAGCATGTATTATTTGGATAAAATGCTCCCACGCGTATAACGAATAATCAGAAAGCGTCGAAAGCCGGCAGACGTATGGATGAGTGATCCATACGTCAGTGAGAGTCCATTCACCTGATGACTTCATTTTTGAGGTTTTTGCCGCGTCGGCTTCGCGGCTGTCTTGAGACTGGCTGTGCAATCGTTAGGCTGGTTCACTGGCTAGTTGTGAACCTGTCTTTTACTGCAGTTCCACAAATAAGAGAAAAGGTCTTAGTTTTTTTTTTGGGGGGGGGGGATAGGACGCTGTGCCCTATTCTCACCAAACTGCCGTTTGGGGAGCTCCAACAGAAGCAGGAGAGTCTTCCTCTCCTTTTGATACCGAAGGAACCATTTTCTCTTGGAAGGACCTATCCCAGGGTGGATTCTGGGTCACGGGAGGTATCCACCAAGTCACTTTTATTCTCCGGGGAGAAAAGTGAAACAGGGCTTCCCTATGACCACTTGGGTTGGGAGGCCGTGAAGCAGTCTATACAGTTTCCGTTTTGCAATCAAAGTGGGCACATGTGGTGGTGGTGGGGGGGGGGGTTAAGTGATACCATAATGGTATTCATGTTCTTTTGATATATTTTTATCTATCTTTGTTTGGACCTTAATATTTAGATGAAGCCAAACCATGGGTCAGCCACCGCAAATTCACCCAAAGAAGGATTCCACGAGGCGTCTACCTTTACATGATGAATCTTAACTTTAATCAAGGGAGAAAGTAGGGCTTCCACATAACTTGGCTGTTGGCCTCCCTTATAATGGGGATTTGAATTATATTCGTGGTATTGATTAAATCAGGGAAGGAGAAAGAAAACCAGTGTAGATATCACATTTAGTCAGTAAGAGAGAGAGAGAGAGAGAGAGAGAGGGAGAGAGGGAGTAGAGAGAACAGAGATCTCTTCAAATTATAAATTTCACAGTGGCTTTTATTTATATCTTTGCTAGGCGGAACAAAGCACTAATTCTTTCAGAATCCTAACACACGCTTAGTATTCATGGATTTTATAGGACCGTTTTGTTTCTTGTTCTCGTAAATTAGAAGTTTCTAGCTTCAACCACAGGTTTTGTGCATTTATAATCTTTTCTTTTTAACTGGCAACCAATCTTAAGTGGTAGTTGGACAGTCTCTTATGAATGGTTACCTTATAAACTCATAGGGAAAAATGCTTTGAAGAGTTAGTACAAGATGACACTTTTTATGATATAATTTTCTAGGCTTAGCTGAGGGGATAATGTTTCACCAGTCATTACGAGAAGATAATTGTGATTATATAAATTATTATCTGTTCTTTGCCGAGGGAAAAATGATTTGAAGAGATATTACAAGATAATAGTTGTGATGATATAATTATCTATTCTTTGCCAAGCAGAAAATGCAATGAAGAGCTCTGTATTACAATATGATAATTGGGATGATATACTTAATTAGCCGTTCTCTGAAGTAGGAAAAATGCTTAAAGCATTATTACGAGATGAGTTTTCCGATGATATAATTGATCCTTCTTGGTGGAGGATAAAGATGATTAGAAGATTTATAACAAGATATTTAGAACTAGATAATTTGTTTTTTAAATAACTATTAAATGTACGAACAATTAACAAATATGTGTACCTAAAAAAACCCATAACACCCCCTTCAATTTTACTAAGATTTTGGCTCAGTCTTAAAGAAAATTATAGTCATATTTACCTATAGAAACTATTTATACTAGTTTTATTTAACATAACACTCCAGACCTTTCTATCACACGCAATTTTCCACTTTTCTCTTGCATCTAAAATACATTTTCTTCCAGCGAAATCACTTAATTTGGAATTCGATGTAACAATGGTGATCAATATGCAAAGAATAATAACATATTTGGTCTTAGTGTAAGGTTGTGCTAAGGTCAGTCTACTTAGATCAAACTATTACAGAGGGAAGGGTTAACTAGCTAGCCATGCATGTTCACGAAGCATTAGGCCAATCTACTTTAAATGGCTGCGATCAGCAATTACATATATTAAAACTGCTTTGGAACTCACATTTGCCCCGATTCCCTTGATATATTGTACTTATGGATAAGCGAAACAAAACAAATGCCGACAATTTATAGACATAGTAGATCTGTCAATGCCTCTGGCGGGATCATTTTAAGTAGGCTTTAGGAATTATAAGATTGTGCATCGGGAAGGCATGCGGAAAGAGGTGTTTGAAAAGATGCCACTACGAGATATCGAAGGGGACAAGAGTGGCGAAGACTTACATTTTTTGTTCTTCGGAATTTCCGGAAGCAAACGGCGCCTCATCTTGTCATTTTGGGACTTACTCGCATCCTTTGAGGATCCCTCCAGATAATCATCTTCCCCCTTCACTGATTTTGATTCCTCGTCTCTTTCATCCAATTCTCCCACCACTTCTTTCTCTTCCTCCTCTTCATCCTCCTCTTCTTCATCTCCTTCGTCCCCAACATCCTCATCCTCTTCATATTCCCCACCTCGGCTTAGCGTGGAAATGATGATCTGCTCATCTTCATACGGTCCTTCGCTCTCGAGACTTCCGAATTCTGAGATTTCTGCGATGGGGCACGGCGCTTTCGGTCTCGGAGACCCGCAGATGGGGCTTTGGCAGGCGCTTGACCGCCTCATATCAATCATTTCAAGAGGAGACCTCCTTATTAGTCTCGGAGACTCATTTGAAGCGGTGCTTTGCCCTCTACTGGGGGAATTCGATTCGGAGCCCTTTAGTATAGGATCGTCAATGCGAGGGATTTTCAACCCCACGGAATACTCTTCGATGGGGATAATCTTAGGGCTTTCGAAGGGATCGGGCACGATCGTCTCAAGAGGCAACTGAGGGCACGAGGGATCGCTGGGAGAACAGCATTTGTTGGCCAGTACTGGCTCATTCTCGTGGTGGTCTTTAAGCTTATGCTTAGGTGGAGACCAAAAAGGCAACCCTGCGATATAAGCCTCGTTTGGGGGGTCTGGTGGGTCCGGGGGGCTATCAGGAGACGTTGCTTCCAGATTGATGTCAAGGGCGAGTCTGAAAAGAAAGGTAATTGGTAAGACAATTGGCTAAAACTTAGCATGAACCAGGCTTTGGAAATTTAGGCTTTACTGTCTTCACTAACAAGCTGTAATTTAATTTTGTGGTGGGTGTTAATGATAAGAAACATGACGAGAAACTATGATTTTCTACCTATATTCCAATCTCCTTTTGGCTAACAAAAGCTCTTTCATTTCTATATTAGTGATATTTTATCATGGGACTTCATTAAGATCTTAGAATAGGCCTTTGTTTTAACTCGAAAAAACTAAAGAACATAAATTTTCAGTCTATTTATAGCAACCGTCAAAATATTTATTGAATAAACTTCGACAGAGCCATTTTCCTCCTAGAACTCGGCTAGTCATAGATATAATGCTGATAGTGAATCGCTATATTTGGATGTAGAATTTTCCCTTTAGTAAATACTAGGACTCAATGGCTTGATGGATATTGTATCAATTTATAATGTGACATAAGAGTACGTATGATAAATCGTTTTAGGAACCAGTTTGTAACTTCAATGAGCAAGGGATAACGGACTTCTTTTCATGCAATAATATATTCAAGCTACAAAATTATGATAAAATAAATTCAGTGGCGACTCGTGCATAGGCACTGCGACACTGCAGCACCGCCTATTTCCACTTGATATTATTGATAACATTTAATATAATGAGTCATTTTTTTAATTCTTTCTTTATACAAATATCCTTGTATACAAGTGCGCTTCACAGTTCCGGCGACGCAGTGTTTGACTGTTGTGCACATGTTCACATGTCAAAGATAGGAAGCTGCACGCTAGGGAGAGAGAGCATTGTTGGTCACGGAGTTCCGACCCTGGTGTGCTGATGGAGGATAGTGTTTCTCTTTGACTCCGAATGTGTTTTGCTTAAGAACCTGTTAATATTCTTGAATGTTATAAAGTGTAGAATTTAATTCATACTTTTCGGTTCTTTTATTAATTAATTAATTATTTGAGCTGCGGAAATTTATCTTGAAAAATAATCTAAATGATGTTCTTAGTGAAATTACGAAACTGATAAAACTCTTCTTGACAATTCCCATGACTAAATCAGAGGAAGAACGCTGCTTTTTAACACTGGAAAGAGTAAAAACTTTTCTATTAGCACTATGAATTCTGAAAGATTAAATGCACTTGCACTGCTTTCAATGGAGAAAGAATTCCTCAGTAGTCATCCAGAGATCAAGGAGAAAATAATTAATCTTTTCGCGCGAATTAATAGAAGAAGAATGGATTTCGTTTTTAAATGAATGGATCAAGCTTGAACTGTAACAATTTAGGCTAAGAGTAAGTAAAAAATGTTTAATTCTGTTCTGTTTAGGATTTCATCAAGTTTATCTATCAATTTTCTATGATGTTTAATTCCTTTTACATAATATTAAAGCAATGCTAACAAAATTCTGATGCACCATCTCTACTAATTTCAGCTACGAGCCGCCATTATGATAATATAATTATTGCACGTTATTATGCTCTTAGAATTCCAGTTATTTGATTGATATAAACGCTTGTGTTTTGCAAGTCTCAATATGGTGGTAAGGAAACAAGAGGGAAAACAACGCAAGAGATATATACCTTGCAATTAGATCCGGCCAAAGGTTACAGAGCTCAGAAAAAAACTTGGGCCCTAAAGGTTCCCCTCCAAGAGGTTTTATGGTCTCCAAAGTGGGGTCGTAGGAGTCAAGTTTTGCTCGAAGGTCTCTGACGTGATTCTTTCCACATTTCTTGTTCCATGAAATTTTTTTCTCGTCCCAAATTCCGATAGGAATGGAACAGCTTGTAAGTAAACCCTTAACTTTAGCTGAAGTTTCCAATTGAATTGTGTTTGTTTTTGTTCTTTTGAAACTTTTAGATTTTTCCTGGGATTTGAATGAATCTTGAAAGTTTTCTCCTCTGTAGTTGCAGAAATGCTTCTTTCCTTCTAAAATTTGATCCAATTTGATGCTTTTTCGTTGCGGTTTACTTAGCGGTTGGTACACAAAACCTTTATTTGTATTCGAATTAGTTTTATAATTATCTTTATTATCTTGATCCGAATTCTTTGATTTCGTATCTACGGACAGCATATGAATGCCATGGGTAGAACTTCGACTGCCCATTTTTGTTTTATTGTTGGACATATAATCATTGTTTACAAAACTATCGACTGCAGTATATCTTGATACCGAGGCATTGTCATTAATTTGGGCAAGTTGATATCTCTTGATTTGGGATGTATCCTTTCCTCCTTCTACTTTACTTGCGTATTTGATGTGCTTCTGGACCGGCTGTTTAATTCCATCTGTAGCCACGTCGAGACAAAATCCCTTATTTACAAATAAATTTAAAGCTTCTTCTGTCGGTCTATTTTGGGAAGTCTTAGGGAAGTAGATGTTGGCCGTGGCTCTTTTCTTTTGGATTTTATTCTGTGGTATTTTCTTGATCGAATCTTCTCTTTCATGGTTAGTGCTCAGTGGCAAAATCAAATTATCAGGAAGGTTTTTATGAGTCAAAACATTTGTACAACTTCGATTTGGGACTTGTGAATAGTTGAGGAGATTCAAATTTCTACTAGTACTAATTTCTGCTAGGTAACAACTAGTCAGGTTATTGTTTTTGTTAAACATTGCTGTGAATTTGGACGGATTTTCATCTGATACAGCAATGTTATTATTTTTTTTATTATTATTATTACTAGCATTGCATTTTCCGTTTTTATGGCTTATTTCTATCACTTTTTTTCTTGGATATAAAGATATTAGATTGAAAATTTGTGGAGGAAAAGGACTATCATCAGAAATGTATTGTGGACTATTTGAACCGCTATTTTTTGACTCAACGGCGGATTTGAAATTCGCTCTCTTCGAATCCTCTTCAGTTCTTTCATTTTGGACTTCAACACAGCCCTTGTCTAAAGCTGAATGGGCGCAGATATTCATTCTTGCCCCGATGGAAGGCAGCGTGGTTGGGGCAGAAAGAAATTCAGAGGAGTTCATCGCATTATTTTGGTGGAGGGAATTCTCAGAGATTGGAAGATAATCGGAAGATGCGGAAGGGGGTAATCCAAGAAAGGTGTTGAAAGTTTTTAAGTTCATTGATTTGATGGCTTCCATCTCAAGTTTTTCTGGAGTAGTTAGCAAATCTGCCCAAACCATACTTCTCTGATCGTCAGAAATATTGATGTATACGGTTCATCGTATTGCGATCATTGCTAATATTCCTGAATGTCAGGACAACACCAGAACGAGGGGATTAATTACAAATATATTATTTATATTTCCTGATCGACAGTGGATAATTATTCGTTCTTTTCCCTCTCCTTATCAACAAACACACCACATAAACACTCAATAGCTAACTAAAGAAAAGTATTACTACATACCATTAACACACAAATACATTCAAGTTTAAAGATGAAGTCATATGAACGTACCGATTAGATGCTAATATAAAGGGGTTAGTTGATTGTAAGACAACATACTTCGAAGTGAGAACAAAAACAGTAATTGAGTATTTATTTTATAATGGATTTCTAAGACCACCTAGATTAATTTCTAGTTTCCTGGATTGGTACAATACCCCCATATGACGCAGAAATGTTCACTAGGACATCGTTTACTATAACAAAAAAAACTTATAAAACAGAATTAGGGGTTCAGTGAAAAATAGTTATTACTGGGCTGTGATATCTTGTTAACAATGATTATAGTGATAATGATGATGTTGCAGAAAAATTGGTAAATAAAACCACTGTGGAGGAGCGTAGTAGTTTATTATCTCGAGAATAGTTTCGGCAATGAGTTTGTCATGCCAGCCTCAGTCGAACACTAAGAATACATGCCTTCACACCAAGCGAACAATATATATATATATATATATATATATATATATATATATATATATATATATATATATATATATATATATATATATATATATATATAGTTTACAGAGATCCAATTGGAGTTCCTAATCAGGGGGCCTAAATTTAAGTTCATTAAGGATATCTTTTAAGATTAGATCTTTGACGTAGGGGCTGCATTTAGATTGCCCCTCCGAAAGTTTAAAGTTGGGGATTTCATGCATAGCAACAACTTTAATCACCCGATAGACTTCCCACAGGCCAAACTAATCTACCCATGTTAAGACTTCCGCAAAAGAAAGGTCCTTGAATCCACCCTTATAGATGGAATCCCCAACTTTAACCTTTTGGAGGGGCAATCTAAATGCAGCCCCTACGTCAAAGATCTAATCTTAAAAGATATCCTTAATGAACTTAAATTTAGGCCCCCTGATTAGGAACTCCAATTGGATCTCTGTAAACTATATATATATTGTTCGCTTGGTGTGACGGCATGTATTCTTAGTGTTCGACTGAGGCTGGCATGACAAACTCATTGCCGAAACTGGTCTCGAGATAATAAACTACTACGCTCCTCCACAGTGGTTTTATTTACATATTTGGAATCTGTAATTGGATTAAACAATTCTTTTGTATATATATATATATATATATATATATATATATATATATATATATATATATATAAAAAGCAAATTTTGTTGAAGACCATTGTGTATTTTGCCTTAATTAATTTCCTTTGGCAACTTTCTTTTCTTCTAACTATCTTTTTTATTCCATCTTGTAATCCAATATCTACAAGATGGAATAAAAAAGATAGTTAAAAAAAGAGAAAGTTGCCAAAGGAAATAAATTAGGGCAAAATACGCAATGGTCTTCAACAAAATTTTCCTTCAAGAAAGACTGCTACCCAACTACACTAATATATATATATATATATATATATATATATATATATATATATATATATATATATATATATATAGTGAGAAAAATAATAATAAACCACAATTCTGAATCTAATTTATTTATAACCACATAACTAGTTTCGGCTAATTAATGCCATTTTCAACTGAGTAATGATGTGCAAGGCTCGCGACTTGGGTAGATAAAGGCGAACGAAATACTAAACAAAATGAACACGGATGAAACAAACTGAAAAACATAAATATTTGGCGTCGATCCCAGGGTAAGTTACTAATGCCCGTGAAAAAATGGTTCCGGCGGGTGTTTATAAATAAGATTGGCAACCTTATTCGAGATATATTTGCTGAATTTATATTGCCCTTCAGATAAATTGAAATTATCGACTTTGTTAATGATGATTGATTCTGAAATTCTCCTCTCAATATATTTTTTTGATTTATAAATAATTGGTTACATGTCTGTTTGGTTATATATATATATATATATATATATATATATATATATATATATATATATATATATATATATATATATATATATATATATATATATATATATGGTCTTTCAACAAGGACGCTCAAGCTTTGTCAGGCGATAGTGGACATGTTCTTAAAGCGACATCTGGCAACCTCACTGTGAACTGTTCAGTAATACTTGGCAAATCACGATGGAAGTTTATAGCGTTGAACAGTGAGTGAAAATCATCAAATGTTACTATCCAAATCAGTGAGTGCTCCGTTCGACAAACTTTCCGCGCATTACGTGATTTCTACCATCTTCAGCGACGAGGCACATTTTTGGATGAATGGATTTGTGAGCAAGAAAAATTGTCGGATTTGGGTCGAAAACAATCCACATGAGATACACCAGCACTAATTGCATCGCCCAAAAGTCACTGTTTGGTAAGGATTTTCGTTTAACGGAATCATCGGTCCGTATTTTTTTTGAGAACGTTGATGGGATTGCCATAACCGTCAACGGCGGGACCTACAGATCGATAATAAGCAACTTCTTGTGGCCTCAACTAGATTATATGCCTGATATGGATACTGAGGACATGTGGCTCCAACAGGACGGTGCTACGTGCCACACTGTGCACGCCACGATAGACATTTTGCACCAGTGATTTCATGGCAGGGTCATCTCGCGCCGCGGCGACGTCAACTGGCCACCGAGATCATGTGATTTAACGCCATTAGACTACTTTCTTTGGGGCTACCTTAAATCGCGGGTATATGCGAATAATCCGCAAACAGTTGATGTCCTCAAAGTCAACATAACGAACACCATCCAGCAAATTCAGCTAGATTTATGCGACAAAGTCATCGAAAATTGGGCCTCCCGAATACGTTCCACCAAGCGAAGCCGCCGCGGACATTTGAACGACGTCATATTCCACACTTAATGCCATAAAATGTACTTTCAAATTTAAAATAAATTGAGTGCATATATCACACACAACTTGTTTTATTTAAAAATCGAGCGACCTTATTGAAAGACCATATATATATATATATATATATATATATATATATATATATATATATATATATATATATATATAACGAGAGAGAGATAGAGTGTGTCAACGGCCATTATACATGCACTAGGGATCGAGCTCTGCCAATGATGTTGGATGGATGGATGAACCCCAGGAAAGGGATCCTTCCAAGGGATGAATCACTGCGGACCTGATAAGCCAGGGTTGAATTAGCTATCAGGGTATGCCACTACTCCGGGTGTTAGGTTAACGTGACTGCTTCCAACATGCACAGAGACTATTGCGTGTCTCTTTGCAGTCCTGGAAGGCCGCCCCTCGTAGGGGTTAATGGTCCCCAACGGAGGTTGCAATCCATCCCTCGGAAACCTCTGCTATTGTTATCGGCTGTGGGCTATTCCTCAAACCAACTTTCTCCAATACAGCCCCTTATGCCTTATTACAGTGAATTAGCCTATTTGGGATGAAGAGCATGAGGTGGTACCAGGTGAGGAGTGCATCAAGGCACTGCGCATAAGACGATAAGGGGGTAACTTAGTCTCTATTCAGATGGAAGAGTAAAAGATTCTCTTTTAGTTTGCGCCTAAGCTCTTCTGCGCTCTGATTTTGCTAGGTATATTGGCTCGGCTCTTAGTTTCTTCCATCAAGACTGAGAATGATGAAGTTCCGTTTAAGAGTTAGCCACAATCATCATTTGCCATATACATGGCAAGTTTAGATGAGCGAAAACATCCATTGAATGAGGCATTTTTAGTTGCGTGCGAGTCTATTTGAGGGTGACTCTATATCTCACTATCTTGTCGGTTGGTCAGTCCCCTTTTTGTTTTTTTTTGTTTGGTAATAACATCGTAACTATTTGGTCGATTCTAACAAAATTTGAAACCCTCATGTTGTTTTACATTCTATTTCGAATGAAATAATTACCAAGGTACTTTCAAGATTAGCCCGTAAATGATTTTATTTGGGCAATAATACCATAACCTTTTGGCCGATTCTATCAAAAACCCGTATGCTGTTTTACATTTTCTTTAGAATGATATAATTGGCAAGATCCTCCCAAAGTTAGTACAGCAATTATTGAAAGTTTTGAAGCTCGCAAGGTCCTTAATCAGAATAAGAGAGAGAGCACGCGAGTTTTGGTCAGCAGACTTTGTTACAAATCAACACACTTATATATGTACAAGACAAACTTAAGTTCTAATACTCATGCGTTCTTGTTTCTGATTGTTCAGTTAGAAAAAGACATGGGACAATAATGCAACAGTTGTAATTAAGTTCATCTTCGATTAATATAATTAATTATATTGATCTGTTATAATTTTTTATGAACGATCAAAATGAAGATCATTTTTTTTTCTAGATCGTCGTCACAACAATGAAGGAGGACTAATTGGTGACTTCTCCTGCTTCTGCATTAGTTTTAGGAGACTTGGTGGCCAAGGTTCGAGGGTATAGTTTTTTCTACAGTACGGGACTTGGTTTACGGTTGTCACACTGTTTGGAGATTCCTTGTGTTTCCGATGACTTCAGCAGAAACTAGAAAAGCTGAAGTGGATTTATTGGATATTCCTCCTGTATCTACTTCGCCCTCGGGGAAGGAAGTGAGGTAAAAGGGATCACACTGCTGCGACTAGAATACAAGTATCATTTGTCTGAAGTTAGATTCGTGGGAAGGCGAAGAATCTGAGAAAAAAAACACCAACAACAAAATACACAGCTCTGGGCCACGTTTTGAAGTTCGTCTTCGGAAAGATACAGATGAGGGACATGGATAAAGAAAGCACCCTAAAGCTTTTCTTTATGGTAATTTTCCCTTATGAGAAAATCTACCAGATGTTGAACTGTTTCTCTAGCTATAAAGTGGAGGGATACTTAACAAGAGATTGTCTCCAGAAGGACAATATAATATGTTCGGATTGTGCGCAAGCAGGCCATGGCTGGATACATTGCGCATCAGAGCAAAAGTAATGTATAAACTCAGAGCCGCATAGTAACCTACATAAGCATGCTACGCGCCTTGCGCTCAGAGCACCTGATCAGGGAGACCTAAGACGAAGAAAAAGATTCTCATGTGCCATTTTACACTGCTCTCACAAAATTCCATACGCACACGAACATGGAAAACCCTCCAAAACCCAAGATTATCATACAATTGTGTGAAGCCACTCCAACTGTCCTGAATTCTCCACGCCCACGTCATGAACTTCGCAACAGACACTTTTTAAACAGAGTTGAACAGAAGTATAGGCAAAAACGGGCTTAAACCTATCATATGCGCCTTGAATGCACAAACACACAAAGTGCTGTTCCGTTACTTGGAGGCACAAAAAGCCATGGGGCCGCTAACTGAGACTGCCCACTCAGTTGATCAGGGGACTGTAGACATGGAGTAAAATTGCGCGGATAACCAAGATAAGATACACACGCAATAGAATACGACACCACTGATATCATTTTTCTTTCTAAAACTGTCATTCATTACTGCAATTGGCAGAAGATATATGGTATCAACTTCTGAAAAATCCGTAATGGGAAAGATTTACGATTTGGATCTGATAGCGGCGAAGAAAGATCTTCAGTACAAGGTAGGGATAGTTATAAACGAGTCCTTCCTTTTGATCGGTCTGAAGACTTCCATGGGGTATACAGAGATGGGTACTGGCTACCAATCTCTCCAATAGAACTACCTACATATCTACGATTTGATTTCCTTATTCATGAGAAATCTGCCAGTAGTTTTTCCCTGGTGACCTGAACGCGAGGTCTAGGATAGCTTGTTACTTACGGGCCTACAAACGTAGGAAAAATTTGAAAAATTTTGATCAGAAGAGGCAGCGAAGATCGAATAGGGACTACATCTCTACATTCCTATACACATGGAAAGCGACCAAGCTTGACGATGTTCCAACCGGTGAAAACTTCCCCTTTAGCAATCATATCACACACGGGCCACTATATCTATATGAGAGACTAACTATAGTCTGTGGAGGGTAGACTACCTATCCCGCAAACCTCCCACAATATCTTACTTAAAGACCCCTCTTCACTGGAGAGAGTGGTGCTACAGAAAACATTCACTCTAGCCTATATAGCCTATAACCAAATTCTTACTTCAGACTGAGAAAATCACATGGACTACTTCCGAACTATACAAGAGCTTAGGTGATAGTTTAACTTAAAGCTTTTCAAGAGGTGAAAAAGAAATGAGACCGTGCAGTTGAGAAAAAGGCGTAAAGAAGAAGCCTAGATCTTTCTTGAAGGCTGTCAAAAAACTGAAAGGACAAATAAGAGAGCAGAGCTAGACCACGATTGTTCCCAATGACGTGTCTGCGAACTTTTGCGGGGCGAAAGAAAGGCTCTTCCGTGAGCCCTGGAAGGGTTTTCAGAATCTCCGAAGAAGAGGAATAAAACATCAATATAAGCTTCAAAGATCAGGTCGTAGAGTACTTAGAGAGGAGGGGGGCATGTCCTTAACTTACAGAACCGCTAAACCTCACTCAGCTCAATGGCGACTCATTGGAGGGAAAACCCATCACTAGTGCAGAATTTTGGCTGAGGATCTCTTCCCACCAGGCACTTGGAAGAAGCACCAGTAAGTTTCCTAGGCAGGGTGCAGAACATTTTACGCGACTTCGGCAAAGAGACGTTCTCCGCAGGTATGTAAAAAGGTATTCAATAAAGTCTGGATCTTTGACCTGAAATAGAAAATGGCTGTGGAGTCGGAGTCGGAGTCCGTTAAAAACATCCGACTCCTGTTTTTATCTTATAAAAATAAAGAATCCTAGAAAGTAGTGTTTTTGAAATTTTCTTATGGTCGAGAGTAATATAACAATATTTCACATTTTAATTTGAATTATAAAACTAAATAACTTTTGTAGCGTTATACGCACATACATTACATGTATACACAATGAAAGACTTCTCAGAATCTTTCAAGAAGATTCTTGGAAGAGCTTCCGAAAATGTTTATGAAGAATGCACAATCACCACATAACTGGCCTTTGTTTGTAAACAACATGGCTGATTCAATATGAAATGTATAGTTTCCAATAAATTCCCTTGAAAAGAACAACAAAATTGCAACTCTCAATGCTAGAATTACTGATATATATATATATATATATATATATATATATATATATATATATATATATATATATATATATATGAGTGTGTAAGTATGTAGGGGTATGCATGATCATAAAAAACATACACATTCTTCCTCTTCCAATGATGAATTAAATTTTGAAAAATATTTAAATCAGTTTGAACAAGAAAAGACAAAGCGAATGAAAACCGAGATAATTAACCATTTGATGCAGACTTTGAAAAATCTAGAAAGGAATTCTATTCAGCTGTTGAAGAGGTACTTAAATATATTCGCTCTTGTAAGATACCATTACATGAGCGTATCCAAACATACCCTTAAGTTATAAAACCTTCAGCTATGATAGTAAATGCGTTTCCCCCGAATCGAGTGAGCAGTGAAAGATTATTTTCTGCTTTGAAATTTATAAAATCATATCTTAGAGCTTCAATTAAGCAAAGATCTTGCAAAAGCTATAATATTTTCCCCCAAATAATAATTAACTAAATTTTTATTCTTTGTTTTTTTACTTTTTCCTAAAACTTTGTATAGGTATGATTATTTTTTTTTTGTTTTATGCACATATACTCGTATATTAGGATATATTTTCTGTTTTAAATTTTTTCTTTTTGGCTTTATCAGAATTTTTTCTTTTGAAATGTCCTAAAACTCTAAATTTTGTTTTACTTTATAAATAAAATTTCCATATGGAATACTTTAGTTTATTCAACCACTTAAGCTCATAATTTCTAAAATATAAGTTAGAAAAATAGCCAGATAATAAACTCAACAATGAGGAAAAGCCATCATCATATTTTTCACTCAATAAATGAATTTTAAGATTATTAGATAAAACCCAGATTCGGAGTCGGAATCGGAGTCGGAGTCGGGGTTCTACCTACCGACTGGACAGCCCTGTGAAATACACACTCTCGAGATTCCGACTCTGCCCATTATGAAAAGTTCCTCTGTAGTTAGTTAACTAATAGACGATTAGTCATTGCATTTGAGGAACACACATTTAAGACCTTTGAGCTTCTCTCTGGAGTACCACAAAATTCATGCCTCAGCCCTACTTCCAAAACCCATCAACCCACAAACGCTCAAAATACAGTATGTGGACGATTTCACCCTGATCGCAACTGGACATGCGAATTCTGAAAGAATTATCTCAAGGGCCACGGCTGTCGAAGCAGAGCTTATCTCTAGGTATGACATCGTTGGGAGATCTAAACTGACCTAGTAACATTCACCTCAGCTTCGATTAGGCAACATCGGATTGCACATCTTGATGTTGAAAATTAGATCATGGAATACTTTCCGAGTGTGTTCGCTCTTGGCTTTGGGTTTGCCAAATTTGGCTTGAAGTGAAACATTAACTCAAGAAAAAAGCAGCGAAAAACGAGCTGGACAAACAACACCGGTTTTATAGCATAATGAATCTCCCCCTCAAATTATATCTAGAATTAATATGAAATAAATTGCTTCAGGGTAGTAGTCTTTCTCAAGATGCAGAACATAAGGCTCCAGTTCATCACTAACGAAAAAGTGTACGATTTGCGAACCTCGAGGAGTGTACATGAGATAATTAGAACCAGTAACCCCTTCCGGCATTTAAGAAGCTAAAGTATTTTCAACAGGTTTGCTGAAACTCTCCTGGAAGAGAATCTGCCAAGCCTAGAGTTTGGTATAGACGGCGGCAGCTACAAAAGCTACCTCCAATCATCTCGAACGTCTGATCGTAAACCTAAGTTCACCTAATCCAGGTTGATACTCAATAACTTGGTAAATTTAAAGAATTAGATTATAAAATAGAAGAAGCGCAGAAACAGAAACCAACAAACCAAACGAAAACTATATAGAATGAGACCGCAACAAACTAAAAAAAATAAGAAATATCTCAGGTGAGACAAACCAACAAATAAAAACAGCCATTAGAAATCACAGTGGTTGAGATAGTCCGCTCACCGCTCACACTTTATATTTTCTTCTATTGTTCCCCTTTTATTAGTTACCTTATCTTATTTATCCTCTCTCTCTCACTCCCCTATCTCTTTCTCTCTCTCTTTCTCTCTCTCTTTCTCTATCTCTCTCTCTCTCTCTCTCTCTTTTTTTTTCTCTCTCTCTTTCTCTCTCTCTCTCTCTCTCTCTCTCTCTCTCTCTATATATATATATATATATATATATAAATATATTCAAACTTCGCATTTTTGGTTCTCTTCTGGTTAAGAATGCTGTGCGATTCTGGTCCCTGGCATCGTAGACAAGATCACCCGATCTTCTAAAGAAATGTACATACAGATCAAAATAACAATCGCTAGCAAGCTGCAAGACTTTCTCCCAGACTGGATACTAGTACTCCATTGGCAGGATTTCGCAACAGAGGAAAGAATCGGCATGTTGTTCTCTGAATCCCAGAAGGAGATTGGTAGCGGTGTCGTGATTGGCTATGTGCGTAATGATGCTTGTGGGGAGCTACCTACCCCCCGCGGGGGTAACTTTTAGTGTATCCGCTTATTGGCGGCCAGTTTGTGATGCATGTGTACCCGCATTGGGATCCCCATCCTTCGAAAATAGGCATGCATTCATTGGCAACGAGATACACGACATGGTTTCGAAAGTACTCTCGGGTTTCCATAATATTACAGTTGGGAACCATTTTAAATTGGACTGGAGGATATAAATGAAAAGAAAGAGATGAAAGTTGCCAAAGAAAAAAGTAAAAAATATTTTGTGGAGTGTTTTTGTTACATATAAAGTTGTGAATTTGTGCAATAGTGCTGGTTGATAGCATTATTGTAAATGGACCTCAAATCTGTTGTTTGATGATTTGGTCTTTGTCAACATTGAATCATATGATTTTGATTATTTATGCTTGTCATCAATGAGCACTAGTTAAATTATTTTTGTTCTAGTTCGCCCACAATGGCACTTGCCTCTAAGGCCTTGTTGGGTAGAGTTCCGTGCCTTTCAGTCTTAAGTGTCTTAAGAATTCTCTTCTGCGGCTACTCAAACTCAGTACCTGTCAAACATTTTCACTTGGCCTGACTTAACCACTTTATCAAACGTCTCTAGCAATATAGCAATATATCCTATCTCACTTTACCTTTTCTCGTTATATAATACTTATCCCAGGTAACCCCTCTCCATTTGTTCTCAAAAACACTATCAAAACTTCTCTCAAATATGAAACCAATTTTTAAATCGTGTTGTAAGAACCACTCTTACCATTTCCAGCTAACACGACCAAATAATTGGATGCTACCTAAGCATTTATGGGATTGTTTCGTTTATCCTACAAAACTACCAGATTGAGATAAGAAAACTACATAACGATGAATATTATGAGACGCTGATTTCTGCTCTATCATGCGAAAATAATGTGTTGTAGTAGTTATGTTCGTAAAGGCGATTTATGAACCAGATTCAATCGGGCTATTTTATGGGTTCTTATAAAAGAGAATGTGGTTCCGAGTTTAATACTTTATTTGGTTGTCTTATTTCTAGAAGTTATCTTTTAGTTCAATAATTGATGACGTATCTATTTTAAAAGGACTATAATTTCATCAAGGATTACCATTCTCATTTGAAACGGATTGCTTTTTCTTTATGGATTTCGATTCACCGTTCATAAAATTCACTCCATTTATCTGCTTTTGAATATGCGTCTACTGGATTTGGCATTTCAGTTGGATCACAATTTTTATATTCTTTACTTGCATCACATTCCAATGAATAATAAATACTCACATGTTTATGAGTAAAAGCTCAATATTTCCTTCACTCGATGCCACATATCGCGTCATACGACCGGATAACAGACATTAAGACATCCAAAATACATATGATGCATTCATGTACAATGGTACACAGCAAAAGGATGGGTGGCTTGATGCGACTATGCACGCATCGCATATTTATAAGACCAATGTGTATGCTGCAATCACAAATATTTCCGCCAACTTGGGTAGTAGTAGGATTGAGGCACAAAGGTAGATCCGAAAAAGTTCGAAAATTGTATGCTGTATTGAACTCCTATTTTACACAAAAATATTCACTGTTAGATCGCAGTTAAAGGTCAATTTCGGCAGTTCGGAAATGGGAAGATCCAATTCTGTACCGAAATTGAGCCATTTTGCACACATTAAAGCTGGCTTGTGATTGCGCTAGAAATTCCATTAAGGATATATAATTGCTTTTGTTTCCAACTTCATTCAAGCAATTCTTTCGATAAATCATTGAAGCTCTTTGAGGTAAATGAAATTTGGGCGCGCTTGGAAGTGTAAACAAACATGTATTTATTTACCTTTGAGAAAGCGAGGGATCTCTTTCTTGGGTTTAATGAATATCTTGGGGAAACAATATTCTATGAAGACCGTGTTTCCTCGTTGAAATAATATCCATCGTATTCAATATGCAAGTGGATAATTTACTAATGGGCCAGGGTCTCATAAGATCGAGAATTTTTTTGATGTCATTAAAATACTACTATTTCTATTCCTACAATTTCTGCTATTACTACTACTATCGTAGTGTTGCAAGCCGAGCTACCTCGTTATATTAATAAAATGAAAGTTTCTAAATCACCTAGTGTTAGAGATATACATCCTCAAAACTTAAATGAATTAAAACATGATATTTCAGGTACACTTGAAACGTTCCTTTAATTAAGTCGAGCGTTCGACCACCAGCTTACCTGTGTGCTCAAATCCGGTCACTTTTTGTGTAAAGATAATGATATATGGAAAGATTCAAAAGACGCTCGGCAAAATTTATTTCTGAAATTCGCAATCTACCGTACGAGGAAAGAATTAAAGCGGTGAACTTGAAAGTCATACTGTAAATGTTTATAAAAACTAGCACGATGTGCTAGTTAATAATTAAAGATATAAATATAGAATGAAAAGCATAGATACATAAAAGATATTATTAGGGTGGAACGAAAGTAAGGCTCGAATCTCATTCCATCTGTCAACAAGCTTATAAATGCCATGCTTGTAAAATGCTCTAGGTTTTGATGCAAAATATGAATCGAACTCGTTTTGAACCTCTTCTCTGGCTGTCATCCTAAGACCATCCAAATGGTTCTGTAATTCCCTAAACAAGTGATATTCAGAAGAAGCAAGGTCGGAAGATTATGGATGATGAAGCAATATTTCTTAACCAAGCTCTTCCAAGAGCTCTTTGGTCATTCCGAGTTGTGTCAGGATGGGCATTATCGTGATGGAGGATGACACTCTTTCTGTTGACTAGGGAGGGTCGCTTTTTTGCCCAAAGTGGCTTTTAAACGATGAAATTGATGCAATATAGATTAGCATTAATTGTTTGATTGCTGTATAGCAGTGCGTAATCGACGATTCCTTCAATGTCCCACCATACACTGGACATGATCCTTTTGGATGAAATCCTTCTATTGGTTGTTGAGAAATTCTGCTCCTTGACAGCTCCGCGAACGGCGGCGTTTAACGTTATGATAAAATATCCACTTCTTATCACCAGTAACAATCCTGCCCAAAAGTGGTGTTTGAAGGTATCGTAAAAGCAATGACTCACAACAAGCAACGCACTGTTGCAGATTCGCTGCGGATAGTTCTTGTGGGACCCATTTTCCAATCACTGGAACCATTTCAATCATTTTCAGTTGGCGTAAGAAAGTCGTATGAGTTAAGTTAAATTGTTTTGAGAGTTCTCTAGAAATTGTAGCAGGATTTGCTCTGAGAACAGCTTCTAACTCTTCGGAATCAAGAACTTTTTGTCCGTCTTTGAAACTGAAATCCCCACTTCGGGAACGGAAAAACCTCTTTCTGCAACTTCATATATTTACTACATCATCCCCATAAGTACTGTGAGTAGATGTTGCCGCTGCACTTGCATTGGCACCTTTATAAAACCCATCGAGCAAAACATGTCTAAATTGATCTTTAGATGGGATGTACATAGTGATAATACAGAAGAAGAATATGAACAATGAACAGAATTTATATAAGCTGAAAGAAAGAGGTATATTTTATTGGTTGTAGCATTCCTAAATGATAAAAAGAGGCACTACTTTAATAAATACTATCTAAAACTTTATTCTAGAAAATCGGACATTACTTTCGTTCTAATCTGCTATTATTATAAAAAAGTCAAAAAAGGATTTGAATATAGAAATTTATAAGAGAATTTTGTCAGGAGAGCTAACGTATTTTAATGCTGCGTCTTTTCAAATAAACCAGAATAATATATAATATAAATATAGTGTAAATTGAAAAAATGTGCTTAACGTAGAGGGACGTCAAAGGGATTTACCCCAGTGCGCTTGTTTATGTAGTCGTTGCCGGATGCCTATGATTCTATAAATCCCTTACTCTTCTTGTCCTTCCTTGAGCCAAAACCTTTGCCTACTCCTACTTCATCTTTTATTCGTAGGTGAAACAATGAGACGTGACAGTCGACAGGAAATCTTTCCTTCGGAGGGCTCTACGATGCTCTTCAACCCTCGAATGAAGATTCTTCGTGCTACGACCGACATAATTAGCAGCCTACTCAGCACAGTGGCGTTCATAGACAACTTTCAACTTCTCTTGGTCAAGGACAATGTCTTAATTCTTGTAAGGTCGCTGAGAGAAGTAATTGGAGGTTTCTGCGCAATCTCAATACTGAGAGAACGGAGAAGCCGTGACGTGATCTAGGAGATTTTGGAAACATAAGAAAGGTTACCCTTCTCAAATCTGCATTCCTTTGGATTTCGTGGATTACTGCCCGTATTAATTTCCTAATTATTTCGCTGACCACTATATATGTTCTTCCTACTTGAGCTTGAACTCACAGGATGAGGGTGCTCGCCAGGGCTTGTTCTTAAGCGTCCTCTTTTCTTTTGTGATGAACACTGTCATCTCCTCTCTTCATCATCTTTTCAGTATCAGACTCTGCGCGGATGACCTAATTTTTCATCACTGCGAACTTTGAGTTGGTTACCTTACAGGGATTCTATCCCCCAACATGATGAATTGAAATTATTGACTTTGTTAATGATGATAGATTCTGCAATTCTCCTCTCAATATAATTGTTTGATTTATAAATAATTTTCCTTGGTGCAAATCGATTCTATGGTCTCTTTACGCACATGCAAAATTACGACCATAGAATCGATTTCAACCAAGCAAAAATTATTTATAAATCAAAAAATTATATTGAGAGGAGAATTGCAAAATATATCATCATTAATAAAGTCGATAATTTCAATTCATCCAAAGGGCAATACAAATTCAACAAATATATATCGAATAAAGTCGCCAATCGAATCTATAAACCCCCGGAAGCAATCGTTCTCAGAGATTAGTAACTTTCCCTGAATCCACTCAAATAGTTATGTTTTTCCAGCGTATTTCTTGCGTTTTCATATTGTTTAGTATTTTGTTCGCCTTATATATTTTGAGCTCCTTGCTTGGCTTTTTCATTACTCAGTTGAAAATGGCATCAATTATAACTTTGCCGAAACTAGTTCTGTTGTTATAAATAAATTTTGATTCGAATATTGTGGTTTACTATTATTTTCTCATATATATATATATATATAAATGAAGCGTTAGTATTTTGAGGACATCATTTTGAATAGCTTTAACTTTGTTATGATATTTAAAATATCTTTTTCAGATTAATAATGAATAACATTATAGTGACGAAGCAAATGAAAAGGCGCCCTGTAATCGTTGCCCTAAAAGCTCAGCATAATGCTACAGGGAGTGCTTGCTTTTTGAAAGTTGCCCGATCCTTCGTTGCCAAAGTTAGAGCAGACATGGAAACTGCTGATAGTGATTCAACATTAGCATCAAAACACAAAACATATGCAAAGGATTTTAGTACAACCAAAACCCAAGAATATGTCCACATAGTACAGGATAATTTCTAGCAAACGGCGATAAGTCGATCAGAGCCCTTGCAAAAGCCTACAAGGTTTCAGAACTTTACCATCAGAAGAGTTGTAAATAAGGATCTACGTTTTACGTCGTATGTGATGCGTAGTAGTCAGTTCATATCAGAAAACTTTGGTTTTTCTCTGATTAGAAAACTTCGACCACGACCAAAACGTAAACCCAAGAAATGACAGATGTTTATGCAAAAATATAAGCGAGGTTTCAACTGTAATGCATACCAAGTTTATAGCAACTGTGATAAAGTCATCGTACTTCGTCGAAGATCTTGTTAAGCTTTGGCCCCTGTTCAGAGGAAAGCTATCGAGACCCCTTCTTCCCGGAGAGTTGTGCGGCTCTGTCATCTTCAACACCCATTCAAGATTCCCGTTCTTTCGAAACTGAGAGTCCCTGCTGATCTGCAGAATAGTCTCGAGTTAAAATTACCTCTCTCTGGAGCAAAGAAGATCTAATTCTTTATCACGAAGTAATCCAAATCCTATCTTCGAGTCCTCTTCGTCAGGACTCCCCGAAGTATCTTCTTGAAGACCTGCGCCGTTATCTTCTACCCCCTCTCCAATTCGTCCGCGCTTGAAGGTAAAGCGATCCTATATGGTCATCCCAAGATTACCTCGTTAATCTTCACATAATTCATTTAACTACCTTTATTAAGTAATTTGTTCACCCCTTTTGTATATATAGAAATTGCCCTCTTTTATTATATATATTAAAATTATATTTTTAGGTAATATTCTTTATATATCCTTTGAACTGCAACTTTGCAAGCCATTAGTCAAAACCCGGTTAACCGTAAATAGCACTCTTTATTAATCGCCCCAGAACATATCTCAAGCGGCCTTTGGTCAGCTGTCTGCCTGTGCTTGCGTACGACTCTGTGCGCCAAGCTATTCTACACAGGCACCCCTTAACATATATATATATATATATATATATATATATATATATATATATATATATATATATATATATATATATATATCACGGGAGTTAGCGCGTGATAACTATAAATATGAATATGTGCCACGGAAGTAAACTGAATAAAAGGCGTATTGGAGTTAGTTAGTACTTTCGTCTATCCGACATTTTCAAATTCAATGGTAAGAAAAATCAGACACACAGTATATATACTAAGCACGTTTACCTATGAGGTCAAAAATTAATGCTATCAGATAAGTCGGATTTTAGAGAAAGTGATAAAATTGGATCTAGTGAAAATAGCCATGAGCTAATGTTGAGATTACTCTCCTTTGTGGGGGAGATTAGAAATAATTCCAGGATATTTCTCTTTATAAAATCATTACTATGGATTATAGTATCAGTTTTTGACCAGTTAATTCTGTGTCCCATCTTGGAATTGTGGTCAGCTAAGGCATTTTTGTGTTGTTGGGTCCTTATAGAAACATTTTTGGAATATTGGCCTGCATAGAATAAATTACATGTTTAGATTGTAATTTATTCTATGTAGGCCAAACTTCCATATATATATATATATATATATATATATATATATATATATATATATATATATATATATTTATATCAACCTTCATTTTCCTCTGGGATTTTTGACATCTATTGCTCTACTCACGCGCTACTTTGTGAGTTTCTCATATTCATATATATATATATATGGAATATATCACATTAGCGTGATATATATCAGTGAATGATAATGGTAAACCACAATATTTGAATCAAGATTTTATTTTATTTTGTTTAGCTTGTCGTTTGCACCAGATACACTTGAGTTTTTCCCAGATTGTTTCCTGCGGTTTCATTTTGTTAAAGATGTGTCTTACCTTATAATATATACTGTGTTCTATGCCTAATTTCTTCATTATTAGTTGAAAATGGCATTTGGTAACTTGCCGAAACTAGTCCGATAGTTATAAATTAAATTTTGATTCAAATATTGTGGTTTACCATTATCTTTCATATATATATATATATATATATATATATATATATATATATATATATATATATATATATATATATATATATATATATATATATACAGTTACGAACCAATGTATTTAAATATTTATTATAGAAATTTAACAAAACTTCGAGACTATATAGTGGACAATTATTTAGATATATCTAATATCCATCTTTCGTGAAAATTTCAAGTGAATGGAATAAATATTTCGTAAGTTATGAGGAAATAAACAAACTATCTTAAAAATTGCAGCGGCCAAAATTTAAGGGTCACTTAGAAAATTGAACCACCAACCATCAAGTGTGAACATGGCAGCTTGCGAGAGAGGACCGGTGTCCTGTGATGAAAAAAAAGGCCTGTGTGCCTTCACCAAGAGGGCAAGTCAAATTCTGTGATAGCAACTACCTGAGGAAGGTCTTAAGGTGTTGTGCAACGAATTGCAGCTCGTTTTAAGTCATCAGGATCGACAGATGCTAAAACCAAAACTGGTATACCTCGTAAAACGTCACCTCCGATCTCAATGTATCGCTCAAAACAGTTTCTCGGAGGTTACTAGGTTCTAGGTTACTTTCTCGTGCACCGGCAAAGAAACCTCTGATCTCCAAGAAGAGTCAAAAAGCACCGTTATCGTTACGCTCAACAACATGTCGTGTGGACAGAAGAACAGTGGGCGCAGGATCATTTTAGCGATGAATCTAAGTTTAATGTGATTGGTTCCGATGGCGGGATGTACGCCCGACGAAGATGTGGCGAAAGGTTATCTCGTGCATGTGTGATGAAGACAGTGAAATTCGAGGAGGCGGTGTTATGGTATGGGGAGTGATCTCTGCTGCTTGTCCTGGTCCACTTATTTGTTTACACGGGATCTTCAATGCTGAAATCTACAAGATTCTTAGACAACATGCCCTTCCACATGTCCGATTTTCGTTACTTCAACCTCCAATCTTCGTGCAGGACACCGTTCCCTGCCACACTGCGAAGAGATTCAAAGATTTTTTGAGTGATGAAGGGGTTAATCTCATGGACTGGCCACCTCAAAGTCCCGATCTCAACCCTATAGAAAACGTTTGGAAGATTATTGGGGCGCGAAGGAGAAATCCAAAGAACCAAGATGAACTATGGGAATTATTAAGAAACGAATGGAGCAAAATTACCCCATCATTTTCCCCCCAAATTAATTCAGTTCTGTGGTAAAAAATGTCGGGAGGTCATTGCTAGTAAAGGGATGTTCACAAAATATTAATAGTAAGGGTTTCTTTTTTGTTCTTGTTCCATTTTACATTGTTTTTCTAAGTGACCTTTAACTTTTGTCCGCTGTAATTTGGAAAATAGTTTGTTTATTTTATCATAACTTACGAAGTATTTAATCCATTCACTTGAAATTTTCACGAAAGATAGATATTTGATATGTATATCTTAATAAGTGCATAATATATAGTCTCAGCGTTTTTTCAAACTTCTATAATAAATATTTAAATACACTTGTTCTTACTGACCCATATATTATGGCCGCTACTGTATATATATATATATATATATATATATATATATATATATATATATATATATATATATATATACTTAGCCTTAAAATGTCAATATGAGAGTAAACACTTGTTTACTTTTTAATTTAATTAAGAGCTTATTGACATGGGTAATGGGCAGTCAAATTGGAAATACAGTGATGCCTATTGAGTACCAAGGACTGATAGTGAGCGCACTTTTTTTGTACCTCTCTTTAATATTCAACGTTAGTTGTAGCGAAATATTCCAATTTTAACTCTCCTCCAAACCCCTGTTTCTTCCTTTACCGTCAACCATAATTTGACCATTGAAACTTTGGATGTGCAAACTTTTTCATCAACGCAAGTTTGAGATCTTCATTAAACTGAATCTTCTGAATTATCGTTGCAGTTTTCGTCACAGTCTAGTTGTACCTTACTGTGGCTGAATATGTCGCTCCTTTCCTCATTTAAATTGTACTCGATAAGTAGCAAAAGCCTGATGTTTTGGGGAGTAATTTGATCACTGGATGTAGTATGACTGCTCTCTAGCGGCTGTGGTGCACACGCCCCTTTGTGTGCGCATGTTTTGAGGTTCTATCGATTTATTCCACTTTAAAGGTTAAAATTATTTTAGGTCATTAACGAAATCTGCATCATTAAGGGTAAATTTACAATAGACGTTCACAAATTATTCAATTATTTATGATTTTTACTCTCCATATCTTTCATTCTGTAGGAGGCCTTCGTATTACTCTAATTGATGATTCAGGTCATCACGATCATGGTTTATTAATTAATATTGGGGGGAGAATCGGCGGAAACCTCCCAAAAGACCACATATGCCAGGGGCGCTGTAGAAAGGGTTCCTCGAGTGGACGTTGCATTCCGCTTCCCGATTAGTGGCGTTGGCGGCGGCGCCGCCACATGGCTCCAGTCTGGGAATAAATGGTTACGGTGTCTCAGTGGAGGTTTGGCGGCGCCTCTGTCATGAAAGAGGGATTGTCACACGCAGCCTTTCTTATTAGAAATACTGGATTTTATAGCGCCACTCTTTATACTTTTTTTACACACACACACACATATATATATATATATATATATGCAGATACACCCATAACTTTGACTCACGTGCACTTTGTGAGCTTATATATATATATATATATATATATATATATATATATATATATATATATATATATATATATATATATATATATATATATATATATATATATATATATATATATATATATATATATATATATATATCAGGGCAAGGCAGAGAAACAAGGAATAATACTTGCTATGTACTACTTGCAGATGCCATACAAGAAGCACGAGGATACGAACACAAACTCGAAAGAAGGATAAAGTTCTGGAAGTGGAGATGGACTGGAGGCATTGCTAAACAAAATACATCGTGAATGACACACCTTTCTAGACAAAGACTTAGAAAATGAGTTCATATGAGTTGGAAAGAGTGAATTCGTATAGGAGCAGCATGGCAAACTCGAGAAATGGAACTTGCCCAGTCAAAACTCCTATGGAAGTCTTTGCTTGGCAGTAGAATGCTACAGGGTGATAAACATTCAAATTACTATTGCTACTATTTTGTTACATGTTTTATAGCCGATAATTTTGAGGTTGTTTCGACCTTTATTCCATTCATTTTCTGAAATTCAGAAGAGAAAAATTCTGCACATAATACCCACCGATCAGGAATACTCTTACAAGAAACGCAAGGGATAAATGTGTTGCTGAGTGTGAGCGAGATTATAGCTAAAGAAAAAAAAAACATTTAGCTAATTCTCTTTAATTTCCTTGTCTTCAATTTGCTTTGATTACCAACCGAAATTCTCAAATCTGTTTCCAAGAGGCTTATTGCACTCGAGCGTAACTCGATGATGGAGGAAAACGATGCCATCGAAATCACAGTAAGAGCTGAGGGATTCCATGCCAAGTGTTTAGCGAATGGATCAGAATATCGGAACACATATTTATTATTTAGATATTTTCATTCTTATTTCCCCAATGAGGGTTTCTGTTAATATTTTCGGGTTCCTCTTATCTTTGGAGAGCTTGTTCGTGCAAGTTTATAAAATAAAACCTCATTTCCATTATTAATGATCACGAGATTTACTTTCAGTCTTTATCAACCATAACCATTTCTACCATTCGTCTCATTATTTTTGCATCTTGACCCCCATTTTTCTCACTCCTCATTGAAGATTGGTCGCTCCTTAAGTATAAGTGAAGATGGTATGATAAGTTATGTACAGAAACTGGTTTCTCGAAACCTATAAACATACAGAGGAGAGATTCTATTTGAGGCGTAAGCTATTACCACTTTGGCTTATCTCTTTTGTGGCAACTGCAGCAAGATGCAGAATTTTTGAGGAGTAACACTGTCGTGATTCAGCTTCAGGCATTGCAGTTTACGAGTCAGCAACACTAAATCGTTAATGGGTCGCTACGGGTCATTTATGGAATGCTGAGAGGAAATTATGTCCAAACCCGCAAAAGAAATGTAATCCGATATGACGCCCCCGCAACTTATTGGGTTTGAAGGCCATTATATAGTAGGTAATTTTTGTTTTTAAATAAGGAGGCAAGAGATTAGGATTTATTTGTGCGTTTATTTATGTCCAATATATTCATAAGAAACGCCTAATATGAAGGAAATTGTCCTCTTGCGATCCTTCAGCGTCTCAGTCAAATTGTTTTCATTTTCAGTGTCACATCTTTTACCGAGTTCCAAGATTGGGAAGTTAAAAGTTTAACGCCTTTTAAACCAAATGAGGCATGAGTAAGTCAGCCAAAGTCTATTGTGTAAATAACTTCTTTAGCTCCTCTCCATCTAATAAGTCAAAGGATCCTGGCAGAGAAAGGGAGCTAATAATATATTTTAGAGGTGATGTAGTTGGATCTTCGTCTCCACAGAAATATCTTGCTTAAGTGTTAATTTTGTGGTGAAAAAGTAATTCTCTTGACAATAATAAAAGTACCGTGGTTACGACAAACTGCTCTAATTTAGAACCGGCAGTAATACATCTTTCAAAGAAATATATTATTTCGGCGTCACTCTCTTCGTTCTCTCTAAAATTAATAGTTGCTATTAATTACAGGGAGAAATTCCTATCAAGTTTCAGTTAGAAGTTTTGGCTTGAAGCAATGTGTATAGGTGTCAAGTTATCATCATCACTAATTCTATAATTTAAGAACGGGTTTTTTTCGAGTATTTGAATAATAATTTTATCTTAGTTTGGTTATGAATAAGTATATTTTAAATTTTTATCAAGGAAATTTCTAAGAATTTATTTAGAGTTTGAAAAACAAAATAGTTTGGTTCAGAAAAAATAAATATGATTATCCGATGCTTTATAATGTTTTAAAAGAAAATGAATTACAATTGGTGAAGTTTAGAAAATTTATTAAAATTTAAGTAAGGCTACTTTTTATTTTATCTTCTATAACTCTATATTTTAGCAACGTGATATTTTGAAAGGGGGGAAATTTAGTTTAGAGTTCCTTTTTAAAATTATTATAATTGGCGAAGTTCAGAAAATTTATAAAAATTTAACCATGGCTGCTTTTTTTTAGATTTTAAATTTTAATCTTAGTAGCGAAGCGCAAGCTCCCCCCGTAGGGAGGAGTGGCGAATCCATTGCCTGGTGTCTACCTATTATATAATGTTATGGTAATTCTCCTACGCATTCTTACCATTTAATAAATTACTACTTATTCCACATGAGGAGATTTAAGTTTGTCCTTTTAATTACTTGTCTTATTTACTGGAATTTGTCCCTGTAGGTTCCATTATTTTCCTGGCAATAGCCTCTCAGAATTGTTATTTGATTCCATTTTTCAGCATTAAATTTTTTTCAACCTCATCTCTCTATATTCGCTTTTTCTTCCATCTGCCTATACTCAAATTTAATAAATTCTCAATATTTGTTTTGTTCCCGTTTGTCTATCCTCTCATTTAATAAATTCTCTATATTCTCTCTTCCCCCATCTGCCTATCCTCACATTTAATAAATTATCTATATTCTCTCTTCCCCCATCTGCATATCCTCACATTTAATAAATTCTCTATATTCTCTCTTCCCCCATCTGCCTATCCTCACATTTAATAAATTCTTTATATTCGATTTTTACCTTTGTCAATTCTGTCATTTAATAAAGTCTCTATATGTATTTGACCCCTATGTATACCCTCTTATTTATAAATATTCTATATTTGTTTTTCCCCGTCTATCTATTCTCACATTTAATAAATTATATAGCATTGTTTTTCCCGTCTATCTATCCTCTCATTTGATGAATATTCTATATTCGCTTTTTCCTGTCTGTATACATAACAATCTCAATAAATTATCTTTATTCCTTTTTCCTTGATGACGTCCTATGTATCAAACGGTCAAGAAAAGGAAGACTCCCCTTTTCGTCAATTTCAGGTTTTAAATATTCTGTTTATCGCAAACCGTCTAACTCCAGTTCATATATTCACATATATTCTTATCATAGTGTTAAAATTAAACGGTCTGTATTCACTTCTATATTTTTGTGTGCATTACCCCTTGTTAGACCGGAATTTTTGGATAAGGAATTGTCCAATATTTTTGAAATAGGTAAGAAACTTTGTTACCCTCGTCAATTATTGCATACTTTATTTGACTTTGCAAAGAGAACTTTTTATAGAACTGTTAACCTACCCGTTTTCAATTACAAAAATTGTCTTATTTTGACATACTTTGACCTATTTTTTTGTCCCGACCGTATATTTAAGCAACTTCATATCTCTGTAAATTTTAGATATGAATCCACTTTATATAAAATGTTAGTCCACAATAATACATGGAAAACAGGTGGAGTATATTCTATAGATGTTCTATTTGTAACTTACCTTACTTCAGGCAAACTGGCAAATCTTTATCTACTAGAATTTACCAACATAATATAATATGAGAAGAGGTGAAATATACAGCGCTTTACTTTTAAATTTATCTGAAAACAACCACCCCTTTGACTGGAACTCTGCAAAATTCGTTTATCATTCCGCTGATTTTACAAAAAGAAATATTGTCGAGTGTTCCTTAATTGGCATCTTACCCAATATGAACATTTCCCATTACTTATTTAAACTCGATCCTGTTTTAAAAAAAAAACTTGTACGAAATGAGAGAACTTCATAATGCAACCTGTTGTCACTGTTTATTTGTTTAATATCATTCGCATTGCCCCCCCCGCCCCGTGTTTTTATTGCGCCTGTGGATAAACTCTTAGCCCTAAATGTTTTCGTTCTAATGATAATCCTTTAAATTTTGTTTTCATCCAACCATATTCCATTCATATATATGGCGTTGTTGCATGTATATAGTTTTAGGGATGCACATGTCTGTTATTAGTTGCCTATTGTACTTTTTCCTGGTATTTTTCTGTCTTGTTTTTGTGTTTTTCCATTGGTCTGTACTATGTGATGGGCGTTCCCTACGTATCTTTGTACCCTATATAAGGTTGTCTTTCTCTATTTTTATGCTATTCATTGAAAATGAACTTGCAAATATAGTTCGAAAGTGCTGGGATTCATCTTTTCATTTTCCTGTGGGTTAATTTTCATATCATTGCTTTTCTCACGTGCCATTTTGTGAGTTTTTCAATATATATATATATATATATATATATATATATATATATATATATATATATATATATATATGTAGCAGAATGAGGTCGAAGGGCGACCAGGTGCCCTTTTTTACCCACATTGTCCTTAGATAACTGCATGGAGCTTTGAAAGCATGGTTGATGTAGGGTGAGGCCAGCCTACGCCATTATCACGCCTCAGCTCTATTTGCTTAGGGACCGATTTCATCGTCTCCCAAAGCCACTTTTCAGCCAACATTCTTGCCTTCCGTCAAAAGATCGAAGTCCGTTGAACATTCCAAGCCAATGTTATCACAATTGTGCCCCTCCGAAGGAGTGGCTGACTTTTCCCCCAAATCTCACGTGTGTGTAGTGGGACGCCAAAGCCACCAAAAGCCACCTCACCAGGCGTCTATATAATCTTTAGACTCAGTTTAGTAAGCAGCACTAGTAGACTTCCCATACTACGGCAACGAGCTGAAGAACTCTCGTCTCCCACCATCGGCGATTTCGATTCAAGGACAAAGGCTAAATCGACTTCCGTGAACTCTGCCATAGTCAATCGGCGAGTATCTGATGAGGATTCCCATCTCCGAAGGCCATCTACTAGTGCTCTATTATCTGAAGCGAGAGGAAACCCGACTTACCCCTTCGCAGTCAAGTATCTGACGAGGATTCCCATCTCCGAAGGTCATCTACGAGTGCTCCCTCATCTGAAGCGAGAGGTAACCCGACTTCCCCCTTTGCAGTCATCATATCCCAACTGGCCCCTTTTCTGCAAAGAGCACGTAAGAAATTGTAACCGTTGCCGCCTGCCGTTTGATCTAGAAACTGGCTTACCTAATCGACCCATTCTTTGTGTGTGAGCCCTGGTTTAAAATCCTCCTTTAAATCACCGACCTGAATCCGACCTCCTTTATCCCCTAATCAACCCACCTGTACATTGCGTGGTCATTTAACTTCGTCTGTACGACCATTCCCTTTAAACCCAATATTTGTGTATATTTAAATATAATTTTGTCGTTAGTAAAGATATATTTTTGTCATTGCCTTTCTTTTGCAACACCAACGCGTACCAGCTACCTGTTAATCTTTGGCCAACTTGCACTCTGAAATATTTGTTTTAAAAAAGTACCCCGCATAGTTAATAATAAACCATCCCCACTGAATGGTTTTCCCATCCATTAACGGTCTTCAACTAACTTCGGCCTAAAGCCGCAAAAGCATCTACGTATATATATATATATATATATATATATATATATATATATATATATATATATATATATATATATAAATGATATGTATATATATATATATATATATATAAATATATATATATATATATATATATATATATATATATATATATATATATATATATATTGTAATTTATACATTTCATTTTTTTTTTCATTCTTGAATTACTATTATTCTTGGTTACATATGATGTGCATTATTCTTGATTTAACTTTTCTTAAAGTTTGTGATTCTGTATTACTTCTTTTCATATAGTTGATTTCTTAATACTGAATTATTAGTAAGTTTGTTTGCACTTATTTATTATTATCTATAACTTTGAATTATTGTATTCCATCATAGGAAGTGGTGGATGCTGAGTGTTGAAATGTTTGAAACCTTCTAAATATATGTACATGTTCCCTTTTCTGGTCCTGCCTTTACTTTTCATGTAAAAATTTCGGTCGGTTTCCAAAAGATATAGAAATCTGTTTTTCTCTCCTCCTCCCTCCCCCTCTCTTTCTCTATCTCTCTCTCTCTCTCTCTCTCTCTCTCTCTCTATATATATATATATATATATATATATATATATATGTGTGTGTGCGCGCTACAATGCGTAGTCTGGTGTCGGTTTTCTCTTCTTCATATCATAGTATACTCAATTGTGTATCGTCTGTGAAGGAAGCAATACCATAACTGAATTCAATCTTTCTAAATTCAAAAAAGTCAATCTGTGTTGCTTGGAATTCACGCCAGGAACTCCAATGCGAAGATCTTATAGTGCTAGGCTGTTAATCTGATAGCGCCGCAAATGATCAGGAAAGAGTTGAATGAGTCAGGCTATGATGATGGTAGTACGGCAGCTTGAAAATCTCTTTATAAGCGTTCTGATACGACCATAAACCCCGAATATGTCGTCGAGATTCAGGAAATCATTGATAACCACCCCAGCAAGTCAATGACGTCTATAGCTAGGGACAAGGGAGTGTCAGTCTCTCTCATCAGGCAGTTAGGCAGTTAATGCATGATGACGTCTGTTACTACTCATACAGGATGAGAAAAGGCCAGAACATGTCGAAGAAGATGAAGTACAAGCAAAATGAACGTGCTACGAAGCTTGTGAACAAACTGAAGTATCTCGTCAAGTCTAGCTTGCTTTGTTTCCTCTCAGACGAGAAGAATTTCTTCCTAGGACCAGGTAGTGAACTCGCGAAACAACAACCAGCTTGATGTGTCCTCCTTAAATGTAGCGACAGTCATGAAAATCAAGTTCCCCCACCACATCATAGTGCTCAAGGTGGTCAGAAGCGAGAGCCAAGTTATATCACTGTTTATCTAACCAGATGCTTACATCAAGTGCCTGGAGGAGTTAGTTTTGCCTTGGACCCTGGAGGTGACCATTGAATGGTTGTAGGTGTGGCAGCAGGACTTTACGCCATGCCACAATTTTTGGGGGCACATCAATCCTCCGAACATCTGTCTTCCCCTCTCCCCAGACTGCAACCTCGTGGAATATTATGTGTGGGGCCGTGGTTGAGAGAGAGACCAACAAGTCCTCGTAAACAACCAAGGTTGAGGTTAGGACCAGGATCTCCTCAGTTTTCACCAAGTTAAACAGTGGGACAGTTAAAAAGAACTACAACAGGTTTCAACGCCGTTTCGAGGGCGTAGTTTATGACGACTTCGATTTCATCGAATAAAAACATAGTACCGAGTGATAGCCCAAAATTTCCCCATTTTATAATGCTGTAATTTGTTGCCATTAAAGCATGAAGTTAGAAATTAGCATCATTACAAAGAACAATATTTGAAATTTTATAAGCTAGCTTAGGTAGCCAAGGCTTGCGGTGGATAGTCTATACCAGCCTAATATAGCCTAAGCATGCGATATTAAACAGTTCTGTTTAGGGCTCTCAAAAATGGCACAATTAACTCCTAAACAGAGCAGGTTTGTCTTGGAATTAATGATTTAATATGACTCCATAATCAACTTATGATCAGACAAAAAAATCCTGAGAAATTACGCCAAGTGGAATGCCCACAGCACAATTCGAAATTTAAATAAACGAAATTCCGGTCGTAAGAAACGAGGGAGGACGGAAACGAATAGTGACAAGGTGAGGACTTTAATTGATGCTGATAAAACAAAGTCAGGGAGAAAATTGGCTGCTGAGACACATTTGAATGCAGAAACTGTGCGAACTATTCTCATGAAAGATCTTAATTTAAAGTCATTCAAAAGTCAATATCACCAAGAAATCACGATACAGGATAAGCAACACAGGTTATCATTTTGTCTCAGGGTTAAAGAAATATGCGAAGATAAACAATTAGTAGTGAATAACATAATTTTCATTGATATATGTCACGTTTACCTGAACGGCATATGGAATAAAAAAAATTATCCGAAGTGGTCACTAACTAAGCAAAATAATCCCTTTAAAATCCTTTGCATTCCCCAAAGGCAACAGTATGGTGTGGACTAACTGTAAATAAGATTCGTAGGCCCTATATCTTTGAGGACCATAAAACAGAACAAATTCAGTCAATTAACGTTGCCGGATATCTTGCCATGCTCAAAAGCATTTTCGCCAGCGACTAATGTGGCATAGGACAAATTTCCCGTGGCCGGCCAGGTCATCTCACTTGCCGCCTCTAGGCTACTTTCGATGGAGTTTTGTAAAAGAAAGGATATTTCGAACAGCGCCATCTAATATCGCAGAACGGAAGAATGAGTTTCCAGAAATCATTGCATCCATCAATGTCAATATTTTGCAGAATGCCATAAGAATTTACTCTAATCTTATTGATAAGTGCATAGAGTGAAGTGGTGGTCATTTCGAAATATTAAAAAGCTAGGTAATGAAATGTCAAATATTTATCTTTATAATGATACTTATTTCTACCTTCGATCTTTAATGGCTAGCAAATTACAGCATTATAAATATAAAAGGGGGGACATTTTTGGCTGTCACCCGGTATAATCCCATCAATATATATATATATATATATATATATATATATATATATATATATATATATATATATATATATATATATATATATATATATATATATATATATATATATATATATATATATATATATATATATATATATATATATATATATATATATATATATATATATATATATGAGGAATTAAACCACATTCTCCGAAGACAATTTAATTCAGAACAGTTTCGGTTTATCTCGCACCCTTTTTTAACTGACACTGGATAGAAAATATAAGAAAAGTGCTTACAAACATAACACAGCGTCAGGTCGTGAAAGATCCCCTCTTTTTCCCCCAATCCCCTACTTGTGGCTAATCAGGGAGTAGGGGGTTAGGCCTAAACATATTGAAGGGCTGACATTTTACTATTTTGTTTATTTGCTTTCGTATTACAGGATTAAAAGAAAATTGACCCTCAGATAGATTTAAATTAGGAACTTACGATATCAAGCTCGATTCTACGATTCTTCTCTTAACATAGTTAGCGGATTTAAATACCATTTTACTTCCATTGAAATCGATCGTATGATTCTTGTCTCTAACATGGCTAAATATTCCACTGCTTTCGCTTCCCACTCTAATATCTCTTTTGTGTTCGTACAATCTCTTGTCTAGATTTCTCCCCGTTTCCCCTATATAAACTTTATGGCAATCGTTGCATGGTACTGCATATACTCCTATGTTATGATGTTCTTTGGCTTTCCTGGCCATCATCAATTGGTTTAAGGAATTATTATATTTAAAGGCTAGATTAATACCTGCTTTTCTAAATATGTCCTTTAAACTATTTAATTTATTATTAAATGGCAATGTTATACATTTGTTGAAGTCGTTAGTGCGGGAAGGCTTATTACCATAGAATGTTTTCCTAGCTGCAAAATGGGCAGACGATATGAACCAATCGGGGTAATACAAATTAGAAAAAAATGGTCCTGATAATGACAATTTCTTCATCTAAATAGGAAGGATGACATATTTTGTATGCTCTAAGGAAAAGGTTAGAAATTACCGATTTTTTAACAGTATTATCGTGAAACGAAAAATAATGTATATAGGCATTCGAGTGGGTTGGTTTCCTATAAACGTAAAGTTTTAATTCATGGTGATTTTATGAACACAAAAGAAATATTAGACTGGGCAGCGAAAGCAGTGGAATATTTTGCCATGTTAGAGACTCGAATCATTTGATCGATTTCAATGGAAGTAAAATGGTATTTAAATCGGCTAACTATGTTAAGAGAATAATCGTAGAATCGAGCTTGATATCGTAAGTTCCTAATTTAAATCTATCTGAGGGTCAATTTTCTTTTAATCCTGTAATACGAAAGCAAATAAACAAAATAGTAAAATGTCAGCCCTTCAATATGTTTAGGCCTAACCCCCTACTCCCTGATTAGCCACAAGTAGGGGATTGGGGGAAAAAGAGGGGATCTTTCACGACCTGACGCTGTGTTAAGTTTGTAAGCACTTTTCTTATATTTTATATCCAGTGTCAGTTGAAAAAGGGTGCGAGATACACTGAAACTGTTCTGAATTAAATTGTCTTCTGAGAATGTGGTTTAATTCCTCATCTTTTCTTGCGATATTGCATTAATTTTCATCATATATATATGTATATATATATATATATATATATATATATATATATATATATATATATATATATATATATATATATATATATAATGGTTTTCTTACAACAGAAGATGCATTTTATAGCTTCTTGATAACTTTTTATTTAATTTTCATATGCGAATATTTCTTAAGGAAATACTCACAAATGAAAAATGTAAATTTAAAAAAATAATTATCACGAAGCTATAAGATGTATCTTCTGCTGTAAGAAAATCATTCATATATATATAAATATATATATATATATATATATATATATATATATATATATATATATATATATATATTTCAAATTGCAATGGTGTAGCTAACTAAGCTCTTCATCCACCCCTCGGAAGCTCGGAAGAAGCTTTTTTCCTAAATTATTTGCGCCATTGCAAATAATTGTTTAAGGTATTAAATACTTCGTTCCGTCGTCGTTTTGAGAGCCTTGCTATATATATTTATATATAGCTATATTCATTTATGTTTTGTTAGCAATTATTGTAAGACATAACCCAGATAAGGGGCAAATTTGTAGTATAGACATACAGCAAAGGTATGTGACTAATACAAGATGCTGTTTTACCAGCTTGTATTGAATACTTATTTACCACACTGTTAAGTTCTTTATCCTAGTATTTGGGAGTTTGGTGGCAGAGTTGAGCAGAGAACCTAAAATTCGCAATGCTCTTAAAAGTATTTAACAGGTCTGAGATAGATTAGAGGATAACGTGATGTACAACTAAAAAATTGACTTTTTTGCAATTATATGAAACAATATTAAAGACTTTGTTCGCAGGTTGTGCAGTATTGCTTGTAGTTTAAAGTCAACGTACATGTTCCCTGCAGTTCTCATTGCCTAATAAAACACAGTTGCGTGGCCATAGGTTTTGGCCAATCAGATATAGGAAGTACGTACTCATTTTTCCTAATCTATACTCGCATTGGCTATGGTGATAGAAAAATTATTTGGTAGAAGTTATCTCAACTACTAGAAACCATTTGTAGGTTGGTTAAAATACCCAAGATGAAAGCGCTGCCAATTGCAACAGATGATGATATGATTAAAATAGAAAACTCAGTTTAATTTTCCTCGGATATTCAATTGTTACGATGTTTTCATAATTATTGCAGAGCATCATGAAGCAGGTAAAGTGTGTTGGCTAGCCACTGAACATTAT
Organism: Ceratothoa steindachneri; assembly: GCA_963969495.1. Taxonomy (NCBI): domain Eukaryota; kingdom Metazoa; phylum Arthropoda; class Malacostraca; order Isopoda; family Cymothoidae; genus Ceratothoa; species Ceratothoa steindachneri. The sequence goes on from OZ018326.1 coordinate 181,591,950, forward strand.
GGAACCTTTTGCTCGGAGGATGAAACTTTTATTAATGCGTAATAATTTCTAAAGTAACAAATAATACGTACAATCTCGAGGGGCCTTCAATTTCACTTCGGCTACAAGAGAATGGGTAGAGAGATTATATAGCAATACAGAATACATTTATCTGTTCTACCAAGCTCAAAAGACATTCTGCCTTTGCCAAGGAACATAAGATTGCGCTGTAGAAGCTAGGAGTTGTGTTTTCGATCCGACGGGTTGAGTTTCCTTATGCTTGCGTTAGTTGGCTATATTTTGTTTGCGAAAACCCAGGGCACTACTTTTAGGCCTCATGCATGAGTTTACACCCTTAGAACAGACTAATTGTACAAAATATTGTAAAATACAATGTACCCGAGTTTGAAGATCTGTGTGGGAAAATCGTAAAAGCAATTAGTGATGGATAGTGTCGTGAAGTATGCAAGCGTTGTTGTTCTTGCTCCTAGGACCTTAAAATGATTGAAAAACTGAGTTGTGTCAGAACCAAGTTGCGTCAAAGAAAGATTCTAGCGAAGATCACCTTTGCGAAAGACGTACAAAGGCCTGCAAAATTTAAGTCAGACACACATAAGAATACTGTGATAAAAAATAAATAAATAACGAAATTTAATTACAGATTGCATTATAATCAAAGGGATTTTTATTTCTCGTGAACTTAAAGTTTGCCCGTGCATAGTTTGCATGGAAAAAATATACTGCTAAAGTTTAATCGAACCTGTAAAATCAAATAACCTAAAGCACCACGATCTGTCCCACAACCCTAACTACCGTATAAGAGACAAACGTTCTGTTATTTAAGATCAAGCGATCAAATATACAATTTAAAGACATGATAAATTACGCTGGCAATTTATTTAGAAAATATTTTTAGTGTTATTTGATTATTTCTAAAATAAAATGATTTCCTCTAACTTGTTTATATCCCCACTTCTCTATCATTTTCCTAACACTGGTCAAGAATATTTGAAAAGTTGTGTCCTTCTTAAATGATATTAGTTAATTCTTATGTGTTTTCATGCAGTGAATCTAAATATCACATTGAAAAATGCCTATTTGGTATAGGTTTGAAAATACGTGGCATGTAATATCTTATTATTTTAATATAACATAGTATGAAAGTGTCATTATGTTTTAAACTCTAATCCACATCTACTCTGCCTTTTTTCTTGAAGCTTATATTGGGCTGCAGAATCAACTCTTGCCACATAAGAAACAGCAAAATAAATAAAAAGGCAAAAAACAATAAAACCACTAAAAGAACACTTAATTATGAATAAAAACACTTATTTTATTATTTAATATTATCGCCCTTCGCTACTCAACGGTCATTTATTGAATGGTGTATTATCGAAGGGGTTTCTCAAAGAGACTTTTGTTATGATGCATTTCTTTAAGAACTGTGTTGATTTTTTCCGTTGGGTAGAGATTGAGAATTGATTCCTCAAACATTAAGGACTCCTTCGTTCGAGCTTCCCTGATTGATCAAACCTGCTCAAAACATTGGGATTAGGTGAATTGAATGCCAATTGATCCCTTTTGTAAAAGTCAAGCTTATTGTCCTTAAGTGTTTATTGGCTCCTCAGTGTTTTTTTTATTAAAGGCTTTGGCACGAAGAAAGGTCACGTATTTAACATCTAAAACACACTATTTTAAAAACAGAATCCAAACTGATTCCCACGATGTGTTTTTTACATGAGAACATGACTTCAAGAGCAACGCATGTTGGATTCTCTTGATACTTCTGGTAATTTGAGACTTCATCAAGCTTTGTTTCCCTTACCCGATTATTCACCGAATTTGTTTATCTGGTCACATAAAATAAAACCCATCTCTAACAACCAAGTGGAGGAAAGTGTCTTCTGCCCATTTCTTAAGATAATCACCTAACCCTAGATTGTTGTTGTTGTTGTTTGTTGCTTATATCTGCCAATGAGCATTTGACATCTCCTTAGGAGATTAATGGAAATAGCTTTGCTCCCGAAGCCTGTGTGGTAGGCCCCGATCAAATTTACCACAGCAAGTGGGGCCGTACCTTGTTTGATGCTCTCTTGAGGGACCAAGTTAGAGTGAATGGAGGCTGTTGCATGCTGTGGGAATTTTATAGCACCCCTCTGTGCTAGCAGTCTATGCAACAGATAGAAAGTGGAAATTCTATTGCAATTTAACCTCACGTGGAATACATCCAAATGGGAAGGTGTCACTATAGGATTGCATTCAGGTGGTGTCATATCCACTTGGAAATGACTGACCACTCTACAACTCCTTTTCTCTCCCCTACAAACACAACTATTCTTGCTTGGCCTTTTTTTTGGCCATCCTCAACATTAGCAACTTGTTGACTTGAAGGTTTCACCACAACGATAAATATCTTTTGATATCTCAATGGAGTTCTTCATTCGAAGCTGTGAGGAAGAAAACACAATCACACCTTTCGTTTGATCACCTGAACAATTTCTCCGGTTTGCCTCATCGAAATTCTGTTTCATTCTTCCATGGAATTTTGTTCTAATTTCTTTTAATAAATGCTGCTGATTTTTTAAATTTTCTTTGCCACTCTGATTCCAATTATAAAAGTTGCATCAGTTTTTCTTGATCGGGAGTTGGTTCAAGAAAGATAAATTATGTTCGATGATTTAAATGAAAGGATAAATTAAAAATTACTTAAAAAGATGAACAGATAATAAAGAAATGAGTTGCCTCACAAATGTATATTTAAAGGAAATAAGAATTTCTGAGAAGTAAAAGGAATGAAATTGATTTCCCATCTGAAGAATAGTGTATGGTAGGTAGGATAAAAGAAGGTGTAGGCAGGGAGCTCATTTGTTTGAAGGATAAACTCGTCACAGTAGTTTAAGAGAAAATCCACTGGCCATTTCAACGTCTATTACAAGTGTAGAAGAGAAGGTGATTAAACGATTCTATCTTTCTATCTATAATCTGAAGAATAGTGTATGGTAGGTAGGATAAAAGAAGGTGTAGGCAGGGAGCTCATTTGTTTGAAGGATAAACTCGTCACAGTAGTTTAAGAGAAAATCCACTGGCCATTTCAACGTCTATTACAAGTGTAGAAGAGAAGGTGATTAAACGATTCTATCTTTCTATCTATAATCTAAGGAATAGTGTATGGTAGGTAGGATAAAAGAAGGTGTAGGCAGGGAGCTCATTTGTTTGAAGGATAAACTCGTCACAGTAGTTTAAGAGAAAATCCACTGGTCATTTCAACGTCTATTACAAGTGTAGAAGAGTAGGTGATTAAACGATTCTATCTTTCTATCTATAATCTGAAGAATAGTGTATGGTAGGTAGGATAAAAGAAGGTGTAGACAGGGAGCTCATTTGTTTGAAGGATAAACTCGTCATAGTAGTTTAAGAGAAAATCCACTGGCCATTTCAACGTCTATTACAAGTGTAGAAGAGAAGGTGATTAAACGATTCTATCTTTCTATCTATAATTTTTTACGCACTGAAGAATTGTTTGTGGCTCACACTCTCGTATTAAAGAATGTGTTGAACAAACCGAGTATTTTTTAAAACCCATTTAGCTCGTAGCAATGTTGGCCGGGGTATTATAACATGTTATAAAATTACATTAACTAGTCATGTCATATTTTATCAAAAGTATAGTAGGGTATTATTATATTATAGCTTTATTACCGGTAATTACATGGTTTGTCTTTTTTAAACGAAAATTTTACTTTACGGCGATAAGAAATGGAGCCTAAGGTAATTAAGCCATGTTTGGAATTTTTGTTTATCCTATAAAAGTCTAATATTTATTTGAGTGCGTATTAAGATCGTAAATTTCATTGTCGTTTTGATTTGTTCGTTGTTTTGTGACTTAATTCTTCTACTGACTTGATTTAGATTTAGTCTAAATACTGTTTAATTTTGTGGTCTAATTCGATTTGGTTCGAATTTGATCTTAGATTTTTCATCCTTAGGAAGGATTAATTCGTTTATCTTTATAATTTCGGAATTAATGCCAACTTAGGAATTTATGTAATTTATTTGTTTTGATAGAATAGCAATTGTTCGCATTATGGGGCTTTGTTTGTTCGTTCCAGAATGCCGTGACACTCACTTTATCTTGTTATGTATTTGTTGTCCTTGAACCTGGAAGAGGGTTAAGCCTTTTGTGTCAATGTGATCTGCTCGGAAATTGAAGGAGAAATCTTTTATGTTTAATTGTGGAAGGGCAATTTCCTGTTCAAGTGGCCATACTAGCATTACTACTCATTTAAGACGACATATAGTTAATTATTTGTTTGCGAATAGCTTGTCTTGTATGAGAAAGCATAGCCTTTCATTTATTTATTAAAATCGTAAATAGAATTCCATTAAAAAAATATGGGAAGTGACTCGACCTTATCTGTTGTTAAAACTGGGTTCGAGATTAGAACTAATTGCTTCTTTAAACCCATTATGGGATTGATTCTCACTAATATATCATATTCATTTTAACACAACTTTCATTGCCAATTCCCCCCCCCCCAATCACCATTCCCGTTTTACGGAAGAATTGATAATTTCAGGTTGGCATCTCTATAAGCGACATATTGAGATGTAAGGCAATCTGGTCATATCAGGGCAGGCATCTCTATAAGCGACAGATTGAGATGTAAGGCAATCTGGTCATATCAGGGCAGGCATTTCTATAAGCGACAGATTGAGATGTAAGGCAATCTGGTCATATCAGGGCAGGCATCTCTATAAGAGACAGATTGAGATGTAAGGCAATCTGGTCATATCAGGGCAGGCATCTCTACAGGCAATAAATGGAGTTGCGAATCAACTAGGATAAATATTTGAAAATCTAAATAACCCTCTTTAATCTCTACTGCATACCCAATTTATAGTCTACATGTACGCAGATGACACCAAGATATACGCTCAACTACCTAAACTATGCAATGATACATAGCTAGAATTGAATTCTGTGAAAGAGTGTTGGCGGTCTATCCGCATGACGCTTGTTACACTCTTTATCTCTTCAATCAAGGGACACAACTACCATTCCAGAATTACAGTATGAAACATCCAATTTCTCCAAATCCAATACAAGTGTCACTCGGTGTTCCTCTGGATACAAACATAAGGGTTAAACAACAGCTAAAAGAGACCAAAATTAATAATTACAAAGGAACACGTTTCGAGCACCCACGAATCTAATTCGGGTAACCAAGAAATTCACCATCTATATATGTAAGGAGTACAGCCAATCCACACTCGCCTTCGCAATACGATTGTGGTGATGGCTCTGATCTTGCACCCGCACTACTTTGCACACCGCAAAAGACGCCACCACATAAAGTATTATCCTTTCACCTTAACCGAACGCCATTTCTCAACAACACATAAAACCCATCTCCCTAATTCAGATGCCCATGCTGCATAAAAAAGTCCACACGTTGCACAACAGGTCATTTAATCTATGGGTATGAACTATTTCCAAAACGTCACTAAACACGACATTAACTCCGAACACGCACTCATCTTAAGCTACACCTGAATTATCCCGGTTACGCTTAATTCAGTCACCATCCAAAACTTAACACCTATCAACAAGATTTAGGCTGATTAACACATGAATCTGTAATTTCGGCATCGGTAATGAGACACCGTTCAATATATACATATAACTGTAGATATGACCCTAGGCACAAGACTAGATAATCGTGCCATCTTGTGAAAGATGATCAGTAAAAACGTATTTCTGTCATATGATTCATAAAGTCTCTTAACTGACGATGGTGCACAGAGATGCGTGTTTATATGCCTTTACTTTCGTTTTATGCACCGCTTAGATAAGACCCAGAAAGAAGAATTTAAAGCCTATTTTTTAAGTTGAGCTTTCTTGATTCGATCATCGATTTAAAGCGCAAACACATTTTTTTTATCACGAAATAATGACCCAGTAATA